>OX638407.1:7137647-8337647 GCA_951813805.1 Limnephilus auricula | reverse complement strand
AAGCGACCCGTTCTCATGTGACAAATGTCAACCGTGTACATATGTTGGGCGCGCGTTTGGCGTGTTTCCCGACTATGCTCCGGTGCCGAGGGGATCAATGACGCTAGATCCTCGGAGCATCTTCCATTGAAATACCGGTAGAACAAAGATAACATTCCCACCCGACGCCTGTGCTCTAAAGATAGCAATCCGTTTGTTAAGATGTGAGAATCTATCAAGCGGGCAATGGAGGGCCTGTTGGCGGAAGATTGCTTCCGTTGAAGGAGACTAGATTGTCATTTCGATCCCTTTTAGACGTAATCAGACATGATTGGGTCTTTGAAACATTGAATTCGACGAGATTATTCTTGCCCCAAGAGAAAACACTCTCAAGGTAACCGTCCATTCTTTGCTTCAAAGCCCTCCGAGCCGTTGGAATTTGTGCACCCTTTGGGGGCTTGTCGAACCAAAAGCTATCATGGACTGTACTGTCATCTGCGTAACAATGAATTGGTGTACATGTCAAAAGGTCATTAATGTGCAACAAAAACAAAGTCGGAGACAGAACCGATCCCTGTGGGACGCCAGCATTTATCGAGTTCGAGGAAGAGGTGGAAGTTATGGAATTGCACAATAGAAATGTCAGTAATAAGCCACGACAGGTTATGCTTCTCCTTTGGGGTGGTTTAACCAGCTGGATTTAAGCCAACGGGACTCTTGCGTGACATAAAAACACACACTTGCTTACGGTCAATGGCAATTGGGTGAACGTTCGTGCTAATGCGACTTTAAAGTGATAAAATCCGGTAGGCTACGGTTAATATGCAATTCCGCTGTAACTAATTGTGTATAACCCACACAATAATTGATATTTTAAGCGTGAGGAAAGTCACGCAGAGGTGTTAATTAGTGCAATGATACGCTGTTGAACACGATATTTTACAGACATCTTCATTTATGGGGAATCCTGCATCATTTGTCAGGAGGATCAGTCCATTGTAACATAATAATTCATGGTGTACTTGATGTACATGATGATTACTTCTATCTATTTTGTTTTGAAGAGTTTTGCTTTCCATGAACATTTGTTACTAAATTTTTATTTTCCTGCTGGATGTGTCGAAACCGGTGGCAGAAAAAAAATGTAAGTACATGGAAAGTAAAACTCTTCAAAACAAAATGTCTAGAAACTGGTACATAGTTAATGCCCAAGAAATACAACAAATTACTTCCGTTTATTCTATAATTTTATTCATGGCGTATCAGGCTTCATTTATAACGCATCAGGCCACATTCATAGTGAATCGGGCTTTATTTATGGCGGTTTAGACCAAATTCGTTGCGTTTTGGCTTCACTTATGGCGGATCTGACTTATTTACTTGAAATCGGGCCTTATTTATAGAAAATTGAGCTTTCTTTATGGCTTTTCCAGCATAATTTATTGCGAAACATGCTATATTTATGGTGAATAAAGGATCATTTTTTGTGAACGGGTATGTATTCACGGCGTGAATCAATCTGAATTTATGGCACGTGTGGCTCAATTTATGGCGGCTCGAGCTTTATTTATGACGAATCAGGGTTCATTTATATAATGAAAGAAGCCGGTCAAAAATAAGTCACGGCATATCTGACTTCATTCATGGCGAAATAGACTTTATTTATTGCAATTCGGGCTAAAATTGCAGTTCATCAGTCTTCATTTGTGGCAAATTAGACCTAATTTATATTGCTTCATTTATGGCGGATATCAGCTTCATTCTTGGCATATCTGGCTTCAATCATGGCGCATTCGACTTCAATTACAGTGACTCAAACTAAATTATTAATTAAATTAAAACAAATAACTTTGCTTAAACCACTAATATAATCACAATTACCTACATGTTTTAAAACCGATGGTTTCTTCGTCAGGGTAGTAATGACATTAACAAAATAAACAAACAAGTATAGACTAAAAATTATTAATATTTTCAAGTCAAAGTAGGAATGGAATTTTTATGCTGTTGGTTCTTATGTATGATGAACCTTAGAAAAACAGTATTAGAAGTTTGGTAAGGAATACATTAAAAATCCTTACTGGGCATTGCAGTGTATTTTAAATACAGCGCACTGTACGGACTTGAAATTTGAACTTGGCAGTGCACATAACAGTGTTCAAGACCTATTTTATATGTGGTAGGAATGAAAGTCGTTGTTTGCAATACAGCATGGAGTGGGCTGTTGCAGTGCAACATTGCACCTATATTATACATCGGTTGTTTCGCTGTTCAATTTGCAGGTAACCTTATTAAGAACGCATTGCCAGGTTTTCGTATAGCTGATAAACTGTTTGCATGTTTGTAGAATCGAGTAACGGTATTACTGCTGCTTTGTGACTTTCAAGTTGGTTTGAAATAATTCAATAACCTTTTGCACAATGAGACATCACAAATAACAAGCCATTAACTTCGTAAAGGAATTATATTTCAAGAGGCGAATGAACTTATTATAAGGAACTGAAGCATAAATGCAACTAATGATGCAACACAATGTTGCATACATAGTTAATCTCGACTGCAATGATGTTTTCGCAATTATCTCAAATATCAGAGATGATTCAGGTCGGTAAATACAGTGAAACTTGAAAATCCAAATATAATAGAATACGGCATTACTGCTTGGGGCCAGTGAAAAACACATCAACACACTGTTTAAAGCTTAGAAAACTTTAATAAAAGTAATACTTAAATTACCAATACTAACACCCACATCAATCATATTAAAAAAAAACCCAGTGCTAAAAATTAAAAAAATTATATTCAAAACAAATACTAACTTTCCTTTACAAGAACTTAAACACATTTAACACTTCACAAAATTCTTGCAATACTAGAACAAGACTTGCACACCAACTAGAAATACCTAAAACAAAAACATCCTTTGGACAAAAACACTACAGATACACCAGGCTATAAAACATACAGATACACAATATAAAACATCTAATCTTTCAGAATACAAAAAACATATATGGAACTGGCTATAATCCTTATTAGCCTTCAATTATAATTATGTTATCACACTCATAACTTTATGGAAATTCAAAATAAATATTCTTTTGGTCAAAGAAATTATTTGTGTCAGTCCACACTTATATTTAATACCCTTCCAGAACATATTAAGACATCTTGTGCACTTTTTGAAAAATATTAAGACGATAGACTTCGTTTTTCGGCCCATACAAAAAGAACGCCCGGGAAAAAACACTTTTCTACATCGAAAATTGCACAAAATGAATATATTTTTTTATACTGCCTTTTAGAGGGTGAAAACTATGTCGGTATGTTTTCGAATTTTCGATGCGTTTCGTATTAACGTAAACATTCACTGTCAAACATGTACGATTTATCAAAAAATATTATTTAAGGAAAAAGTGCTGCTAACTCAACTCTCATAAATAATTATAAAATTATAAAAAGCTACCGACGTAGCTTCTTCTTTCTAAAAAATATATATTTTTTAAAATTTCAATTTCGTGAAAGTTTTGGTGTAGAAAAGTGTATTCTCCATAAACCCCTTTTCGAGCGATTTCTGTAGGTAAATTTGAGCGTTGTCTCATTCGCACATTTCGCATTTGCATGTATTGTAAGTGTGCGTGAGCTTATCGTGAGCGGGACAGAATGACAGTCGCGGGTGTTCCGCGTGTCGTTCAAAGTCTAGCCTCTTAAATTATCGGTGTTAAAATTGCCATCAATTGGTTCATCTTTGTCCTTTCTTGTTTTATCAATAGGTACCTAAATATGTCTTGTTCTATTTTTACTGGATTGTCGTAGTGAGGTTAATATTGAAATGTGAACAATAATATCTACCATGTAAAGATACAATAAATAAATAAATCTCTCTCCAAATGTAGGTGGGAGGAACTATGGTACGTTGGGAGTGAGGTTTGAAAAAAATATGTTGTGTAGTTACAAATACTTAACCAACATTTAACGCAAAGGAATTTAATTAGTCTGAAACATGCGAAAGTTTGTTGTTTATACTTGAATATACGACTGTTTGTTTCCTAAATACAAAAATATAAATTAAAAAATAAACTTTCATCCAATTTGACCTCGGCATTTTCGTATTTCCTGTTGCACACATTTTCTAATATGTCAATGGTTATTTATTTATATTATACACCCATGCGAGCTTTTACAAACATGTGACAAATTACTTGTCAAAATAGGTACACAATAAAGCGGCCATGTCTAAAGATTATTATATTTTTATATGGGGCAACTTTCGACACTATTTTACCATGGATATTGTAACAAAAGCTGTATTTGACGTCACACACCATAGACGAGGATAGAGGAAATTCAAAATGCCCCTCAGTTCTTCGATGGAAATTCTACGGCTCTCTATGGGATGCGAATATTTTGACGTCATAATGACTTCACACGTCTTTTTCATTCGGTTGGCCATTTTGTTCGGAATTATACTCCCTGACGGCAATACTGGATATGATTAAAATTAATAGATGACGAACATTAGTCACCGATTAGGTTAGGAGGGAAGAACAAGTTCTACCCTTTTCAAGATAAATTTATATATGCAAAATTGCTCAATAGTCGAATGAATTCCTAGACTAAACGCAGACGAATTATGAGGATCCTTACCTCGCTTCTTATGCGAGATGCAAACGGAAGTTGCGCCATCTTGTAGCAAGGTTTATAATCATCAATGGTTTTAAAGAAGTCAAATTTGTTAAAGATTAGAATAGAATCTACACAGAAGAATAATAAGAGCTAACATTAGTATTATTTTAGGAGGTGTAATATTATAGTCCTTTTGTAATTAAATTCTGTGCGGTTGAACACATCTATTATTTCTGAGAAATCTCAGAGTTTTAATAATTTTAATTCTTTCATCAAATAGTTATAATTATGGTTTCTATAAGTAGAACGAATTTATAGTTAATATTTTCAATGAAACCAGAGAAAATTTTAAAGTGAGGGGACTAGATAGAAGAATTATATTCGATTTGACTACGAACAGTACGAACTAAAGAAGAATATAAGTGTTTTAATGTCGAAATATAGTCTCTGCCATTACGGAGAGTGAAGCCAAGCATTTTTAGTCCTTTATTTATGTATTGACGTGTGAAAGA
This sequence comes from Limnephilus auricula, assembly GCA_951813805.1. Lineage (NCBI taxonomy): Eukaryota > Metazoa > Arthropoda > Insecta > Trichoptera > Limnephilidae > Limnephilus > Limnephilus auricula. Next base: position 8,332,530 of record OX638407.1, on the reverse strand, counting down.
AAAATTAATTTGGAATCAAAAATAATAATAATAAATTTCATTGACAGGTGTGGGGGAAACCGTAGCAATTTTATCTTGATAGCTCAGAATGACATTTTGAAATTTCCTACTAGTGAACCAGAAAACAGCATTTTTTGTTTATTTCAATACAAGTTTTTCTGCATTATAATTGATTTGATAGTGTTTGTGAGTAATCTGAGTACCAAATGAAACAAATACTTAATTTTAAACCATTTTTGTTTCATTTGGTATAATGTCACTTCCTACTTCTACTACTTACACTTACTACTTCCCACCTTCCTCTTCCTCGTCTCCTTCCCTTTTCCACTTACCTTCAGCCTCATAACATACCCCAATTGGGGATGCCATAGTCTCACTGGCTCCAGACGGGAGCAGTTGGAACTCTTGAGAGGTTTTCAGTATAATAAAAAAATGTCAAGCCACAAAGTGTTTGCTTTCTTCGATAAGTAATCTGAGTATTGTACCAGATACAGGGTACACTTTAACATATAACTGCATACTCAACTCAAATATCGATATTTGGGAGATGGCTGTCTAATCAACTAGACGATGTTTTAGATTGATTTATTTATTTATTAACGGCTTTTTTAGGGGCTTTTACATACACGGAGAAAAATGTTATTCTAAAATACGATCATTTTATTCGTAAAAACGGTTAAAAACGGGACTGAAGTTAGGTTAGGTTAGGGTTAGGGTTTCAATGTTTATTGGCGGGAACATGTAAGAATAATTTATTGGTATACGTAATTTCGTACGTATACCAACCAATTATTCTTACATTTTCCGCCAATAAACAATGAAACACTGTTAATTTGTTCGTAAGAACTTCAGTCCCGTTTTTAACCTTTTTACGAATAAAATGATCGTATTTTAAAATAACATTTTTCTCCGTGTATGGTTAGCAAAAAATACAGTATTTATTGTACATAACTACTGCTTTAGTAACAAAATTTTGTATTTTTTTAGTGAAAAGCAAGTGCAAGCAATTCTGGACTATCAATTACATCATTTAATATATATTTGTAACAAGACGGCGAAAATTCTGCATTTATTAGGTACCTACTACTAAATCTGAAAAGCCACAGACCAAGTTTACGCAATGTTGTCTATATTTACAAGTATTTGTCAGATATTTCTGTGGTCAGCAGACGCCACCGTTCCACTAATACTAACTTGAATTTATATTTATAGCTAGACCCGTTCTCTTCTCTTTCTTATCTACGAGGACAAGCCCCCTGACCAAATATAATACATGTCGCGTTAATAAGCGCCCGTATCTTTTGTCAGCGATATTGTTGAAAAGAGCTCAGGGCCAATTCTTCCACAGAATTTGAACAATTCATAAAATTAAGTTCTGTTATTAATTCAGTTACATGAAACAACTGGCCAATAATGATATAATAACAGAACTTGAAAATTAACTATGAAATTAGATAAATTGTTCACAATCCATGAAACAACTCGTTCATAGTTTTCTATTTCTTGTTCAAATATAATAAAAAACCCTCTTACAGCACAATTACATCGCCAGAACAATAACCAACTGAGACTACAATAAACTTACACTACATACCACGTCAGTTCGAAGACATTTCATGTACCTAGCTCCTAAATATTATACCTACCTTCACCCTGAGAACTTAAAAACAGAAACCCAAACCCCGAAAAAACAAATATCACAATGGATCCTTATCTACATTTAGAAACTATGATATATAAAATTTGTGACATACATTGAATTGTATAATTTTAATAACTATCATTATCAAATAATTAGTCGTACTAGACCCGATATAGTTTTACATGACAAAATTAAAAAAAATAACTTATATCATTGATGTAGCTATTCCAAATTCCTGTAATATTGAAAAATCTGTTTCTGAAAAAATAAGAAAGTATACAGATTTAAGAAATGAAATTATAAGAACTTGGCATTCTCAGACTATAAAAATATTACCATTTGTTATTTCGGCTGCTGGCATTATACCTAGCTCTCTCATTAAAAATTTAGGCATAATAGATTTGTCAAAGAATTTGTATATAAAAATGCAAAAATCAGTCATTTTAAATACATGTAGGATTACGAAAGATTTTTTAAATATTTATATTGAGGGATCAGTAGGATTTATCCGTCAAATTAGGATTTCCACCGAGCCGAACCCTCTGATATGAAAATATCTGGAGTCGATCAATTATTTTCCCATTTAATAGTCTGGTAGGTTAACATGTTGTTCTTGTATTGTTTTGTATTATTTATACTTATATTAGCGTGGATTTACTAGATGATAATTTTTATGGAAAAGTGTGTGGAAGGGTTTAGTTTTTCCTATGGGGAAAACTAAACCCGGACCTAAAAGTCTGGTGCGTTAATATTATTATAGTATATTATTATTACTACATTTATAAACCATCATATATAATATTTGTAATTTAATTTAATTTGAATAATTTATTCACTTATTATAACCATATTATGAATTTCTAATCTGTAAACTTCGCCCGCCATAACACAGGGACATCCCTAACATGGCGGATGAAATAACACAAAAATCTATACAATGTACGTAGTTCTTATAATAAATAAATAATTAAATAGTGCATCAACATCGAAAATCGACAAAACTGTTAAATTCCTGGTCCAAGGTGGCGCAAAAGCCCTCACCTGATTTTCTAAGACAGTAACAGTTTGTTTATAAATAAAAATAATTATAATAAATTATAACACAGTAAAATATTCCGCTTTCCCAAGGAGTATAGCCATTCGCGGTTTTGTCAACGTGTTTTCTGCTTCTGTTTCTACGCGACATTGCTACTGTTTAGTGTATCTTTGTAACTGATATGACGCAGCTAATATTTATTTAAGCCCGATGTAACCTTGCATACATTTACTCCATTTTACACGATGCCTCTACCACTTTTATTTACATTTAGTTGTCCAACAATAAACAACGCAGGATAAGGCAATCTCTATTCTAGAGAAATATTTTGTACAAAATTGGTGAGTACCTAGTATGTTCATTTTACAGCCAACACCTCTGACATAAGGTCACCCCAAGTGGTTCGCTACGTTAGGTGACTTAGCGGAGGTGCCCGGGTTCATGGGGTGAGGTTTATCAAGGTCTCGGCGGGGCATGCGTCTGCATAGTGCATACCAAATGAGCGGCGGGCCGGATCGGGAGTTTTTTTTAAGGGAGGCCTTTTGACCTATCCAGACGGATTTCAGATGGAGGGTTGGATGTATACGCTAGTCACTACTGGACACGCTGATTTGTACCCACTCTTCATACATTTTTCCTTCCCAGCACTTCCTCTTCTGCCTTTCCTTAAAAACACTCTCCACACAGCATCCCTAAAGATGGAAATTGTTTTCCTCAGGGTCTCCTGTGTGGAGTTAATATATTTTTTTGATAGATGATGCATTGCAAAAAAATGAAAAATGATGTGTTTTGGTTTAAACCAGTGATTCCCAAAGTGGTCCAGGTGGACCCCCAGGGGTCCATGGGAGACTCGATGGGGGTCTACGTTGGCGTAAATATGGTATAAATGTAGCGGCAGGGGGTCCACCAAAACCAGTAAAATTTTGAAAGTGGTCTACGAGAAAAAAAATTTGGGAACCTCTGGTTTAAACTTTTGATCGCATAAAAATATTATGGATCCTTTAATTAAATAGTGCGATTCGAAGACATTTCGGTCTTCACTCTAACCGGGCTTTATGAGCTTTTTATAAGCCTAGTAAAATCTTTCATTTATGAACCTTTTGCGTTTTTGCTTATATAATTCCATATAATACGGAAAAGTAAGTTTTATTACATTCTGCCCGAAAATTTTAAAAATATTTTTTGTGCCTGAACTACACAAAATAAAATAAACCATTATTTTTGGCGAAGTTTTTTTGTATAAATCGAATTTTAACCTTATCGTCACTAACGCAGGCAGGAAGTGCGTGATTTAGTTAGAAGTTCGAATTTCAGTCTTTTGAAAACTGCTCCGCCTCCACTTCACATGACGATTTGACGAAAATCCAGCCGGAAAACTATTGGTTTACCTTTCTCCGAAACCTCAGTAACCTTCAAACGATCAACTTCCAACGACTAAGTCGAAACTAACTAACGAAAAATGCTATCAAATTTCATTCAGTTTCTTCCTGGGCGTTCACCTTTATTCAATTTATAGAGGTAACCTCCGCGACGGTACAATTACAGTATTATTTGTAATTTGTATTTTCAAATAGGTACTATATTTTCAGCATTGTCATGTCTGTTTATGGCGAAACCGACTCTCGCTTTCAAAATAGTAACAACAATCGAATATCGGATCCTGTTTTTTTTTTGGATAAAATACGCTTGCAAAACGCCGAACATTATAATCGATTGTTCACCGCGTGAATAAATAGAGAAATAATACTATAATACGTGTGACTAACGAACCTCACGGTTGATCAGTAGAAGTTATGCTGACATTCGTCAAAGTGATAAGTCAAAAATAATCAGGATACATCTTAATGCAATAACGATAACGATGCAATTTTGATAAATGGATTAAATTTATTATTCTGATAAGCTTTACGCATTTTCTTTTAAATTCACTGCAGATCAATCGTAAAATCAATTTTTGGTGCCATCTTCAGTGCATTAAAACCAAAGAAAAATAATAAGAAACTACAGAAAACAAATAATATCAGTGAATAATAAAAAAATATGAACGAAATTACGCATTCGATCTGAACCGATAGAGAGACAAAAATAACCGATTCAGTTGAACGAATTAATATTATACGCTTCAATGAATCGATTCATAATGAAGTATCGAAATTCACACCACTATAGTGCAATTAAATATTTTTTTAAATATGTATATATATTATGTAAATACCGCACAAGAGCCCTTACTGCTCTCAGCTGCGGGACTGTGCATCCCCAATTATGGTATATTATGATGAATTGGTATTTTATATTCAATATCAAAAGACAAAACTCCCGTTTGGGTAAGTGCATAACCGCACTTCGTAATGGTAGTGTTAATACTAGTAGATTTCTTAACATTTTTTTCCCTAAGGCTACTTTGAAATTAATTCCGTATAGAAAAATAAATAACCCCAATATCAAAATTTTTTTAAATATGTTCTGACCCAATCTGAGATTCAAAGTCGTCGAAGAAATATTCGAAAACCCATAGACATACGAATATGTATAGACCTGCCCTAAGTGATAAAAGCGTATTATTTCCCCCTCCTTAATTCTGGGTTCCATGGAACCGGTCGGGCTGGCGTATAGGTTCGCGTAAATCTAGAAAATGTGACGTCATCATTCTTGTGCGGACTAGCGTCGAGCTCTTATCGGTACATTTTACGAAATAACACGGCAAAAATGGTAACTTGTGCTATTAAAACATGTAAAAATAGAAGTGAAAAATAGTATAAACCCAATTGTCGTATTACCTTCCATATGCAGGCATTATTTGTCATTATTTTAAGCTTATTCACATCATATAATATGATCAGTTTTAGACATGAACCGAAATTCCCGGTCCCGTCGTGTGCACGTTGCAGTTTACTGTGATAAGTAAATTATGAAACATTTGTAAAAGTGTCTTAACTAAACACGGTAACAAAATATTCGGCTCTCTAAACACGCGAACCTTTCTTCATTTTATATGGATTACAAAAGTTTGTTCAAACCGGGCGAACAATTCGCGCTCCCATGTAAAAAGGTCTATTCATTCAAAAGCAGATTTTACTTTTAAGAGCTAAATGGTGATACTATAATGCGTGATGCCTATATACTGTCATATTGAAGGATTAACGAATCACATATCGTTACCGTCAACTCATCCCTCTCCGCCCCGCTACAGATGGTTATTACCCCTCTCCCTGATTCTCAAGTCTATGAATAATATGTCTGTGGGAAAACCCATTTCTCGTACAGTAGGTCATATATTTATGATGTCTATTGATTTGTGACTTTCCAAGGTGATGTGGAACGAAACACGTAATCATTGAAGAGATAAACGGTTAGAAATGTATTTTTGGGCGTGTCCGTGTGCCAAACTAAGCTCATTTTTTTCCTTACTTCAGTTGAAATTGATCATTTTTTTTAAATATTGAAATTCTTTTTTTAACAGAAAATTAATTTCATTGGCCTGTCTGGGGCCTAGGAGACGAGAGGTCTTATGTAAACTGGCGACTTCAGTTTTCTTATAGATATCTCACAAAAACGACGGTCTACAAATTATCCAATATTATTTTTTCACCAGATTTACAGGAACGGGTTTAGTTTTTCCCATAGGAAAAACTAAACCCTTTCATACACTTTTCCATATAAATGATCATCTAGTAAATCCACGTTATGCAAGTGTACTATATAAGTATAATTAATACAAAACAATACAAGAACAACACGTTAATCTACCAAACTATTAAATGGGAATATAATTCACCGTCTCCAGATATTTTCATATCAGAGGGTTTGGCTCTGTGGAATTCCTAATTTGACCGATAAATCCTACTGATCCCTCAATATAAATATTTAAAAAATCTATTATTTTATTATTATTATTATATGGAATGTCTATGCATTTATATATATATATATATACACAATATTGTGACTTTTTACCATATTTTTGCGATTTAATTGTAGATTTCAAAGCTATAAATAGTTGCGTTGAACTAGAGAATCCATACAAGAATTTGTGCAAATTTTATGATACCAAAACCAGTTCGAGAGATTTTGCTCATTTAGAACCAAAATTAATTAAAAAATAATAATGTATAGTTTCTTTACGGCGCGTTCTAGAGTGAAAGATACTCTCAGTATCGCCCACCATTCAGAATTGAAACGTTGCTGGAAATGATTTTAGCCGTGTTTGGTGACCACATCTGAATAGCTAGGTTCTTCCCGACCCCACTAACTTCAGCCTCTCAACATACCCCAATTAGGCATGCCATAATCTCACTAACTCTTCTTCTTTATATATAAAAATCTCGCGTTACGATGTTAGTCCAAGAAAAACTCCGAAACTACTTAACCGATTTTGATGAAATTTGGCTTACTGTACATAAATTGGTCCAACTTAAAGGGTAGGATAGTTTTTTAGATTATTGACCTTAATATTTATTATTGAAAATGAAATGTTCAAAATATGTGTTATGAGACAATGGTTTGAAATTATTTGTAAGTAAAATCTCACCAAATCTCATTACACCCAGGGGGGGGGGGGGGTCAATAAAATCTCACGTCAACTTTAAAAGAATATATATTTTTATAGAGATAATAAAAATCTTTTTGAAGTGTCCTATTTTGCCCGCTGAAAAAATGGCTATTATGAAAAACATTTATTTGGAGAATAAGAAAAAAATCTATTTTAAGGGGGGGGGGGGGGGGGGGGTCCCACTAAATCTCACCAAGGGGAGGGGGGTCTAATTTTTTTTTAAACAGCTCACATAATTAATGTGTGTTCTTTAACCATCCAGTAGATGGCGTTGTGTTTCGTTAGCCACAGCAGCGAGTGGGCGGGTCGGCTATAAAGCTATAATTTTCAATATGGCTTGCTGGTTGTTATTTGCAATGGTCGTCTTTAGTTAAACAATGAATAATCATTTTTTTAATAGTCATGGTACAATTACAATTTGCATTGTAACTCTTAAAATGGTTTCTTAGTTGAAACATATTAGAATAACTATTTGGCAAACACATAAATAATTACTTCTACTCAATTCAAATTTTAAATTATATTCTATTGTACCCGCACAATGCATATTCCCCTTACTATATACACGTGTTTTAAATTTTACACAACTAATAAGCAATCATTTACCACGTGTGTAACACGTTTATTAGTAAAGCCATTCACATAATTTAAGACGGGCAAACATTAATTATTTCTATCCTTTTATTATAATATGTGGTTAGGTCTTTGTGACGGATGCGTCTGTTCACCTTTTGCGTGGCAGGCCGGATCGGAAGAGACTGGTTGAGGGAGACCTTTTGAAATCTCCAGGAAGTATTTTTAAAGTATTCGCCTCAGAATCATTGCCTCTCAAAAACAAATACATATTATCAATTTTCTTTATAACACAATAAACTATATTTTATTATTGACAAATTAGAGAGACGAACATAAATTTACCTTTCGAATGAACACCGTTACTAAAATTTAAAAAATCAATGTGTATCAACAAGTATGTCAAAATTTTAAATAAATGAAATACACATTTTAAATTTTAAATGAATTAATTTTATGATTATGGGTTGGTACCTACTTTATCGCTTATCTGAATCATTCTTCAAATAAGGAGATCCAATTTTGAAAATTACACATAAATTTAAAGCAGATTTGAGTTCATTGAATGTGATTAATTTCACGCGGGAATAAAGCACATCATAGACATCTGGAAATTTTTTTGAAAATTTACAATAAACAAAAGAAATACATTTCAAATATAGCAAATTTGAGTTCATTTAACGTGAATAATTTTTCGCAGGAATAACGCACATCACAGACAACCGAAATCAATCATGTTTGATAATCAAGATAATTTATTCTTCGGTATATATATCGGTATAGGTAAAAATTTAATTGATTCACTTATAGCCACACATATAAGTGAATAAATTAAATTACTGTGAAGAATACATTTCAATAATATCTACATATCATAGACTTTATAACCTATTTTATGAATAATTAATAAAAAATAAAATTAAATATGAGCACGAGTGACAACTAGCGTTAGGTGTCAATTCAAAGAAATGGCGCAATTACATTAATCGTTAAGAATTTCAACCTTTTTTTATATTTATGGAACAATTGAAACAAAACAGAACAAACCATTGGGAGTCGTGTCCTATTTTTAGAAGGTTAAATGGTCGTGAAACTCCTTAGCTCATAAATGGAAACAAAGAAGAGATCTAAAAATTAACTGATGCAGAAAAACCAAACAGAAAAGCTGGGTAAATTTTATAATTCTATATTTTTTCCGTTTTAAGAGTTTAGGTGGTTTCAGAAAACAAAAATGACAATGGAAGGAATCATATTTTTATTAATGAAGATAATATTAGCGAAATGACGACATTTGATGACATGTCCCCACGTTTGGCCAAATTCCATAGAAAATTTAGTATCAGAGCATTAAAAGAGGCTGGAGTGCTCAAATAAAAAGAAACGTCTGGAATGATATTTACGCGAGTGATTCTGACCTTGTCCTTTCTAGGTCCTTTTCCTTGTCTTTTCATTACAGTTTCTTTATACATAAGGGTTAAAATCACATTTTATTTTTTAATATGTCATATGTCACCCTGAAAATTGACAATAAATATCTTCATTTAGTAAAACTGTTGAATTCTACAGCCTCCTCTTGTCTGGGGCCTCAAAATACTTGACAAAAACCCTTTACTCTGCGCAGAAACAGGCAGTCCGTTTGATAGATTCGGCTATCAACACATTAAAATAATTAGAGGACAGGCGTCAGGTTGGAATGCTGTCCTTGTTCTACCGGTATTTCAATCGAAGATGTTCCGATGAACTAACATCATTAATCCCTTTGGCACTGATGCATAGTTGGGAAACATGCCAAAAGCGCACCCAACATTTGTACAAGGTTGGCATTTGTCTAACACGTCGCAGAAACGACACATTCTTTGAGTTCAACAGTACGGCTGTGGAAGGATCCGCTGTCTCTGTGTTTCATCCCTCCTACAACATGAGTCTCTTCAAGACCCTTCAAGGAAAATTATTTTCCTCAGAGCCTCCTGTGTGCGTAAAAAAAAAACTAAATTTGGAGTAAAGAGCAGCCCTATAAATGACTTAAAAGATAAATTAATTTAATTTAAACATCTAAACTTAAAATTGCTATCATCTATTGTTAATTAAGCATTAGTATTGTGAAAATAATATAATATTGTTAAAAACGAAATAATATTTTTAATTTCAATGTATAATCGCTTAATAAAGTCTGGTTCGAAATATTCGCACGAAAACATGTAACAAGTTAGTGAGATACACTTGTTATAAATTGGCAAGAAACATTGTCATATTATCACTAGCAATATCATAGGTCACACAAGATACCCGCATTTGTATTAATACCTATCTCACAAATAATAAAACATATTGATAACGGGATTAAATATATTCTGTGATAAAACGTATCGGAACAAAGTCTTTAATTTCGTTCATAATGATATGTTGCTAGAACAAGCCACACCTTGGGATTGTAGATTGTACCACTCAAATTAATTATAATTAGTTACCAACGGTCAAGAATGACTATTTTGTCACCAAATTGATCAAATTACACGATGTGTTATGTATATTTAGGTTCATGTTTGCCGTGACCTTTAATCAACGAACTTACATAGGAATAAAGTGACTAAATAAATATTTGGTGTACACACTAAATTAAGTGATAATTTGAGTTTGCAAAAGTGGTAGGAATGGATGAGTACTGTGTACTATGGTGAGAGATTGGCAAAATCGTCTGTTTTGATTAAGTTGGTGTACATAAAGATAGAAGAAAAATCGGGGATGCCACAGAAAGGGTCACGTTTTCAAAATTATTAATGGAACTCTTAAGATGGTTTGGTCACGTAAAGCGGGTGGATGGAGAAAGGAGTGTTAGGGGAATGTGCAAAGCATAAGTGGATAAAAGAAGATGTCAGGGACATCCCAGGGTGACATGGCAAAATCAAGTTTTTTTGTACATCTTCACACAAGAGGAAAAAATTCCCTCAGGGTCTACGTCATATTTGAGAATGCTGTGTGGAAGATCTTTTTAGGGAAAGGATGGAGAGGAAGTTCTGGGAAGGAAAAAGGAATGAGGGGTGGTTAGTAATATGGGGGTCAATGTGTTCAGGAGTGACGGATGTATGAATTCATCCCACCCACTGCGGTGCAAGGGATGGGTCGAGAGAGTCCAGCTGGAGAAGTCCAAAGGTTTCCCTCAACTAGTCTCTAAAAGGTCTCCCCCACCTAACTGCTCCCGTCTGGAGCCAGTGAGACTGACATCCCCAATTGGGGTATGTTGTGAGTGGGGAGGGAAAGGAGATGGGGGAGAGGGAGGTGGGGGAGTACCTGACTGTTCAGATCTAGTCACCAAACATGGCTAAAGTCATTTCAAGCAACGTTTCAATTCTGAATAATGGTCTTACACCAGGACGATTTTGATAGTATCTTCCACTCTGGAATGTGCTGCAAATATACTATACATTATTTTAATATATATTATTACTTGCGTACGCCGGGATTCGATCCCGCAACCTTCAGATTGCTAGTCGAGAGCCTTACCCCCAACCACGGAGGCCTTCAGAATTCTTTGAATGGCTATACTTTTTTTCACAAGCGGTGCTATATTTTCTGTTCAAAAAAATAAAATGTCTTGTATTTTTATAATGTCATTGATTAAAACTGAAAACCTAATCTTTCCGAAGATAAATACAAGTAGATACGAGGATTTATAAAATAAATTAAATAATACAAAGAAATAATTTTCAATGTCGATAACCTTAAATTTCTTATAACGTGCCGTTACAAAGCTTTACTTTTGAACACCAATAATTGAAATATATGATGCATAAATAAACGGCGTAGAATTATTTAATAAATCATTATCTTAGATTGATGACCTATGTACCTATGATATCTGTTTCCCTCCCAATTGACTTTATGGAACCCGAAAAATGCTAAGCATCATTCATCATTATGATTTGGTTGACAATATAAAACTCTTGTGCTGAAATTATGCTGGTTGTATCAATGCAAGATAACTAAAAATAGTTTTAATAATATCAATTATTTTTTGGTACTTGTGGGTATCTCCCACCACATATTATTTTAGGGTTAGGTTTGAAAATTAGCTAAATTAAATTGTTTTCTTAATTTGCTAATAGATGTCTCTAGTTAAATCCTAGCCTAACCTAATAATAAATAAAATATTTGATAGGGTAGTTGTGGGTTATCGCATTTTTTTTTCAGGGTTAGGTTAGGTTAATTTAGCTAATTTTTAATCTAAAATAATTTGTGGTGGACGAAAACCTACAAAAGTACCAATTTTTTCCTAAACTAAGTCAGCATTATTGTAATTCAATTTCTAGGATTACTTAAAATTTTATTTTTGGCCGGTAAAGTTCTACTCTAAATTAATTTAAACCCTAATTATTTCTAACAAGTTAATATAATAATTTTAATTACTACCCGAAGTCGCCTGATTTTTTTTTATTGAACAATTGAAGAATATTAATAAAACCATTGCCGTGACTTATTTTTGGGGTAATATGCCTTGTTGCACCACCTCCTTCTTCAGCCAATGTTTCGAAGAAGAAGACCGCGCATTACGGCATAATAACCCAAAAATAAATCGCATTAATACTTTTGGCCGTGAAAATTTCTAAACATATCTAACTTTCAAAGCTTCATAGATAGAAATTAAGGCTGTGAGTTGAAATTAGTTGTGTTGACTTTCAAACAGAAAATGTTTTGCAAATTTCATGATGCCAGCTGCTCCAGAAAACAGATTTCCACTTATTGAGAAGACAAATACAATTTTTATTGATATTTTTAAGATCTAGGTTCACTCCTTCCTTTTCTCGTAAACATAAGTCCAGAAGGAAATGATTTCTATGTCAAGTTAACTACTGAATAATATCTTGATTACGTAGGAACTCACATACATTATGTAACTATTTTGATAAAAACAAACATTTCTCTATACAGGGTGTATCGGCACGTACCCGACAAACTTTAACCAGTGATTCCGTACATTATTTGGAGTAAAAAATGTAAATGAAATCTTGGTCTTGTGTGACTTTTCCGATGACTTTTTTTTTATTTTTTCAATTTTTATGTTTCCAAAATCCAACAAAAAATTATTTATTCTGCATGTCGCCACTAGTCACTCAGCCGAGTAACCGCCAGACCTCTTATCCCGCCCTCAACTGTCCAAAACCTACTACTTTTTTTATGTTTTGTAGAAAAAAAAAAGAAAAAAACATCAAAAATATAACCGGATCCCAAATTTTCATTTACATTTTATACTTCAAATAATGTCAGGAGTCACTGGTTAAAGTTTGTCGGGTACGTGCCGATACACGCTGTATATTTGTAAGTCATTTAAATAAATAAAAAAACATATTGGCCATTGTGTGCAATCAAGCAAGACCCATTTCTTTTTGAACAATGGAGAAAACGCAGTAAAATAAAATAATAAAATACACTTTACCTAACTTTGATTTTATTAGATTTGGAAATGTAATGAAAAAACTAATAGCCATTTTTATTAATTTTGATTTGCGAAAAGAAATCAACTACTTATTCGTTGCACATTCAGTTTTGACCTTATTCTGTTTTGTTTTTTCAACCATTGTACAACACCCAGTTCAACAGATATTTTCAATACCTACGTGTAAGTGTATTTTTTTTAAAGAAAGACAAACATTCCCAGTTTACGAATAACTTGACAATATTAGAATTCCTCCTACTTTCCTCAATATAAGCCGCGATTGTCGCTTTTGCATTAAAACATTATCATTTTGGTAAATGTGTAGTACTCCGCGTACTTTTGTATGGATTTGATATTTGCGAAATTTTGTTTCAATCTAAATACGCATGGATTACTTAGTTTACCCAAACTAAGAAACTATTTTGTGCACTTAAATAGTTGTTTCTTGTAGTAACTGTTGAAATGTAGTGTAAAAGTGCAAACATGGCGTCGAACACTTGCGTGAAGTGAAAAAATCTTAAGCGTCCATCACACTACTCGCGAAGTTGATCGAAGTTGATGACGAAGTGAGCCGAGTAGTGTGGTCAGACGCTTCCGTGTTCGAACTTCGGAACGCTTGGATTCCATTGACTCGGCGCAAAAGCCGACACAATCGGAAGTTGGACAAAGCGAGGCGAAGTTGCCCGAAGCGAAGTGAAGTGCTTGTCCACAGTGTCCACACTATCTACTTCGATCAACTTCGCGAGTAGTGTGGCGATCGCTTTATACAAAATGCATATTTCTTCGTCTAAAATGCACATTTTTTTCGTCTCCCCCGACACTCACTTTTCGTAATAATTAAGCCAAATCTAACTGTTTGAATAAACAATTTTACGTATAACAGTAGGCGGAATTTTTTTAACTTCACTAATAATATCAATTTTTGTGCAATATCATAACCAGGGGCAGATCTAAGACTCAAAATGCAGTTAGCAAACATAAACAAGGAGCCTTCTCCGCGACCCTATCTATGGGCAGGAGGGTATTGGTTCATTTATGGGCATGAGTTCGGGGGCACCTTCAGGCCTGGGGCCCTGGGCTTGTGCCCCGCCTATCCATAGGGTAAACACGGAACTACAGCCTATAATGTCTGGGATTTGCAATCAATAAGAAAACGGTTGACTTATTATGACGTTTATTGACACTCCGATACATTCCAGGTTATTCTACAAGTGCCGCTTGTGGGATACCAACATAACGATATTATTGACAAGAGAATACCAACATATCAATACATAACATCGCCCAGTCAGCATTTTCTGAAATGCTGACCGTTAAGATCATAGTGGTTAATATCCGCCCCCGATCAAAACGTACTAACGTCAGAAACCTTTAATAAAATAAGAATCAAATCGCAAATACCTAAACACAATGCATAAAATTTTGACTTTCGATTCGAGCAAAGTTTTTTTAAATTATATATTTTTTAAACATGCACGTAAGCATTAATTTGACACGTAAATACGTTTTTCTTTCTAACCTTCTTTCTTGTCGGCTGCAGTTTCATGATCAGGCGTCATTTTCAATGTTCAGGGCTCATAACCTACAAAACACAAAATTGTTGAAAGTTTTCACCGAGCTATCTCCATCTTAATTTTATATAACTATTTATGTAAGGAAAGTAAAAAAAGCAGCTTAATTGTGAAAATACTCACATAAAATAAGATATTATAAGTGCGTTAGTTATATACCGGCGTTTTACGGAATGTTTTGACTTTTCTTATTATGACAGATTGTGTGTGGCTAGAAACTTGAATAGGCCCAAATAGTGTTTTGATTGAAAAACATTTTTGTATACAATTAATTTTTAGTTCATTTCGATTTGTGGTTTGAATTTTTTAATCAAATGCTGAAAACATAGTTTACACATAGAAAGCAAATACAAATGATTTTTTTCTAAAAAAATGTTTCTTCTTACAGATAAGAAAGTATGGCGTACAACAAAATAATATTAATTATTATCGAGAGAAACGTGAAACACACAAGGAAAGATATAGGTACAGAATGATTTTTGCGCAATGAGTTGCAACTCAGAAAGTTCTGTTACGTGTCTGCTCTAATAACCAACATAAAGCACCAAACTTTAGACCTGCCGTATTTTTTCGCAACGTTATGAAGTTTAGAACTTATTCAAAATATCGTTCTGAGTTCAAGTCCCGACTCCCGAAATAACCTTATTCCATTTCTTGTGTGTTTTACTGCGGCACAAGACAGATAAATATTGTTTTAATAAAAACCTCAAATCAGGATTGCAACTACTAACTATTATTAGGGTACTAACGGAAACGGATACAACTATCAGAGAATATATGACGCAAAATTGAATGGTAGAAGAAGTCGGGGACTCCCGAGAAAAACATGGCACGATCAAGTGAATCAGATATTTGAATCGGGCCATGTCTAGAGTCAGAATAATAGAAGACGTATATAATATGTATGAATGTGAATGAAGCAAAGAGTGTGTGCCAAGACCGAGTTTTTTTGCGGTCCGTCCTCTCTGCCTAACCCTACAGACCGGCGTGATAGTTAGTTACTATTGTGCAAAAAATGTTATCACTAGGACTCGTAATTCGTAATAATCTAGCTCCTCGATTTTATATATGGTAAAAATGTATCTTCTTTACCGACGTTTCCACATCATTTTATAATCGGGTAAAGCAGATTCCTTCTTTGCTCATTACAATTTGAATATCTGACGGATGCGGTGCGTTGTGCTTTTCCGTTTGTTTATTTATTTTCACATTATTTCCCCAGCTTTTCCGTGTTTATTTTGAATGGTGTTCGTTGCTCGATTAGCTGTCGTTAACGTGTTATTTTTCCTTCTTTCAGATCGTGGTGGTTTCGAGTCAGCACCAGGCGTTGATTAATTAAACCACTCATGTTCAGCTAACAATCAAGAATTTTTCTCCAATAGTTCTATCAAATTATAACTATGGCTTCGACCGGCACAGAGGTTGTCGTAAGGCAGTAAGTACTAAACCATTTTTATAAATTAAACAACCATTATTTATTTATTTAGGCCGAGCCTTTTTTTATTTCACATTTTAAATAAGGGTGCACGTGCCACATGGAAATTTTCAGCCCCAAAATAAATTATTTTCTTGGTTTCTATAAAATTTCGCATTTATAGTAAAAAAAATCCTTGCTCTTTATTTTTTGAATATTTTGGCTTTGATAATTGTTGCGGGATGAATAATTTTATGATTTCAAAATAAGGGTTGAAGTCATTGTTTTTGGTTTTGTGTTAGTGTTTCAATTATAATTAGTCAGTTTTGAGAATATTTTTATTTAATAAATCTTTGTTATGATTTTTTCACAATATTTATTTATTCAGCTGGGTTCTAAAAAAAAATTGGTAATTATTGGATATCGCTGGCATCGGTTAATACGCACTTTTAAAAATAAAAAAATTTGATTCACCTTAATTACATTAAAAGACAACTATTTGCATTGGGAGAAGTGGAAAATATTTCATTCTAAATTTCATTTACGTAAAATTAAAATTAGCTTTCATCTTGTGAGATTTTGGCCATATTTATATCCATTTACTCATTCGCTGTCACTTTGGTATGTTGGTATTCCTGATACATTTTTATGTATAACAAACGGCTAGAAGATTTTGAAGATATCACGAAATCTGGGCGTATTAGGTAAACACTAATTTACCGGTGTTTTGGAAATAAAATGACGTAGAAAAACATGTTTTTTTTGGTAATTATTTTTTATAAATAATACATTCACTTTTGTATCACAAACCATGTTACACAAACCTAGCGTAGCCGCTAAACTAGTTGAAAACTGGGATGTTTTTCTTGCCTTGATGCGAGTAGGCGCTATAAAGGGGGCACTTTCTTTTGTATCACATGTTACACAAACCTAGCGTAGCCGCTAAACTACTTGAAAACTGGGATATTTTTCTTACCTTGACGCGAGCAGGCGGTATGAAGGGGGCACTTTCTTTTGTATCACAAACCATGTCACACAAACCTAGCGTAGCCGCTCAACTACTTAAAAACTGGGATGTATTTCTTACCATAACGCGAGTAGGCGCATATCATCACACAAAGAGTATACTTAAAAAAATAAATTTTAATGAAAAAAAAGCGTACGTATTAGGTAAGTACTAATGAGACGGGATTTTAGTTTTTTAACATTAATAAACAACGACCGCGCGATTTTGTGTCTAGCCGTTTGTTGTTTCTAACCGTCGCTCTAGCATCTATCCGTATAGTATCAAGAATACCAACCTAACCAAATAACATTTGACGATAAATGTATGAAGATGGACGGTCTTGTTTCACAGAACGAAAGCTAATTTTAATTTTTTGTAATTGAAATTTAGAATGAAATATTTTCCACTTCCCCCAATGCAAATAGTTGTTTTTTAATTTAATTAAGGTGAATTAAAAGATTTTTTTTTTAAAGTGCGTTTATTAACCGATGCCAGCGATATCCAATATTTACCAAGAATTTAACTTATTTTTGATCATTTTCAAAATATTGCATTTTAATTATTTCCTGTTATATTATACCTATAGCTAACATCTATAGGAAGCAGTTATTGAGTAAAAAAAACTATTTTGCTTAATTAAAAAAACCTATAAACTTATAACAAGTATATTGCCCAGATAAAATACAGTACCCTTTAGGTGATTTTGCACAAAAACAGCCCTGTACAAATGTCTACAATAGATTCTAATTTTTCATTGAATTTTTTTTTTACAAATTGTACACTTATGAGTTAGCTTTGTTTCTACCACTAGCTCTGGAAATTAAACAAAAATTGTGCAAAATTGTTATTACTTCATGGACATTCTTCATATAAATAGGTCAGGATATTAAAAAGAATTCTGATTAACTATTTTTCAATGTGGTGGTATTTTAACAAGTGGTTCAGACTTGGTAGATGTGAAACTAATAAGACCACAAATTTTGTGAACTTGTTTAATGAGGAAGAAGTACAAAAGGAAACGTATTTATATACCGTTTTATAAGACTTGAGGCGGGTTGTTTCACAGAATTTGAACAATTCATTGAATTTAAAAGTTAAAATTCTAGTTCTGTGGAAGTCCTATTCAAGTTCTATTATTATTTCATCATGGGCCACTTGTTTCACAATACTTTGATAATAACAGAACTCGAATAGGACTTTCACAGAACTTGTATTTTAACTTTGAAATTTTATGAATTTTCAAAATTTTGTGAAACAACCCGTTCTTAAAAATATTCTTTGGATGGGTTTTTCACAGAACTTGAACAATTCATCAAATTTAAAATTCAAGTTCTGCGATTTGTGATGGAAAAATATTTTTTTTGTTTTTAATTTTAAAAAAACATGTCATGGGACTGCAAAATGACATATTATGGTATTCATTTTTTCTCTAAATTATGATCAAGAATAGCTGGTTAAAATCCTCCGGGCACATGCTGTTACACCCTGATTTATTATAAAAATTAAATTTATAATTAAATAAATTTAAAAAAATAATAATATAAGAAAGTTTTTCCATTGGTTAACTGGATGATTTGTAGAGCGCCGTTTTTCTGAAAAATTACCTCAAGAGCGCTGTACAATTTATTATAAGTTCCTAGGCTCTATTTAATTTTATAATTTGTATTTTCAGGGATGAGCCCATACCCTTTGGTAAGCGGATGAAGATGTTCTGCAAAATCTACTGGAAGTCCATCCTGGTCACTTTAACTCCCTTAATATTATTACCCCTGCCTATCATCAAGAACACACCTGTGAGTTACCCATATACATATTATTTATCTTATTATAGTTCTTAAAAATTATTTTACCCGTCACTTTTCTGGCACTATCACATAATATTGTTTTCGGATGCAACACATTGCATCCCTATTTTTTTTGTTGTTGTTGAGTCTGTACTTTTAGTGTAAGCCTAATGCTACGTTTTATGCGGGTGTAGTCCATGCGGACACAATTCCATTGCTCTTCTTGGAAGGAATTCAAATTGAAACGATTTGAAATTGTGATTGCATGGACTTCTCTTACGTAAAACACAGTGTTAGGCTGATGCAAAAGATGCAGACCCATCCCCTGAGAGAAATAATTTGTCTCATGGCCTACGTCATGCTGTGTGAATGATAAGTTTCAATTGTGGAAGAAATTATCCCGTGTTCTACGACATTCCAATGTTGGATAATGTCAGATGGTAGAAATATAACGAGAATGTTTGTTGTGATTAATTTTTGGGTTATTACGCCATGTGCGCTTTCTCCTTATTTAGCCAATGTTTTGGACAGCGTTATAGTGTCCATCATCAGTGCAGATGTACATGGTCATTTGATGGACTCTGTACTGTCCGAAACATTGGTTAAAGAAGGAGGAAGCACAAAATGATATAATTTGATTGATTTGTATTTTCACAATTGGATCATCAATATGTATTATAAAATTATGTAAGTGTACAATGTGCATGCCGCCAAAACTCGGAAACGAGTCCCAACGATCAAGGGAGTTATATGGTGTGGTAACCCTCCATCCCCCATCCATAAACAAGGTTCCCGTTTTTACCTGAAGGGTAAGAGGGTTTGAAGATATAAGAGCTGGAATTTTCACCCTCTAGAAATTTCTAGAACAGTCCAGAACATTCAAGAGTATTCGAGAGCATTCCACAACATTCCAGAACATCCTGGAACATTCTGGAATGTTTGGGAATAGTCTGGAACGTTCGGGAACATCCCAGATCATTTTGGAACATTTCAGAACACTCACGAATGTTCTGGAACATTGTGGACCATTCAAAGCCTTTATTTTATGGGTGGGGAATAGAGGACTACCACATATGAACTCCCTTAGCGAAGCCGGGTACCCCAGCTAGTATAAAATAATATATATCACATATGCGGCAAGTTCCAGGGTGGAGGATACTCTCAGTATCACCCTGGTGTAAAACCACCATTCAGAATTGAAACTTTGCTTGAAAAGACTTTTGCCGTGTTTTGTGCATAGATCTGAATAGCCAGGTACTTCCCAACCTTCCTCTTTTCTATCTCTTTCCCCTCCCCACTTACCTTCAGCAAACCTCACAGCAAACCCTAATTGGGGATGCCATAGTCTCACTGGCTCCAGATGGGAGCAGTTGGGACTCTTGTAAGGTATTCACATTAAAAATATATATTAAAATGTAATAAACCAAAAATTAATCACAGTAATGCTTTTGGTCTTGAAAATCTCGATTTTTTTATATTTTTTATTATTTAATCTATACATATATTATAATTACATGTTATTTTTTTCGATGCCTGTCTCACTAGGGTAAACCTGTGTCGAGACAGACGTAGAGTTACATAAATTGTATACAAACATGGTTATTTGAATATGAAGGTTAATTACATTTTAGGTTCAATACAATAAAAGGCAGTTGATTGGAAGTGTGAATTAATTCTCTAAAGAGTTTGATCTTACAAATCACAGGAGAGGTTATTAAACATATATTACATACATATATTAAAATGATATTACAGTAAAATGAATTGGAAATGGAATAAATTGATAGAGAAATATACATGATATTACATACATATATTAAAATGATATTATTGTAAAATGAATTGGAAATGGAATAAATGAATAGAAATATATATTAAAATGATAATTATGTTAGTTTATTTGACGGAATTCTATTGTTTTTATTTTATTAATTTTTTATTAGGTCGTACGTAATTGGGTATTTTTCTCTAAGTGCAATTGGTTTTACATATGTTTGCTATAGTGAGACGTCCTTTACTTGCAAGCCATTTTTTTATTTCGCTTTTGAATTTGGTCATTGTTTCTGTTTGTCTAATCGTAGCTGGTAGATTGGTATTGATTCATAAATGAGAATTTTTATTACCAACCTTGAGTAACATTGTGTGATAAAAGAAACAAGTGAGATCTCTATTACACCTTTGCTTATTTTCTGCTTATAGCCTTGTTCGCACCTGACAAGTAGTAAGTCGAGTGGCGAGTAACTCGCTACTTGATTCACCAAAAAGTGTTCGCACTGCGGTCAAGTAGAGTTCATTAGTAACCGGCGCGGAGTGACATGACGGGCTGCAACACAATAATGTAAATACGCTAATTAAGCTGATTGTAATGCTTATTTTACAAGAGGTGGAAGAATAAATTAGTGAGATGAAAATAAATAAACACTATGGTCACGGTAATAGCGTTTTCGCTCCAACGGGACGACATACCTCGCGTGTCTGCATCTACGAATGAACTGCGCATGTCAGCCCGCAGGGACGCGTGGAGGGGGACTCTACTCGCCGAAAAAATAGAACCAAATGGTTTCAATCTACTAAAGAGCTGACTAACCTACTATACTAAAATTGTGGTGTTCGGACACGTTTAGTTACTAATATACTCGCTACTCGACTAAAATACTCGTCCAGTCAGAACGACTCTTAAGAGAGAGTTTCACAGTATTCTTATAAAACTGTACCCAAGGATCCTATGTTATGAAAACATTATTGAATTCCATTCTTAATGACGAAACAATTTACTATTGTTGCATGTCCAATGATGGATTGTTATGCTACATTGTGATCAATAAACAACCTTGAATTAGTGTTTTTGTGAAGAATTCACACATAATGCGTATTGTTTGTGATATTGTTGATACCGTGAAGTCCTTCTTGTAGCTCGTTTACATAATCAGTACATGTTATTTCACATAATATTGTAGAAAAATTGATAACATTATTGTGCACATGAATCATTTTATACATCCTGGATAGGCTCAGATAATATGTTTGTAATCATGTTTGTAAATTTCCTTTGACTCCATTTCAATCATTCCGGGAATTTTTTACTATTTTACATGTGACTGTTGTGAGAATAAGTATTTGTATATCGTCACTGGGAAGCAATGCTGCAGTAACTGCTTAAAATTAAAAACTTAACTTACATCTTGGATTGAAGCCTATAATAAATTATGAAAAGTTATGTAGCGGTTCTTAATACATAGTTCTTATACTGTTTCTAATGCATAACAGTGTGGCATGAAACTGTCAGAGAATGGACATAAGTAGGCTAATTGCAGTAGAATGTGATTCCTGAGACATATGTGGGATAAAGTGACTATTAAGAACGAGGAGATTGAAAAATAATAGGCAATTAAATTGACCTTAATAAAGGGACATACATGTAGATGTGTCGAACATTCAGAGAGATTGAGCGTTCAATCCTTTTCTAACTAAGTCCTCCATTGTTGCGCAAGCAACATTTTCCTATATATGTACATGTAATCATAGAAGTAGGAGAAATTCTAATAATGTCAGTTTATTTGTAATATTATTCGGTGTGGAAACATGGACCTATAGAGCAAGCGAAAGGAAGCGGATAGACGCCCTCGAAATGTGCTGGAAAAAAATGTTCAGGATTCCAATGGATAGCCAGATGCACAAATTTGTCCATTTTGGAAAATCTTGGCATCCACAAAAGGCTTTCCACTATCTGCCTACAATGTATTTTAAGATTCTTTAGACATGTTGCTTGCCAAACTGAGAATTTCAACTTGTAGAAACTCATAGTCATTGGCAAAGTGGACACCAATGTGCTGGAGAGACTAAGTATCACTGGTGTCCGGTACATCGGTTAGAACCGCAAGGAGTGGAGGAGCCTCGTCCACCTTAGAAATTGAGTTGGGGTGATAATCCTCAGCAATGAGGAACAGACTTAAGAATTCGTAACTCGGGGATGTTTATCTTTCTTTTAAAAAATTCTCTTATTTTTTTATTATTTAGTAATAATATATTATACAAAATCATAACACTAATGTTTAAAATATATTATTCCCAATGAGTTAAATAAAACTCATTTCGGGAAGGACAACATCAAACAGTTAGAAGAAGAAAAAAAATTACACGAGAATACGAATTTAAAGGGAATTCAATGAAAAGTAAATAGATACGAAAGCAATATTTTTAAAACGGACTAGACACACTTGATACAGTTAATTGAAGAATATTTCATAAATACATTTAGAAAGATATACAAGAATTAATAAAGCTGCTGAGAAAATATCCTTGAGCTTTTGCCGATGTTTTTTTATTTGTCGCTGGAAGTTTTAGGTTGCTAGGTAATCGTTGTATTGCGAATATGAGATGTATTTATTGCAAGGAGTTTTAATTAATGTAGATAATACAATAATATTTTATTTATAATTTGAATAAATTTTTTTTGTTTCCAGCCCTTCAAATGCATGTACGTGGTGCTGCTGATGGCGGTGTACTGGGTGACAGAAGCGCTGCCGCTGCCCGTGACGTCCATGCTGCCCGTGGTGCTGTTCCCCACCATGGGCATCCTGGAGTCGGAGTCCACTTGCAAGGCTTACATGAAGGGCACCAACATGATGTTCATCGGTGGCCTCATGATCGCCGCCGGCCTGCAGCACTCCAAGCTGCACAAGCGGGTGGCGCTCAAGACAATACAGATTGTTGGCTGCTCACATAGGAGGTATGTTCATATTTATGGGGATCAATCAACAAGTGTGGTGATATCTTACTGATGTCATTTCACAATCAAATGCCACAATTAATTTAGATATTCGAGCAATGCTCTCTTCCGGGAATTTAAGGTACTAGATGTTCGACAGTGTTACATTAAAAAGATAGTAATTTATGCTCATAAAAATAAATATAAAATGAAAACAGTCGAACACGAACATCAAACCAGAAGTAAGGGCAGAAATTACCTTTCTATTCCAACAAGTAACACTGCAGCTTATCAAGGGACATTCTCATACCTGGGACCAAAATTATATAACAAAATCCCTTCTCAACTGTGTGAAGTTTCATCCTTCGGCTCAAAAATAACAAAATGGTTAATAGATTTAGGTAGGATGGAGTCGGAAATATTATTAAAAAATATTATCTGATAATTATGCAATATGAGCGCCATATATATTTCTTTTGTTCTAAAATTTTTATTTTCTCTTTCAATTACCGTTTTTCTTGTATGCTGTTTTTCTTGTATCATCCAAAAATAACAAAATGGTTACTAATTTTAGGCAGGACAGTCAGAAATATTATTAAAAAAAGGATATTGGATCTATCGGATAATTATGTACCACAAGCGCCTTATATTTTGTGCCAAATTTTTTATATTCTTTTTCTTTCACTGTTTTTCTTGTACACTGTTTTTCTTGTATCCAAAAATAACAAAATGGTTACGAATTTTAAGCCAGAAACACTATTAAAAATGCTATCTTATAATTATGTACTACCAGCGCCTTAAATATTTCTTTTGATCCAAAATTTTTGTTATCTTTTATTTTATTTATCTTTTACTGTTTTTCTTGTATCCAAAAATACGATACCTGTAAATTTGACTGTCCTAGAACGGGAGATCTACCTGAATGTACAGTCAAAATGTCAATACAATGTAAATGTATTTTTGTTATAACAAAATAACTAAATAAATTGTTATTATTTCTGATATTTTCTTATGATTTTAACTGTGACATGTAACCATGGTATATTTATGCCGTGGAAATTAAATAAATAAATCTTTTGTAGTACGAATACGTTGTTCCCACTCCTGTAGCTGTGAAATCGTCCCCTTTTTACTGTTGAAATCTGCGTCAATTATCTTGAAAAATTCCCCAACTTCGCTGACATCAAAGAGACCAACATCAATTCTTCCAACTCCAAAATGTAAAAAATAATGGTGCAATTTAATCATAAATGTCTTGGAGTAAAAATTTTAATTCATTACCAGAAAGTTTTAGAAATATAAATAACAATTTTAAAGATTTTAAATTTTACCGTAAAAACACATTGAAAATATAAACTGAATACATAGTGATGATCAACCTTTTTAACCGCAGGGGTTAGGGTAACTACAGCTTGACTTTATTTTAATTTTTTTATTTTAGTACATAAAACAGGCTAGCCCAAAAATGTACATACATGGGTATGGGTACATTAATTACAATGTATAACATAAATCCTAACAAAATAGCAACAAAAATAATTAACGAAGTATGCAAAAGTAAGTGTCAAACAAGAATGAGTAAAAGGTAAACAATATATTATTGACACCTGTGCTGATGAGACACTGGCATTGTTAAATTTGCATGTTTAATTACTTTTTAAAGTAAGGGGTATTAGTTGGGCCACAATGTTTTTACTTTCCGTGGCCCATGGAAAACAACAAACGTTGTGGCCCTGCCCATGTTTGTGGTAATGTTTGAGGTATTGTTTGTGAAATTGGTCGCAAGAGACCGGCCTTTACGCACAAATTAACAGTGTTTTAATGTTTATTGGCGGGAACATGTAAGAATAATTTGTTGGTATATGTACAAAATTACGTATACCAACAAATTATTCTTAGACGTTCCCGCCAATAAACATTGAAACCCTGTTAATTTTTTCGTAAGAACTTCAGTCCCGTTTCTAACCGTTTTTACAAATAAAATTATCATATTTTAGAATAACATTTTTCTCAGTGTACAGTGTAAAACATATAACAACTTTGCCTTCAGGGCGGAAAGAAGAATGCCGGTGTTATATTTTACAGACTTTTTACAAATACCACATATTTGTCAGATTTTTCATACAGAAGCTCGTGATGGTAAACCAAATTTTAAACCTTTTTGCACTTGGCTTGTTTGAGAGACGATGACATCCTTTAATCGTAACTATTATCTAAGCTGAATTTACATAGTTTTAAGTAGTATAACCTCTAAAACGAAGTTATCTATGGGACCCACAAAATTTACATCTACGCCGTCCGTTCATGGAGCTACTTACAAACGACTCGATCGCCGCCCGTCGGTACCCACCTCACACGCTGCACTAGCAAAATAGTATGATGAGCGGCGATCGAATCGCTTGCTTATTATGTCAAAAACTTATTTTGTGGCACCATAAAAAATTTTTTAACTTTTTTAGTTTAAAACTTTAAGTAAATCCTAACCCCCTTACAAAAAAGTTATATTTGTACATGTTTGATATTTGTCACATGAGAATGGGTCATTTCTTCTACTCGTTTTGAGTTCAACAACTCGGCTGTGGAACGATTTGCCGCCCTTTGTGTTTCCTCCCTCCTACAACATGGGTCTCTTCAAGACCCATGTTCACTCCTTCCTCTTCTCAAAATAATCTTCTATACAGCATCCCCAATCCATTTTCGTATCCATAGTTTCTTTACTTTCATCTCACTAATCCCTGCTTCCGCCCCTTATATTTATCCTTTACAATTACCTTGATTAGCCTATTTACTATGTTGCGAAGCGGCCTGTTTATCATTCAATGCGCCGCTCACTAATGTACACTAATCAGAGGATAATTTTGACCGCTTTTTGGTCAGTCAAGTGACGAGTTATTCAGGATATTTTCTAATCGAAGGATATTAAGAGGATAATAGAGGATATTTTCTAATCGGAGCTAACTAATTAGAATTAGAGAAATAACTCCTGAAGCAAACTACAAAACAGTATTTCTTTAATATGTTTAGTTCTGATACCATTTTTTGTTTTCAGATTAAACTTTGGACTAACATTCGTAACAATGTTTGTATCCATGTGGATCTCCAACGCAGCCGCTGTCACCATGATGGTCCCCATCACCGAGGCTGTTCTTGAAGTATTGGAGCAGGTAAATAAATCTTAATTTTTTTTATAAGAAAAACTCTCTTTTTAACTTTTGAAGGTTATTCCCATCAATGTAATATATCATTGAAGAAGAATCTATTTTTTTTAAATATGAAAATGAACAAGACACAGAAAAATAATAAAATATAATGGCTGCAACTGGGACTCGAACCCAGAACCTCACGTCTAACCGGGACATACGCATGAACCAATTTTGCTATTGCACCCTATTATGAGACTGTCATATTTGTCAACTTCATATTTCAAATTTCAAAATAAACAATATTATCTTCGACTAATGTTTTTTTTCCAAATTATTGGCAGCTACATTTTTCATTGGTAATTCAATTGGTTTTAAGGAGTAGATAAATAATTTTCATATTTACATAATGATCGCAAACGCACTTTCCTCATACCAGAGACAATTTTTAAATGGCAGGTTTGCTTTTCACCTAAATGTTCTACTTTACAGTGCAGATATATATATATTATCAAAAAAGAATAGGCATATTATAATAGAACAATTTTTTTTTTTTTTTTTACATTAACTCCACACAGGAGGCCCTGAGGAAAATAATTTCCCTCAGGGCCTATGTCATCTTTGAAGATGCTGTGAGGAGGGTCTTTTTGAGGAGAGGAAGGAGTGAACGTGGGTCTTGAAGAGACCCATGTTATAGGAAGGAGGAAACACAGAGGCCGGCAAATCGTTCCACAGCCGAGCTGTTGAACACAAGAACGAGTCGTAGAAGTGTCCCGTTCTCATGTGACAAATGTCAACCGTGTAACAATAATTCAGACAAGAAACATTGATGTCCACCCTTCGTATTATGTAATTGACATGAACGTAATCAACAAATTTTGCAATTGACGTGATCGTAATCAACAAATTTCTTTACGCCCAGAAGGGCTGCTGTGGTAGCCAGGCGTCTACTGACGAACGTCGATCTTTATTGGAGTTTCCCCCGAACACTTTTCAAGTAATCAGGGATTGAAGAACATTACAGATTGTAAATGTAATATGTACTTAATGCGGTTGTGGCATTCCAGCAAGGACTTGGAGACATGTACATCAAGAAGAAGCGAGACCCCGAAGAGGCAAACGGAAAAACAGGAGAGGGAGACACCGTTGCCATTGAGGATGAAGAGTGCGTACCCATTCTTTATTTAATCTCTAACCAAACCTTGTGAATGAAACTAATTATGTTCACGAGCCTACAATTTTGTACTAAAAATACAAAGTTTATCAAGTTCATGAACCCATCATCTAAACGTAGTTTTAGAGGAGATGTGATATGACACAATGTACGTATATTGTACATTTTTAAAACAGGGTTGTGATACTATACAACAGACAGGGATGTCATGATTTGTATTGTAGTAATATGTTGCCTGTCTATTTGTGTTACTGCGCAAGCACTTCCATACTTGATAGTGTCACATCCAAAGGTGAAATTTTTTATTACATATTGATTTTCATTGATTTCACAAAACACATATGTCATGCGACATAACACAGCTTGTGTCGTATCACGAACCTTTGTTTTACGGCAAGTGTCCATCAATGTGTTAACCTGTCGAAGGCCAGCATACAAAAAATATTTTTTTTCAATACGACGTAAAGTATTTGACAGTTCTCACCTTTCTTACGAATTCAATTTTTATACCATTTCTTTTGTGATATATTACAAAAATTACATCAAAATAATGTAGATAAAACGAACTTCCTAATAATCACTCAAATCTATGCTTTCCACAATGGATTTATATAAAATAACAATGAAAAAATATAGACTTCGAGTATGACAGTGTTCAAATTATCAAGCGGCAGCCATTTTGTCCACCATCTTTGACGCCCTGCGCGTCTTTGGGAATTAATTTGAATTATTCGGAGTGGCTAAACGCTATCCAGTATTTCGTTATGTCAAGAACGAGAATGGCCCAAGCGATTCTGATCTTGTTCTTCATACAATTTCTTTATACATAAGGGACAAAATTGCTTCCAAAACCGGTGATCACCGTTGATCAATCGGCCAACTAGAGGTTAATAAACTAAGGGGGTTTCTCACTATCCTCCCAATAGCTTATCTACACTAATAACGAATATTTTCGATTTACGATTTACAGTTTATTTATTTATTAAGTTGGAGTTATATTGAGTTATATATATTGGATAAGTTGGCCGAGTTTTCTAACCACTGCGAGTATTTTATTTTTAATAATAGTCGTTATTAGGGTAGATAAGCTATTGGGAAGATGGTGAGAAATCCCCTCATAGAGGTTAGAAAACTCGGCCAACTTATCATTTATACATATATCCATTATCCATTGGTTCGAGTACCGAATTATAAACTCCAACTTAATAAATAAATAAACTGAATATCCTTAATCGAAAATATTCGTTAGCAGTGTAGATAAGCTATTGGGAGGATGGTGAGAAACCCCCTAAGTATATTAAGTCGGCTAGCTATATAAAATAGGAATATTTATGTACAAACCTGAAACCGAATGACATTATGAATTTTTCAATCACTTTGAGCAAGTATTATATAAATTGTGTTCAATGTAAAATGATTATTATTGTGTTGTTTCGTTCCATGTACCTTATGGAACAGACCCATGTAAGTGCCTTAGCAACATTAGATAGTAGTTGCATGCTGTAGGCTGTAGCAATATTAGCCGTCACATTACTGATTTCTGCAGCACAAATTTGTTCAAAGGGACGTACAATCATTGTTGTTACAAACTATTGTGTGACTTTCAGACCTCCGTCACCGAGCAAAACCACCATCTGCTACTTCCTGAGCATTGCGTACGCCGCTTCCATTGGTGAGTTACAATTTATGTGTTAAACTAGACATACAAACTTACTAAACTAGGCTCTAAGTAATTCTGCTACTGCTGAGAGCGGGCTATACGAGCCCTCCCAATCTCGCTGATGCCTTCGGCCATCATCGTAACCGTTTGTACCTAAGACACGAGCGACGATAGACGGTACTCTTCTGATATCATACTCAACTGCCATTTGTTGGGATATAGAAGAACTTTGCATTGAAGGAAACTGAAACTACATGAATAAAGGTAGATTCAGACTGGGTCGACGTACGTATACATCGCTACGCCAAACAATGCTTAGCAACCATACATTTTCTATGAAAATGGCCACACACATCGCACGTCGCGATGCGTGTGGCCAATGTGATTCTAAAACATAAATTTTCATTGAAAATCTATGGTTGCTAAGTAGCTCAGATATTGTTAGGCGTAGCGATGCATACGTACGTCGACCCAGTCTGAATCTACCATAATCAATACACAACAGTTTAGTTTAAAACAGTTTTTTTGTTTCTCATGTAAAATTGTCATGGCTGCATCCGAGTGACTCAGCTCCCCACTAAATGAGCGATGGATGAAGATGATGAGGCAACCTCCCTGATGGACGATCCAATAATAATATTTATTTTTAATTTTGGTTGAATTTAATTTTATGCTTATTTATTTATGTTTCTATTTGTGTTCATTTTATTTTTTAATTAGGTACCTATCTAATATGTAATCTGATTTTATTTCTTCTTTTCTTTTATTATTTGAATTTACTCTGTACTATAGTTGTTGTAATATGGCAGCCTTGGATTGCACTATCCTCCCAGACTTGCTGGAATAAAACCTTAAAAAAAAATTTAAAAAAAATAAAATTATATTTCATGTTTTTTTCTCTTGTTTTTTTTTTTGTAGTATTACGATCTGACGATGATATTTTTTACTCTTTCTTGCTCAATTGCTCTTTCTTTTGTTACAGGTGGAACTGGTACCGTTGTCGGAACTGCCACAAATTTGACTTTCAAGGGTATCTATGAAGGGTTAGTATCATATTTTCATATGTGTTTTTACGATAGAGTACTGAATTACAATCGACGGTCCCAAAGAACAATGTCTAATGTGCGATTTTGTAAGTTCTGCAGTAGATACAAGTTTCGTTTCTGCATTTTTACTGTTTTGGAGATCATTAATTATAGGATATAAGAAAAATACATATTTAATTTCAAGTCATCCAAAATTCCAAAAATTCAGACTTTTGAAAATTAACATAAATAAATTAAAATAAGCCAACAGCGCAATTTTCAATTTTTAGCAGATCCGGCATTGTTCTTCGGGACCGTCGCAATGAAGTGTTTAACCCGTTTAATCACAGGAGACCATATTTGTCCCAGCCACATAGGTCTCACAGAAATCGTTGTTTCTCCCTTATTATCATAGTGAGAAGTATGATCTAAACGGTATTGAAAAGAGAATACAACACACTATATATTCAAATCTAAAAGTAAACCACAAAAAAATTTAAATTTACCCCTTTCTGAAACCAAAGTTTCCGATCGCAATTTGAAAAAAAATTATGGAACTTTGTGAATTTTTTTAGAATTTTTTTTACATGAAACCAAAAAAGTGAGGTTTCAGTAATGTTTATAATTCATTTGTTTAATGAAATATGTATGTGTTTTTATATTTTTTCATTATCAGTAATTTTAGTTAGAAAAAAAGTAAAGTGAGCCACTTTTTAAAGTATTCGCCCAAAAAATGTACATTTTCAAAATAACATAGTAATTTTTAATACAGAAATTTGAAAGCCTATTTCATTAACTTTTCGAAAACAGTTTTTGAAGGGTTAAATGTATCACCGGATTAAATGAAGAAGGAAAGACAGATACCGATAACTGTTTCAACATTTCAGCCGTCTTACACAGAAACTAGTTGCAGAAACAACCGGTTTCATGAAGCCAACATCATATGCGAATGTGTTTTCTGCTTCTGTCTGTTAAGTTTCTCATATAGGCACCGGTGCACAGGGTCTTACATATACATATATGTAATACATAATCATTTCTGTGTACATTTTGAATCCAAATGAAAGTTTTAATATGTTTGTGTGTTATAAATCCGCAGTCGCTTCCCCAAGGCCCCCCAGATCGACTTCCCCCACTTCATGATGTACAACGTGCCCCCCATGCTGATCATGCAGTTCATAATCTGGGTCATCCTTCAGGCCATGTTCATGGGCATGTTCAGGTAATATAAAAAACATTTTTTCAATATCAAACACAATATGGTGACAAAAAACTGTTTATAGTGTTGGAGAGCCATTGAATTTAACTGTTTATCCCATATTTTTAGGATTCATAAACAAATTATAAAAAATCGTTAAATTTATAAATGCACGAATTCTGCCTTTTATTTACTTTAAATTGGCGTACCTAGTACCTTTTTGTAGATTATTAAATATTGTGACTTCTACATGTTGTCTATAGACTTAGTTGATTATCACAAATCTAAATTTAAATTCGAACGTGCATTTTTTAATATGTAAACTCATGAGAAGGAAAAAATATTTTAACAATGCGAAATGCCAATAACAAATAATTTAGAAGAGATGCGAGAAACTGAAAATACAAAGTTAGTTTTGTGATTAATCAAAGTATTTAACGCGCGGAAGCTTTTGAAATAATTCCAATAAATGTTTTAAACTCTTCAAATTGGCCATATTTTGGCCCGCGAACGTTCGAGGATGTTTGCAATTTGGCCAAAATGTGCCAAAAAACGCTCCAGTAGATAAGAGGAAAAATGTTCGGCGTTTCTACAGTTGCAGTGCACACGCAAAAGATGTGCCATAAACATGGTTGTGATACAACTTTAGGAAGAGAGACATTTATAGGACTGAAAGCGTATTACAATGATGCCTAACGATTGCTAACGCAAGAGATACTGGCATATTTTTTTATTTTTTATTTAATTTTTTTTTTTTACAAATACAGTTGTTATACATTGTATATATATATTTTTAATACATTTTTTAAATATCGTGATACACCTTTTTTTTGAGCAAAGCTCGTGTAAAAAAGGTGGAGCAGCGAAAAACAATTCAACATATATGTATTTTTAAAATGTGTAGTAACGATAATGAAAATTATAATATTTAATTTTTTTATATATGTATATCATACATTATACGTGAAACAGAATAGAATAAAGAAAAGATATAAAAGAAGAAGAAGAGAGAAAATAAAAAAAGAGTATAAAAGAAAAAGGATTTCCAAAGTCACAGTCACAATTAACCTTTTGAATTTTTTATAGTTTGTTTCCAATCTTAAGTTAGGGGGTAATTGGTTAAACCATTTGACTCCAAAATATTTATAAAATTGTTGGGCTGTGGTGGTATTACAACGCGGGATAGTTATAGAGCCAAGAATACTTGGTCTTTTGCTGTTTGAAATAGATATTGAGGTATCGTTGTTGAAACAATCTTTGTGTATTTGTAAAAGTGAATTTTATGCACAGATACCAACTCTAAAAAACTCAAAGGAAGTCACAACAAACTCATAAAGACTTCAGTTGATTCCGCATATTCTCACAATATGTATTTGGTGTGCATTGATATATATGTCTTTGTGTGTTGGAAGATTATTTCTAAATCCTTTCAATATCTAGAAGAGAATAAAAAAATTGTGTCATTTCCGAAAATTCACTTCTTCAGAACTTTTTCAAAATGATTGCATTTTTTTCTGTCCCTAGGCCCAACAGCCAAGACGCCAAGGACGTGAACCTGGGAGAGAATGGAGCCAAGATCGCCAAGAAAGTTGTGGACGATCAGTACGTCGCTCTGGGACCAATGACATGGCACGAAACCGTTAGTACTATATCCGTAGCTTATGATAGAACGTTGTTGCAAGCTTAAAATAGTGGTGTTGACAGAAAAAACTGCAAGTTTCATGATGCCAAAGCTCACTGTTTGTTGTTATTTCAGAGTGCCGGTCTTCTCTTCATCTTGGCCGTGTTCTTGTTCTTCCTCAGAAGTCCTGGCTTCATGCCCGGATGGGCTGACGTCATGTCAGACCTGTAAGTATTATCCATTGACCATTATTACATATTCGTTAATGCATTTATATGCTACAGTCTGACATTATTTATTTAGGGCAAACGGACACCCTCGGGATATTCTAAACTAAACGAAAAATACTCGAGAAGGAGAAATACACCACGGTTTAACACTCCAAAAGTCATGCATTGTGATACGTTTGACCATGAGAATCTTAACCAGTCGACTGGTTTTTGCTCGCATGTGAGCGGCATTTTTACGACTGTGCTCGGCGCTCATTCACATGTGAGAGCTCTAATCTATGCTGGAATTTTTAGCAATTCGATTTTAACCTTTATTGAAAATTATATAGAGGACTAAATCAGAATCTAATAACACTACAGTTCATACTTTTTATTAATTTCATGAATGTAGAAGCCTCTCTGGTCGTCTAGAAAACATTTTACCTGCTCTTTTAAAAATTCGTTTTCGTTTCGTGTCCCAAAAAAGATTATAATATTTGAATTTTCAAAGGAGAATCGTGGTCATTATTTTTTTGGAAACACATTGATTATTGTTTTTCATATAGGGTACGTAACGTATTCAGGTTTATGTAGAAACAATAAAACCAGTTTATATAATGGGAGTTTTTTTTTTGGTAAAAGGTAGCTATTTTGGGGAAATGCCTTACAATGTAAACATGAAATACATATACATATACTAACGTTCAGTAGATTAGTCAGACATCTCCTAAAATTTTTAATTCGAGTTGAGTATGTAGTTATATGTGTACCCTCTATCTGGTACAATACTCAGATTACTCATTATCACCACCAAATCTATTATAATGCAGAAAAAACTAGCTGTGCATTAAACAAAATGTTGATGCTTTCTTAGTCACTAGTAGGATATTTCAAAATGTCATACTAATGTACCGGACCATTATGCCTCCAGGCGCTATTTTATAGCATATTTAATATGTAGAACACAGATACCTGATAATTATATATGATTTATGGTGAGCATTCGAATATTGCTTTCCTCATTATCACAAAAACCCTCTTAAGAAGTTTTCCAAAGGACCGGAAAAAAACTTCTTAAGCGGGAAAACTTTATAAGTGGGAAAAATTGAGCCATTTCTTCTTCAAGGGACTGAAAAAACCAAACTTCTTAAGCAGGAAAACTTCTTTAGAGAGAACTTCTTGAGAGGGTTTCTCAGTATGTACAATAAGATAAACTTGTAAACAGAAAACCAATGCAAAAAAAATTTATCGTTGTTTTTATTCTGACAAAACTCTTCAAGAGGAATATAAACGCCAGAAATATTTGACTTCTTACCCCTTTAGAACTCCGCATATTTTTGGTATTATCTACGCGAGGAAAGTAGCACCAAAGTGGTTTTTAATTTTTTTATGAATAATTTTACAAGAACCAAAAAAAGTTAGTCAATCAATCAAGTCAAAAATAATCTTAGCCATAAAAGGGCATTTTTTAAAACTGGTGTCTTATATAACTTCACATTTATCTAATGAAAAACAAATTATTTAGTACTTTGCGCTTATATTTTTTGCAACGTAATTAATAATTTTATTTTAATTCCATTAAATTGAAAAGGTAGGAAAAGCTTCAGTGTATCCCTAACATATTTTTTCATATTCTTAATGTAAACCGATTTGTATTAAAGATAAATCTTGGCGATTTTCACAGTCGGGTATATTTTGAGGTTTTTCGTACTCCTACGTTCAAGAGGTTAAACCAAATCTATTGGTAGAGTCTATTCTAATCTGTTGTTGTTCTCCCCTTCCAGAAAGGTGAAGGATGCCGTGACGGCCATGTTCATAGTTATCATGATGTTTGTCATTCCGGCCAACCTCGACTTCCTCAAGTTCTTCACCTACAAATCAGGTATCAAACAACACAACCCCGCACTTGTAATTATATTCATACTGTATTATTTATTGTACAACTCACTACCTAACTAGTTTGAAGAGAATTGACCCCATTCAGATCTTGCAGTATAAATACTTGAATTGTTTTTGTAACAACATTGCAATGAAAATAAAACATATTTAAGTATGTATTTTCAACTGCTTCAACCTTTTTATTGTTAGGATAGTTTTATATTCACGAAGACTGTATTCCTTAAATGGATTTCAATGCAAATGCTTTCCTCTCCTTCAATGTCATATATTGTCAATAAATGGCCCAAATTGCTAACATTCCGTATTTTTATGCAATTCAATAAAAACATCTACATATTTTCACTGGTGTTTAATTATTCTTTTGATATAACTCAGAGCACAAGAAAATTGTGCCAATTATGACTACGTCCCTCCATCACTTGCTTAAACTTTTTAATCTTCAGAAACTTATTTTTCTAAGTAAATATCTGATGCCACTCAGTAACATCACTTTTTTGGTAAAAATGATTTTACGTGCATATATACAGAGTATAACAGCACATACGTACAGAACCAGCAATTCCTGAGCATTGAAGTAAAGAAAGAAGAAGAAAAAAAATTTCAATCATACATCGTTACTAATCCCATCCCTAATTAATAGTCAAGACGGGATCGAGGGATACGCGCGCTGTTTTGTATGTTAACGTGCTGTTAGAACGAGATGGAATGCTTATTACGCTACCCGAAGCCACGCTGTACCAGACCACCCATTTGCGACGAGTGATAGAAAAATATTTTTATCGTTTTTAATTGAAAAAAATATAATTAGACAGTAAAATGACATCTACATTTTTACTTCAAGTATGCTCAGGAATCACCGGTTAAAATCCTTTCGGTACGTTTTGTTATATCCTGTATAATATACATACATAACCGACAACGAATACGGCTTAAATATCAGGAATTTCAAGTATAAAATCCTCATTTAATTTTTTTTGTGTTTGGACGCTCTTATTTATTTCTTTATGC
Organism: Limnephilus auricula; assembly: GCA_951813805.1. Lineage (NCBI taxonomy): Eukaryota > Metazoa > Arthropoda > Insecta > Trichoptera > Limnephilidae > Limnephilus > Limnephilus auricula. The sequence goes on along the minus strand of OX638407.1, from coordinate 8,295,879 downwards.
TACTCATTGGGCTCAACTATTCAAAATTGAGTTTTCTACCCATTAGGCCTAAATTATTGATCAAAAAAAAATTGGCAATTTTGCCATCAAAAAATTGCTAAAACAGTATTGGTTAAAGGATAAAACCTCAATTTTATAAACTAATTTGGCATTATTCAAAAATGTTTCATACATCACAGAAAGGAGAGGAAATCATAATCGTAGAATACATTTTTCTTAAAGACTTATTGTGTGACACCTTCATATTTTTGAGACGGTGATTGTTTTAAAAGGTTGAGCCGTTTAAAAAAAATCTTTGATCTTTTGCTCTGAATGGGGCGTAACGCTTGCGAATGCCGTGTTGTGTTTGATCACTAATAAACGGTTGGCCGCGTGCGCCCTCCGATGTTACCCCCTCCTTGCACCATATTATAGTTCCGGTCGTGGAGAAGCAGAGCGCCTCTCGCCTCAGCGCCTCGGAGAAACAAGAAGCCATCGCCGGAGGAGCCGCCGAGGGCAACACCCTGATGGATAAGGGCCCCGTGCGCACAGGTACCCACGAGGCAGCGGTGGTGATCAGTCCTTCTACATGTGTTTTGTTTCTCCGCTTAGTTTCACATTTAGACGATTGTTCTAGGTGTTTGTTGATTGTGAGGCCGTGTTGTCGGTGCATCCTTCAATGCTGGTGTTATAATTTACCTAGTCAAATGTAGACCTAACCTAACCCACCTTAACTTGAACCATCCTCATCTAACCTAGCTTAACCTTCCGAGATACAAATTAATTCTCTGGTAATGACACCAACCAAAATAACTCAATAATTTATTGGGTTTTAAAAGTTTTCTATAGTTCAAATGAAGACATTATTTATATACATATACGAACAAACATATGCTGTTGATATTATATCGAAGCTGGAAAGGAAAAATGGCTAAAGTTCCATACAGCTGTGACATTAAAGATAAACCTACACAATAAGCTATATTATTTGTTTGTGCTGGTGTTCATCAAATCAGTTTTTCTAGAGTTTTCCGTTAGAGAATATGTGAGAAACTCTAGAAAACTTGATATGATGAATAAAAGCACAAACAAAATATATATTTTATTATGTAGGTTCATCTTTAACCTCTTGTAGGCCGCAGTCCCCCCGGCGGGTCCGGATGTTTGAAGCGATTTTGCCCCTTAAGTATAAAGAAATTGTATGAAGAACAAGGTCAGAATCGCTTGGGCCATTCTCGTTCTTGACATTACGAATTACTGGATAGCGTCTAGCCACTCCGAATAGTTTTAAATTAATTCCTAATGACGCACCGGGCATCAAAGATGGCGGACAAAATGTCTGCCGCTTGATAATATGAACGGAGTCGTATTCGAAGTCTATATTTATTCATTGTTTTTTTTATATAAATCCAGTGTGGAATGCATAGATTTAAGTGATTATTAAGAAGTTTGCTTTATCTACATTATTTTGATGTAATTTTTGTAATATATCACAAAAGAAATGTTATAACAATTTAATACGTAAGAAAGGTGAGAACTGTCAAATATTTTACATCGTATTAAAAAAAAAAAAAAATTATGCTGGCTTTTAACAGGTTAAATGCCGAGCTTCCGTGACCGCCGTAGTGTGCCGAGGGTAAAAATCTCACAAACTGAATGTATTAATCTTAGATTACCATAGCGCTCAACAGATACACTTTTTTTCATATCCAATGGGTTTTTTTAGCCCTTGAGAAGTTAAACATCAAAACACATGACTTGCATGGCTCTTTCAGTTTTTGAACATTACAAACCTATAGTTTTAATTTGAAATCTCAGGGGGTTAACCCATTTAAACCTAACCTATCCTTGCCTAACCTTGCCTGCCCTAACCTATCCTTACCAAACCTAACCAACCTATCCTAATTGAAGGTTGAAATTGACTCTACTCTTTTTCGTTGTTTGTTTTTGGGGTGTTATGCCGTGTTGTGCTACCTCCTTCTTTAGCCGACGTTTCGGACAGCGTTGCAGTGTCCATCATCAGGGCAGATCCGGCAGATCCGTCGATGTGCCGGATCTGCCGGATCTGCCCTGATGATGGACACTGCAACGCTGTCCGAAACGTCGGCTAAAGAAGGAGGTAGCACAACACGGCATAACACCCCAAAAACAAACAACGAAAATGCTTTTGGCCGTGAAAATCTAAAAACGTATCTGACTCTACTCTATTTCTAGACGGTTGCTTGGCTAATTTATTGGATGATTTTTCTATTTCATAAAAGAAGTTATAAACTTTTAGGCGACATTAGTGGCTTGCAAATACATATATACGAGGGTGGTCTGAAATGTTTCCGACCTAACAATGAAACAAGAATTTTTTTCGCAAGTTTTTTTATTTATTTTTCTACATAGTCTCCTTGTAATTCTACACACCTCTCCCAGTGATGTTCCAATCTCTCTTAACCCTTCCAAATAGTACTCGGCGTTTTTCTCTGCAAAATAATTGTTCACAAAGGTGATTGCCCCCTCATTTGACGAAAATCTCTGCTCTCCGAGCGCAGTTTTTGAACAAAAAGAAGTTGCTTGGGGCTAGATCTGGTGAATAAGGCGGATGGTCAAGCAGTTCAAACTGTAATTTGTGGATTTTTGCCATGGCAACCGCTGAGGTATGAGACGGCGCGTTTTCTTGGTAAAACAGGATTTACGTTTTTCCGCAATTTCTGCCTTCAGCTTGTCAAGTAATGAAGTATGTATGTATGCTCCTGTAATGGTTTTTCCTTTTTGAAAATAATCAATTAAGATAACTCCATGACTATCCCAAAAAACAGTCACCATCACTTTCCCAGCCGAGAAAACAGTTTTTTGCTTTTTTTGGAGCCGGTTCCCTCTTTGCAGTCCACTTTTTTGACTGTATTTTTGTTTCGGGCGTATAATGTGTATCCAAGTTTCATGTACAGTAATTAATCAGTGCCAAAACTCGGATTTATTGCGCCTAAGCTGCGTCAACAGAGCGTTGGAAATGTTCATTCGAACACGTTTTTGGTCTAATGTGAGCAAACGCGGTAGCCAACGAGCGAATAGCTTTCTCATGCCTAAATCTTGATTTAAAATATGACAGACACATTCTTTTGACATTTTCATAACCTCTGCTATCTCTCTCACTTTAATTCGGCGGTCGTCTAACACTATTTGGTGAAGTTATGTTATCGTCAGTAGTTGCAGTTTTTAAGTCCCAAACGTTCATCGTCTCCCAAGCCCTTACGGCCACGTTTAAATTCAGCTGCCCAAAATTTCACTGTGGTAAATGATGGTGCAGAGTCCCCATACACAGAGTTCCAACTCACCTTTAATTTGTGCAGGCGTATTGCCTTTCAAAAACAAAAATTCACTCGATATTCAATTATTTTCATTTTCACAAAAACACACATCGACCCACTCAACCGACTGTCAACTAAAAACTGCGCGTCCATAATGGCCGAAACTTTGGTGAGTAACTGTCAAAAGATGCACAACTACATTCACCAGCTTTTATTGACGAGTGCTGCCATCTTTGCGTTGAGGTCGGAAACTTTTCAGACCACCCTCGTACATAAGTTTTGATGTACATTCGAAACCTATGATAAAACATAGGTTTGTTTTTTTATGGTTTCGACTTTACATTAATAAACCTAAATACATTTTATGTGTATTTGCAGCGATTGCTGGGCCTAAGGAGTTAATTTCTGTTCTCTTTTGTGATCTTATTTCAACTGCCTTCTACAATTCTCCTCTTAAGTGACTTCTATTTTATTTTAAACATTTTTCAAGATGAATGAATTCTTTTATTTGTTGTTTTCTCCCTCTAATCAGTGTTCTAATGTCATTTGTTTAATTGTTTTAAGAAACTACATAACTTTTAACGATATATTTTGAGTGAAAATCTAATCTGGATACTAAATAGTAACATTGTTTCTAAAATTAAAAAGAATATTTTTGATTTTCAATTAACATTTTTTTAAATTATGCACTGCAAATTTCTATTAAATCTTTGAATAATTTTTCATTTATCTTGCCAACGCTCTTGAGCATTTGAAGTTACTGAAGCATGATACAGTCATATTTAAAAATAGTCAATTTTACAATAATTAACCTTTTCACTGCTAACCGCATCGTATGGTGCGAAAATAATCCTGCACTACATGCAAATACAGTAATTCCTTATTAAAGCATAAAATCTCGTTAGAGGTGGACCCTTATGCCTAGGGACACGAAAAAAGTATCGATACTTTGTGGTATCTAGTACTTTTCCTTTCGATATCGATACTTTTGTAGTCGATACTTTGTATTCGATACTTTTACTCAATGAGTACTTTTTGACAAGTATCGATACCTTTAAAATTTTGGCTAAGCGGCTCATGTTTATGGCAAAGCCATCTAGTTCAATCATAGCAAACCTTCTAAAACTGAAAAATTGCAAGCATAAGCAATCTAGTGTGTCATGGAACGAATAGATGGCGCTGTCAGATTAGGACAGCAAGTGACCAGTGTTGGCAACGTAGACGATTTTCCGCCATTCAGGCTACTGAGAATGAGAATCGGCGACAAAAAAATCTAAAAGGCGACTGGTCGCCTATTAGGCTACTTCAGAGACAAGTTATTTAAATCAGCCGAATCGCAAATAATTAAGGAAAAAAGTACAATATTTCACGCAAATGTAATGTAATGTGTGTGTGTGTAATGTCGGTACAATTTGATATTGAAATGGTCACCCTATTTGTTTATGATTCGTTCGTTTTGCGAAATATCCTGAATTTATCTTAGCTATTATGCCACTTTCGCTTTGTACAACTTCTCCTGTGCGATTATTGTGTTTAGTATAGTTTCAAAGCTATTTTACTTTAATTAAAGATACATTACAGTGTTTTATATTAGGCTTAATAGGCCTATTAGGATAAAAATTACATTTTATTTTATTCATATTGATATTTTGACGTTTGGACTACTTTAGGCTTAGGTGGTACCGGTCAGAGCTGTAAATCAGGCCTATTGCTATGAAATGTACTCGATACTTGAAGTATCGATACTTTTGCGATTACGATACTTTTTTCCGATACTACTCATGAGTATAGTATCGATACTTTTTATTCGATATCGTGTCCCTACATGCCAACAGAAGGTTTTAAAGTTTAATAGAATCTTGTGAAAAAGTACAAAACACCTGGAGAGAAAGAGGAAATTAATTTCTTAATGAAATTAATTGACATGAACGTTACCTCATTACAGGAATTTAACCCAAGCATTAATGAGGCATTACTGTAACTTTGTAATTGTTTTTATTCGACTTATAGTGAACAGGTTAAATCCCAAGCATCCTTCTGGAAATAAGAAAGCTACAGTATTTTGATGTGCGCTTTTGTGAAAGCTTGTTAGGAAAATAATGCTATGCAACATTTTGGTGAATGTCCCAATACAATAAAATGTGTGTGTTTTTGAGCTTGCAACATCTGCCCTAATTATTTTTAAGTCAATGGCTTTACTTTAGGAAAGGTTTCAGAAGAATTCCCTTTTGCTGTTTTAGTGCAGTACCAGTTAAGAGAAGATCCCAAATATTTACTTACTTGGTTCAACTTGAAAGAAATCATAAACTGCTCTTTAATAAATGGCACAAAATTAATTATTTTTGGCAAAAACACTTTTAGCAAGTTATGCTTAATTATTAAAATGAATTAATTGTTTACGCCCGTACATACGCAACACGAATATTGATAAATAGTTTTGTCCATAAACAAACTCAAATCTTTCAGGGAAGGCTTACAAATACAATATTGTATCGGTGATTTAACACTTTATTGTATTTGTAAGCCTTTCTTGAAAGATTTGAGTTTGTTTATGCACAAAACTATTTATTCATATGCAAATTGCATATGCACTGGCACAATTTATTCATCTTAGTGTTTTAAAGCATAACTTGCATAAAGTGTTTTTTTTGCTAAATTAATTAAAGTGTGAAATCTATGAAAGAGCAGATTGTGAATTCTTTTAAGTGTCACCTTAATTTAGTAATGTTTTGAATTTGTCTCTCTGGCTAATTTTTAATTTATAATTTGTTATTTTAAAGTTAACAAATCGATCATTATACTATCAACCTTGCCTGCATCTTAAATCTGTTTGTGAAATGTTTTTTACGCATGTGTTTTTATTGATTTGTAATGAATAAAAGAACCTTGGGAGTTAAAACCTATAAATAATGCTTCATTGATCAATGTACATACATACATTATGTACTTTAAAAATTGACATTTGAGGTTCTTTTTATCGTAATTAGATATGCATTTTTCACAAAGTTATTGATTTTATAGTGTTAATTTAATAGATTTTACATAATGATTATTTCAAATTTTGGTTTAAATTAGTTGATCCAAAACCTTAGCACTAATATTATACTATAATACTATGTGTGTATATCGCCCTTGAGGTGATTTTTTACAAAACGGCGCTACCCAAATGAGGCAAATTGAAACAACGACGGCAATCTCTACCATTGGTCTAAATTGAGTTAGATATGGCGATGAATAGAGAAACAAAAATACTATTGACAATCATTGATGCAAAGGGTTCGGAGCATAAATGAGAGTATTTCATACTATATATATATTTTTTTTTTTAATAAATGTATTTAGTTCTGAAACAACTATGGTAATTTCCGTGGTACAGAACAAAAACAACCAATCAGAGAGACTGAACAAAAGCGTCATAAATAACTAAATAATTCAAATGAAACAAATTACTTTTGTGTAAACCACTATAATCAATGTTATAATATCTACTTGTTTCAAAACTGATGGTTCCTTCGTCAGGATAATATTATAGATTCATGTTATTATCCTGACGAAGAAACCATCGGTTTTGAAACATTTAGATATTATAACATTGATTATAGTAGTTTACACAAAAGTAATTTGTTTCATTTGAATAAAATGATGCCACAAAGCGAATTTGCTAAGATTGAAGAACTAAATAATTTACCATTTAATTGCTATAAAATATACACAGAGTGTATATTTTAACTTATGGAAACAATTAATAACAAAAATTATGCTTTATGATTTATAACTGAGGCAAAATGAAAATAATTGGAAAATGCCATCTTCGTTTCAACATGCCTCATATTATCCAGTTATTATTATAATAACTTATAATTTAAGATAATTAACTTTTTTCCAACAACTTAATGGTGCGGGAAAGCTAAACCATGTCACTAATCTTGGATTTTTTTCCCTTTGTTTGTCATGTCTTTTTAAAAAGTGCTGCATAAATTAATTTTCGAACAATTCTATTCTTTCCTATCAACGTTTTTTCTGGAGTCTCGTTAATAATTATTCTTTTCGGTGTTACTTTTTTTCATTACATAACAAATTTTCAAATGGTTTTAATGTTCTGCATTGTTTTTGGGGACTCGCAGAACAATCATTATTTAAAGGTATTAAACTACAATTTATTTATTTTGAATATTTAGTGAAATGAAAAATGATTTTTTAGTGTACAGTCAGACCTTGTCAATCGAAATTTAAATCTATTGACATTTTATAATTTATACCAAAATCATTTGTCATTATACCGAGTCGAGAAACCTATTGATCACTGTACTCTTTTTAATTTTCTATGTTTGGAATTGTTCTCCTATGTTTAATTTTATGGGAAAATTCTCACCTTTATAAAACTACATACTGTCCTCTTACTCAATAAGTCTTCAGTCCTGATTTTGTCATAATATTATTTTATTTGTTTTTGTCCTTTTCTCATTATTAATTTTGATTAAAGTGGAAAACATTGGTGAATTGGAAAAGGTTGTTTTCCCTTATAACATAAGACATTTTATAAAATGAGATAACCCAACTGGTATAATGGAGTAGAACTAAATTAATAATAAGACATTTTTAATTCAGAATGAATTTTTTGGTTTGGGAAGGTTCCCATCAATCAATTTAGGTTTGGATAGCAATCCATTTCTAATGTTGGGTTTGAAAAGCATTTGATGTCTCATTTTGGGTTTGAATCACATTCATTTGGGTTTGAAAAACATCGGATGTCTCATTTTGGGTTTGAAAAGCATTCAATGTCTGCTTTTGAGTTTGAAAAGAATTCAATGTCTCTTTATGAGCTTGAAAAGCATTCAGTATCTCATTTTAAGCTTGAAGAGCATTCAATGTCTCCTTTTGATTTTGAAAAGAACTCAATGTCTCATTTTGAGCTTGAAAAGCATTCAGTATCTCATTTTAAGCTTGAAAAGCATTCAATGTCTCCTTTTGATTTTGAAAAGAATTCAATGTCTCATTTTGAGCTTGAAAAGCATTCAGTATCTCATTTTAAGCTTGAAAAGCATTCAATGTCTCCTTTTGATTTTGAAAAGAACTCAATGTCTCATTTTGAGCTTGAAAAGCATTCAGTATCTCATTTTAAGCTTGAAAAGCATTCAATGTCTCCTTTTGATTTTGAAAAGAATTCAATGTCTCATTTTGAGCTTGAAAAGCATTCAGTATCTCATTTTAAGCTTGAAAAGCATTCAATGTCTCCTTTTGATTTTGAAAAAAACTCAATGTCTCATTTTGAGCTTGAAAAGCATTCAGTATCTCATTTTAAGCTTGAAAAGCATTCAATGTCTCCTTTTGATTTTGAAAAGAATTCAATGTCCCATTTTGAACTTGAAAAGCATTCAAAATCTCATTTATTGTTTGAAAAGCATTCAATGTCTCATTTTGAGATTGAAATGCATTCAATGTCTCATTTTGCGTTTGAAATGCATTCAATGCCTCATTTTAGGTTTGAAAAGCATTGGATGTCTCATTTTGGGTTTGAAAAGCATCCCATACCTCATTTTGGGTTTGAAGAATTTGATGACTCTTTTTAGGTTTGAAAAGCATTAGATGTCTCATTTTGGGTTTGAAATGCACTGAATGTCTCATTTTGGGTTTGAAATGCACTGAATGTCTCATTTTGAGTTTGAAAAGCATCCCATGCCCTATTTTGTGCTTGGAAAGCATTAAATACTGTTTGGGTTTGGAAAGAATTCCGTGTCTTATTTTGGGTGAATGCCCCCTAAGTGCCTGTCCATTTTTGTTGTTGGTGCCTGGTATTGCCATAAAATTTGCAAACATTTATTTATTCTTTTCTTGTCACAGAATATTTTGCAATTTTTTTTTGCATAATAATCAACCTTACTAGGACTAACCCTTTATCGACGTTGACAATTTTCACATTTGAGTGAAGCAACATAAAGTAATAAAAATTGTTTTCAATAATGAATAGTTATCTTTCATTACCTAATTTTAGTTTATACACACCAAAATATTAGAACAATAAAAAAATGCTTTTGATTTTTTTCAGAATTCTCTAGAGAATATTTTTTACTATCTATTTCACATCACATGTATTTTTTACATTTCTGCTTTACTTGTGTGCCGCTTAAAAATGATAAGTTTCGCCTGTTGTGTGCTTGAAAATTGCTTCAAAAATTATATTGTGTTTGTCCATTAGAAATAATTATTCTCTAAGTGCATTTTTTAAACTATTATTTCCTATGGCTGTTTCTTTTAAATTATGTTTGCTGTATTGATTCACATTCCATTATCATATCATCAATCTAGTTATTATTTTGTAAATAGAATATTGATCTTTGTTAAAACATTTTTTCTATCAATTTTTGCACAAATATTTTGGCTGTAATAAATCCTTGAAGTAAATAATCTACATTGTGTAACTCTACAGTAAAGTTACTCATCTGAAATCAATTAACTCATAGAACATACTTAAGTAAATTATTTTATAACGAGATTGAACTTAATCTGTCTTACTTATTAGATTCTTATGCGCCGGTTCAGCTTTGGTACAGTGAAGCCAGCCAACATCAATGAATGTTGATTGAATATGATTGTATGATAATTTACTTCAGGGCTGAGCCGCGCAAGTGAGAATGTTCTGTATTAATAGGTTTATTTTATTTGCAGCGCCCCCCACCCTGCCCAATAAGCCCAGCCCTGGAATTGTCACCTGGAAGGTCCTCAAGGAAAAGATCCCATGGGGTCTGCTCTTCTTGCTTGGTAAGATTACATTAATACATCATTTTTTTCACAGATTGTAGCGATTTAGAAAGTACACCCCTACCGCTACTGATATGCACATCACTACTGTCCACCACGTGATCGCCAGAACCGGGAGAGGCGAGCGGCACAAGCAATTATGAATCAGTTTGAATTTGGCATCCTGAAAGAGACACACCTACGGGCACTGGGAATGAGAACGGAAGCCGGCGCTATGGACACTTCAGACTTCAGACTTCAGACTTCAGACTTCGCACTTCGCACTTCGCACTGCGCACTTCGCAATTTCGTAACGTAGATTTAGCTTCATTTTAATTATGGTTTAATTCCTTTTAAATTAACTTAAATAATGTTTTCTTGTTCATTCAAAGACAAGATGGCGCTCAACTTATATTTCTTTAACTTAGTTTCTTAATTTTGACCTCTTAAATTCAGTAGATGTAAATTCATAATTTATGTGACATTATTCAGAATATGACCATCATTTGTCTTCTTCGAGCAAATGCCACGCCCTGTAGATTAATTAATTCCTTAATTTATCATTCCTTGATATTTATAAAATAATAAATTTATATTGATGTTAATCTTAACCTTCTTTTATTCAATAGTTGTCTCTTTGCTCTGCCTATAATTTGGAACTCATACATAACAAATGCACACAGGCATTACCATTGACTTTACATAAAATTGCCATTAAACTACTTACTAATCACACTTACTATAATAGTTAAAAATAAACCATTACATTGGCGCACAACGTGGTAGTACACGTGTTTATTCTGTTTAGTGTCACAAAATTCTTTTGTAGGTAGAGTTATTTTTTGTGTTTCAAGTTTTATTGAGGTTTGCGAGGTTTCCATAGTGTCCGTTCTGATTTCGACTGGTCGTTGGTGAGTCTATTTTAAATTATTGTATTGTACGTAATTAATTTTATTATTTCTCACACAAAATTCGCACTTTCAGAGATCCAAATTCAAATTCATTTCATTGTATTTAAATAATCTGTTACCGTTTATATTAATTGCCATTTAATTTCAGAATGTACTTTTAAATGCGATATCATTAATATGGTTGTGTATTTTGGCTGTCTTTTGGTACAAATTTTACAGGCAAATGTTGAAATTGATATAACATGCTTTCTTCCGCGTCGGTAGATTGTAAATTGTTGCATTGCTGGTACGTGAGGGCAACAATTGTAGTTGTAGGTACCTACCAAGTAAACTCCTGCGGTCTGATTGCTTGCTACTTGCTACCTACCTCGGCGCACCAAAATGCATCACTCATTTGTAAGTTCCAAATCAAATACGATTTCTATTTACAGTGTCATATTGAATTTAATTACGTTACGTAATTATAACTTCATTTATTATTGCAAGATATTGAGAATAAAATTTGCGTTCGTTTGATATGCGACACAACCTTTTGAAATGCGGGACAAGGGGGTCTATGTCAATGTTACAACTTTTGTTTCAGATTGTTTGTGTTTTTTTTTTTTTAAATTTTATTGAACTATGTCATTTTCTGCTACTTATATATACTCACTTCATTAAAATTTGGCAATTTTTTTCTTTCATTTGTCAAAAACATTTTTAACTTGATCAATTGGGTCTACAATTCCCCTTACACGTTTATTACTGCTAACAATACTTGCACAGAAATCATTTAAAATCTTTATCTGCGAAACTTATTTTCATTTTAACAAGAATAATCCTTGTGTTTCTTTAAAATAAAATTGTTACAATGTGATTTTCAGTGGTCGCTGGTATTCCTTGCGGAACGTTGAATATGTGACGATATACTCAATGGACTTGATGAGGTATCCAGATTATTATGTGACAACATGGATAAAGGTCGTTCCCATTATTTTAATTAATTATTTTTCATGTGCAAAAAATTGATTAATTTGACTGGATTTATTTACTTCTTGTAAATATTGTATGTCCTTGTAAATTCCACTTGAATTTTTCAATGCTTTTCAATATGATTGATATTTGATGGAAGTATTGCATTACTTTTTCCTTGTGGTGATAAAGCTTTTGAATTGTCGTGTGAATTCATTTTATCAGGAGTCTAGGTATTTTGAATTCTTTTGCGGTAATTTTGAAATTTTATCGAAGTCGTTTCTAAAGTCTAGCGTTAAATTTAAATGGATTATTTTATTATTATTATTTTTAGATTGGGATGATAATTCATTTTATATTTGTTGATGGTTGTTCAATTTGCAGGGATAATTGAGCAAATCATTATATCTATAAATGAAGATTATCGTACAGTAGATTCATTATATTCTATAAATTCAATTTATATTTTGCTTTAAAATATTTTTTGTGTTTAATAACACTTTAATCAAATATTATTCTATAGCATAAATTACATAAATTTATATAGCGTACAATCTATTGTTTTACAAGCAGTTATTTTGGGTTTAATATTTAATAATTATTTCCTCTCGAATGCTAGAAAATTAAATTCATTAATCGGATATATTTATTTCAATTATCTTTTAAATTTTTCTGGGATTTTACATAGTTCTTCATTGAATAAAATAATTTGCATCATTTTTCTTTTGGATAATATTCCTTTAGAGGGTTTTCAAACTTATCTAAAATCTAAGATGAAATACAGTTATTTTATTTCGGTAAATTATTTTATTATATTTAAAATGCATTTCAGTTTTATTTATAATTGCCATTTATGCGAGTTCGATATTACAGTTTTTGGATTTGTGTTTTCGCTATCATTTTTATTAAATATTTATTACAAATAATGCCATCTATGCGGGTGCTGATACACTTGGCTCATTACATAAAATATATCTTTGTTCGTATTTAACGCCATCTGTGCGTCGTCGCGTCATATAAACAATGATCATTATCATAACACAGTTATGCTTCGAAGTTATGCTTACATATTGATTTACTTAGATATTTAAAATAAATTCGGTTTATGTTTAACAACATTTAGTGTTGGTTTGGAGTCACTGTAATGAGATTTAAAAATAAATAAAAATTCTTGAATAACTTATTTTTAATCTTTTCAGTAAATTTACTTTCTTTTAGCACACATGCTTTATTACGGATTGACTGTGGTTGGTCACGCACGTATTAAAAATTAATTATCAATTGAATGTCTGTTTTCAGAATTTAATTTTTATCACCATCTCGCTCTATTAAAAACTAAAAAAAAAAAATAGTACTCTTTTTGATTATCATAGTGTATATATACTCTGGTTCCTTCTTCTTTCTGGATTTTGTCCTCGATTGAGGGATTTAATACATATTTAGAGTTTTGGTTTGAACTAGATCTGTTTATTATGTTAAAAATTTTAACTTAATTTCATTGGTGGTGCGAAGCTATACCTGATTTTTTTTTTCTAAATTATATTTTGGGAGTGGTAGTTTAAAAAATTTTTGGAATTTCTTTCAGATTAATTCGTTTTTTTTCGGTGTTTTCGGGTATTAAGTTGTACATTCCTTTGGGGATTTATATGTCAATTTGATGTCTGTTTGTACCGCGAAGATTCCTTATTTTGACAGTTTAGTCATTTCAATTTTTCATCTTAGCTTGGAAATGGTGATTCTTTTTTTGTAATAACAATTAACGACATCTATCGTCGCGTCAATTACCTTTTCAATAGAGTTTATTGGGTTGACACATTTAACTTATCTTTTTAATAAAATTTTATTGATATTCGGCAACTTAAGTTTTGCTTTAATTGAACATTCATCAACTGTCATGTTGGATTCATATGGAAGTTTTTTTAACAGCATTGTTTTTCTTGCTAAAATCTTTATACAAATTTTTCTGTTGTTTACAAAATATTTTAGAAGCTATTGAATCATTGCTCTTCGTTATGGCTTTTTTTTTAAAAAAAATTTTTAATCATATAAGTGACATATTTAGATTCATTTTACGAATTTTTTTTCGGCAACACAACATTTTTCTCCTTGAAGTGATTTATACACAAATCTTTTTTTCACAAATTTTTTTAAAGTAATATTTTCAGAAGTAATTGATCTTATCGCATCCTTAATAGTCATTCATCAATATTTTGTTAAGTAAACATACTTAACTTCTTTTGGAAAATTATTTCCTTTCTTCGGCAATACAAATATTTGTTATTATCAAACTTTTCATCAACTAATTAGGTTGGATTTATATGGAAGTTGATACGACATTGTGGTTATCAAAAGTTTTATTTCGGATTCTATAACAATTTTAGATCTGACGTTGGTGTTTGCTTATACATCACGCACTTCGGGATAATTTTATTTTCTCGCTTTAAACTTTATAATATATATATTTTTTTTAACGGTTGCAGACTATTTATTATTTGTTTTGTCTTGGGGGAAGGGCGTTTCGCTTTGTCCGGCACTTAGTGGAATGCATTTCTTCTCAAAAAAGAAATACACATTCGACGTTCATAAGTGAACACGAGTATGAACTTCGAATGGGTATTTTGTTTTGTTTTGTTATGTTTTGTTTTGTTTTGTCTGTCATGTCATTGCGTCCATCATTTCGTGGGGTAACTTAAATTCGGGCCAACAATTTAAAACTTTCCTTTCGGTGGGAAAAGTTTCCTTATTTTGCGAGCGGTGCGAATAATTACGAGCGTAACATGTTTAGTAACCTCTGCGTGCGTAAGTTTTTAGTAATCGGGTTCTATGTTCTTCAAACCTCTGAGTTCCCATTCGCGATTTTTTTAAATTTATTTAAATTGAATCGTTTCGCAGAAATGGTTTTGGGTTTACCCTTTGCATTTCAATCGCAGGAAGACAGAGGACCTGTTGCTGTAGATGATTTCCCTACAGAGGCGGGAGGGCTGTTGTCCTTTTGTATAGCAAAATATGAAGTTTTGGGTTATATTATAACGTTTACGTTATCATTGGGTATTTTCCGGATTTTTTCGTGGTTTTCCATCTATAATTTGAAGATTTAAATGGAAATTTTGTTCATGTTGTAGTTGTTCAACAATCGTTTTGTTCCGAAAACAATACGTATTTTGGGAGTTTTTATATAACATTTACGTTATTTTGGGGATTTATTTAAAGAAATGTTGAATCATCCGATTTTCCATCTCGTTATGAGGATATTATATGGAATCGTTGTTAAAATATTTTTGTTCAACAGTTGTCTGTTCAGCATTGTTCTGGTGATTGATTTTCTAATTTAAAATTTAGTTTTATTTTCTTAAGATTTAACATTTGGAATATTTGTATTCAATAGTTTACTTGACGTCATAATTGTATGTACGTTTTTGGGTAATTATCAGAACAGTCTTTGTGTTACATGTTTTCGTGTTCACCTCCTTAAGTACTTCCCTTATTTAAAGGAAATTGCTTGACGAGCTTCATAAAATTTAAAGATAATTTTCTATTTCCTTCAGAAAGAAAATTTTCATTGATTATGGAAATTAATCAATATTATCATACTGTTGGTATCAAATTTTTGTTTTCTATTTTCTTTAAAAAAAAAAATATATATATTTTTTCAGTGGATTTAACACTTCAATTTTAATGATTGGTAAATTTTCAATTTATTTTGAATTTCATATAAAAATTTTGATTATTATAAAATATTTGAATAATTTTTCCTTTTTAATTTAACTTTCTGTATTGAAATCTCGGTGGTTTCACCACTCATCTTATATTTTTCTATTTTGAAAATCTCTTGCTGCAAAAAGGTTTTTATACCTAGTACTGATGATAATATCATTCTTTGATTTAAATATTATTCTTTAAAAACTTTTATTCTTATCTTGACATAAGGTCTTTTATACCTTTAAAGTTTTGTAGTTTTCAAACTTTGAATCGTTAGTAATTTTGATATATCATTGCTTAAGTTTAATTACTTGGTAGCTTTTCACATTTGTTGAGGTCAAATGTTTTATATAGTTTTTCCTGTATTTGGAAACTAGTTCTGATTTTGTTCTTTAAAAGAGCATTAAAATTTTTTTTGTATACTAATAATTTTCTTCGTTTTTAATGCTTTCATATTCTTGCTGATAAACCATGAGATAGGCAGTTTTAGCTGTAGAGAACGTCAAAGAAGATTGGACTCGTCACACAGCTCTTCAACAATACTGGATGTTCCTCCTCATGTCATATCTTGGCTTTCAACAAAGAAGTTTGGACTCTTTAAGCAGCTCTTCAACTATGCTGGTTGTCCCGCATATCATATCTTGGGCTTCTCAACAAAGAAGACATGGAATACCATTGCAACATTGCATCCTTCTTGGACCTTTCAAGTCAAGAATACGGGTTTCCACTACTTGGATCAGCACCCTTTGATGCAACTTTCGGGATGGATACCTCTGGTATATACCCTGGCCTCAAGGGTTGATGATGGCCTTCTCCTCCTGATCTTATGATGAAAGGGATCTTCATCAATATTCCAGTTGCAGTAATAGGCGCCAGGTGGGCCTACATTTCCTACTGGAAATGTTTTCCATGGAAAGGGGGTAATGTAGCGATTTAGAAAGTACACCCCTACCGCTACTGATATGCACATCACTACTGTCCACCACGTGATCGCCAGAACCGGGAGAGGCGAGCGGCACAAGCAATTATGAATCAGTTTGAATTTGGCATCCTGAAAGAGACACACCTACGGGCACTGGGAATGAGAACGGAAGCCGGCGCTATGGACACTTCAGACTTCAGACTTCAGACTTCAGACTTCGCACTTCGCACTTCGCACTGCGCACTTCGCAATTTCGTAACGTAGATTTAGCTTCATTTTAATTATGGTTTAATTCCTTTTAAATTAACTTAAATAATGTTTTCTTGTTCATTCAAAGACAAGATGGCGCTCAACTTATATTTCTTTAACTTAGTTTCTTAATTTTGACCTCTTAAATTCAGTAGATGTAAATTCATAATTTATGTGACATTATTCAGAATATGACCATCATTTGTCTTCTTCGAGCAAATGCCACGCCCTGTAGATTAATTAATTCCTTAATTTATCATTCCTTGATATTTATAAAATAATAAATTTATATTGATGTTAATCTTAACCTTCTTTTATTCAATAGTTGTCTCTTTGCTCTGCCTATAATTTGGAACTCATACATAACAAATGCACACAGGCATTACCATTGACTTTACATAAAATTGCCATTAAACTACTTACTAATCACACTTACTATAATAGTTAAAAATTAACTATTACAAGATTAGATTACGTAAATGGTTTTTCTTGGCAATTTGTGTTACATATACATATACATTCATTCTCTTTTTTAGTTTTTCCTTCGAATGAGACAATCCAAAGTTCTTATAGATTGAACCTCGTTGACGGAGCTAGTAGAATTATTTACAAAACACTCCTATCTTAAGCCGCATATTCGTCTATTAGTTGTAGTTGTAACCGTTACCATTACCAAAAATTATAGTCTGTACATGGTTCATGAACCAATGGCTGTCAGTTTTTGCCGCGAATCAAAGGGCGCTTTGCGCTGGCTCAATGTTCTCATATTATTGTTCTTAAAGTTTATCGAAAATCACCTTTCATTCCACTTTTAGGAGCCTAACGCCGTTCTTCCATGGACAGGGTGGCCACAGAACCTGGAATACCTGGAAAACCTGGAATTATCAGGGAATTTTACCGAACCTGGAATTATCAGGGAAATGTCAGGGAATTTCAAAATATTTTTAGAATATCAGGGAATTCCAAAAATAAAACAAAATTCGTTATTTTAGATTTGTGAAGTCCCAAAGTTGTGTTTATTATTTTTACTTGTGGCGTGTGTAACAAAAAATATGCCGACAAAGACAAACTAGATAGGTCGGTATTTTTTATGATTATTTTCGTAAATAGCCCTTGCAACACAATCATGTCAAAAATCACCCGCCTTGGTTTTTCCCCTATACTCTATACTATTCCAGTAGGTGCGAAATCTGTAAAGAAAAAGCTAGCAATGTTATAACAAAAGGGTCGGACACCAATTATGGTTGTAATAGACCCAAGACCCGGACGAACCTCACTCCATGAACCCGGGCACTCCTGCTAAGTCACCAAACATATCGAACCACTTGGAATGACCTGTGGCAGAGGTGTTGGTTATACAATAAATGGTTCCTGGGACGGCGGTACCCATACCCGCCTACTAAATTGTGGTTTTTGGCACTTATTGCTTCATCCACATTCAAACATCATATTTGAATTAAGAATTGTTTTTAAGAATTTTCTAAGGTAAGTCATGTGACATGTCGTTTCTGACAAACCGAGCACTTCTTGCTTCATCCACATTCAAACGTCAAATCTCTGAGTGCTTTAACCAATTAATTGCCTGCATTGCACAATCACTCAAAAACCTGTTGTCAATGGTAACGCAAGTGGCGAATCGCGACTCGCACTGCTGGTACTGATTGCCGAGGCCGGCCGTTGCTAGTTGCCAGCTGTCAGCTGATAGTTCTTCGTCTATGGTTAAACTAGCTTTTTGACTAATCAAGACATAGAAACCAGCCGGTTTTAGTTTGGTTTCAGTTACCTCGTCAGCGGAGCGCCTTAATTTTAACCGTAAACAGCTGATCAGAAATTTGGCGCGAAAAAAATATTTTTAATATCGTTCTAAAGTAGTCTACGAAGTTCAGATTTGCAACAACTATAGTTATAATAGATGAAGCATTTCAATAGCTTCATTTTAAGACCAAAATAACAAGAGGGAGCTATTTAAGTATTTTTAATTTTTTTTTTTACTGAATAAAGAAATAATTGGCTTTTTTATCCAGAAAGCAATCCTAGACAATTAAAATGGCGCATATATAAGCCAAAATCACTCCTGTGGTTTAATAGATTATTGTGATGCAAAGAAATAATAAATGCTATAGATGACGGAATTCCCTTTCTTATTTATCTAACGAACGATATTCCCTTATATCAAATTAAACATATCAGGGAAAAATGTGGAAACTGCCCTGGAAAACCTGGAATTATCAGGGAATTTTGAAATCCGTTTTTTGTGGCCACCCTGATGGAGCTACGTTCAAGCTATGCGATCGCCGCTCGTCTGTATTTTCCATACTATTATTAGTATTTGAAAACGCCGCTAGGCATTGCATTAGCAAAATAGTATGACAGGTAGCGGTAGCATCGCTTGTAAGTAGCTACGAGAACGATGGGCGTAAGGGCTCGGATTCAAATCTATTCTATCATAATTGCTGTCCATCTGAATAATTAAAGCAATAAACTCAAACCAGTAGTAACACACAAGTGTTTTTACTAAGAGATAACCTCAAACCTAAGAGTATGGATATTAGAGAGACGGCATGTGAAGTGTGCCCGCGCGCTGCAAGTGTGCCTTTTCGAGAATTTTACCCATACGGCTGACATTTGCTGTCACCGTGGAAGATGGCTGCTATCGTAAAAATGTCGGAACGTATTAAACGACCAAAAACCAGCAGCCAATGTCAGCCATTTAAGTAAAATTCTCGAAAGGGCTCACTTGGAGCGCGCCGGCACACTTCACATGCCGTCTCTCTAATATCCATACTCTTAGCCTCAAACCAAATCAATCTATCAAATCTTCTCTACGCGTCCCAGCGTGTGGATAAACGAAGGAATTCTAGAGAAGCAGCTAGCCTTACAAACTACAGCAGAGTTCCCGGAGACCACAGCCAGAAACCGTCCTTATGATCCCTGGTGTGGACAACGCGTACACACTAGAGCCTGGTTTCTGTGTCTGCAACGGTTACAGTTACGCCTCGTACATAAGTAGGCGGCATTAGGTGACTCTACAGCTGTTGAGAGTGAAAAGCACCCATAGTTGTGTGAAATGTGTAGAGAACGAAAAAATCCGATTCAGCTAATGTGCACACATCCCATCTTGATGGGTAGAAGGATCTGATACCAGAGGTGTAATTACTATGTTGTGCACTGCAAATAAGAGCCAGAAGACATGGCCAAACACCCAATGACAACCTTGGTGAACTTTGCAAAAGTGACTGAAACTATTGTCAACGGAATTAGGTGAAACATGGGAGAGAACACAAAGGGCATGTCTTGAGTGCTAACAGGAACTACTCAGACTGTCTCTGTATGAATAACAATGCTAATATAACATTTCCTCCTGTCTCCAGGTGGTGGCTTCGCTCTGGCTGACGGCTCCAAGGCATCCGGCATGTCCGCCCTGATCGGCAGCTCGCTGACTGGTCTCCGAGTGCTGCCGCCCTACCTCATCCTGCTCATCATCGTCATCATCTGCGAGTGCCTCACTGAGTTCACCTCCAACGTGGCCATCGCCAATATCATCCTGCCTGTGCTCGCTGAGATGGTAAGTCCTTTACTCACTTCATTCCTGAAAACACCAAATTCTTGTTCACTATCGATATAGATTTTATTAACTAATATTGGCCATCTCGTCGCTTCTCTGCAGAGAGGATTTTCCCTGTATTAGGCAGAGATAACTGATCGCCAAGCATCTCGGTCTTGGCACACCTCTCTTGCTTCATTCACATTCATCGATGCATGAATACATATCCTTCTATTATTATGACTCTTGACATGACCCGACTCAAGTATTTGGTTCACTTTATTGTGCCATGTCTTCCTCGGGCATTCCTGACTTCTTCTACCATTCACAAAATTTTCTTTGTTGGGCTAATCTGCCCAGAGTCAAGTATTTTATAAGTTTTATCATCTGAAATAAAGATCATGAAAAAATACCTACTTGCAGTTTTCGGTAACTTTCGATTTGTTTATTTCGAAAGAAACAAAATACAGTCAAGAACACTTGGGTATTTGGTACATCAAACATAGATTTTGAACAAGAAAAGCGCTGTGCTGCGAAGGTGATTTTTTTTCTACACTTTATTTTTTGAAAGCCAGCATAGGAAAAATATATTTATTCATTACGACGTAAGAAATTTGACATTTCTTGCAAATTTTTGCGAACATTTCTTTTGTGATATATTACAAAAATTACATGAAAATAATGTAGATAAAACGATCTTTCTGATAATACCTGAAATCTATTCTCTCCACAACGAATTTATATAAAAAACAATGAAAGAATAGAGTTTCTAAACCAACTCCGTCCAACATCTTTCTTGCCCACCGCATCATAGACAATTTATTAAAATTATTCCGAGAGGCTAGACGCTATGCAGTATTTCGTTACGTCAAGAACGTGAATGGCCCAAGCGATTCTAACCTTGTTCTTGATACAATTTAAGGGACAAAATCGCTTCCAAAATCGATGGTGCAACGGAGTACGTACGGCCAATGACAGGTTAAGCTCGAACCACGAAATTTTATCTAAGAGTGTGATGTAAATTGATATGGTCGAATTAGCTCAGCGGTCAGAGCACATACCTGGCAAAGAAATCTTTTCTGTCATTTCTGTTCCACATTTTTATTTTGGAGTCGTTAATATTGTCTTCAATGATTAAAAAAATCTTTGGCATAGAAAGGTTAACTTCATAGCACACAATTTCAGAATTTGTGTTGCTATCGACCGTTTCAACATTAGGAGATATGAAGAAGAATTGAGAAGGATGAGGATTTTAAGTGTATTTTTTTTTTATTTCAGTCTGTGGCCATGGAGATTCATCCCATGTACCTGATGATGCCTGCCGCAATTGCCTGCTCCATGGCGTTCCACATGCCGGTGGGAACGCCGCCCAACGCCATTGTGGCGGGTGTGGTCAACATCCGCACTGGAACAATGGTAATCAATTACCCTATTTATTACTTTTCTCTATTACTTTGAATTATTTTCAATATTCGACCCTGAAACTATTTAATTTTTTATCTAGATCTGTTATTTTTTGTATTATTATCATCTATTCTTGAAATAATCTTTTTATGTGGGAATTGTTTAATTTATAAGGTTTCATTCAATGAAAAGCACTTCGGTTCCTTTTAACGTGACTTGCTATTTTTTTAACGCTACACTGAATATGATCTACACGGCTCGGTCCCATGGTCTTCTAAGACACTTCTTATTTTGCTGGCTGAATTAGAGTAAAGAGGTCGAGTTGAAGCCCCACATTGTTTTTATAAACATGGTAAAAGCCCACACCAGTGTAAACAAAAAACAAAAGTCAAATGACATTCTACCTTACAAATCTGTATTACCATAGGATGATCAGTTCACAAAAACAATACCAGGGGGTTTAGCTAAGTGCCGAACCTGCTTGTTATACATTTTATTCCACAGAGGGCAATAATAGGTAGTCATTGATTTTAACAGGAATCTTATATTATGTAGGTTTTACTGTATATGTATTAATTGATAGAAAGAGGTTATTAAAACTTATAATATTTTTCAGGCTATTGCTGGCATCGGCCCCACACTCATCACCACACTCATCACCTGGGCCTTCTTCCCCACCTGGGGAACCATCATCTTCCCAGACGTCCTCAGCTTCCCCGAGTGGGCCAAGTCATAAGCCAATTTCCCCAATCCCCACCCCTTCACCAAGTACACAACTCGTTGGTTATAAGACCGCCATAAGAATAAGAGAACTTTGCATGGTCTTATTGTTTAACCTTACTCATTATTAGTGATGTGCACACCCGGGAATATTCACCAACCAAATATAAATTCCAAAAAGTTGTGAATTTTTTTTTTTTATGAAGAAACTTATTCTGAATGAGGGATAATAAATTCCTGGGAATTTACCCGTCACTATTCATTATACAGACAGAGTTGTACATAATTAGTCTAAACTATAACCACAAATTCTTGATTGTGTCATGAATCTAACCATCAATAATAATTGTCAATTAATGGTCTGTATCGAGAGTCCACAGATATACCACATACCAATACCACAGATTCTTGATTGCATCATTAGTCTTAGCACTAATGTATTCATGATTTACATTGACTATGTTCAACTTGTATGCATTTAGAAATTGGTGTTTTAACTTTTCCGTATTGTATACAACCAACAGCAAGTAATGACTTAAGACTTGCGGTAATAAAGGACTTGATAAATAATAACTATTACAGTAAGATAGCTGCGTAATTCGGCTAGTCTATCCTAACCCAACCTTACTTTTCCTCTCCCAATCCAACACCCAACCTTAGTTAGTTGAGAAAGAACACCCACTGAACTGTGAACGTTTAGCCAATATATTACTCATTGACCTACAAGCGTTAGAGTGAATGTTGTCTTGTTGAATCACTCCTAGTTAAGTAGTCAAACGAAATTGTTTTATTTTATCGTTGCGTTCACGGTAAAGCGTTCTTTGCTTTACCCGCATTTTACTCATGACGCATACGATCCAGCAAACTATTTGTGATTTTTTAAAAAATTCTTCTTGACTCTTTTTTCCCATTGCTATGATCACTATTGGTCTCTTGACGATTTAATCAAAACTAAAACACTTTAACTTTGTGTACGCCACTGTAATTTATAACTGCAGTGGTCAAATATAGATAAAATGTTTTTTCTACCCTGACGAAAACACACTGATGTTGGCATGTAATGCACAAAGTTACAGGGTGTGTACACAAAGTTACAGTGCATACACAAAGTTAAAGTGTGTGTACACAAAGTTAAAGTGTATTTACACAAAGTTAATGTGTGTGTACACAAAGTTAAAGTGTATGTACACAAAGTTAAAGTGTACATATCATTTATGTAATATTATATTTTGAGAAACTGCCTTGAGACCTAATTATATTTATCAACATTGTTTTTACGGTTTAAAATATTTATTTAAACCTTTGAATAATTGAAAATACTTTGTTGTGATAAATATATGTTATGCTTAGTTATTACTGTTTAGTACAATTATTAACAAGCAGACTCTGTTTGAACATCGCGCCTTTGTACGCAGATTATTCAAACTGCGTAAAGTTGTATAATATTTTAGGAGAATTTTTTTTATTTTACGAAAGTTTAAACTATTTTTATGAATACCACTGTGAATTGTGTAGATACTGTTACATTTTTATTTTATTTGTAGAAATTACAAATGGACTGAATGGCTAATTTCAAATAGGTTTTGTTGTGTGTCCGTATGATATTCATAATTGCCCATTATTATATTTGATATTTTTTCGTTTTAAAGTTTAAGGGGGGTTTTAATGTTGCAATTTATTGTATTTACATGCATTTTTCAGCTCAAATTAATTTTGTTTATTATTTATATAAGATAATACTTTCATTATTTAAGCATTTTTTCATCAGACCACGTATTTTTTTGTAAATATAGTTAAATTTTATTTTTTATAAGCATTTTATCAATTCCCTTTAGAATCGCAGATAATTGAATGTCAATTCAATTATAATTTTTTTATATACATGTAATACTTTTATTTTGGCTTTTATTTATAAATAGAATAGTTTTAATTATTGATTTAATGAATCATCATCATATGTATGCTGAAAACCAGGTTTTCAAGAGTTCAATTTTTTATCAAAATGCATTTTACAATCTTTATTTTTTTCATTTTGGTCAAAAATGTACTGTAAATAAAGCTTATTTTGAGACGTATTTATAATGCATAATGAATTCAATCAAAGTACATAAAAATATTATCATAATTTTTAGAATTTAGACCAAATTTGTGTGAAATTATGGATCAATTAAATTATCCAGTTGCTAAAAATCAGAATAGAGTTATTTTATTGAGATTGACTCCAGACATCAGCTGGTCCTACTAAAACATGGTAGATTAATTAATTAACTAAAATAGTGGATTTCATATTTTATGACCTACGGAGAATAAGTCTATGGACATTATTTTACTATGTATGTATTTATTTTTCATGTGTAAAAGAAAAATCATTCTTACGCAACTACTAAAGTGAATTTATTATTAATACAATATGTGAGGCGTATTATATATTTTTAAAACAATAATTTGTATACTTGTGACTCATGAGCTATGTACAATATATTTTTATTGTAAAATTAATAAATTAAAAAAAAAAAACATTTGTTTTATCTGCACAATCCCGGTACTGACCCTTCACCTTTCTTCCGTTTGATCCAATGAAAAGTTTTTGGTTAGTATTTACATATTTTTTATCTGAAAAGATTTTTGTTACTGTCTTGGGGCCTGTTAAATCTTTAAAATTTATATATAATGTTATATATGTATACACTTTGTCAAATAAGAGTACAAAATATAAAAACCGGAACAAAAAATTTTGTAGTCTGGCAACACCAATTTTACTGTCAAAGTGACAGTAAAATGACAATGACACTGATTATGTAAAAAGATTTAAAAAAAAACTTTTTTTTAAATATTTTTGGTTTATAGTTAATAACAATTTTATAATACGCTTTGTATAAATATTTTCAAACACGGATACATGTTTTAAGTACGATTTTATTTACGTAGATACACAATATTGTTAGCTATTGTAATAATAATAATGGATAATTTGTAGAGCATTGTTTTTGTGAGAAATCACCTCAAGGGCGCTGTGTCATAGTTGTATTTTTTTTTTGCAGTTAATTCAGAAAGTACCATCAAGCGAATTGTCAAGAAGAGCGAAACAAATGGGAGTAAATTCGAAACTCCAGGAAAAATAAAAAGGGTCGCATTCCGAAAGCTAAAGATAGTTTTGACATCAGTGCTATTCGTCATAAGGTACATTTTTTTAGGGGGATGATCTAAAGCCCGTGCAACGCTGGGTACTTCAGCTAGTATTAAATAAATGTGAGCAAATTCTAAACTGCTTTTTATTTTACTACAATATCGTTATTCTTCATTGTGTCAACACAAAATTGCAAAGGGATAATACACATATGTATATGCAATTCTTATTTTGAGATCAGTGGTTATCTATATTGCAATGAAAAAAAAAAATTTCCCACTTTTATGTGTTATTGTTTTTTTTTCTTGTAGCTTACACAGTTTTACATTTCCACCGTGTGTTCCACACACAATGTATGATCGTGTGAGGAATGTGTAGATCCGAAAATAATGCAAGGCTGATGTGAGCGTAATAAGTAAGATTAAGAAAGGGACGCTTAGATGGTTTGGACATGTAGAGCGAATAAATGAAGAAAGGAGTGGGAAGAGACTATATGACGCAAATGTGAATGGTAGAAGTCGAGAACGCCCAAGGAAAACATGGCATGATCAAGTGAATCAGATACTTGAGTCGGGCCATGTCAAGAGTCAGAATAATAGAAGAGCATGTATGATAAGATGTATGAATGTGAAAGAGGCGAGGAGTGTAAGCCAAGAATGAGTTGTTTGGCGGTCCGTCCTCTCTGCCTACCCCTGCGGAGAAACGGCGTGATGGTTAGTTAGTTAGTTAGTTAGTCAGCGCCGACCCTAATGTAAAGTAGGTACCTACTCATAAAAATCACCACCAGATTGATCCAAAAAATAAACATTATTGAAAAAAGGAATATAAATAAATACTTGACAGATGTCTCACATATTTATAATGATATAATATAATGTTTTATACTTAATGGTTCTTTGCTTTAACTATGGTAAGTTATAAATTTTATAAAGAACTAGAATTTTTGGTAAATATGCAAAAAAGTGGATTAATAGTTTCGTACTCCGCCTACTGGTTAATACGGAATATTTTTTATTCAAACAGTTAGATTTTGCTTTATTATTACAAAAATTGAGTATTTATGTCGGGGGAGACGAAAAAGCATGCATTTTATATTTCAATTTTATAATTAGATATGATTTAAACAATTTTTTTTTTCCTCACTTTGTTCCACTTGTTTATTTACACCAGGTTTCGTCCTACTACGGACATTTTCAGACTGGTAGTTGAAATTCTTATGCTACGGAATTTATACAAACTTAGGCAGGGGTATTAATGTCACATAGAGACAATGTTGTGTACCACCATGAATTAACAGTAAAAAAACTAGACTCATCAATTTTATAAGATTATTTCACTTACGCGAAGTGTTTGACAGCCACGTTTGGCCAAGTGAAACGGGACTTATACAACTTCAATTACTACAATATACAACTATTTTTGTGCACAAAAAGGTTATAAGGTTCTTAGGCTGGATAAACTAAGTAATTCATGCGTATCTAGATTGAAAAAATAATTGCAAATATCAAATCCAAATAAATAGCGGCAAAGGAAATGTTCCGCTCCGTATTATCCGTGCGTTTACGAGAATCGAACTTCGAATTCCGTATTATCCGGTAAGCGGAGTAGTAAACATTTACCAAAAGTGGGACACGGTTAATAGGCAGTTTTTATTTTAAAAACGACCATTGTTCATCAGAGAAAAGAAAAAGTACACCACAAAAAGCTTTATTTTTCTTTCCCAGAAACTGAAATACTTACTTCCCGTTATTATATTATATAACTGATAAAAAAATGTTAAATTATTTTTCCAAAAATGCATATTCCATGTCCCACTTTTCTGTTTATTTACCGAATTTTTTTTTTATCGACTATAAAATGCACCTACTCTAATTATTTTGTTATCACTCCCTCTTTCTTAGGACTACTATCCCGAAAATGAGGTTGTGGAAAAGGTATCATTTTGCAGAAGATTGTCCTTATTTTGTAAACTGTACTGGAGGTCTATTATACTGGTGCTCACCCCCCTCCTACTGATGCCCATCATCATTGTTGAGACGAAGCCGGTAAAGACACGCAACCTAAATTTTATCATCATTTTTTATAGCATCACACCATTCTCACCAAGAAAGTTTAGGCTAGAAATGATGTTATTTAAAAAAAAAATTGGCTTATTGGGGAAACGAAACAGTTATGGACATTTTATTTCATGTATGAACCCCTAAAGTTTCAGCATAAGATTCATATTACATATGTATATACAAGAAGTGATTAAAGAAAAACATAAAATGGATGAAGATAATATTAGCGAAAGCCAATCGAAAATCCGAAACAGAAAAATCAGAAAAAGATACGGATACATCTGGCTTTTTTTTCGGAGGTAGAATAACAATTTTAAACCGTTTTGTAGCAATGAATCTGTCTGAGTACTGATATACCTAGATGTATCCGTATCTTTTTATGATTTTTCTGTTTCGGATTTTCGATTGGCTTTCGCTAATATTATCTTCATTAATTAAAATATTATAATTTGAGGTTTAACTCTTTAAGTTAAAAAGTTAAAAATAAACATAAAATAGAATTAATCGCAAATAAAAATATTTAAAAAAAAAAGATTAAAAATACCTGCATAAAAGAGGCGGATCTAGATTTGCTAAAGAAGGAGAAAGCATAACACGGCTTAATAACCCAAAAATGTATCCATGAAAATCAAAAAGGATTATATTTACACTTAGGTGAGAACTCTGCATCAGCTTTTGATGCGAACCAACAGTTCAGAATCTAAAGTTTCTTGGAATAACTACATTTAGCAATCAGAACTGAAAAGCCAGGTTCTGCCCAACCTTCCTTTTCCCCTTTTACTCCTTCCCACTACTTCTTCTTAACCTCCTCGGTCCCAGCGTCTTCTGTGGGCGACATAAAAAAAGTATTGTGATTCCTGGATTATTATAAGATTCGAATGAGTTGCTAGAGACCCAACGTCTCCTACAAGAGACATTCGATTCTGGAAAAACTGAGCATTAAAAAAATATTTTTTTTAATAAAATTAATTTATGTACTTAGTTTTTTAGAAATACAATTTAAAAAACAAAAAATTAATTCAAAACTCTTTTTTCTCCGGGTCCGAGGAGGTTAAGTTGGTTCCTCATTGTTGAGGATCTTGACCCCAACTCCAATTTCCATGGTGGACAAGGCTCCAAGCCTCGCGGTTCTGTGCTTAATGGAGCGCTACAGGCACCGACATACCCGACGCCAGTGATACTTGGTCACTCCAGCGCATTTGTGATCCAAATTGGAGCAGCTTATAGTAACTTATGAGTTTCTCCAAGTTGGAGTCCTCAGTTTGGCGAGCAATGTATCCAAAGTATCTTAAAAATGTATCAAGCAAATGTGGAAGCCTAGGTCTTCCAGAATGAACACATTTGTGCGTCTGGCTGTATAAACTACTACATAATTAGTTCTGTAATATCCCTCGATTTATGTTGCCATAATCTTCAGGTAAGGGAACTCTTGCGTTGTATGCATTCACAATTTAACTGCTTCATTTTCTTGAGTTTTTGCCTCAGAGCTGAGGATGTTTATCTCACTACATTAACCCTGATGAACCAGGCACATCCACTCCCCACCCTGCATGGCAAGAAAAATCACTTCACTGACATTTTTCTTATGAAGGTTGGAAGGTTTTCCTTATGAAGGAAGAAACCCGGTCGCCGAAAAAATTATCAATAGGTATTTTACCAAACTGTTGCTGTTACTGTCGTCCTTACTCCCCCAAATACTGAT
Source organism: Limnephilus auricula (assembly GCA_951813805.1). Taxonomy (NCBI): domain Eukaryota; kingdom Metazoa; phylum Arthropoda; class Insecta; order Trichoptera; family Limnephilidae; genus Limnephilus; species Limnephilus auricula. The sequence continues at coordinate 8,266,577 of OX638407.1, read as the reverse complement.
GGAAAGGGACAACTGCACTTCAAGCTGATAATACCTAAATAAAATCATCAAAATCGAGGTTTTGGATTCCTCATTTTTCTCCTTCAATTTTTGAGAATTTTTTTACTAAGTATATTAGAAGATACATACTCTATGTCCGTACGTTTTGCTTTTTTAAAATAAACTTTAACTAGTTTGCATACTGAAAGTCAGTTGATGGCATTCAAACCAGGCAATTTTAATAATTTTTTGAAGGCCCTAACTCCTATAAGATGCATCTGCCCTTATGAATATTTGGTTATAGTTCCCTGTTTGTCTTGTAGTCTTACAGATGCGTCCTCTGCATTCTAATTATAAGCATTTACTGGGTAACGGGTGCCTTACCACTGGCCGTCTCATCCTTGCTGCCTCTCTTCTTCTTTCCCTTGCTGGGAATCATGAGCTCGGAAGACGTAGCTTTCACGTATATGAAGTCAGCGAGCATGACACTTCTGGGATGTCTTATGATCACCGTGGGAGTCATGGAGTCCAATCTACACCACAGGATCGGACTGACTCTTGTGAGGTTGTGGGGTTATTCTCATAGGCGGTTTGTATCATTTAGTCTTGAATTATTTTGTGTTTGGCACCTCTCACAGAGAGCGATATTCAGTGGCGGTTCTTCACAGGGGGACAATGTGGACAGTCCCCACCAGTTATACTCGAAACCTACTAAAAGAAATAACAGTCTTCGTCAAAATCAATGCAATCTTTAAACATAATAGCAATTAACATTTTGCAGAAATAAAATACAACAAATTAAAGCGAACCGGCGACCACCCACGCTGACCAGCGGACAGCCGATCAGCACACTAACCATAAGAAGAGTGCATTTCTCACTGCGCAGAACCTACTGCGCACTTGGGACCATTCGTATTGTCCCTTTAAGCTTTTTCGTTCATTCCTTGCGTTTCGTTCGCGATCGTACGGAATCAGAGATCCCACGCTAGTATGTGAAATTCAAATACCGTGGGGACAGTCCGATAAATCCCCTAGTAACAAAAGTTGCGTAGTTTCGGGCGGGAATTGCTCGCGTTCAAATTAACTTCGATGATAATCTAGCAAATAAAGTGTTATTTTTATTATGCTGTATTATAAATTGTATATCTATAGACATTTTAATTTATTTTGTGTTTAGACATCTGTTTAGCATGATTTGACCATGAAAATTTTGGTTCAAGAAATATATTCTCCGGGTAGTGAGATTACAATACATATGTAAAAAATCTCGGTCCCCACCATCGAAGAAGTGCTCGAGCCGCCACTGGCGATATTATAAATCTTGCTTCATTAACATTTAAAAAAATTATTTCCCATCGCAATCTAGCAACGACATAGTGTGAATAACACTATGTATTGTTTGCAATATGCAGAAAGTGAAAGGCCCCGAGTTTAATTCTCGACTGCGACAACAAGCTTATTCCCTTAAAACTTGCTTTTCTAATGTGTATTTATGTTTTCATTTTGATTTATTATTTACTTGTGTCTTTTCTTGTATTATTTTTATGATTAACTTGTGATTGTAGTTTGTGCTTTGGATTTGGTGTCACAACTATGTTGATTTCAATGGTAGTCCCCAACCCAATGGTCATCATGGTGACTTTGCCTGTGATCAAAGATCTATTAAACATTCTTCAGAAGGTAGGCAAAATCGATATACATAGTTTTATTAAAACATTATTTAAAAGAGCACACCCGAACAAATGGATTATAATAATGTGCATTTTTATCAGGAAGGGATAGCAGAAATATATGAGGAACCAGTGCCTAAAACTGAAAAAACGGTATCAGAAGATATCCTTGAAAGGTTTGTAAAAATTATGATGCATTATTTTATTTATTATTGTTTACCCAATTCTTTCAAGAAATGCATGCATATACAATATTGTATGGGTGAATCAATCCAATATTGTATTTTTATGCCTTTCTTAAAAGAATTGAGTTTTTATGTGTACTATTTATTTTATTTCACATTCCGTATGTACAGGCGCAAACAAGCCTAATTATCTTAATATTTTAAAGCATAATTTCCACAAAGTGTTTTTCTTTTTCTCAAGTTCAAGTCTGCTTATATGTTTTCTCTATTTTTGGCTAGACACCACTTTTAACAAGGTAGGTAAACCCCAGTTGTTTTCGCTAATACTAATGGTTTGATCATGTTTTATTAATGTGCATCTAGACCGTTTCCTGTACCAAGTCATATTGCCATGTGCTATTACGTGACGGTAGCTTACTCCGCGTCAATTGGTAAGTCAGAATTATAAGTTTTATGTTATGAACTGTGCAATACCATTTCTGTGGTGTGAATTTTGTAATAAATCATTATTTGTAATGCCTGCTTTCAGGTAGCATTGCCACTTTTGTTGCAAGCCCGGGAAACATGGCTTTGAAAGGACTATTTGAAACGTAAGAGTTTATTAACATTAATATTAGTTAGCTCCTATTATTGTCTGGAGTTCAACTCCTGAGAGATCCATCATAGGCCATTGCATGCGCAAAGTATGTTGTAACTTGATTCGTTTAACATTTTTGAGAACACTTGACCATTCATAAATTGGACTCTTTCATTCAATACAATAAAAAGAGTACATTTCAGAAAGAATGGTTGCTTTTATTATTACCGTGACGATCCGCGGAAACGGCACGGCGACAGTAGTGGCTCGCGCCATCTGGTTTATTTAATACGAGAGAGGGAGATGCAAAAAAGTTATCATTTTCTTGGCTCTCCCTCACTTACTTACACGTTACCGTCGCCGTGCCATTTCCGCGGGTTGTCACGGTAATAAAAAAGCGCTCGATGTTAATTTCTGTGGGTATTTTAATTTCTGTGGGTAATTGATTGGAATCATTTGACACTCTGTTATTTTGTGTCATTTTCATTTTCGTACCGTGTGAGAAGGAAGATAATTATGGAAAAAATACATTATTATGATAATAAAAATATTAACGTGTTGCCGAATGCGAGTTTTTCTGATTTAAGCTATTTCCCAAGTGGACCCACCATTGAATTTCCCTTGTTTTGGATAAACACCATAGCTCCAATGTTTTTCATGCAAATAGGCATCTATCTCTTTTTCCAGTTTTTATATCTCGGAATGTTCAGGTAAGATGAATATCTTGTCCTTGTTCTTTATATAATATCTTGTTCTTTACTAGAATGAGAATGGTATAAGTACCATAGCATGCTTAAGTAACTTATCAAAATATAGTTTTGTGTTTCTCGTAGGCCTAAAAGCAAAGTTGCCATTTCTGCCGCTATTCTGGAGCATGAGAAGATGGCATTGAAGAAAGCCGTTGAAGACAGATATGCGGCATTGGGACCGCTAACATTCTTCGAAATGGTATTTTATTATAAAATATTGAGCGAAATTAAATTGGGAATCCTTTTTTTAACATTAGCTCCATACAGGAGGCCCTGAGGAAAACCCCCACGGGGCCTATGAAGGAAGGATATTCTGGAAATAAAAAGATATAAGGGGCGGGTAGGAAGCTAGGGTCAGAGTCTCAGGAGTGATGGACGAATGATTCCAACCCTCCCACTACGGTGCAAGGCGATGTTCTGAGAGAGTCAAAAGGTCTCCCTCAACCGGTCTCATTTGCGCAGCTGGTGGGCAGATGTGAAGGCACGTCAATGCTGCCTTACCGTCTGGTGCAAAGGCGTGCAGGCACGTCAACGCTGCCTAACCGTCTGGTGCAAAGGCGTGCAGGCATGCAAATGCTACTATGAGGATATTTATTACTTCACACGGTATACTTTTTATTGTGAATGTAGAGACTTCCATAAAATGAAATTTAGACATTGTTAAACTGTCAATGATTTAAACAAATCTGCTTTTAATAAATGAAACAATATTTCTTAGTTAGAACCACTATATATTTTATTTACGCCGACTGGTTTCAGAACGACTGTTCCTTCCTCAGGGCAAACATATAATAACTTGACATTACAAAACAGTGGGTGAACACAATTTATTACTAAATGTTGTGGTGAGGATGGGGGCGTGACTAAGGATTAGTAAAGAGTGGGGGGACGAGAGAGAACGGACAGTGAAAAGGAACATGTTTAAGATGGGACTTTAAGATAATATTGATTATTATTATAACATTTAGTTAGTGACATTTCAATAATTCTATCTGTTTACTAAATTCTAGGCAACGGGGTTTTTCCTTTTACTTGAAATAAGTCTATACTTGGGCAGAAAACCATTAAACCATGAAGGATGGTCAGGAACTACTGCTTTGTATGTGTTGTTTTAATTTATATTTTGAAATCATTGCATTATGTTAAAGTTTTATGTTGTGACTAAGTCCAGCCCTGAGACTTAGATAGTGTTTTGGATACGATTCCTGCCTGTGCATGTGCACGTGTGCGTGTGTATGTGTGTGTGTGTGGGTGTGTGTGTGTGTGGGTGTGTATGTGTGTGTGTGTGTGTGTGTGTGTGTGTGTGTGTGTGTAGTCACTGCCGGATTAAGACTACTTGTTGCCCTAAGCAATCCACGCCTATGGGCCCCCCTATCCTAGTAAACTAGTATCAGTCTTTAAAAAAAAAACCTATTTAATACAACGAGATAGATCATTACGTACCATAAAATATGTATGGAGGTATTCCATACAATATAAACCTAAAGCATTTTTTATTTATTAATTGAAATGCGACTTGCTATTTTTTCGGACATTAAATTCGCGGAAAATAGTTTATAAGTTCAACATTTTTAGCATATCTATATAATATTGATAAAGCATTGAGCCTTTTCTGCAGCATCGTCGTTCTTTTTTCATTTTTTATTATTTTCAATTTCGAAAAATATTATTCCGCTGTGCAGTTTGATATCATCAGGCATAAAAATATACACAGGTCTGTGTCCACATTACGAAACGCTGGTCCAATTTTATCATAGTGAACTATTTTGTGTGCGGCAGTTTGATTTTTTTTGGTGCTGTTTCTGATGACCCCCCAGACGTGATGCCCTAAGAAATTGCTTAATTTGCTTAGGGGCTAGTCCGGCACTGTGTGTAGTGTGTACCCAGGGCCGGCCCAGAGACGAGAGAAGCATTGTTTATTTTATTTAATGAATGCTGTTTTAAACCGTTATTATTTCAGAACTACTCAAAACAGCATGCCAGCTTTACTTATTGTGGTCATAATGTTCATCATACCCAGGAAACTCAGCTTTCTTAAGTTTTTTAACCTAAAACTGAGTAAGTTTGAAGAAATATATATTTAGTTGGGTTGTTAATCCACTTACATAATATGAGATACTAATCTGGATTGCAATTTCTCTTTTGCTCATTCTTATCTACAATCTTCACACTCTAATCTTTACAATCTTCACACTCTAATGATTTTAAAATATGCTTTCTTCCAGAAAGATCTGAACTGCCGCAATCTGGTTCTCTCGGCTTGCTTGCCTGGAAGCAGATCCATGAACAGTTGCCCTGGGGATTTATATATCTCATTGGTCAGCTTCATTACTTCACAAAGTTTTCAAACAAACTAATACATTTTTGTTTTGACAAAGATTGCATTTGCATATAAATTATAGAGTATGTGATGTACTTTATGTACATATCTGAAGGTAAAAATCACGCATCAACCAAAGGAGGGTTTCTAGGGTCACCCATACATGGCAAAGCAATCGCGTTTCTCTTATTCCTTTTGCCCTTTCCATTAACACTCAGATATTAGTTACTACCTACCGTTTTAACTGGACATCGCCCATCTTCGCCCAGCAAAAATGCAAATCAGTAATGCAAAATGCTAATAATGCCAGTAATCAAAACCGAGCCTAACTCAAATAGATATTATTGTAGTCATTTTCAGTAAAATGCACCTTGTAAAGCCACACTCGGCGGCTTCTTTGGATTTTTCTTTAATATCCGAGGGGGAGGGAAGGAGCGAGCAATTTCGTCGGAATCTTATAGATATTATTAAATATCCTTGAAAAATGTAACAGGTTTATTTTTAAAAAGGGTTACCTAAATTATAGAGTATGTGAAGTAAAAAAAAACTTATTGAAAAAAAAAATCTCATTTGGGGAAGTGTATTACCCCCTTCCAGTGCAGGGTTAACATGCAACTACATTATAACGAACAGCCCCCCAGACTATTACTGTAACATAAAAAAATAGTAATTACTGGAACTCTTTACCATTCATTTCTAAAATTATTGTATACTGATAAGGATGAATGTGATAATAATTTAAAGGTGCCGGCTATACGATATGCAGCGTTGTGATGAAGACCGGAGCCTCGGAACTCCTGGCCAACTGGGTCTACTGGTTCAAAGACCTGCCCAAGGAGGTGACTATTCTGCTGGTTCTAGTCATGACTAAATGCCTGGCCGAAGTCACCTTTAATGTTGTGGCACTAAATCTCCTGCAGCCGATCATTTCAGAAATAGTAAGTTATCATTATTCGAGGGGGGACCCAAAAGCAACTGGAATTGTTCTGTGATGGAGAGGAAGGGTGAGGAAACCCATTGTTCGACAAGGTGTCCGTTAGGGTCAATCCTCCTGAGTCAGTATGCGAAGTTGTGTCCCTATGAGTGCATGGGTTCGCCGGTGAGAATTTTTTTTATAAAACAACATTTTCCATTTCTGCGAAAATGTGATGGCAGATTGTCGAGAGCAACGCGCGACTGAAATTTTGTTTTCTGTTGGGGAAATCGCCCTCGGAAACTATGTAATGCTTAAGACTGCTTATCGGATGCCGCCCTAAGTAAAACCAGAGTCTACGAGTGGTTTTCACGTTTTAAAAATGGAGAAATGTCAATTGAAGACCAACCCCTTTCAGGACGCCCCTCAACGCCAAAAACTGACGAAAACGTTGAAAAAATCAATGCCCTCGTTTGTGAAGACCGTTGCCGAACCATTGATCAACTCTGTGAGATGTCTGGAATGTCATGGAGTTTAATTCAAATGGTTTTAACCGAAGATTTGCAAATGAGAAGGGTTGCAGCCAAATTTGTCTCTCGCCTTCTCACAGACGAGCAAAGGGAGCGTCGACGCACCGGACCACACCGCCCTCTCCGTGAAGCAGTTTTGATCAAAAACGGCATGACTCCGATTGTCCACCCCTCCTACTCACCGGATCTAGCTTTCTGTGACTTTTTTTCGTTCCCCACACTCAAAATGGACATGAAAGGAAAGCGTTTTCCCACTGTGGAGGAGGTAAAACAAAAATCGCTGGAAGTCCTAAAGGACATCCCGATAAGCGAATTTAAAAACTGTTTTGAACAATGGAAGAAGCATTTGGAGAAATGCGTTGTGGTCAACGGAGAATACTTCGTAGGTGATCAAAATTTGATGTAAGAATATTGAGAAGTAAAGAAGTTATGTCAAAATTCCCGTTACTTTTGGGTCCCTCCTCGTAGATGTAATCCATAATGGATTTTTAAATAAGTGTGTTGTTATAATTTATATTTTGAAATCATTGCATTCTGTGGAAGTTAAATGTAGTGACTAGGTCCAGCACTTGAGATAGTGTTCTGGATATGGATCCCTGCAGCGCCAGGTGCTAGCAAAAATCTCAAAGACGCTGTAGGGTTGGGTATTATCAGGGCCTTTGCTCACCACAGACTTTCATATTTTTTTTTTAATACACACAGGAAATCTCTAATTCTGTGAGTGAACTGAGCCTTGAAGAGATCCATGTTAAAGAAGGGAGGAAACACTGAAATCTTTCATTTTCATCCAATTTCTGTTACTGTACCATAAAGTCTTTCAATTCACAAACATTATTTGAATCTATATTTTATAAAGAGTTTCACCATAAGGCGCTCCGCTGACGAGGCAACTGAAAACCAACTAAAACCGGCTGTTTTCTCTGTCTTGATTGGTCAAAAAGCTTGTTTAGCCATAGACGAAGAACAATCAGCTGACAGCTGGCAACTATCAATGGCCGGCCAGGGCAACCAGCAGTGCAAGTCGCAAGTCACCGCTTGCGTTACCATTGACAACGGGGTTTTGTGTGATTGTGAAGTGTGCGGGCCATCACATTGTCATACAAAGACAGTTGGCAGTTGAGAGTTTTCAGTTGCCTCAGTGGGCGGAGGCGCTAATACTATTAATAGACAATCTAGGACAAATCGAATACCAATTCTTTAATAGAACACCTAATCCTTTATTTTTATAATTTTACATTTTATTACCCTTGTAATTTAAAAAAAAATCTGAATTTTGTAAATGGGTTTCTAAATTAGATGCACTAGTAAGGATGAATGAAATAAATAAAAATATGACTTTTTTATTCCTTTTTTGCATTCTGCAGGCAATAGTTAGTAGAATTCATCCAATTAAAATGATGATCACCGTATCAATGGGTGCGGCGCTGACCTTCCACTTCCCCCTCGCCACCCCCTCCAATGTCATCCTGGCCGATTTTGCACACATCCCTACTAAGAACATGGTTTGAGTACATTCTAATCACTTATTTACACCATCATCAATGAACATTCAGTAATATGCGCCATTTTGGATTTTTAGACATTTGTCACCCCTGGCAATTTTTAAGCAATAAATCAAATCCCTCACCGAGAGTCCGAGGTCTAATAACAAAAATTCCAATTTCACAAAATATAAAATAAATGTGATAAATTTAGGAGAGCAATTTTTTTTTTTTGTATAAATACAGAGATCCAAAACTTCATTTTGGGCCGCAAAAAATCTTCATTGGGCCGCATACAACCCGTGGGCCGCCTGGTCTGCGCGTGGCTGGTCTAGATTATCTATAGTATGATATAAAGTTGCAATCTTTGCAGATTACCGCTGGAATTGGGCCCTCAATCATAGCCATCTTGGTCTGCTGGGCATCCTTGCTAACATGGACCCCCTTCGTGATGCCAGAATTTGAAGTTTTTCCACACGGTTGGGAAGCCCACAACCAAACTATGGACATGAAGGCTGCATTCAAAGCACATTTTCCTCTCATTTACCCGTGAAACAGTGGCAATCTATAATTTATAAATATGTGTGTACAATAAATTAATGATTTCGGAAAAGTATAGTGTCTTTATTTATTTATTTAGTTGATTTCACTATCCAAATCTTCAGAAGAAACTATTTTCATACGATACATCAAAAAAGAACCATATGGTTTGTTTCTCTTGCAGTTTGGAGGCAACAGATTTAAGTGAAATAATTATTATGATCAGGCGAATCTCGTCAAGGATGATCACAAGCTTAACCATAATGGCAATGGGAAGTAATAATTTTGATAATATTTTTGGCTTTCACCCATCAAAATTTCCTTTCTTATCAGTTGATAAAAATTAATACAATATGAAACTAATAATATTGGACATTGTCTTTTTTTATGGTCAAATGGATACTTTAAAGTTCCATAGCGCATGATACTTCAAAATTCCATAGAGCGTCCATCATAAAATCCATCTTTTCACAAACACGTTCATCAAAGAACATATTATATATATATATATATATATATATATTTTTTTTTTATACAATATTTTACATTTCATAATACAATCCAGTAATTTTGGCCTCGCTGGGTGGCTTACCCTTGCTGAGGCCTCGTTATTAAAACAAATACGTGTCGTTACATTATACATATTATTATAAATTTGTACAGCGCCCTTGAGGTGAGAGTTTACAAAAACAGCGCTATATAAATCATCCAAATATTATTATTATTATGATACGAATAATAGTAGGCGTGGAATATAATATTTAGACGGTGTTTAGAAGTAGAAGTGATTAAAAAAAAAAAAATTTATGTTTCAAAGTAACTATCGAGAACAGAAATATAACTTCTTACCCCATTTTGGCCAACTATTAAAAACTAGGCAAGTACTTGAATAATTTGCTGTCAAAATTAATTTTGTCTTCTGGCCGGTAGTTGTTTACAAAAACTTTGACGTTTGGGTGACGTTTCGTAACATTAATTCTAGTTGTAAGGTTTCTTAGTAAAATATGACCGCAATTTAGTAAAATAAACATTCATCATGTGTTAAACATCTGTCCGGGTTCCGGATTATGTGAGCCGCGCATCTAAAACACCACAATGTCTTCTGAAATCGCGGAAACCAAGTCCAACAAGATGTGGAAACCTGAATGTATGTAGAATTTTTTCATTCATCCTAAATCCTTGTCCTGTTACCTTTTGTGCAAATTTTAGAGTTGAATTCATGGACTTTCTAAATTGTTTGTATCTTTGTTAGTTTCATAAATGAAATCACTTGAGAAACTAAAAGACCTAATTACAGTTTTCAGAATTTCTGTTTTTGGCATTCTGTTTTTGATTGTCTTTTAGGTCGTTGGTCCATTTAACATCATTCTTTTATTTTCACTTATAGCTAATCCAGATGTTGTTTAAATAAATGTTTGATATATTATTATTTATCTTAACTAAAATTAAGACAGAAATAGATTACTTTCACATCTCATTCCCACATTGAGACAGATATAAGTTAACCTTCCAGCGGGCGCGTTGATTAATTTCCCTTGAGCGGGTGCTTGTCGTAAATTTTACGTCATCAAGTTTTCTCCATGTGAATGGTGTTTTCTTTATATAAATGTTTGACATTTCATCTGAAGAAAAGATGCTCTTTTATCATGGTCAATGCCAATTTTGTTTAGGAAAATTCTTCATTGCTTTGGAGCCTTTCCTAGACAGGCAAATTTGTATAAAATTTGAGCATTTATGCCGCCAATATTCATTAGAATGTAGAAAACTACACATGGCCATCTCTTTGTTATTCTAGAGACCGAGTAAGTGGCACACATTTTGTTGACTGTTTCCACTCTGCCTTTGGGTTCGCTGTACTATTACCAGTAGTATTACCCAAGGCTTTCTGGTGTTTTTCTCACTTTCAGGCACACGTCGTAAAATTTACGCTCAACGGAAATTTCCAAATATCAATGAATAACAAAAACTTCTAAGCACACCTGGTACGTCTACAGTTTAGAAAGACACTGACCCTCGAATAGCTCGAAGCTCAATGCTTGCGACTAAGAGGTAAAACTGGGGGAAGCGATAAGGCGCATTTGTCGTAAATTTTACGACAACGCGCCCGCTGGAAGGTTAAACAAGACAAGGTCGGGGGCTGAAACCAATCAACAAACCAACACCTCCCACTTTCTCAAACAGATTCATCCTATTACTATCATCAAATCCTCTACAACAGTCCTGATCCTTCTATGAAATTCTGGTCTCCCTGTCTCTCTTCAGCTCGTTATGCCCAAAGACGCAGAATTAACCTCCTCACCATCCAAACATCATGTTTAGGTCTCCCAACACTTCTTCTTCATGTTTGCTACATGTCCTGCCCATTAGAACTGTCCCAGTTTTATAAATCTTGTTATTGACAGCCCTTCAAACATTGTTGTATCTGTTAATTTCAATGATTAATACAACTTTAGATGTGTTGGGAAACTTCCAAATATGTTGGAGGTTCGTGTGATTACTAGTTGATTTATTAAGTTAATGTAAAGATTACAACAACCAGTCAATGGCTGAGTTGGCATCGCGTTTGGTCCCAACCAGGCATAGCGTGTTCAATTCCTCGGCTGGTTAAGTCCTCCATCACGACACAAGCAACATTTTCCGCTTAATATGGCGGAAGTAGGAGATTTTCCAATATTGTCAGGTTATTCGTAATCGGGGAATGTTTGTCTTTCTTTTTAAAAAAAAAAAAAATTATATTAAACTGGACTAGACGTCCTTACTAGGCTATAAATAGTTCTGAGGCTGCCGGACTGATGGCGCTTGCCCTACTCTCCGATACCTTCGGCAATCATCGTAACGGATGGTACTCTTCTGATTTTTGTATTACTCAACTGACATCTGTTGGGATATAGCAAAACTTCGTATAATTAGTTAGTTTTAGTTATACTAACGACATCTATTGAAGGATGTTAAAATTACATGATTAAACTATACAATACAATTTCTCCAATAGCTTGTGTTGTACCCTGACTGCCAGACATCATTTTTTTGTATTATTTCCAAAGATTCTTCTAAGATCTCAAAAGTTATATCAGCACTTCCAATATTTATTTTATTTGCCAGTGTACAAGATTCAGCTGGAAGCTCCCACGGCGAAGATAATCCGCTGCAGTCACGAGGTGGAGCGGCCGCTGTTCTTCGGCGCGGAGTACCATGGAATCTTGTCGCACAAGGAGGCCGCCTTCATCCTCGACGAGGAGCAGAATGGATCCTATCTCGTAAGGAAGGGCTCGGAGCTTAACGACTTCTTTACGCTGTCTTGGAGGTGAGATTTTAAAGCCTAATTATATGGAATATATAAACATTCAGGTCATGGGCCCATCGTGCCGTCTCCCATGATTCACCTTGTTCCTTTGACAATAGCCCAGACGCTTTAATGGAGTTCACCAGGGTTGTCAATGGGTATACGGTAAAGTCATCTGGTTACACAGTGTGGCTTCCCAGACAAAGTAACATGAAAAGTACTTATTGTACCTACTTATATTTATTATATTGAATATACCGACGATCCTGAAGAACAATTTCGAATGTGCGATTTTGTAGTTTTGCAGTAGAGTTGTTTAAAAATTCGTTTCTGCATTTTTACTGTTTTTGAGATCATAGCTTAGAGAATTATAGCTTATAAGAAATATATATATTTCATTTAATTTCATCAAAAATTCCATAAATTAAGACTTTTAAGTCAACAAAAAGAAATGAAACTAAGCCAACAGCGCGATTTTCAATTTTTAACAGATCCAACATTGTTCTACCTCTTGATATCAGAACGCTAATACCTATGGATCCGGTATCGTTAGATTAAATATCTGGCGGTATCATAATACATATGACTGTTGTGGATATATTAGGCTCAGGCCTAGTTAGGGGCCATGTCTCACAACTACAAGAAACCACTGTCCTTATTTTTTTTTGTTTATACGTCCATTGACAAGTCGGACATTTCCAAATAGTCGAAATTTGAGTTTAGTATGCAGTTATACAAGGTGCGGAAAAACAGACAGTGCAGTTTTGAAAGGCCGGTACATCCCATGTGGCGGAGGTAGGAACCAGGGAGTGGTCTCATTGTGTCGGGAGGGTCGTGCCGTTTTCAGTCGTTGCCATTATCCACACATTTTTTGAAAATAGTCGTTCTGTCCGGCTGCACTTCAATCTTGCGCATCGTGATACCGTCCCTCACCGTAATTTAATCGCGAGTTGGGTGTATACATTAGAAGAAACTGGTTCCACACTAAGACCTAGGGTTTAGGAAGACCCAAAACGGTAAGAGCACCCGAAAATTTACCAAAAGTGAGAGGTCGTATTTTTTTGAGAATGGACGAACCGTGACTGCTCAATGCTCAACTTCATGTTTCCGTGTTGGAAAAGTTTTTTGAACCGCAATTGGAAGAACTAACGGAGGAAACACATCTGGAAGACATCTGGTGGTTTCAACAGGATGGTGCTCGAGTTTCAATGATAATACTGCGACAGATATTCCCTGCGCGACCTGGGATGGCCTGCGCGCTCACCTGATTTAAGCATTTGTGACTTCTTCTTGTGGGGCTATCTGAAGGAAAAAGTTATCAAACATTGGCCTCACACTTTGGAAGAACTCAAGGAACGAATTCGGGAGGAAATCGCCGCCATGCCCATCGAGATGTTCCAAAATGCAGCCGAAAATATCAGAAATTGTCTTCATCAATGTATCGCTGCTGGGGGCCATCATCTTTCTGATGTCGACTTCAGGACTTGATGCATAAAACGGCATAATGTACCAAATAAAATAAAATCAACCCCATTTCTGTAAGTTGCGAAATTTTTTTTTAAATAGCCCTTCAAAACTGCACTGTCTGTTTTGCCGCACCCTGTATGTAAAAGTGTATCCTCTGTCCAGTACAATACTCAGATTACTCAGATTACTCATAAACACCACCAAAGCAATTATAACACAGAAAAACTTGTGGTCAATTAAAAAAAATTATGTTTTCTGGGTTAATACAGTGAAATCCTCTTAAGAAGTTCTCACTTAAAATGTGTTCCTGCTTAAGAAGTTTGGTTTTTCGGTCTCTTGAAGACCAAATGGCCCAATTTATCCCACTTATAAGGTTTTCCCGCCTAAGAAGTTTTTTTTCCGGTCCCTTGGAAAACTTCTTAAAAGGGTTTCACTGTAGTATGAAATTTCAAAATGTCATACTAATATACCGGACCGTTATGCTATCCGGTGGTATTTTATAGCATATTTAATATGTAAAACACAGACACACATAAATAATATTTGATTAATGGTGAGCATTCGAATATTGTTTTCCTCATTTTTATTTATTTTTTTTTTTTTTTTATTATTTTTTTTTTTTTTTTCTATATAATATTACAGTGTTCACATAAAGTTATTAATATTTATACATAATAGCTAATAACATAATTTATGAACTTTTTGTTGTGTTGTGTGTAAGGTAGGTTAGTGAATGTGAAACTGTGGTTGGGTAATGTTGTTTGTTTCGTGAACACCTCACTAGGAGAACCTGTGCTGAGGTGCCATTATCTCAAAACTTTGTGTTTGGAGATGTCTGACTAATCAATTGGTTTATATAAGCAGTTTGCTTCTTTTGCTCAATATTTTCGATCAGTCCCTTACAGTTATGGAGGCATCTGCTTCCAGTTAGTAGGCTTTTATTCCTTACTTGAATGAATCCTTACCATTACTCCGTAATAACACTGTTGTATATTCCCAGATTCAATGACAAGGTGAACCACTACAAGCTGTACTACGATGGACGCTACTATGTAAAGGAAAAGCGTTATGAATCCATGCGCGAACTCGTTGCCGACGGTTTAGTTGCGCTGCACATGGAACTGCATGCCGGTCATATCACACAACGCATGCACGCAAAGGCTGCATACCTGGACAGTCCGTACGTCACGCTGAATAGAAGAAAATTGAAGGCGCTGTCTGATAGGTGAGATAATTTTTTTAAACTTTGGTCTTTCTTATATATTTTGGTGAGTCTTATACAAGTTTGTCTCTTTTATACATTTTGGTAATTCTTATACACTTTGGTCTTTTTGTACATTTTTGTAATTCTTATCCACTTTGGTCTTTTTTATACATTTTTGTAATCCTTAACCACTTGGACACATAAGCTTGTTTTCACAACAATTTAACGTGGGTAGACATAGGAATGACGTATGCCCCGCACTTGAGTTATTAAATATGTACTTTGGAATTTTTTATACATTTTGGTAATTCTTACACACTTTGGTCTTTTTTATACATTTTGGTAATTCTTATACACTTTGGTATTTTTATACATTTTGGTAATTCTTATCCACTTTGGTCTTTTTTATACATTTTTGTAATCCTTATACACTTTGGTCTTTTTATACATTTTGGTAATTCTTCACTTTGGTCTTTTTGTACATTTTGGTAATTCTTAAACACTTTGGTCCAGGGGCGGTTATTCACGGGGCACATAGGGGATGACCCCCATAAAATATTCCCGAAAACTATTAAAAGAAAAAAATAGTCAAAGCTTCGTCTTCATCAAAATGAATGAATTCTTTAAACATAAAAGCAATTAACATTTGCAGAAATATAATATAAATATTATTTTAGGATTTTAAGCTAAAAACTTTTATGGACGAATGGACATCCGCTCCCTGAACTTCCTTGTAGCGTACTAACTAATTACACTAACTTGAGTTCGACACTAGAGCAGTGACTATCTGTAGGCCGTGCGCAGATAGGGGACAACACCGGACTTTTCCCTTGAAATTAGTATTTTTAAGTCCATTGAGAACATTTTCTAGGCAGTCTGCAAAACCATTCATGCGTACTTGTATATGAATTTCATACATCTCGGGGAAAAACTTTTAAATCTCTGTGTGACGAATTATTGGATCTTCGGGATGTGGAATTAAGTTCATTGATAATCTTGCAAATTATTGCATTATTTTTAGGAACTACACATATAAATTGGTATACCTACAGAAAAATTTATTTACTTCGTGTTTAGACATCTGATTAGGGTTCCATGCCAACTCAACATAGTGGCATTTCAACACCCTTTTGAAAAGTCATTGAAAGTTATGAAAGTTTTTATTTGAAAAAATAACCTAACCTAATGTAACCTATTAAACCAATTTTTTTCATCCCTTTTAATGACTTTTCAAAGGAGGTGTTGAAGTCCAGTCACTCTGGTTATTGACAGACATCTGACTTGTCCATGAACATTTTTGTTTGAGAATTTTTATATATTCTCCGGGTAGTGAGATTTCAGTTCACGTTAAAAAGTCAGTCCCCTCCAACGAAGAAGTACTTTAGTCAATCTTGTATAATATTCTTGCCTGTATGAGTACTCATTTCTTAATATTCTTGTTCTTTTCCATATTGTTTATATATTCTTTCTCATTTTTATAACTTACATTGTTCTTTCCATCCAATATTTCTAACTGCTCCTCAATTACATCTCTAATACATATTCCTATGCTTTCAGAGTAAACGATAAAAGCGTGGATGGTTCAGAAGACGGCTATTTCATCAACGGCTCTGCGCCGCTGCCATCTATGGACAAGTCGGTGGAAACCATCAGCCACGACCTTGCCCACAGTGACCTCGGGGGCCGGGGAGAAGCCACAACACCCAGTAACGCGGCGCTGGTGGAGAAATTCACCAAGGAACACAACTTCAAGTTGCACACATTCAAGGGACTGAACTGGTGTGAATTCTGCGCCAATTTTCTGTGGGGATTTACCGCTCAGGGAGTGAAGTGTGAAGGTAAATTATTTTTTTTAAATTGCATAAAACATGTTTCAATATCCGTGTCTATGGTAATTTCCAGTAGACCATAGACAACTTTCACAACATACAGAGTTAGTAATATTTAATATTGCCCTAAATAAGTACAAGGTAGGGCACTTTAACCGCTTGGACACATAAGCTTGTTTTCATGATAATTTAACTTAGGTAAACATAGGAATGACGTATGTCCCGTACCTGAGTTATTAAGTAACTAACATAAAGAATTCACACATTTATAAATTTAACAACTTTTTTTACATAAAAATATGGAATAAACTGTAAAATATAGATGGATTAATTGGCTTTAAACCACAGTAAACAGTTAAGTTTGTTACCATATTAATATTCGGAGGTATGACTTTTGGAACGAGCGCGGACAAATCCAAAACCAAACGCCCGGAAATCTCTATCGCTCGAGTGGTTAAGTAAATTGTCAACATTGGTTTTCTTTCAAATGGGTATAGATTATGTACATGTTTTGGAATTATCTATTCAGTAATTGCAGAATGTTAGTCAAACATACATAATTTTTAGTATAAATCTATTTATCATTGCATTCCAGACTGCGGTTTCACGGCCCACTCGAAATGCTCAGCAAACGTGCCCGCGCACTGTGCCCCCGCGCTGCAGCGCCTGCGGGGAGTTTTCGGGCTGGACCTGACCACCCTGCTGGGCGGAGCGGCGGGGCCTGAAGCCCGGCTGCCCTTCGTGGTGCGGCGGTGTGTCACAGAGATAGAGCGGCGCGGCATGGAGCAGGAGGGCATCTACAGGATTTCGGGCTTCGCGGACGAGATTGAGGCGCTCAAGATGGCGCTGGATAAAGGTATGATTGGCAGAACTGAATAATAATTATGTACTTTTTTATAACTAATACATACTCGTCGCTACAATCCGGCATAACCTTTTGTTGAAAATTGAAAATGTGGAACAATCAAATGAGGTGTTTATTTTTTGTCAGTTAAACGATAGAAATTACATTTCAAGCCAAAAATAGTTATGCTAATCTATATAGAAACTGGTGACTGTGCAAATTTCATGATGCCAGAGCTCATCACCCATCGCGAATGTTTAGTGAGATAATCAAAGAGAATTTCAGCTTTTCAGTAAGAATTTTAAGAAAATATTTTTTAGTCGACAAAAGGACGATAAATGGGTTACGAATAATGACAGTATTTTAACTCTTCCTAATTTCATCATAAAAATCCTACATTGTTGTATGATGGAGGACTTAGCTAGCAGCGAAGAACCATTTTTGACACTCGACTACATACTGTTCATCATATTTTTGACTAAATCAAAATGTAAACTGCCATTATTAAACAACTAGCATAGATCCGTGAAAAATCATTCGATATTATATTTGTAGGATTTGTGAAACTCGTTGACTTTCAAAAACAAACATTGTCAATTTTATAATGTAACTAGCTGACCCTCCCACGCGTTGCTGTGGCTAACGAAAAACAACGCCATCTACTGGATGGTTACCTAACCTAGATAACCAAGTGTTGTGTCAATTAATTAAGTCACACCGCCAGTGTCAGAAACTTGTGGAACTTACAAATAATTTCAAATCATTTTCCCTTATTAAACATTTAATACGTAATAATAAATATTGAGGTCAATAATCGAGATAAAAACTATCCTATCTTTTAAGTTGGACCAAATTGTTTTTATCTTATTAGGGTATTTTCACTATTTTTTTTCTGGAAAATTACGGGAAAATTACGAGAAAAACTTACAAAATGAAGGTATTTTTATTTTACTTTTATATTGTTGAATGAATTTTCTATAACATTTTAAAATGTGCAGTTTTCGGTTTGTTTGTGAATATACTCGTTTTTATTTGTGAATATGGTGACGGTTATCAAAACAAATACACATTTCAAATACAGTGAAACCCCCTTAAGAAGTTTTCTCTTAAGAAGTTTTCCTCCTTAAGAAGTTTGGTTTTTTCTGTCCCTTGAAGACCAAATGGCCCAATTTTTCCCACTTAGAAGATTTTCCCGCTTAAGAAGTTTTTTTTTCTGGTCCCTTGGAAAACTTCTTAAGAAGGTTTCACTGTATAGAATTATGATTTTTCTTTTTAACTAACGAAAATAAAATTATTATATTTGGGGACCTATCACTTAGTTTCAATTTTGAAAATGACAATTGAATTTAAAACAAATTTGAGTACATTACAAAGAAATATTTCACATCACAGACAACTGAAATTAGTATGTTTGATATCTGAAATAAATCTTATACCGGCCTTTTCTTTACAGATGGAGAAGCAGCTAATTTAGAAGAGTACAGTAACATCAATGTAGTGGCGGGATGCCTGAAGCTCTACTTGCGGCTGCTTCCTCTTCCCCTTCTCACACACCAGCTGCACCCCAAACTAGTGGCAGCCACATGCAAGTACCCACTTATATTTTTTATACTACAGCGGAAGGTACTTTTAATATCACCCTGCTGAAAGACCACCATAATAATAGCTTTAGACGTGTTGAGTGACCAGATCTGAATAACCAGATACTTCCCAATCTTCCTCTTTCCCTCCCAACTGCCTTCAGCCTCACTTCATATCCTAAATGGATATGCCACTGTCCCTGTAACTCTGGGCAGTTGAGACTCTTGTATGGCCTGCACAATTAAATTATTTCTTTATGTAAATAATATATAGAATCAATTAGTGAAAATTTAAGGAAAAAATTGTAATTTTAAAGTTTTCTTTAAAATTACACTTTTCTGGAATAGGCAATAGTCTGTTTTATTACATTATCTATCTCCGCAAAGCACCTCTGACTTTTGCTTTTCACAATCATTACTTTCAACAAACTCTGTGGAATTTTGTTTTGTTGTTGATTCTCCGCGGGTATTTTTTTCATAACATATTTGATCTTACGAAAGTTTCTGGAGAGAGTTGTGCGATATTAGTGATGGATTTGTAAAGTAAAAGGAATTATTATAATTAAAAGTATAAGGCGTAGTCCAGCGGTAGGGCGTTGGACTGCCATTCCGAAGGTCGCGGGTTCGAACCCGGCATGCGCAAATAAATTTTATTTAAAGGATTTGTGTTATTTCACAATAAATTTTTTTTTTTTTTTAAAGAAAGACAAACATTCTCGGGTTACGAATAACCCAACAACATTTGAAAATCTCCTACTACCACCACACTAAGCGGAAGATGTTGCTTGTGTTGTGATGGAGGACTTAGCCAGCCGAGGAATCGAACACGGAATGCCTGGGTGGGACCCAAATGCGATGCCCACACAACCACTGACCGGTTGAATTTGAAATAATATATAGTATATTGGCGGCACATTCCAGAGTGGAAGATACTCTTAGTATTGCCCTGGTGTAAGACCACCATTCAGAATTGAAACGTTGCTTCAAATGGCTTTAGACGCGTTTAGTGATTAGATCTGAATAGCCAGATACTTCCCCACCTTCCTCTTCCTCTCTTCCTCGTCTCCTTCCCTTTCCTACTTACCTTCAGCCTCATAACATACCCCAATTTGGGATGCCATAGTCTCACTGGCTCCAGACGGGAGCAGTTGGGACTCATTGTAAGGTATTCACTATAAAAAATATAAATTTAAAAAAAACGTAGCATCTACCTTAAAGTCCTGGTAAACGTCAAACTCTCAAATGTTACGAAAATCCAGCTGTTTCTTAATGATTCCAGTAATCTGAAAATTTATTAAACCAAATTGGTTTGTTTTTTATTTGTTTGGATCGTAGAGACTATACTGTATTTAGTTATGAAATGTATTTGTTGCAGATTTAAAAACTCCCGCAGAGCAGATATCAACCCTGAGAGAAGTTTTGACGGAGTTACCCCCGGCGCATTATAACACGCTGCAGTACATGATCCAACATCTACACAGGTTAGTGCTGCATTCCTAGGGAGAGAGTTTGGGTATATCTAAATAATAATTATGTAAGAATCATTAAGATAAAAGTAAGTAATGTAAATAATCAACGATAAAAGCACATGCCCACCCTTTCACAGCTGATTCCAATTATTTACATGATGATGGACATCAAGAGATGCACTGAACAAAATTTTGCTAGTGATGACTTAACTTATGCCAGAACTCATTAAGATGTAGTTATAAGCCAAATCACTATTTAGATTTATCTGTACTACGAATCGGTTTACATTATGAATATGAAAAAATATGTTATGGATACATTGAAGCTTTTCCTACCTTTTAAATTTAATGAAATTAATAATTCAGGAGCGGGGTAAATTGTCGTGAAAACAGGCTTATCTGCCCAAGAGGTTAAAATAAAATTATTAATTATGTTTCAAAAAATATAAGCGCAAAGTACGAAATAATTTGTTTTTTCATTAGATAAGTATGAAGTTATATAAGAAACAACTTTTAAAAAATACCCCTTTATGGCTAAGATTATTTTTGACTCGATTGATTGACTAACTTTTTTTCGTTCTTATAAAATTATTCATAAAAAAAATAAAAACAACTTTGGCGCTACTTTCCTCGCGCAGATAATACCAAAAATACGCGGAGTTCTAAAGGGATAAGAAGTCAAATATTTCTAGTGTTTATATTCCTCTTAAGAGACATTTTTGTCAAAACCGAGAAGTCACAATCTAGATATTTTGTCATGATTTATCCAGTAAATAAGAAATTATGTCAAATAACACATTGTCTATAGCTAATTGAGCGTCCTATTAGTAAAAAAGTGCATACAATGGCAATAACCGTCAATACAAAATCACAAAAATATTTTAACCGATTGAATGTCAGATTCCATAGAACATTAAAATCAGATCATTCCGAGAGGCTAGAGTAGTGTACTAAAAAGCAAAGTCTGGAATAATATTGGTGCAAGCGATTCTGACCTTGTCCTTGTACATAAGGGTTAAAATCGCATTTCATTTTTTAACCTCTAGACTGTCGGGTTTATGACAAATGAGAGTTAAATGACTTTTGAAAGTAAAATGCTGTGTGAAAATGCATTTATGCATAAAATCAGTAAGGCACTTTCGTGACTGAAAAATATTACCATTCATTGTTACATGATGTTTACAAAAAGTCACTAACTGCATTTTTATTATTTTTTCTAGTAATGAGAATAAAAACAAAAAGGTTGATTCCCACATAAAGCTTTAATTGATTTTAGTTGAGGCAATCAAAACTTTAAAGTCGATTTTCTCAGAATAAAAATTTTGTTAGTTAATGACTTCTGTCAGTAACCGATGATACATATTATATTCCTGTTGATTAGTTAGTATTTAATATGTATTATAATATTAATTTTAGGGTGTCCCTCCTCTCCAACATCAACAAGATGACCCCGCACAACCTGAGCACCGTGTTTGCTCCGACCCTTATGGCCGTGCCTGCGCACTGCACCGACCTGACGCAGGAGATCCACGTGCTGGAGCTGCTCATCACGCACGCAGCCAGGATCTTCGGGACGTGAGGGCAAAACCATTTCTTCACCGTTTTCATCGGACACTTTTAGCCGTGACGAAATGTATCTTAACTATGGGTCCTCCTTCAATCCCTCCTTCCATTCCCTTTCCGTCAATACCACTTTATTCTTTTCTTTAATTTCTATGGAAACTTTTATTTGTGATGAAATGTATCTGAAATTAATTTTGAGTCCTTTAATCCTTTCTCCGATACAATTTCAGTCAATTCCGCTTTATTGTTTTCACCATTTTTTTTGGACACTTTTAACCATGATGAAATGTATCTGAAAGTTTTTTTTTGAATTGAATCTTTTAATCCCTTCTCCAATACAATTTCAGTCAATTCTGCTTTATTTTTTTCACCATTTTCATTGGACACTTTTAGCCATGATGAAATGTATCTGAATTTAATTTTGAGTCCTTTAATCCTTTCTCCGATACAATTTCAATCAATTCCACTTTATTATTTTCACCATTTTTATTGTACACTTTTAGCCATGATGAAATGTATCTGAATTTAATTTTGAGTCCTTTAATCCTTTCTCCGATACAATTTCAGTCAATTACACTTTATTATTTTCACCATTTTTATTGTACACTTTTAGCAATGATGAAATGTATCTGAATTTAATTTTAAGTCCTTTAATTCCTTTTCTGATACAATTTCAATCAAATCAGCTCTATTGTTTTCATCATTTTATTGACACTGTTATCCACGATGAAATGTATCTGAATTTAATTATGGGTCCTCGTTCGCTCATTCCCTCACTCGAATCAATTTCAGTTGATTCTTCTTTATATTATTTTTATGATTATGTCACATTTTACATTTTCAATGAATTTTTTAGCGATGAATTTTATCTGAACTTATTTATGGGTCCTTCTTCAATCCCTTTCAAACAATTCCCCATAATTCTTATCACCAATAATATGATAATCTTCACCGCTTTCATTTGGCAGCTTTGATTGTGGGGTTTTTTTTCCAATCACTCTCTCAATTCCGTTTCCATCGATTGATTCCCCTTTATTCCTTCCATCTTCTCCTCCGTCTTTTCAAGCAACATTATTTAAATTTGAGAATGCAACAAATGAATAATATGTTAATACAGTGAAACCCTCTTAAGAAGTTTTCCAAGGGACCGGAAAAAAACTTCTTAGACGGGAAAACCTTATAAGTCTGATAAATTGGGCCATCTGGTCTTCAAGGGACCGAAAAAACAAAACTTCTTAAGCAGGAAAATATCTTAAGCGAGAACTTTTAAGAGGGTTTCACTGTAACGGTTCCGGCCAGTGGAACTCTTTTGTAGCACGCAAATTTTAAGTAGAGACATGTTGACTTGCTCATTTGTTTTTTGTGGTCCACTTATTATTAAGGTGACCAATTACTCAAATTATCGCAAGCAATTAGGTGACTGAAATTTTCTTTAGTGCTTATTTAAAAGCTCCCAATAATGAATTTGATAGAATTTTTTAACAATATTACCCTAACCATTGGGTAATAATTCAAATTGCACTTCACGTTTTAATAAGATTTACTCATTATTTTTATGTTTTTAAAAACTTTTTTTTAGAATTAAACTGCCTAATAAAAAGACATACTATTATTATATATTACATACTTATATAAATAGAATTATTGATACAATTCTTAAATTGGATAATTACAGTGAAACCCTCTTATAAGATTTTCCAAGAGGCTGGAAAAAACAAACCTCTTTAAGCAGTAAACTTCTTATGTGGGATCCTTAAAGTGGTTTTGACTGTAATACCTATCCATCGTCCACTTAGTCCATTAGTCAGACATCTCCAAAAACTTAAGTTTGAGTTGAATATGCAGTTAATACGTAAAAGTGTACCCTCTATCTGGAACAATACTCAGATTACTCATAAACATCACCAAATCAATTATAATGCAGAAAATCTAGTAGTGGATTAAAACATGTTGATGTTTTCTGGATCACTAGTAGGATATTTCAAAATGTCATACTAATGTACCGGACCGTTATGCTTCCGGGTGTTATTTTATAGCATATTTAATATGTAAAACACGGATACATGTAAATAATATTTGATTTATGGCGAGCATCGAATATTGCTTTCCTCATTATCAAAAAGAAAGAAAAACTTAAAATTTGGAGATGTCTGACTAATCAACTGAGCGATCAGTATATGAAGTTAACTCATCCCAAAACTGCTGAAAAAAAGACAAACTGTTTATACTTACTAAGATTAGATATAAAAATTCAAACGCACAAATTAAAATTACATAATATAAACTACAAAATTAAAATAAGAAACTTTAAGATTTGTTTTCAGATACAGTGAAACCCTCTTAAGAAGTTTTCCAAGGGACCGGGAAAAAAAACTTCTCAGGCGGGAAAACCTCATAAGTGGGATAAATTGGGTCAATTGGGCTTCAAGGGACCGAAAAAACCAAACTTTTTAAGCAGGAAAACTTCTTAAGAGAGTATCACTGTATATATGCACTTATTGAAATATCTCAATGGCATATTTTTATGAAACCCTTCAAAGAAGTTTAATTATACAATATGATATAATACTATATTTAGGTAATAAATAATAAATTAATATGTACGTATGTACGTACTTATAAAAAAAATTACGTAACAATTATTATATTTAGTCTAAAATGTAATACGAATTATATTTTAAGTATCTTCATTATTTATATTAAGTCTAAAATATTTAAAATTAAAAAAAAAAAAAAACTGCAATATTTTGGATATCTCAATGATAAAATGATCTTATTTTTCGGCCTAAATATCTTTCTAAAAAGCACTGAATGATTTTAATCTAGTAATAACCAAAAAAAACTCTTCGTTCATCCAATTCACCCACTTTCTAGTCTTTCTTTTTCCCATTTTTCTTTAAATGTATTCTTATTAAGATATTAATTTTAACATTATATTTAAATGAAATGAGATCATTACGAATAATTTTATGTAAAAGACATTGTTCAACCGATGAAAGAATGAGAACACAGTGAAACTCTCTTTATAAGGTTTTCAAGCGACCGGAAAAAAACAGCTTATGTGGAAAAAGCACAAGGGTGACTTGTATATAGATTTTGAAATTTCATAGTGTTTTTCACGGAACTGAAAAAACTCAATTTCTTACGTGGAAACCTTATAACTGGGTTTTACTGTATTAAAAAATGTTGCAAAGCGATAGAAGTACATATTGTAATGCAGAAAGTAAGAAAAAGCAGCTTAATTTATGCAAATATGAAAGAAGCGAAGCTAATTTATGATGGAAGAAGATGTCAGAACAGTATTACGAAGAAGATAACAAGGTTGTAACAAAATCAATTAGCATTTTTCACTGAATGTATAAATGTGAACAAAGCAAAATAAATTATCTTACTATCAAATGATCTTAAATTAAGTAACGCACTTAATATGTACAGTGAAACTCTCTTAAGAAGTTTTCCAAAGGAACGGAAAAAAATAAGTTCTTAAGCGGGAAAACCTTATATGGGGAATAAATTGGGCCATTCAGCCTTCAAAGGACTGAAAAAAACCAAACTTCTTAACATGAAAACTTTTTAAGAGGGTTCCACTGTATTGTATAGAGTTGTTGAAAAGTATTTTAATAATTTTTAAGTGTATTGTGATCAATAACTATTAATCTTTTAAAGAATTATTTGTATAACATTCCTGATTATTTAATATAACTTTTATAGTATAAGAACACATTAAATAGTAATTTGTCAATATTAAAAAAGAAAAGCAACAAAAAATCCCTTCGAAGATATTTAATATTTATTTGATGCATAGACTCGAGTATTACTAGACCTGTCCTAAGTGATAAAAGCTTATTATTTCCCCCTCCCCGTACCGGTTCCATTTGGAGCCGGTTGAGCTCGCGTATAGCTTCGCGTGAATCTAGAAAATGTGACATCATTCTTGTGCGGACTAGCGTCGAGCTCTCATCAGTACATTTTATGAAATAACACGGCAAAAATGATGGCTTGCGCTATTAAAGCGTGTAAAAAATAGAAGTGAAAAAGAGAATAAACCCAATTGTCGTATTACATTCCATAGGTAAGCATTATTTTACAACATTTTAAGCTTATTCAGATCATATAATCAGTTTAATAACATATACTACGACATCGCGATATATCTGGCGAGGCATTTCTCGAGTGTGATCGTCACTGTTTACTGGGGTAAGTAAATTATGAAACATTTGTAAAAGTGTCTTAACTAAATACAGCAACAAAATATTCGACTCTGAAAATAGCTATGAACTTTACTTTGCCATATTTGGACTTCGCGAGTTTGTTCAAAACATAGTGAGCAATTCGCGCTCCCATGTAAAAAGGTCTATTCATTCAAAAGCAGATTTTACTTTTAAGAACTAAATGGTGATATTATAATACGAGATGCCTGTATACTGTCAGATTGATTTATTAACAAATCACAGTCAACTCACCACTCCGCGTCCCGCTACAGTTGGTGTTTACCTTTGGCCTGTGTGTTCTCATCTAGTAATATTCTCATATGTCTATGAATTGATGTAATAATTTTATTTTAGTATGCAAAACCTCCCCCACAATAAATAATAATGATAACAGTAGCATACAATAAGTATCAATAGAAGTACAAATTTTATTATTGTATTTTCATAAATATAATAGAACCTATGAAGTACCTACATAACTATATCAAATTATTGATATTTTTTTCAAATTAAAATTTTGTTCAGTTTGGCACTCAACTTTACAGTCGGCCAAAATAACAAAGTTTTTTGTTAAATCTATGGATTTTTGTATCCATATAAGGCGCTCCGCTGACGAGGCAACTGAAAACCAACTAAAACCGGCTGATTTCTCTGTCTTGATTGGTCAAAAAGCTTATTTAACATAGACGAAGAACAATCAGCTGACAGCTGGCAACTAGCAACGGCCGGCCGCGGCAATCAGCAGTGCAAATCGTCAGTCACTGCTTACGTTACCATTGACAACGGGTTTTTGAGTGATTGTGTAGTGTGCGGCCATCACATTGTCATACAAAGACAGTTGGCAGTTGAGAGTTTTCAGTTGCCTCAGTGGGCGGAGGCGCTTAGTCTACATTATTAATTCCACCTATTGCAAAGTTAAATGTGTCAAACTGTAGCTCAAAATTGCAGGTTAAAAGCTGTCAGGTACATGCTGATACACTCTGTATAAATGTTTGTGATTTTTTTCACCGAAATGCAATTTTTATGTTTTTTTCCAAATAAAAAGAATTATCCTTGTATAAAATGTGCATTTATTCAAAATATAAAAATCTACTACAGTAGAATTCCACTAATCTGGCACTATCTGAGGCAGACGAGAGACTTTAGTCACAGTGACAGTTGGAAAACTATTCCAAGATTCATACAAATTCAAAAAGTCTCTCCATATACTACGGAAATGGCTTTTTATGCCCACAACTGTTGCAACGCGACTGTCTCCGCAACTAAAGTCTCTCGTCTACAGGCGCCCTTAGACCTTTTTAAACAAGGATTATGTGTGAGAAAACATTTTTTTTATAAAATAGTAACATGCTTACTAATAAAATAAAAAATGTTGCTACTATCCACCCATAAACATGATCGACTTTAAAAAATATGTAAATACTTATAATATTTCATGTTTTTTTTATTATCCCGTTTAAAGATTTTATAAACCTAGTGCCAGGTTAGTGAGATTCTATGTATTTTAACATTTTTTCTTATAATTATGAATACCGATATTTACCAGTAGAAAGAATAAATTAACACTGAAATGGTCTGGACATCTGAATGCACAGAGAAAGTAGTGTCAGGAGAATACATGACACACATGTGAAAGGAAGAGCGGGCGGAACGCCCCAGGGTTGTCATTAGCCGAACCGATATTGACACAAAATAAATAATAAATCATTATTTAAATAGCAATACTGGCAGATCTGTTTATGGATTGACATCCTAAATGTCAAAGGGCTACGTAAAAATTTAAAATTCTAATAATAAAAAACGATATTGGTTTTGAACGTTGCAATTACGTAACAGCTATTGTCATAATCTTAAATAATAGAAATAAGGCAGATGGTTCATGAGCCATTGCATATTAGTGTGTATGTAATTGCGCACACAATAGTGTAGCCAACACAGTTCACCCGTAGTACTGCATATTGCATCTACACAACAACCCCCCTTTGTTTTTTCTGCACACCAAACGCCGTTCTTCCATGGAGCTACTTTCAAGCGACGCGATCCCCGCTCGTCTGTACCTTCCATACTATTATTAGTGTTTGTAAACGCCGCTAGGCAAAATAGTATGACAGGTAGCGGGGAGCGGCGATTTAGTCGTTTGTGAACGCGTTAGCTGCGTGAACGAAGGGAGAAACTCGTAACTTTCAATGGCTCCGCTGCATTGATCTGTCGAAGCTCGTGTCAGTATCAGTCTTTGCTTCTCTTGTCTGTGGTCATAATATTGGAAGGATCATGAGAGGTACCTAGTGTCGAGGAAGTGGCCCGGCCAGAAGATGTTGATGCAGATGGCTGCGGATACCAGAAGGAGGAAGAGTGTCATAGCCACCCACCACAGGATGTTCTCCCATGACTTCACTTCCAGGTTTCGCAGAACCCCAATTCCCACGAGTAAACCTGAAAGATAAAAAATGGTTGTATCAAATGGGTTATTTTATAAAAAATTTGGAAAAACCCTCTAGTTATTTTATGATGAATGATTGAATTTATAATGATTCTCTGCAGATTCACAATACTACACTTGGTTTATTAACTCCTAAAACACTTCCTACTACATAATATAAACCAGGAGTGTCAAAGATACGAACCGCGGGTCGCATGCGGCCCTATCATTATGGCTCGCTACCACGTGACAATATTATGTCGCGGAGGACAGAACGGCGATCTTTCATTGTATATTTTAGAGATTCTTAGATGACACTCGATGCCTACGCGTTTTTAAAATTGCAAGCGCTTGAAAGTTACATTTACATTTTATACACAGTATTTCAAGAGTTTGAATAGCTATCCAAATATAAGAAAGCATGCAGAATGTATCCCGTGTATGTTCGGTAGTACGTATTTATGCGAGCAGATGTTTTCCGTTTTGAATAAACATCACTCAAGGCTTACGGATGAACATCTCCAATCGATTCTTAAAATAACTACAACGAATATGACACCCGACATCGATGAGCTTATCAAAAAGAGAGTCAGGTGTCCGGCTCAGGATAATTTACCATGTTACCTGTTACCCTCCTTTTTAACTTTAATTAAAATTTATAAAACTAGGTATCTAACTAAATAAAGATTTTTACAATTAAGTATGGGTTTTATTTTTTTAATTTTGAGTCCGGCCAAGTCCGGAAATCAAGTTTGACACCCCTGATATAAACCAATTTAAAGCTGTATTGGATTTGTACTTGAAAAAAAGAAAGGACTAACTTATTTTAAAATTTAAAATAACCCATTTTTCTTTTAAACTTATTGTGAAATCAGATATGAGCACATCAGCAGAATACTGCCTGCTCTTTAAATAATAATACACGTGAGTTATGGGCCTTCCCCGTATCAGTAGGTTGAGAAGGTTTTTTTTTAACATTATTTGTGGCCTTCATCTTCCAAGGGTATTCTAGGATATCATTTAAAATTATGGAGAAATGAAAGGTGAATTTAAATATTTATTTTAATTAAATAGGTAAATTTCAAAATTATAATGAGGATTGGAGTCGCGTTCAGACTTAGAACAGATGAGATATTGAATGGAGGGGAGGCAATTTTAGATAAGGCTTCATAGAAGAGAGGATATTTGTTTAGAGAGGGACAACCAAAAAATATGTGATCTGAAGTTCCTACTTCTAGACCACAAAATGTACAATCTGGGGAGTCAAGAACGTGAATTTTAAAAAGGTGAGAAGGAACGGAACAGTGTCCGATTCTCATTTGAATAAGTGAGGATATTTTTGGAAAAATGGGGGAATTGTTGAAACCACGGTTTTGATGGGATAGTCGTATTGAGGCATAGCAGGCCCTCTTGGATTGACTAGCAATGTGCCAATACTCTGCACAAACATAGCGGGATCTATCTTTGATGATAGAAAAAATGTCAGAAAGGGGAATGTGGTTTACGAGGGTAACAACAGGGTTGGACGCTCCTTGTTTTGCCGAGGCATCCGCAATACCATTACCCATGATGCCAACATGTCCAGGAATGCAAAGTTGAGAAGGTTCAAATCCAAAGAGATAGCAAATATCCAGGACTTTTTCGCTGATTTGACCGGATACAGGGCCGGCGGTGTTAGAACAGTTCATCCGGGTGCCGACTTCCCAAGGAGCCAAAGCGCTGATAATACCTAACATCTAATACAACCCTCTTCAGTTTTTTTACTAGTGCAAGGTGCCAATTTGATCTACTGTTGATTTATTTCGACTTTTTTACATTCTGAGTGGCTGAGTTTAGTTTGAAAACTTCATATTTTTCAGATGAACTTGGCTTTTGGAGATCTTAGATGGTCCCAAATCTTAGTCAAAAGTCAAAGAACATAAAACTATTGACCGTGAGAATCTTCAATCGTGAATGATATATGGTTTAGTCTTCTTGGTTAATCATTGGTTCCGCTAGTTGGGGGCGGCTCAGTACATTGATACGACGGAACTGTTGATAGTGATAATAAGGATGATTGAACTGACCTGCAAGCACGCCAGCAAGGTGGGCGGTATATCCCACATTGTTCGGTTTCTCTATGGGATACCTGTTCATCACGTTGGCTCCAATGTCCCCCACAAAATACAGTAGGAACACCATCAAACTGACCAAGGGGTGTTTCATTTCGGACCAGTTCTGTTAAAACAATAATCATTCGTAAGAAAAACCTAATTAAATTATTACAATTTTAATTTACAGTCGATGATGCTCTCGAGGTTGCCCTGGTGAAAGTCCACCACAAGTCAATGGCTGAGTGGGCATCACGTTTGGGCACCATCCAAGCGTTCCGTGTTCAATTCCTCCGTCACAACACAGGCAACATTTTCCAATCACTGTGGTGGTAGTAGGAGATTTTCAAACATTGTCAGGTTATTCGTAACCCAGGAATGTTTTAAATTCAGTTCATTCAGGAACGAAAGTCAGTTACGGTCCTGCCGTTGGATCTAAACTTGAAGTAAACTTGTGAAACCCTACAGAAGTAACACCCAATTTGGGAGGCGGGTATGGGTACCGCTGCCCCGGAAACCATTTATTGGATAGCCAACACCTCTGCCATATTTGACCCCAAGTGGTTCGCGACGTGTGATGACTTAGCAGGGGTCTTAGGATTCAGGGAGTGAGGTTCCTGGTTTTGGCGACAGACACACTGACCCCCAGATTTCTTTTCAGAACTCCCCCGCAACACAGCTTCCCCAAAGATGACATAGGCCCTGGGGGAAATTATTTTCCTCGTGACCTGTGGGCAGTTAATGTAAAAAAAAGCTCTTTGAACAGATTTTACAGCATCACTATAAAGATGAGCCGATAGAAGTGTTAGTGGGTGTGTCTGGTGTGCCCAAGAAAGGAAAAATCTCCCTTTCTTCGGATGAATTTTATCAATCTTTTTTCAAATATCGATATTCTTTTTTGATTTAGATATTTCATAGGCCTTTCTTGGGCCTAAGAGTCGAAAGGTCTTCGCTTAAATTGACCACATCAGTTTTCTTTCGAATCGGTATTTCATTAAGTCAATCACCTCACTAAACCACATCCGGTGCAGTCACAGTGCGTACATGATGCACAATAAGGGGTCTACGTAAATGTGGATTTACTTTATTCAAACAACCAGGACACGTCATAGAAGAATGTCCTCAGTTTCCCCGGAGGCACTTCTGTGCCGAACCAAGTAACTCCCGCTGCCGTCGACTTGCTGGATAACCTCAGCATCCTACTTTGACTTCCACCATATGTAAAAAAAAAACTTAATCAACGTCCTCGCTGTCTGGTCCTCCATCAATACGATAAGATGCTCCCACAGCTGATGCATAATTAAGGCCTTAAAGAATCGACGAATGTGTGAATGCGGTGCGGTGCACACCACCAAACATCAATGAATGTCTACTCTATTCATTCCCCAGTGGGATTGATAAGGTCCACTAGTGGACTTGCAGATGTAGAAACTAACAAACGAAAGAAGAAGAATGCCCTTACCAGTACAATACTGGAAATGTTGGCCACATAAAGCGCAAAGACGCCCCCCGAGGCGCCAACTAGCGCGTCCGTAGGGCTGAACACTGAGGTGGCCAGCGAGCCCGCCAGCACCCCGGCACCGTACACCAGCAGCACCCGCCACCAGTGGTGCACCATCTGCAGGGGGATCCCTATCAGGATCTGCACCAGCAGGTTCATGATCAGGTGCCCCAGCCTGAAACAGAAACAATCAATGATGTTGTCAGGATCGAGTGAGAAGCTCGACGATTCAATATGTGCTTGACATCAGTTCCACGACAAAATATAACTTTGAAGAAAAGTGAGGAAAAAGAACAAACAAAACAAACCTAATCTAACTGTGTAACCTTCATGCCGTTTCTCCATAGGGTTGGGCAGATAGGATAGACAGCCATACAACACACTCTGTCTCAGCGCATACTCCTCGCTTCTTTCATATTCAAACATGCTCCTCTTGACATGACCGAATCAAGTATTTGATTCAGTTGACGGCCTCCTTGGTCGAGGGGTAAGGCTCTCGACTCTCAATCTGAAGGTCGCGGGTACAAACCTGGCGTGCGCAAATAAATTTTATTTGATTAATTTGTGTTATTTCACGATAGGGTATTTCCACATTTTTTTATTGCTTAAAAAAATTACGATTACTTCGGCATTTTTATTTTATTTTTATGTTGACGAATAAATTTTCTACAGCGAGTCAAAGTTTCCAATTTTTGTAATACCGCCAAAACGACATTTTGGACGTGTGCTGTCATAAACGTTGCCCGGCATTGAAAAAATTCTGACAGTAGTACTTTGTTGACGTGCGTAAGTAGCGTAGTTGTTATCCACGGGCTGTTTTGGTTTTGTCACTTTTTGATCATTTTTAAAACCAATAAATTTGAAAGAAAACATAAAAAACAAACATTTTTAGTAGGATGATTAAAATCAGAAAAATGATCTTTAAATATTCCATACATTTTCAACACAATCTCTCGTTTGTGAAAATACCCTATTAACTAATTAAAAATAATATCTATAGTATTATTGTCCTAGCGACTGTAACGTCTAAATTTAAGAACCCGACTTCGAGAACATCTCGACGCCGCGGGCAGTGTTAAACCCGTATAAAAACTATGTGTGTACATGGAATTTCTGGAAATCACTGTGGTGATTTCTGGACGCTGCGGTCGCTGTCAGCGAGATTCGAGATGCGAGATGGTCAAACAGCTAGAGATGGTCGATATTCCTGTCACCGTGACATAGGATCAGTAGATCGATTAAGATTTATTTTTCCAAGGAAATGGATATTTTTGGTAGCAGTTCCTACTGGATTTAAAATAAATGTTGAATAAATTGTAAATATTTGCTTTTACAGTTTTTTGGTAAAAGCGTAATATTATTTCAACCAAATAAGTTAGTTAATATGTAGATTTTCCTAATAAAAAAGTACTTTATATATTTAAAAAAAATTCATTTAATCAATATTTTGGTTTATTATATAGAGTTTATTTTAGCCAGATTTCATGTAAGTTTTTAATTTCCGAGAACATTTATGCTAATTTTGCTAATTAATTTAGATAAAAAGAAATACAGTACAATCTCACTAATCCGGCACTTCACTAGACTGATACGTCCAATAATCCGGCACCCTCCGCCCGCGCCTCCTTCGCCCCTCTACGCCTATTTTTTTTTTTTTTTTTTATTTATTTTTTTTTTTTTTTTATTTATTTTTTTTTGTTTTAATAGCAAAGTTTGTACATTATGTAGGTATAAAGTATAATATAAGTATAATTTTTTTTGTCTTTTTTCACAGTCCTCCTCACTAGGGTTTCCTGTTGTGAGGCAGCCTGTAGTTTTTTCAAACTTTTGTATTTAGTAATAATGATATGCGCTCCATCGCCGCGTCGCCGTCTAGCAGTCTAACCTCAACGTACGTATTTGCCTGTTGTTTTGAAGTGAGAATAGTGTGTAATTAAAAATGTCAAGTAAACGGAAACACAAGACACTAGATTTGAAAGATAAAATGGACATTTTAAAGAAGTCGAAAGCAGACCTCAATTAAGGAGTACTTTAAAACTATGTAGTTTTGATTAGTTACAATAAAACCTGTCGAACAAGAACACAAATATGTACATACATATATTATATGCTTTGTTTTATTTATTATGATTTTTTTCTCTATATAATCCAGTAATCCGAACATTCCAATAATCCGACACCCTCTGGTTTTTAATAGTGCCGGATTAGTGAGATTGTACTGTAGTGTTATTTTTTTAACATTAGCTCCACACAGGAGGCTCTGAGGAGAACAATTTTTCCTGGGGCCTATGTTATCTTTGGAGATGCTTTGTGGATGTTCATTTTAGAGAAAGAAAGGAGAGGAAGTTCTGGGAAGGAAAAAAATATGAAGGGTGAGTAGGAATCTGGGCATTGATGTGTCCAGGAGCGACGGACGTAGAAATCCATCTCTCCCGAGAGTCCGGTTGGAGAGAAAAAATGTCTCCATCAACCAGTCTCTCCCTATCCGGACCGCCACGCACCATATGAACCCGGGCACCCCTGCTAAGTCACCAAACGTAGCGAACCACTTAGAGTTACCTATGGCAAGGGTGTTGGTCATCCAATAAATGGTATGGGAGAACAAACATTTGTCTCTTTCATTCATTACTAAGAAGATACAATTTATTATTCGTGTTTTTGTTTTCTGATTTGATTTGATTACATCTTATATTTTGACTACATATATTTATACTTAATGATTTTATTTTGAATTTGAATTGATTATATTTTATTCGAATCGACTATATTTTGTATTGGAGTTAATATTAAGATTATTGACTTTGATTTGAATGCCGATTTACATTATTAATTTATTTTTTATAAGCCCACCTGCTTACCTTAAATGCACAAACATATAGGTGACGAATCTCCAGGCTTCTTGTCGCTTGTAAGGGCTGTACAGTAGCCAGGTGGCCACGGGAGCGCCTCCATCCTCCTTCAGGTCTCTGAAGAACAGATCGTCCACCAGGTACAGAGTTATCTGCAGCAGGGACACCAGGACCATCACCACTGGAGGAGGCCACCATCTGTACTCTTGCTTGTATTTGCCGTCTGTAGCGGACAGTCGGGATAAGGTTACTGTGGAAATAAATTAAAATAATTGGATTGTAGTAAAGTATTGCTTCGGCTTGCTTCAAATGTATGGATGATTTCTCCTCCACACGGCACATCTTCATTTTCATCTTGTCTCGCCGACCAATAATATGTTCTTTTAAAAACTGTAATTGAACATATTTCACATGATCTTTCTTTGTGTAAACCTTGATCAAATAACGCATCCATATCTAAACTAATCATAAATAAGTCAAAATTATACATCTACTGATATTGCACTAATTGTCTATTGCATGTACGCAGCAAATTTTAAAAGAGCTGAAGGGGAAAACCTGTCTTGAACGCTTTAAATCCTACAAGATAAACAAATGAATTTATTGAACCTATTTCTAGAGATATCGCTAGAGATATGAATGAGGAATTTTTACAAATAAATTTCGTTTCTGTATCCTGCTTGTACGGAATACAGCGATGACTCAAACCTAGAAACGACAGCTCCCACATGAGAAGCAAGTGCGATGAAGTTACTGTAGATGCTTCGCACCTCTGAAGGTTAAAAAATATTGAAGATTCTAGCTACATCAGTGGTAAAAATTTCAAGATCTTATTAAAGATGGTAGATATTTAATATTGTTTGTTGATATAGCGATCATAAGTCTTTGGGATTATAATGGGATTCTGCCTCAGACATCAAACTTGAAACTGAATAGATATGAATAATATAATCAGTCGCTACAGGGCTTTTTGTCTTAATGCTTTGAAGCGTAAACCCGGCAAAAATTTGTTTAAACCCTTTAGTTATGGAAATTAATAAAAAAAAATGTTTATTTAGATTCTCTATGTAGATTTCCGAGTTTCCGCTTGTGCCACTAGTATCCAGACACCGTATATACCGACTGCAGGAACCGAGCTACCAAAGTAGGTTCAAATCCGTGCAACATAAAAATCGCACAGTTTGAATAATTGTCATTTTGTATGGAGTGGGGCAAACATCAGCAAACAGATTACATGGATTACGAACAGTATCGGAATCATCCAAACCCTTTTAAAACAAAAACAGTCTCTTTTCAGTGCAATTTACTCAGGGTGTGAATAGGATAATAATATTATTACTAGCAGTTAAAAACCCGCTCCGCGGGTTTTCGCTACTAGGCCCTGCGGGCGGCTTTTCGTTCTACTTCGCCAAGTTTAAGTGTTGGTGACCATTTATAAGGCTTCGCCCTTTTGCAAAACTAACAACTATCAACATAAAACTACAGAACACTTACATTTAATAGTTAGGTATTATAATATTAGACATTCTGTATATTAAAACCGTGAACAATGAGAGGAACAGTCTTCGCTCCAACATAAATCTTCTTATTACTGAATGAAAGAGAAAAATGTTTCTTCTCCCATACCATTTATTGGGAAACCAACACCCTTGCCATAGATTACCCCAAGTAATTCGGTACGTTTGGTGACTTAGCAGGGGTGCCCGGGTTCATGGGGTGAGGTTTGTCTCCGACAGACGTTAGAGTAATAATATAGATTATTAAATTTAATTCCACGGGAAAAATAATAATATGAAAACTTCAAAAGTATTATATGTGGCGCCACTTCCATTTGCGTATCGCACGTTGAGCGAGTGATAAGTGTGAATATTACGGCATATATCCGTTAAAAAGTTTACGTACACGGATGGGTCCGAACGGTTTCCATACAGTGTGGCGTCAGAGATTTACTCGGAGTCGGGTTCTTAAATTTCAACCGTACAGGCATTCGGGTAATAACAACGTCAGATATTATCCTTATAACAATTAAATAGCATGCATTTTTATTTGATGCTTAGTGAATTGCCAAGTTTTTTTATACCAGCACTTCACTAGTTATTATTTTATTACACACCTGCTCCTGTATAATGCCGCGGTGGCACCACAAATCCGACGTATCTCTGCGCAAAGCGCCCAAAGACATTCTTCAGTTCAGGGTGGTGGATCATTGTGCTGAACTCCTCGAAGTCCAGATGCCCCGAGTTGTCCCGATCCGCCAGCTGCATAATGCGCCGCACCACACCCTCGGGGAAGTTATGCTGCCCGGAGTTGATGATGCTCCTCAACTCCTGGATGGAGATGTTGCCGGTTTGGTCGTGATCAAACTGAAATAGTGGAATTATGTTGAGTACAACTTGGGGAAACAATACGATTGATGAGCTAGCAAAGACAAGAGCGAAAGCGAAGGCCTATGGGGACTGCTTAGGGGAGCTAGGCATACCTTGTTTAAATGAATCTTAATAAATGAAAATAAAAGAATTTTGATTTTCTTCGAAAGAGAGTATTATTTTTCAACCGGTATCAGAACCGTTGTTGAACTGACCGTTCCTTTGTCACCCTTAATGTGCCGAAAAATACATGATGGATTTCTGACAAGTTTGTACCCGCAGTGCACCGACGAATCCATCATGAATTCACTAGTAGGTCACCGCACTTTCTAATATTTTGTCTGACGACCGTCCGTAATCGAGTGGTAAGACACTTGACTCCCATTCGGAAGGTCGCGGGTTCGAACCCGGCGTGCGCAAATAAATTTTATTTGATTAATTTGTGTTATTTCACAATTAATTAATAAAAATAATATATGTTATATTTGCGTTACGTTCCAGAGTGGAAGAAACTCTCAGTATCGCCCTGGTGTAAGACCACCATTCAGATTGAAACGTTGCTTAATAATGGCTTTAGCCGTGTTTAGTGACTAGATCTGAATAGCCAGGTACTTTCCCACCCTCCTCTTCCCCATCTCCTTCCCTTCCCCACTTACATTCAGCCTCACAACATACTCCAATTGGGAATGCCATAGTCTCACTGGCTCCAGAAGGGAGCAGTAAGCACTCTTGTGAGGTTTCTCTATAAAAAAAAAAAAAACAAAAATGGGGTGTATCATAATATTATTCTAGACTATTATTTTGTCAAGCTCAAATATAAACATTTTTTTAATACATATTTTTTTAATCCCCCCTCCTCACTCCAGTAACAACTCCATCCCCACTTCAACACCTTGACCATTATGTAAATTTATTAAACATTCCCCTGATGACAGTGTTTTACCAAATGAAATTCTTTTATTTTTATAATGAACGATTACAAAGTTTGAGCTGAATACAATAGTACAAATAAGCTAATTATTAATAATAATACTCGGCAATGGCTTAGCAATTGAAAACACGAGAAATAAGAAGTGGCGCATGTGTTTTGTGGAGTCTATGAAAATCAGTAAAAAAAAATTGTACCTTAAACACTGGAGCGACAGAGCAATTAAAATATTTTTCCTCGGATTGCTAAAGGAAATTTTTCCACCCACATTAAAAAAATCATACTTCCAAATTTGAATATGGAGACATACAAACTGATTATAGTTCTATGTAGCCAATGAATTCCCCATCTTTTGTCTATTATCACATATTTGTAGAATTTATAAAAAACCTTAACCGCTTGGACACATAAGCTTGTTTTCACGATAATTTAACGTGGGTAGACATAGGAATGACGTATGCCGCGTACCTGAATTATTAAAACATTTTAAAGAATCTAGAGAACATTTATTTTTTGTATTTTATGTACAATAATAGTCGTATTTTATGTACAATTATAGTCGTTTTTAAAAAAAAAATTTTTGGAAAATGCCACATTTTGGTAACAAAGCAATCCGAGGTTTTGGAAATAGTGCCATAATGTGGCAAAAAGCGCTCGAGTGGTTAACTTCCCTGCCCAATGTGTTGTATCGCATCCCTGACTAAAAGCCTTTTATGAAGAGATTTTAAAAATACATTTGTATTACATAGTATTAAATTTTCACATGTGGTAAGTATACTAACTATACAAATATTAATAGAGCTTAGGCAGCTTCACAAATGCTAAATATGTCGATATCCGAATTAATTCTGTTCAACAGCAAGATTGCTCTCTTGACCGGCATGACCATTGGCAAGCTGGTCCTGGACAATGAAAAAATAAAAAAGCCAGGCAGGACAGCATAGACTAAAACAGTCGATGCTGTCGGTGGCGAAGATAACCATCGGGAACATAGAAATGAATGCTCTCCATGATAGCCGAGTTTTCAAACCATCCACGAATCAATCTGAAGAAATGCGTGGCAATGTGTACATCCCTTCTGACCCGTAGATGGTTCATTCCAAGCATACTTACTGGAGCCAGGATGCGGCTAATGGCCTCCGACGACACGGTGGTGAATGCAGCCTTCCAGCACCAAGCGCCACTCCTGAGTGAGCGCTGGGCCCGAGCTCACTCAAGACCATCCAGAAATTGATTACTTATTTATAACTTTGTACCTTCTTATAATTGTTCTACTTTATTTATTATTTAACTGTATTTATAACTATATGGGACGTGTGGGATTGCACTATCCTTCCCACATCCTGGAATAGAACATTATTATTATTATACCCAAAAGAAAGTCGGTAGGATAGAGCCACGGATAATACTCCCTCATGTAGAGAAATCTCAGAAATTTCTTCTGAACTCTCTCCAACATCAGTGAATATTTTACTTGGTGTGGACTCCAAATTACCGACCCACTTTCGAGTCTACTCCTTCCTAAGGAATTAAATAGAATTATGAGAACCCTGGTATCTCTAAAATTCCTTGCAGTGCGCAGAACAAAGCCCAGCATTCTCAATGAAGTGCTACAAGCCATCTCAATATGAGCATGAAATGTCAGCCTACTATCAAACGTGATTCCAAGATCCTTCATGGCGGAGACACGTTTTAAACTTAATAACAAATCTCCTCTAAAACGACGTGAATAATAGACGTAGTGTCCGTTATATTTGTGATTTGATAATTCTTTTCAAAGTGACAAATACTTTGCTACAAGCACTTTTTGATGCAAGCACTGACAACCGAAGTAATGGATTAGAAATACCATTATTTTAGTTTTGAAAGTGGCATTTGACAGAACACTTGAGAAATTCAACCTTCTCCGTTCATTGTTCCCCATTATTTTGCATCATAAAATAATATTTTTGTTGACAAATCGTCGCTTCAGTTCGTTTTTATCCAACAGACCAAAACGTAAATCGGGATAAATGGCGCTTTAATGTTTTTTTTCCGATAAAAGCACATAAATTTTGGAGGACAATAATCTTTTATAATTTTTTTAACGATTATCGTATAAATAAAGGCTTTTTGAGAACAAATGCATACTTAACTCAAGTTCACGAAAAATGGTCCGTTAGACAAAAACGAACTAGAGCGAAGAAATGACAACACAACTTACCTGGTCAAATAGCTGTCTCATTGTAGATGGTCTCTCTGACGATTCAGAATGTTTACCGATATTCCGCAAAGGGATACTTTCCGCCTCTTCCACATCTTTCTCCATTTTGAAGCGGCTACTTCCAAAATATTTTTACACTTAGAAACACTTCAATTAATTTTTAAAATGTTATTTTTACAATCTAACCCGAATGGATTACTTTCATTTATTTTTCTAAAGAGCAAACTATACACGTAGTGTCCTTCTCAGAATTTCTTCGTTAATGCTTTAATGTGTCTGATGGGAGATATTGAAAATATTTGTTATTTTGTGCGTACAATCAATGCCTGTTAGTGTATTTATTATATCTATCATAAGTAAATTGATAAGGAATATTGGTAGAGATTGTAAAAACCATATCACAATTTTCGGCAGTTTGTTAGATAACTTTGAAAAAAAAATTATGTGTTCAAACTGTCCTGAGCCATGGGAACCATGGTATCCTCATTTTAGGGAATTTTGTGAGTTTTTATTTTTTTATTCCACACAAGAGTCCCAACTGCTTCCAAATAATTCC
Source organism: Limnephilus auricula (assembly GCA_951813805.1). Classification (NCBI taxonomy): domain Eukaryota; kingdom Metazoa; phylum Arthropoda; class Insecta; order Trichoptera; family Limnephilidae; genus Limnephilus; species Limnephilus auricula. Next base: position 8,225,271 of record OX638407.1, on the reverse strand, counting down.
GGACCATCTGGCAAACCTCAATTGAGTATTTTGTGGGAAAGGGAAGAGATGGGGAAAAGGGAATATTCAAATGTGGTCACCATTTTCACAACACACAATAAATTGAATATTTTTTTTAGAACAACATTTTTTATTAATTTTAATAACATAATATATGAGATGTTGTATTTGTAGATGTGTAGAAAATCAGTCAAGAAAAAGTTTAATTGACAGACTACAGACCGGGATTCGAAATCAGGACGGTGAATCCTGCAAATCCAAGCGCCTGCTCTAACGTCTTAGCTATATGTCAATATATTGAAAAAATGGCAAATAAAAGTTTGTGAACTCCTGCCATGTATCACCGTAATCTCTGTCACAGATAACAATGATGAATCACTTCTGATGATGACTGATGTAGTAATAGATATCCCGCCTGGCAGCGTGGTGAGTTGTGTCCGAATCAGGCATGGCAAATAGACTGAAAGATGTCTGGAGATCCTTCTCTTGCCTTCTCTATTAGTGGATCAAGTCGACAGATTAAAAAAATATATGGGCGTCAACTGAAGACTCTTAAATAATTCTCTATTAACCCTACAAGAGGCTAAAAATATTTCCGCTTTGCAATAAAATTCGAATAAATTGTTAACGTATCCAAAAACTAAAAACTGTTTTCGAAAGGTGATGAAATAAGCTTTCAAATTTTATTATTAAAAATAATCATGTAATTTTTTAAATATAAAAATTATGGATGAAAACTTGAAAAAGTTTTATAAATGGCTCACATTATGTTTTTCTAACTACAATTACTGATAATGAAAAAAAATAAAAACACACATTTTTCATTAGACAAATGAATTATAAACGCTACTTTTTTTACTCAAGTAAAAAAAAATCTTTAAAAATTCACAAAGTTTCATAATTTTTTTTTCAGTTGCGATTGGAAACTTTAGTTTCATAAAGGTGTACATTTTAAATTTTTTGTAGTCAACTTTTAGATTTGAATATACAGCGTGTTGTATTTTCTTTCCAATACCGTTTAGATCATACTTCTCACTATGATAGTAAGGGAGACACAGCGATTTCTGTGAGACCTATGTGAGCTGGGACAAATATGGTCTCCTGTGATTAAACGGGTTAATCTATATAAATAAATGGAAATATATAATAGTATGTGTCTGCCCAGAATGCTCTCTTAATAACTCAGATACGCGGCATACGTCATTCCTATGTCTACCTACATTAAATTATCGTGAAAACAAGCTTATGTGTCCAAGCGGTTAAACGATTTCGCTGAAAATTTGAGATTATGTTCTAATGTGCCGGGAGTGTTTAGAGAGTGGTTTGAATGAGAAAAAGTCGGTGAGACCCGATGTAGACACGCATCATCTCTGCACTGGAATGAGATACAAAGTCCAACTAAAGTTGATATAATGTAATTTTTTAACATTAACAATGCAATACATATATAGTAGTGAATGGTGCAAAACATCAGGGACGTCTGAAAAAACTTATGCAATAACTCTGCACTGAAATGAGATACGGAGTCGATGTAATGTAGATTTTTAACATAAACAATGTGGTATAATTAATTTTTACACCCGCTTCTAAATTTTATTTCAGTATTATTATTATTGTAGGAAAGTCCACTAAGATCTTATTGAGTGGTTATAATCCTCGGCTACGAATCCGGAGGTTGCGAGTTCAAATCCTGGCGTGCGCAAGTAAATTTTATTTGATTAATTTGTGTTATTTCACAAATAATACATATATAATATGTAGTATATTTGCGACACACTCCAGAGTAGTAGGTACTTTAAGCATCGCCCTGGTGGAAAACCACCATTGACAATCGAAATATTGCTTGAAATGGCTTTAGGCATGTTTGGTGACCAGATCTGAATAGCCAGGTACTTCCCCACCTTCCTCTTTCCCTCCCCACTACCTTTCAGCCTCACAACCCGTAGTCTCATTGGCTCCAGACGATTGGGAGCAGTTGGAACAATTGTGTGGCACTATATATAACTTTTTTTTTTTTAATACGCTTGGATATATATATAAATATATACATATTATATGTATTAACACTAAAACAAAATCTCTACCCCATCTCTTTCGCTTCTACACTACCTACAGCCTCACAACATATCCTCATTGGGGATGGCATAATTTCACTGGCTCCGGACAGTTGTGACTCCTGTACGATATTCACATTAAAAAAAATAAACACTCAACTTTTTCAAGAACTTTTTTACTAGCACTGATAGTGGACATGTTTCCGGTGGAAGTGTTTGAATGAAATGATAATCATTTTACTTTCAAATGAAGTTGTTAGCAAACATGATAATTTTGCTTTAAAATTACTTAAGTTGTAAATAATGTTAAAGTTTAAAAAATGCAGGAAAATCCTGAAGTAAATTTAAGGTCAGGCGAATACAAGGCAATCAATAAGAGGCAGCCAATGCTGAATAACTGAGAGAAAAACAAGAGAAACACCTTGGTTAACCTGTTAGGCTACTTTCGAATGTATGCTCAAATAATGCATTCATATCTTGACTATTCATAAATAACTTAAACTATGTGACAAGTCCGTTTGTATGTTAATTTTTATATCTCATTGTTTGATCTATGAGCCGATATGTGAGTGTTTTTTTAAAATAAAAATTTGTTAATGAACTTATTTATATCGTACGCAATCTTACAAACTTATATTTTTTTTACATTTCGAGAATAAAGATGACATTTTCCCTATGAACAATCACAGGTAAATTTTTTTAATCAATTTTAAGTGGAGGTTTCTGGACGCTATGAGAGTTTAAAATAGTTTTAAAATGCACATAAATTCTGTAAAACACGAAAAATGCAAATCTCAAAAGAAAGATGTATTTTTTTAGGTTAACAACTCTAATGCATTTTTACATACTCAAAAGGGCGTTTTTATATTAAACATTTGAATAAAATACTTATGTTTTTTCCTCCGAAATGAGATTGTCAAATGAAATTCCTAATTTCACAATTGCTAAAAAAAACTGTTGTGAAATCAGCCTAAAACAAAAAGCCAATCATCTTTTGCGCCTGGTCGCTGAGGAAGACCGTTTGAACCGAGGCGGCAGATTTGAAATGAGCTGAAGGGGAAAACCTAACTCGGTGGCTTTAAATCCTTATAATAATCTGAAGATAAACAAAAAAATATAATGAACGTATTTCTAGAGATGAATGGAGAATTTTTAGAAATGAATTTCGATTCTGTGTATGCTTGTACGCAATACAGCAAGAACTCAAACCTAAAAATGACTTTAGATGCTTCCCGCCGCCTAGAGGTTAAATGCAGTACTGAATATTAAATTGCCTTTTCATGGTCGTCTAGTATTCAAAGAATTGAGAACTACCTTAGCATTTGCAATATTTGCAGTGTCCTACTTGGCATCAAATGTTGTTGACATAAGTAGGTCGTGCAATGGTAGGTAATCTGGAAAGTTCCAAGCAGATGGCGTCAGTGTGGTCGGAGGTCATTTGCATGACATGTTAGCTATGCAATATGGTTCAAAAGATAAATAAAAAAAATATTTAAGGATTTAAAGGCTTTTAATGGTTAATATGTCAGTTGGAGGTGGGCCACCTCTCCCCTATGGGCTGCTCGTTATAAAACCCTAGAAATAATTCCCAGATAATCAATACCAATTTGAAATGAAACAGATACATATACCCAATTTACATAAGACGAGAAAAATCAATGAAAATGTTGGATCACTACACCAGAAGTAAGAAAAAAGTGCGCTTGCTTCGGCCACAACACATATTTTGACTTATCTCTTCAGTGGTCAGGGCAGTATACCTAAATAAAAAAATAAAACTGTATTGATATATTTTTTAAAAGATATTTATTTACTTAAAATTAAAAACATTAATCAAAAACTGTATAAAAATACGACGAGTGCGTCATTAACAAGAAGAGAATTGTGGGACATTGACACAACCAAAGAATCTAAAATATCTGCAACTAGTAATTAACCATCTTGGTCAAAAATCAGCTAACAATATAAATGTATACAATATGAAAATTAGACATTCTAAACCATCTCTGGGTAAACTGTTGTTTTGGGTTACTCGTTGATTTACTGTATATTCTGATCACCACAGCTATGTAACGCTATCTCTCAGCGCTCAATCCTACGATTAACTAATGAGGAACTACTTGGCAGAACTTACTAGAACTAATCAGGACCACAATGTTAAACCCATGATTAATGTTCCTTGACGAGTAGTTACTCAATAGTTTACTCAGATGATGAAATACCTCCTAAAATGACACAACATTTTTTTAATAAAATCACATCATTAGTATGATGCTGTACAAAATATACATAAATATTAACAAATAAATAAAGTGAAAAATTAATACAATATGTATGTCGATATACGTCGATTAAGTCTATATATAGTGTGTCGATTAAGTTGATATGAATGTCGATATGTATGTCCATTAAGTTGATGACATGTATGTCAATTAAGTCGACATGTTTGTTGATTAAATCGATACGTGTGTCGATTAAGTCCAGATGTACGTCGATTAAGTCTATATATATGTCAATTAAGTCGATATGTATGTCGTTTAACGTCTCCCCCCGGCGGGTCCGGATTTTTGAAGCGATTTTGCTCCTTATGTATAAAGAAATTGTATGAAGAACAAGGTCAGAATCGCTTGGGCCATTCTCGTTCTTGACATAACAAAATACTGGATAGCATTTAGCCACTCCGAAAAATTCAAATTAATTGCCAATGACACGCCGGGCACCAAAGATGGCGGACAAAATGGCTGCCGCTTGATAATATGAACGCTGTCATATTCAAAGTCTATATTTATTCATTGTTTTTTATATATGTAAATCCATTGTGGAAAACATAGATTTGAGTGATTATTAGGAAGTTCGTTTATCTACATTATTTTGATGTAATTTTGTAATATATCACAAAAGAAATGTTATAAAAATTGAATTCGTAAGAAAGGTGAGAACTGTCAAATATTTTACGTCGTATTTAAAAAATATAGTTTTTGTATGATGGCTTTCAACAAGTTAAGTCGATATGTATGCCGATTAAGTTGATGTGTGTGTCAATTAAGTTGATATGTATGTCGATTAAGTTGATATGTATGTCGATTAAGTCTATATGTAAGTCGATTAATTATGTGATGAGCAAACCACATTTATATATTGTGATGTTATTTATAATTATAAATAGGTAATAATTTTACTATGCGTAAGTAACAAATTTTAATAACATGTTTATTAACTCTTTAAACACCTGACGTTTCATTGCTTAGTGGCCCGGTATACGGCACTTTTTAATTAATACGTGATCGCAAGGCACGTACACAGTCACTCCCAATCCAATGCAACCCAACTGCTGTGAAGTCTGCGCATAGATTAAAAATAATAAGACACAATACAATAGGATTGTCACTGAGTACATACTTCACAATAAGTACTTGTACTTTATAATAATGAATTACTTTATCAAAATACAAACATTTCCGGGTTATGATAAATACAACCAAATTATAATTTCTTCTACAGCCATCATTATAGTAGAAAAATGTTGCTTGTGTAATGATGGACGACTTAGTTAGCGGAGGAATTGAACCCAAAACGACTGGGTAGGAAACCAACGTATTTATCCTTTCAGCTACTAAGCGAATGAATTTAAAAAGGTAATCAAGATTTATTTATGGTTTAGGCATTCCAATTCAAACTATCTGCAATAACTTTCGGAAAAATATCACATTATTTAATAAATTCAGGCTTTCAATTTTAAATGCTTTTTTATAGGCAAGGCATGGTTTTTAACATAATAAAACAGTTCATGAAGGCAATATTCGCAGTCAGACTACATACAAGGCTTTTTCTCCTCTTTTACGGACAAACAAACTTACAACTAGAAAAAAGCAAATTTTTCGTATTATCCTATTATTTTGAAATTTGAGCAGATTTTTTTCTGAAAGAAAGATAAACACTACTAGGTAAACCTTTAGTGGTATAATATTGCTTGTGCATTGATGGAGTATTTAACTATCAGAAGAATTGAACGCAAAGCATTTGTCTGTTCAGTTACTAACTGGTCACATAACATGCTTTAAATTTCAGTACCAGTGGAATATATTGGATCACATGGCGTAATAATACATTAAGTATTTCTATCGAAAGCTAATTCTTAAAAATACGAACACATTTTGAAAGTTGGTTGATATAATAACAGTGCACTTATTTAAATAAAGTTTCTAATAACCTATAAAACAACACTTATAAAATATAAACAATAATGTTTAACCTAAATTTAATACATAAAGCAAATTACTACGCTTACAGAGTGATAAGATATGTGTGTGTGCGTGTTCATTTCATTTTGTACCTTGTTTAACAACATAATGCTCTTGGCATTAAGAAATCATTTTTATTATTATTACATAGAAAGTGTATTTTTAAATATATGTAAAAAAAAAAAATCTAAAAATTTAATTAATTAACTAATTTTTACTAAAATACAAGCATAATGAAGAGAGAATGAGATAGAGAGTTAAAGATTAAGCAATAAATAATTTGTTTATTTTATAATTTCTCTTAGTATTTACTACCAAAGATGCAAGAAAAACAAATTATAAAAAATCATTTAAAAAAATAATTACGAAAGTGTGAATCTAATTTGACCAATATGTATATTTTACTTTGCAGCGTAAAAGGAGTTTTACAATAAGTATCTTTACTTAAATTTAAGTTAAAAAATAATATAAAGTTATGTTCAATTATAATACTTAGAATTATCAACCCTTTTCCCAATTAAGAAATACTATTATGTATTGACATTATAAAACTAAAATAGAAGTTACTATATCAGAAGAGTAATGTGTGGTGCTCTAACTACTCTGCATACCCTATCCAATGATAGTGAACACTTTTGTTAGATTCCATACTGAATCAGGATACCAATACATATTTGCATTGCACTAAAAAACTCCCATTATCAAGATTAGTGGAAAGTTTTCAAAAATACACTTTATTAAATTGAAATAAATTTTATTTTATCACAGGGTTAACACACCTTGAATTATGGTTCCATCTTAAATTACTTACAGAATAAGTACTATTGGACCAGTGGCGTGACAAACACCCAGCCACGTAGGGAAAACCCAAGAACATTAAATGCAAAAATATATATTTATATAATAGATAAAATACTAACATTTGGACGCAAACATACACTTACAAAGCATCCCTATAGAGGTAAAAGTCACTATGTGTCATACAGCTAGTATGGCACTTCGTGAGTTTTACCTCTAAGAGGACAAAAGAATGCTGTTACAAAAAAGGCCACAACACAAATTACAGTTTGAATTTGTAGAGAATATTAAAGAAACATATATTCATAAAAAAATAAATGATCATAACGATGTTTTAAAATGGCACAACAGGCACTTTTGGCTATATTGCACCATATATGTACCTAACTGATTTGTTCAAACAACTGAAAAATTTATGGCGATCAAATCATCGCCAACAAAGTCTGGATGTTAAAAATGACACCGAAACCAAAATTATTGGTTCCAAAAATTGGGTTACAAAAATTTTTATCAAAAAGAAAGTTCATTATTTAACAGATCGCAAGAAGCAATGTTTTTTTTATCTATTGTTGATCTGCAAGGAACAAATTTGTCTTCCATTATATTAAGTTTTCGAAGCGAAGCGACGGAATAAAATAGGAAGTTTGGTTATGAAATTACTTATTGACAGGCCAAATTGTTCGATTGAATGTAAGACATGCCATACCTAGAGTTGACATATCGATGGTGATGCATTTTGTGATCAATTTTTAATTTTTATCAAATTAGTAACCTAAAGTATTTTTCAGGAATGCAAAAATTGATTTAGCCATCTGGCTATTCAAAATTTTAAAGTTTTTTTTTTCAATACAAAACAATTAATTTATTTCATCAATCACAACACAATTTAAACTAAATAGCACTTGAAGTGAAATATCACAAAATTACATTATATTAAAGCCGACTCTAAGCAAAGTGCCAAAGAAAGAGAATGTTTATCAAAATTATTTCATAATTTTCTTACTTCTTACACAACTTGCATGAAAACAAAAAGACAGAAAGTGCCAGAATGTCAACAGTTTTCAATCAAATACACGTAGAAATCATTTTTCCCCTCCTGTTTGAAATCCAGAAGCCAATATCAATAGCCATTTACAGCATTATCAGGTATTCCCCAGGGGTCAAATCTTGGTCCACTGTTGTTCCTCATACTTATAGACGACATCCAGTCTGTGTAAGGTACGGCAGGTGTCTTCCGTTTGCGGTTAACCTCAAACTTATGTTGGAAATAACTTCTTACGAAGACTGCTTACAAATGTAATCAGACCTTGATGCTGTAGCAGAACGGTCAGAGAAAAACAAATTAGAATTTAATATTAAAAAATGTATAATAATGACCTACATATATTAGTTTTTTTAGTACAGTATAAAAGGCCGACATTATACCGATTCAATAGCATTAAAAATATCATGTTCTCGGACCACATATCACGGCTCACTCCAGCTTGCTACAAACTCTTAGGGTTTATCATCAGAACATCTAAACAGTTTATCGACTCAGATACAATGATAGCCATATTCAATGGTATTACTGGAAGCTAGCTGGAGTATGCTAATAATGTCTGAACTCCGCACTAAACAAAATATATAAAAACACTGGAACCAATCCAGAAAAAATTTCTCAGGTATATCAAAGGAACTTATCCTAGGTTCATGCACCATATGGATTTACAGGCAAGTTTTAATATAGTGCATAACTCTATTGATAGACCATTCCTCTTGGAATGCTATGACTTATACATGCTTGAAAACTTCAGCCATAGTCGTCACCACAACTTCCTCAAGATACCACACGGCAGATCGTTCTAGCACAGCATAGCATGTCAAGAGGAATGGTGATATTGAATGAAATTTCTAAAAGAGCAGACAGATTAAATTACTCTTATATACATATCTTCCAAAACGTTAAGAATGTTAAAATAAGAAACCTTGTATTGTAAATGGATGATTAATCTTTCATGCAATAAATATTAAATAATTAAAATAATAATTTAAAAAAATTAAAAATGTGCATTATTTCTGGATTTTAGTCGTTAGCATTTTGAATAATAAAATAGTTTTATTTATGAATGTTATGGTATAATCGTTAAAAAAATCAGTGCAATGGCTTATAATGGATGTCTCATAAGTTCTACTATATATCGACGGTCCCGAAGAACAATGTCGGATGTGAGATTTTGTAGCTTTGCAGCAGAGCTGTACAGTTTTGTTTCTGCACTTTTACTGTTTTTGAGATCAATATATTTTATAGAATATAAGAAAAGTATATATTTCATTTCATCCAAAATTCTGAAAATTCAGACTTTTAAATCATCTACAGCGCGATTTTCAATTTTTAGCAGATCCGATTGTTCTTCAGGATAGTCGATATATATCATATAAATGTAAAGCATTCTAGTTAATATACATAATGTTAATGATGGTATACAAGTAGTGGTTGGTTCACTTGTACTCGTATCTGGTGGCGGGGAAGTGGCTGGACCAGAAGATGTTGAGGAAGACACCGGCGGTCATGAGGAGGACGTACACCAGCACGGCCACCCACCACATCTTGTTCTCCCACGGCTTCACCTCTAGGTTTCGCAGCACCCCAATGCCCACCAGCAAGCCTGGAAAGTGATAATAATATTTTAAAGTTTATTTTATTATTATTTTAAAACGAAGTGCATGTTTATCGGTAACCGAAAGTATGATGAACGTCATCAAGTAATAATGGACGGTGAAAACTTGGAAAAAGTTAATAAGGTAAAGTACTTGGGAGTTCTTATACTCAAAAAATGGCTAAGAAGGTGTCTTTCCTTGAAAGAATTAGGAAAAATTTTGATAAAAACAAGTTTACTAATTTATGAAACAATTGTTGCACCACATGTTGTAGTAAAAAAACTCCAAATAATCCAGAATAGAACACTGACATAAATATAAATCAATACAGAAAATATTGAATCAGATATAATGAATTTTCTAGAATGTTTTAATTTATATGTACAATATTTTTAACAATTTACTATCAACTTACTTTAGAGACTACAATACAATAAAGACTTCCACATACACACCGTACAAGACAGAAAGAAAATATTAGACTCAAAAAATTAACAAAACAAAAACACAGAATTGTTTACTGTATAAATGAATCCAAATGTATAGGTTGGTTCCTAGTGAAATAAAAAATGTCTCCAAGTTTAACAAAATTCAAAGAAAAATGTTAAAAGTATTAGAAGAGTGTAAGTTAAAATGTAAAAATGTACCTTTGTTTATATTAGACCACATGAAGTGGATCTATTTGAAGTGTGATTAATAAAAATATATAAAAATTATTATTCTTTTTTAACCATTGGAGTGATTTTAAATGTCTTTCGGATAAAAAAAGCCCACTATCTCTTGATTCGGCAATTTTTTTTTATATTTGTAGCCCCCACATTTGTTATTTCAGACTTTAAACGAAGCTATTGAAATGCTTTATCATTTGACTATTCTAGAACGATGTTGAATATATATATTTTTTTTTTTTTTTCGCGCAGAATTTCTGATCAGCTGTTTACAGTTAAAATTTAGGCGATCCGCTCACTGAGGCAACTGAAAACTGTCAACAGGCAACTGTCTTTGTATGACAATGTGATGGCCCGCACACTACACAACCACTCAAAAATCCGTTGTCAATGGTAACGCAAGCGGTGACTCGCGACTCGCACTGCTGATTGCCGTGGCTGGCCGTTGCTAGTTGCCAGCTGATTGTTCTTCGTCTATTCGTCTATGGTTAAACAAGCTTTTTGACCAATCATGACATAGAAACCAGTCGGTTTTAGTTTGGTTTCAGTTGCCTCGTCAGCGGAGCGCCTTAGTCCTTTTTCCATAGAATATGTACCTTTCGTTATCAAGACCACAGACAACATACAGAAATTGAAGATATTCAATGTTGACTCGAATAAGTCTCTCTCACGGCAGTTTCAAAGTAACAAACACGCAGGATTCGCGGGGTTACAAACTTTACGATTTTTTAATATTTTTTTTATTAATCCTACAAATATGAGATAAATGGTAAAATACAGGTTAATTCATTGGCTATACAGCACTATAATAAGTTTTTATGTCTCCATGTTCAAATTCGAAGGTATGAATTTTTTTAATGTTGGCGAAAAATTATCATCTGGAAATCTCGAGCAATCGAAGCAAATTTATTTATTTCGTGTGGTCGCTCCAGTGGTTATTGAGCAGGCAGCATTCTGCTGATGTGTTCATATCTAATTTCGCAATAAATTTTAACAGTACCTAATAGAGTTGATTTAAATTTTAAAATGAGCTAATCCTTTCATATCTTCAAACAAGATCCAATCGAGGTTAAAATTGATGTATTTTCTAGTATCGGTGAAATTTTGTGGAAGATTGTTCTGTGCTTGTAACACATTATTTTTTAAATATAAAATATGTATAACTGTCTGTTTTCCCAATACTCTAAAATAAAAAATATATAAATAAAATAAAATATTTTCCTCTACTCTATTTGCAAGTGTTTCCAAGGATTGGGTATGCAAAAGGTGTTTTGTAAATTTTTTTTGAGTGTCCACGGATTAACATTTTTGTAATTAAATGAAACAATATAACTTAGTTACAACCACTGATTTATTTAGTTAAACGCCGACCGGTTTCGGAACAACCGTTCCTTCTTCAGGGCACCGAAACCGGTCAGCGTTTAACTAAATAAATCAGTAGTTATAACTAAGTTATATTGTTTCATTTAATTATAAAATGTATAACCACAAAGTGATAGCTAATTTCAAAAGTATAACATTTTTGTGTTTATGGTGAAGATTTCTTGAATACGAGTGCAATTATAATGTCCAGATAAAATTTGGAAAGTCTCAATCAAGTCACCCCTTTCTCGTCTTTCTTTTAATGTATGGTAATTTTAGTTCCTTGAGTCTACCTTCATATAGCCGGTCTTTCAAAGATTTTGGTTAATAATCGAAACATTGCTTGGAATGGCTTTAGCCACGTTTGGTGACCAGATCTGAATAGACAGGTACTTCTCCATTTCCTTTCTCTCCCCACTACCCTCAGCCTCACAGGATACCCCAATTAGGGATGTCATAGTACCACTGGCTCCGGACAGTTAGGACTCTTATATGGTATCGCATTTAAGAATACTTGATGACAGCACATCTGTTTGACGAAGGGTCCATTTATGAACCGTTTTAGTGTGTGTCAATATATGGAATGTTTAAATGGGAGAAGCGCGTCATCACAAATAAAATAAGCAATAATAATAATGTTAGACTCACCGGCCATTGCCCCAGCGAGGTGAGCAACGTATCCCACGTTGCCCTCCAGATCCAACACGTATCGGTTATACACGGCCGTGCCTATGTCGACCCCGGCTATCAAGAGGAACACCAGCAGCTGTACTATTGCGTACTCCATTTCAGACCAGTTCTGCAAGAATAAAATTACATTTTTCAATATACATTTATATTTATATTCTTCTTTAGACTTTTTACGTCATATTTTGGACATTTTTTAGACTTTCCCATAAACATAAAAATTAATAGATGAGCCAATCAGAGAAGAACGAACAAACCACGTTGCGTGGGGCACAGAGACAGCGTGACCGTCCCCCTTTCTGTGATTTGTCAACACATAAATCTGACAATAAACAGGCAACTCTAGAATTATTAGTCCTTCTTACAATTTGCTGACTGCGTAAATAACTTAACCACAAATCCCAAATCGGGAAAACAAAAATTTGGACTTGTTTCCAAAATTTTATATTTTTTTGCACTATGTATTTAGTTTATACACTTTTACAAATGTGTTATAATTGGCACAATCCTTTTTTTTTTCTCAGGCGACTCATTTAAAAGCGGACATTCAGATCATGCACAGAAAAGTTCCACAATGGAGTGAGCTGCAAACCTTTGTCTTACTTTATCGAACTTTACTTTTCTGCTTAGAGTCTGGTTATTTCAATGTGCGCTCTTCGGTGGTCAATGTATGACTGATGTCATAGTTTATTCAAAGCATTCTTAAAGCCTCCCGATGCCTAACACATTAGGGGCTTCGAGATTCTGAATTGTATGAATGTGGACAGATACAAACTACAGAAAAAAAAAAGGGTTTGGCTAAAGCCCCGGCAACCATTAATTCGATAACCCTTTCATTCATTCATTGTCACCCCAAGTGATTTGCTACATTTGATGACTTAGCAGGGGAGCCCGGATTCGCGGGGTCAAGGTTTCTCCAGGTCTTGGTGGTGGATGAGTCCGTCCACCAGCTGCGTGGTGGATTGGATCCCACTCGGTTGAGGGAGACCCTTTGACCTCTCCAGCCAGACTCTCTGGCGAGAAAAATGGATAACTCCAGTTATGTCATTAATGAAAATAGAAAAGAGAAGAGGTCCTAAGATTGACCCTTGGGGAACCCCAGAAAAAAATAAGAAAGCGGATTGAAAGATTCCGTGTGACAAATTGCTTTCTGTTCTTGGGGTAACTTAAAAAACTTTAGCATCCAAAGGAAGAAACCCATTTGGGCAAGTTTTGCGAGTAAGATATTGTGATTTATGGTATCAAAAGCTTTGGAGAAACCGTTATACGAACGGTCTACTTGGTATCCGCTATCTATACTTATGTATAATATGAGCTCACCAGCACGATAGTGGCAATGTGGGCCGCCATGAGGGCGTACACCCCTCCCGAGGCGCCCGCCAGGAACACGTTGGGGTCTGTGATGGAGGTGCCCAGCGAGCCCGCCAGGACGCCGGCAGCGTAGATCACCAGCACCCGCCACCAATGGTGCACCATCTGCAGCGGCACGCCCAGCAGCACTTGCACCAGCAGGTTTACCGTCAGGTGAACCCAGCTGCAACACACAAATAATATATTATGAGATAAACTTTGCACAAATGAGAAAAATTAATAAATATGCAGTTGACTCTCAATTTACCGGGAGGGTTGTCTTTGTGAAGTGAGTCCAGATTTTGAAGAGACCTGTGTTGTAGGAGGAAGGAAATACAGAAACTGACAAAACATTTCGCAGGCGAGCTGTTGTGCATAAGAACGAGTGGTTTACAACTCGTGTATGGGTAGATTTTTCACTGTACAAATTATTCAGATATCATTATTAAAAATGCCTTCTCTCGGATGAGCACTAGTGCAGAAGGGATCAACGATGCTGGTTCTATCCAGCAATTTCCTTTGAAATCCATTAGTATAAGCACAGCATTTCCACCTGACATCTGTGTTATATAGTCTGGAATTCGTTTTTGTATATTTATTTATGAATTTATTTGTAAGAAACCAATAAGGTTTTTTAATACAAAGATAAAAATGTACGTACATAGAAGGTTAAGCTAGATTAAGTTTTCTTATGCTGATGTTTGTTAGATAGGAGTTTTATTTTAAATTAAACTAGCAACAAGATAAAGGGAAAAGGAAGATAGGATGGGGATAGGAAATGCTCCCAATACTTTATATTTATATATGTTATACACATTGATTTTATTTTGCAATTTAAAAATAATGACTGAAAACAATGAATATGTAATCACTTTTCACTCTCAACAGACAATAAAATATGCAATCTATCTGAAATTATTGATAATAGATTAGAAATGGTATTGTCCTACACTTACCCCACGTGAACAAACATGTATGTCACAAATCGCCAAGCTTCGAATCGCTTGTACGGGTTGTAGATCAGCACGGTGGCGGCGGGTCCATTGGCTTGCGTGGTGTGATGCGCTACGGCGTCGGTGATGAACAGCGCTATCTCGATCAATGAAACCACAATCATCAGCACCGGCGGAGGCCAGCACGAGTAGGCATCCTCATACTGCCCATCTGGGGAAGAGTAACGGGTGGCTGTGGGCAATCGGATTGGCAAGCAGGGGACGACGACACGAGTGCAATGGGATTGTGGATTTTACACAAAAGGATTGCGGGTTTAAAACAATGAGCAAGGGATGGCAATTGACACAAATTTGGTGACACAATCAATTACAATAGGATTGCGAGTTTAAAACAATGAGCGAGGGATGGCAATTAACACAAATGGTGGTGAAACAAACATTTACAATACGATTTCGAGTTTAAAACAATGAGCGATGGATGGCGATTGACACACATGGTTTTGACACAAACATGGTGTTGATGCAAAAATTGTTTTGACACAAACATGGCATTGAAACGAGTATTGGTACAAACAGATGGCAGTTTTGACATTTTTTTATATATGTGGGATTAGATATAATGGGGAATGTAAAAAATAACATGTAATGTAATGTATGATAACAATGAAAAATTTGATTGGTGCGATACAAACCACAAACATGGATTTGTCGCAAAAAGGTGGCATTTTTGATAAGATTTTTAATGTAGGTTGTAGTGACAAAAAATAAGATACAATAGGGATAGTAAGAAAAAGAGAAATAAAGTGATAGTGGGTTGGAGAATCAAGCAATAGATAGACAAAATTAAAGTAAAACAGATTCACAGTAAATAGAAGAAGATAATACAGAAAATATTTAAAAGAAATTATGATAATTACAATAAATAAATGAAGACAAGACAAAGACAGAAAAAAATGAAGTATGATATGTACAGTAAATAGAAGGAGACAAGAGAAAAGAAAAGTATTACGATTTTTAATAGTTAGGTTGTTTATGTTATAAATTATAAATAATTTGTAAATGGTTTGATTTATTATACACATGGAACGATTAGTGGAAGCCAGACATTGTTGGTGAGAAAAGCAAGGAAAAAGGAATGGAAGAAACAATTAATTAGTATTTGTTAATGTAATTAATAGGAGTCATTAGAAGGAAATTATGCCGATATTGCCCATGTCTTGCTATCTTGTATGTTACAGGTTTCTTTAGTTTCATGCTACATGATTGCTAATTATGCGGAACATAACCACATTACCTGCATGGAGTTTGTTTTACAATTAACATATAACATGGTTATACAGGTAATATGGGTTAAGCAAGGTGAGCAGATGCCAAGATAGTGGAAGATTCCACTTCAAATCCAGGTTGCAAAAATAACCTTATTTCACCTATTGTATATGCTCCTTACCCGCACCAAGGGTTAAGCACATATTAATTTAAGTTAAACTCTTCCAGCCTTACTAATAAATGTGGTGTAGCACTCTCTTTAGGGTAAATTGTCTATTTCAAAAAAAAATGTGGGGTAAATTTTATACAATTATTGGTAATCGACCGTGCACATAAAAACCTTACTAATAGAAATGTTTAAAAAATGTCACAAGGAATTTTTTATTTCTGCAACACAACTCTACGAATAAGTAGTCCTCCATGGTGATTTTAACAGCCATAAATTAGTTCAAGGAAAGATATACATTGTTTATTCTACAGAAACAACCTCAGTCTGCCAAAATGCGACGTTATCGACTTTCTTGCAGCACAATTTGAAGGAAGGATTCAAAACAGAATTTGAACAGTCTTTATTCAATGTGTAACCAAAACACCGTTTAACGGTTGGGAAGTGTTTTTTTTTATTAGTAAGACTGTTAGAGTTAATGAATTTGGCCTAATTTAGCAAAATACCTGATTTCATAATTTTATAACATACAATATTTTAAACAGCTAGCCAATTGAGTTTATCTTCATCACTGAATAAAACTTCTCACGGTTATTTCATAATTAAAATGCATTGTATAGTTACACATACATAATGCATTAATTCATAATTCATTAGATAAGATAAGATCGAGTAATCAACCTATAGTATCATAAATTATCTGACATGTTATTCTATCAAGAACACGTTAATTAGATTCATCAAGCATCATGTGATTTAGATTTTTCTAAATCAAACTAATACATATAATGCAGAAATGTATTCAAATTTGTACAGAACCCTTGAGGTGATTTTTCACAAAAACGGTGCTATACAAATCATCCAAATATTATTATTATAAGAAGCATGTGGACCCAGAAGACTGCAACCAGAAAGACAAGAAGAGAAACAGAAATTCTAATTAAAAGAATAAATTACAATATTCTGGCAGAAAGTTGGGCACAATCGAAGAATAGATTTTGAAGCAATATAATAATTAATTATTGAGCCAGAACCAATATAAAACACTGCTTTATGCATTAAACGATTTCAAAGAGTACAAATGACCAATAGTTGAGAACCAGAAGAAATTATAGTTTGTTCTGCGATTAATTGCAAAAATTACGTAGAACTTCAGAAAAATCAATCACCATAGAGTTTTTTTATTTATTTGAAGACCACACCTAGAGCCAGTGGAAATACGACACCCCCGATATTTGCGAAATGTTGTGAGGAAGAATAGAGGGAAGATTTAGAGAAGCCGGAACCCATCTTTTGGCGTTGCAAAAAATTTTAACTTTGAACTACAAATCTTTTCATATTAAATTTGTTAGTTCACTGAAAATCAACAATTTATGTTGCAATTGTAATTAATGATTTTATAAAACAACCTCTTTTTAAACTTTCTTCCACTGCCAAATGGTTGGCATTTTTATAATTATTTAATAACTTTTAGCAAATAAAATTTGTCCATGATTTATTAAACAGGTTCGAGCTAGATCTAAAATATAAATAATTTAGTTGTTTATTTAATGGGATTTAATGGATGTTTATGTCATAAACTTCATCCATTGTCTTATTACTTAGTGGGAATCAAAAGCGAATAGAACCAAGGTAGGTGGTAGGGTGAATTATGTTTATTCAAACAAGCATTCGTTAATAATTCCTTAGCTGCGAGCATGCTGATGATGTCTTTTCTCTACCTGAAAGAAGGAAACTGTAATCGATGTCCTGCTGCGTAAGAAACTGGCTAAATTGTGGAGTAACGCAGACTGTCTTGATGCCCGGAGACTGTGGCGGAGAGGCGGCAGATCTTCGACTACTACGTAGGCTACTACGTAGAGGACTTCTTAGGGGACCGTCTACAGTGTCTATAGAATCTATAGCATGCACTGCGCAATGATACAACGTTTCAGAATAGACAAATTCACTGTGCAAATTACAAAAAAAATTATATGTATTGGTCAGTGGCATGCGGCCCATCATAATTGATTCATATCCTATAAAATAATGCATAGCATGTAATATTTGTACAGCATCCTTAAGGTGATTTTTCATAAAAAACGGCGCTATTCAAATTATACATTTATTATTATTACCATATTAGAAGAAATATATATCTTACTAATATTATAAATGCGAAAGTTTGTATGGATGTATGTATGTTTGTTACTCTTTCAAGCAAAATTTACTGAATGGATTTTAATGAAACTTTACAATAATATATCATTCATACTCATACATCAGAATAACATATAGGCTATAATTTATAAAACTAGCTATTTATTTTCAATATATTGAAAATAATATAGAAAATGTCAAAATTTGAGAATGACATTTTGCAAAACAATGATTGTTAAATCAACATTCTATTTTGGAACATTTAAATTAGTGAATTTATTTGAAGTACTCGCCTAATACTTTGAATCGAATCAAGAATTATACATATTTTAAATAAATAGGTTAAGAATTTTGGTATAAACGTAGATGGGTCCTAGGAAAAGAAAATAGATTACTCGAAGTACTAATCCTACGCAGACGAAGTCGTGGGCAGAAGGTAGTATATAAATATATGAAGGCAAGTAAATCTGCATATAAAATATACAGAATTTGTCCGTGAAACAATATAATGTATTATTCGAATTAATTTGTTCTCTTTTGGTTCAAAATGCAAAATTTTAATATTTTAAAAAGTATATGTTTTTTTCTAATAATAAAATTATTTTATTTCTTTCAAAACCATTTTTTAGATTTCGGATGTGTTCAGAAATTTATTCCATCCAAGCGGAAATATTCTAACCTCCTGACAAAATATTCCAGAGGATTGAGGGGGTTAAACTTCGACATGCCAAGACACAAAACAAAACTTGTTTTGTAACAAAAAAAGTTTCATTATAAGGCTATGTTTACATATGAAGAGTCTACGGAAAGAATGATCTAAGTCACTTGAGAAGAATTTTATGAAAACAGAATTTTTAACTTTGAAACCTTGTAATTGTTTATAAAAGTGACATACACAAATGCTGTGTGACATAAAATCACTGCTGATATTTTTTTATATATTTTTTTTTATAGAGAAACCTCACAAGAGTCCCAACTGCTCCCTTTTGGAGCCAGTGAGACTATGGCATCCCCAATTGTGGAGTATGTTGTGAGGCTGAAGGTAAGTGGGGAAGGGAAGGAGATGGGGAAGAGGAAGGTGGGAAAGTACCTGGCTATTCAGATCTAGTCACTAAACACGGCTAAAGCCATTATTAAGCAACGTTTCAATTCTGAATGGTGGTCTTACACCAGGGCGATAATGAGAGTATCTTCCACTCTGGTAAGTTATATCGTTAAAAAAAAAAACCCATATGTTTTTAATTATGTTATTTAAGATTTTCCCGAGTTAGTCTGAAACATAAATTACATTAATGATCAAAGTCTTACTGAAAAACGCAAATCTATAAAGGTTACACAAAAAAGAATTCCATTGGTGGAACATTTCTTGCTTCGCCAAAGACTCTGATCGTTTTTAACTTTTACGCCGAAAATTTATAGATCATTTTTTCAACTATGAACGTTTGTAGCCTTTTTCTGATTCAGGCCAGGTAGGTTTAGCATGATGAACTAAATGGCGGTATTTACTCGAAACCTCTTTGGGGGTGACTTTGATCATTCTCTCCGTGGACTCTTATGTGTACAAAATTTACATAGTACCTTTTACGTAATGTCGGCACAATATCTTTATGTTGTCTGGAATAAGAAAGCTTCTTAAAGGTAAAGAAACATTAATACTATGTACGCAACGCATTAAAACATCTGGACAACTTACAAAGCATACATTTTATTGATATGATGACAAGAATGTACGTAACCGCATGCCATTGAAATTTTTTTTACATGTTGTAAGATTATTAAGGTTTATTGCAAAATAAAATGTTACTTGTGTAATTATACAAAAACAGCTATGTTTAAAGCATGTGAGTGCACACAGCTAAGTAAATTATTGAAAACTCAAAACGGCTGTAAAAAAGAATGTACAATAAGATAGCATGCACACAACACAACTACAGCCTTACAAGTAGTGCAGGTTTTTAGTATACCAACTACCCCAATATTGGCAATTTGTGTAGTTAAATAAAGCTCTTCCATAAAGAATCAAGTCCCAAAGTGAATATTTGAAATGCTAAAAGTGTTTTTTTAACCAAAATTCCTTGAGAAAGATCACAGCCTAAGTAAAAGATAAACTGAAACTGTAGTCGCAAAGATGCAAATCAATGAGAAGTGGACTGTAATCAAATTTTGGGTTTCTAATCAAAATAAATGGTGGCGTGACACAACTATGGGGATTGGTATTTCGGACTTCGGGAAGGAATCTGACTTACCCCAATTCCTGGTTCCGTTCTTGAGGAGTTATTGTGTCACACAATCACTTGCCTTTCACTTGCGCAAGTATCCCGTTTAATCGATATTATAGCGCCGAGGGATGAACAATCATGCACTGCACAGCACACATTATAGATTCCAATAATAGTCCATGTTATGCCCGAGGGAACACTCTTGTTTCACTGCACAGACTCTAATCAGACTTCCGTATTTAGTCGATGTTGAGGACGAAGAGGGATGAAGGTACATCACTGCACATCGCCAAAAACAGACTCGGTAAAGGTCGATGTTTATTGTATTGAGCACAAAAACAGACTGTAGAACACAGTGTAATTATTATCACTCTCACATAGTGTTGTCCTCCGGTGGGGTCAGAAATGATAGGTAGGTGTAAGGAAGCAAGGTAGGTATATATATGCATAGTTGCGCCAACAGAAACCTTTGATGGTGCAATGGTTAATAGATCTAACAAATTCTCTCGTGTTTGTATAATCATACACAAAACCTCACACATATTCTTACAACATAACCAGTGTGCTTTGATAAACATTGTTAGAAGTTATATTCTGGTAATAGAATATTGGTGAAAACAATAAAAAAATTTTAAAGAAAAACTAACATTCCTGGGTTGCGAATAACCTGACAATATTTGAATAATTCCTGCTACCACAGGCCGAAAATATGGCTGGTGTAATGATGGAGGACTTAGCTAGCAGTAGATTTGGGTGAGAACCCAATGCTTTTTTCCTCTCATCTACTAACCGATGCATTATTGTCCACTCAGCTTTGTACTCAACCTAACCTAACTGGTCGAGTTTGTAAATGCTCGTGTATTTAGAGCATCTTTGGCAACGTTTCAATTATTATTTAATTTGTGATTTCATGAAATGATAACACAGTAGAATCTCACTAATCCAGCAATTTGGAGGTGTGGGACTCGCTTAATCTGGCACTACATTATCAGACAAGGCCAACAGGATTTGTGTATAACGACACGTTAAATTATCATAGTTATTGCTACTACCCTGAAAACACGGCATTTTAAAAATTCACAAGAAGGAAACACTAAAATCATAAATAATAATACATTTACTGCCGTATTGCACTACGAAAAATACATACAATAATTTATTTTTTTTACCTACCTATATATTTTTCAATTGAGGAAAAACAAACAGAAAAGTTTTTTTATTTTCAGAGAAAGACCAACATTCCCGGGTTACGAATAATCGAAAATATTTAAATTCCTCCTGTTCCCGTTATTATAAATAGAAAGGATTGCTTGTGCAACAATGGAGGACTTGGCTAGTAGAGGACTGGATTCGCAATGTCTGAGTGGAAACTCAATGTTTTTTTGGCCCATCAGCTACTGACCAATTGAAGTTGAACTCATATTGGAGTGATTGGCAGCGAACGTTTTGAGGACCATGGCCCTACGGTGAAAAAAGTTTGAACCTTTTCAACGCAATATATCCCACCATGTGTTTAGTAAAACTTCAAGGGTCACATAATATGCAATATAAGCATAAGGGGATATCTGCTGATGGATCAAATATGCCCCAGCCGCGTAGAAAAGATTGGTTATCTAATTGTACTAATACTTTTTATAATTACCTATGGTGTCTACGTGGCGGCGCGGCGGTATGACCATGTGCACGTACCGCTCCACGAGGTGTCCGAAGACACCCTTCAGCACGGGGTGATGGATCATGGCGAGGAACTCGTCAAAGTCCAGATGGCCCGAGTTATCACGGTCGGCTATCTGCATGATGCGAACCACCACGCGCTCCGGGATGTCATTCTCGTACTCACGCGAGTTGATGATGGCGCGCAGCTCGTGGAGGGAGATGTGGCCGGTGCCATCGTGGTCGTACTGAAAATGTCATTTTCATAAATAAGTTAATACAAACAATTCAGTAACCAAAAAACATTTGGGTGCTTATTTGAAAGAATGTTTATTGGAAACCCAACATTAAGAAAGTTTGATCACAAATACAGTCAGTCATTCCGTTTGATTAGTACACCGGTTTATCGGTTAGCTAGTTATTTGGGATAGAATCCAAGGAATAGAAACTAATAACAATCATAATTAGCTTCACCATAGCTAGATTAGTGTAATAAAATGGTCGATCCAGGGGTAAGTTAATTATCGGTTCATTTATCAATCTCTGTAATTTAATACTTATAATTTGTTAATATTGTTTATTGTTTATTGTTTATTGTTTCTTCTTCACATTTTAGTTTTCAGTTTAAAATACAATTTTTAACCTCACTAGGACAAGCCTGTGTTGAGGTTAACAATTATTTACAAAGTAACAAAATAACACAAAAGGAAAAGGAAACAAAAATAACACTTCAAAAAACACAATAATAATGTAGGTAAAATAAAAATGATTCTTCAAAAAACAATATTGTTACACAGATAATGGACAAGCTAAAGGCCCTTGGCAGTCTTGGCACATTACAATGTAAACAAAGTAGGGTGACCATAGTTCATTTGAATTTTGAAGGACTAAGATAAATAATAAATATATGTATATAATATATTATGCTATTAATTTAGCACGACAAAGATGAAAAAATGATTTAGACAATAGAATATACTTTTAATTTATGAAGGACAAAGATGAAAAAATTAATTGGCAATCCTCGGCAAATAAAAATAATTTGAGATTCTTTTTAAAGGTATACAAGGAATTAGATGACTTGACATATTCTGGAAGGCTATTAAATAAGAGTGGAGCCTGGTAAAAATAGTTTCTTTGAGCAAAGGAAGATTTAGTTTGAATTGGCATAAAGTTCAGACCAGAGCCAATTCTCGTAGAACGAATTTGCTGCGTTCTTTCTGCAATATTAATATTTTTAAAAAATCTACAAAGTGTTTGTGTAATAAACAACTGTTTTATATTCATGACTTTACATTCCTTAAAAAGTAAATGAGTTGGATATGTAAATTTTTTGTTAAACATAACTTTAAGGATTAGTTTTTGGGCAATATTAAGTGGTTGCATATAAGTCTTTGGGCAGGATCCCCAGCACAATATATTATAAGAAAGCAGAGACTGGATTATTGCAAAATAAACTGTTTTTAGCTTTTCTTTGTCTAGTATATGTCTCAGTTCTTTAAAGATATAGGTAAGTCTCCTAGTATTATTCACTAACATATTAACATGATCGTTCCATCTCAAAAATTTATCTATTTTTACACCGAGGTACTTGATGTTGACTACATTTTCTAAAGGGCTGCAGTTACATGTTTGCAAACAATTGTGAATAATCAAGTTATGAGTGGCAGAAGGCTGACTTTTACTTGAAATACTAAAAGTGATATATTTGGTTTTTTGTGTGTTCAAAGTTAAGATATTATTATTCAACCAACTATTTACTACTCTTAAACCTGTATTACATTTGTCAAATGTTTCATCCCAAGTTTTACCATCAAATATTAAGGCAGTGTCATCTGCAAAACTAACAATATTTCCATGAATATTCAGACCACACAAATCATTTATAAAAATAAGAAACAATATTGGCCCAAGAACACTACCTTGCGGGATTCCAAAGGAGATTGATTTACCCTTGCTTAAAATTTGATTTATTTCTACCTGTTGTGTTCTGTCACTAAGGTAAGATCTGAACCAGTCCATTGCTGCATTATTAATACCTAAAGAAGATAGTTTTTTAAGTAGGAATTCATGGGAAACAGTATCAAATGCTTTTGATAAGTCCAAAAACACCGCTATAGCTTTGTTGCCATAGTCCAGCGCGCTTATAACTTTGGTCAATACCTTTAAAACAGCATCATTTGTACCTTTATTTGCTCTAAAACCGAATTGATTGTCAGAAAGTATTTTAAATTTTTCTAAAAATGAAACTAATCTTGACTTAGCCAATCTTTCTATCACTTTTGAGAGAGCATTGAGCAAAGATATGGGTCTGTAATTGTTAACATCTAGTTGATCTCCACCTTTGAAAAGAGGTATAACCTTAGCATTCTTACAATGAGAAGGAAATATACCACTTTTAAAACTAATGTTAACAATATGCGATATGGGACCCGCCAGCACAGAAACATGTTGCTTATATACCATGATACTTAAGTCATCAATACCACAAGAAAAAGACAGTTTTAATTCATTTATCACTTTTGAAACTTCATAAATGCTAGTACTTTTAAATTCAAAGCTATCTCCTGTAAATTGAGTACAAGGTATATAATTGTTAACAAGACACATTTCGCTAGTTTTATTTGCACTGCACAATTTTTTTGCGAATCTAGGACCAATATCACTGAAGAAGTTATTTACGTGATTAGTGATTACACTTGGATTCTCTTCCATTGAGATAATGTTGTTGTTGATTTTTAATTTTTTTATAGACACTTGCTCCTTTTGTATATTTACTGCCTCCTTTATAATCTTCCACTGTTGCTTGGTATTTCCATTGACGTTATCCAGTTTCCTTCCGTAGTATGTTTGCTTTGTATATTTTATAATTTTTGTACACCAGTTTCTATATCTTTTATAATAATCCAGCAGTTGAATGTTATTTAAATCGCCTCGACATTTATTGTGCAATTTGTCACGGATTCTGAGACATTTAATAATTCCATCATTTATCCAAGGTTTTAAATATTTCATGTTATGTTTTACGTTTCGTACCGACGAACAACTTTCCACGTGCATTTTTAAACATTTTATGAAATTTTCAGCAGCTGAATTTACATCTTGCGATGACAGGACTGACTGCCATGATTCCTCCTTTAATTTTACCTTCAAAAGATTGTTATCGATGACGGTTTTTATTTTTTCATTATCCTTCGCTTTTTTCTTTATTGTGAAGCTCATAAATCTCAGCAATATCACATCATGATCTGTTATGTCAGTAGTGAAGACAGCTCCCTGTGGTTCAAATTTAGATTTTACCATAATATGATCGAGGCAGCTTGAAGTGGTAGGAGAAACTCTAGTAGGCGAAATTATGATTGGCTTCAAACCATGAAAAGCCAAAAGAGAGAGGTATTTTTGAGTTTTCATATCGCTCAAATCCAAAGTGTTAATATTTATGTCCCCACATAAAATGATCTCCTTATTTAGTAAAGACGTAGAGTCAAGTAGAGCACTCAGTGATTCAAGGAAATTATCTATATGAGCCTGAGACGGAGATCTATAAACAGCTATTACACACAAGGTACTCGATATCTGCATCCTTAAGCAGTTTGCGCCAGGGAAAACAACTTCCTCAACAGTTGCCTGAACATTTTGTTTTACGTAGGCAACTACACCATCGTTTTGCAAATAATTATTATTTGTGTTGTAGACTGTGTATCCAGGGATATTAGGTATATTGGTCATTTTTTTCAGCCAAGCCTCTGTAAAAACTAGTACCTCAGGACGATGTTCGATACAATCGAGCATAGTTATGGTTTCATCAAAGTTTTTATTTAAACTTCTAACGTTCAAACAAAGTAAAGAAAACTTGGAATGTTTTAAAAAATTTTTGCAGGTTAATGAATCTTTAATAATTAAATTAGGTTCGGTAATTTCATTTAAATCAATGTATTTTCCTAAATCGATATCCATTTTAATGTCACAATTATCTTCGGTGCCTTATACTATTTGACTTCTACGACATTCTATTTAGGTCATCTTCGTGTTTTATCTCCCTGATTTTTTTGCCTTCATCTTCTTTCATTAGAATGGATCCATTTTTAAACCAGATGTATTTATATTTTAATTCCTTCCCCTTTATTTTGGCCTTCCAAAGTAGTTCCTTAAAATAAGGAGAAAGAGATTCTCCTAGGAATATCATTTTGTCACGGTTCGAAATGGTCTTTTTGTTTTCTAATAATTTTAATCTTGTTTCCGGATTTCTAATTTTTAGGATAATTTTTTTCGGATGACCTGGTCTTCTGTCATATTGTCTTATTGCCGAAGTGATATCCTCCGAACTTATTTTGATGTTGGCATTTTCTATTAGTTTAATGGCTGTTATTTTGGGATGTTCATTGGTATTCTCCTCAATTCCTGTGATTTCAATACAGTCATCCAGGTTCGATTGTTCTAAGCAACCCAGTCTTGTTTCTAGATGTTTAATAATTTTACTTTTACCTGCTAAATCAGTTTTTAAGTTTTCAACTTCTCCTTTAACTTCCTTCATGGAGTCTAAGCGAGAAATTATGTCATCATATTTTTGACATACAAATTCGATTGTTTTTTGAAATTCTGACATTTTTTTATCAATGTTCTCGAGTATTTGAGTTTTTGTTTTTTCTAGTTTTAAATCGACATAAGATGCAAATTTTGAAAAAACATCTTCTTCTGGGTCTTCGGGTACAGTATTCATTTTGTTTTTGGACCTTGTCATTGTGTTTAGATTTTCTTGCTGTTGGGTGCCGGTTTTTTTACTCGAATTCATGGTCACCTTAGCAGTAGATGTTTTTCGGCAGCAATAGATGCGCAGGCGCGGTCTGAGACAGTGAAGCAAGCTGTATGGTCAGTGTTGGCAATATTTTATTGTTCTTTTTTAATACTGGTTTTTAATTGTTTCCTTGATTACTTAAAAGTGTGCTCAGTCCCCCACGGCCTTGTAAAGATAATTTTGCTCTACGCTGTTGGCCTGGTCATAGAGACCAGTGGCGCACCTTTAATATAATAAAAATAAAGCCTACAGCCACCATTAACTTTATCATTATCTGGTCTATAATTTCCTCGTAACGTGTCTCAGTAAACAAGCTATATAAGTGGTGCAAGTTTTTAGTTAAATTATTAAGTTTGCCAATTACCCCAATATTGGCAATTTGTGTAGATAAATTAAGCTCTTCTATAAACAATCAAGTCCCAAAGTAAATATTTGAAATGCTAAAAGTGTTTTTCACCAGCATTCCTTGAGAAAGATCACAGCCTAAGTAAAAGATAATCTGAACCTTTGATGGTGCAATAGTTAATTGATCTAACCTATACTCTTGTGTTTGTTTAATAATATACAAGACATCACACATATTCTTACAACGGTTCCATCTCTAATCGGACTATGAGATCTCAGCATCTGAATACCCATAGTAAATTTATTGAGACACGATACTTCCTCACATGATAATTCATCACATCATAACTCACATTAACCTAACCTTACCATACCTAGCCTAACCTAAGGTTAAAAACCCCAATTATCAGTTTTCGACACTTCGAGACATGATGAATTATCACGTGAAGAATTAACATCCGATGAAAAGTTTGTACTCAATATTCATACGCTTAAAAAGTTTTCACTGAACATTCTGGTCACCTCTTACAACATAGCCAGTGTTCTACGATAAACATGGAAATAGAATATTGGTGAAAACCATTATTTCTTTTTCAAAAAAATGAAAATTTGTTTAGGATTTTGTCTAGGATTATTAATTTCCGAGACGTCATTACCTAAATGATATGGCCACTACCCCTGACTATATACTATGGAGCATGGCTGTCCAATTGATTTTCTCTTGTGTATGCTCGGAATGATCCATATACAGATCAGAAAGGATGTGCGCATTGCTTCACATTTCTTGAGATTGATTTGTGGATGGTTCGGAAACATGACTATCATGGGGAGCATTAATTTCTATGTTCCCGATGGTTATCTTCATCATCGACAGAATAGACTGTTCTATCTCCCGACATGGAGGACTATCTTGCCAATGGTTCACGCTGGTGGGGAGAGCTATCTGATTTTGAAATAGAATCACTTGGGATATTGCCATATTTAATATCAATGAAGTTTAAATGGACAAGCTTCGTCGTGGCTCGGATGAAACCAGCTTTTATCAGTTTATTTTGTTTTCTTTGCTTACTCTGATCAATATTATCTTTAAAATCACATTAATATTGTAATTAATGTTTTCAGAAGAAATACAATGAATTGAATTGAAAATGTATGAAATAAGAAACATGTATTTTTGTAGAAATTTATATGGGAAACCCTTTTTTACATAAAAATTGTAAGACATCCGTTGCTCGCATCTGCCTTTCATGAATATTTTCATTTATAGTTCTACACCCTACAAAACTTTATATATATATATATCCAGCCGTTGGGGATTACGAATATTACAAACACATATTGTATTCCTTATCAAAAATAATTGAACAAATAATACATAGTTCCGAAAATATGCCACAATCTAGTGTAAATATTGGTGTGGCTGTTATCAAGAAAATATGATAATCATTATTTTTTATATGGTATAATTTTTGCTTTGGTGATTATTCAGTTGAGCAATTTTATATCTTTTAGGAATACCTGTACAAAACTTTAAGATAACTGCTGTGAATTGATCGAATTTGTTTTACGTGATCACCGCACAAGAAGACCAACTGGAGGTAGTGGGACTGTGGCATCCCCAATTTGTGGAATGTTGTGAGGCAGGGGAAAATAGTAGGTACCTGAAATTTTTTTACCAGCGATTCCTGAGCATATTTTGAGTAAAAAATGTACATGTCATTTTGCTGTCCAATAATTTTTTTTTCTATTAAGTAAAAACAATAATAATTTCATACACACTTCACCACCGATCAGTGGCGGCTCGTGACTTTTGGTGAGCTAGAGTGCTAATTTTAACAAAAATTGCATCATTGATGTCGTCGTAGCCGAAAAATTATTTTTGTTTTTTTTTCGATTTTTTTTTTTGTATGAAGATTTTCAGGAAATCGGTGCGGCGCACAGCAAAACTGAAATTTCCTGAAAATCTTCATACAAAAAAAAAAAAATCGAAAAAAAAATTAAAATTATTTTTCGGCTCCAACGACATCAATAATTCCATTTTTGTTAAAATTAGCACTCTAGTAAAAGTTAACTAAAAGTCACGAGCCGCCACTGCCACCGATCACGCTCCCACACATCGCGACGGGATCACGTGATATGCTCGCTGTTTCGTGTGTTACCGTGCTGTTGGAACGAAACGAAGTGCTTATTACGTGAGCCGCTAGGCTTTTTTTTATATTATAGAGAATACCTCACAAGAGTCTGTGAGGTATTGCTCAATGTAACTGCTCCTGTCTGAAGCCAGTGAGACTAAAGCATCCCCAATTGGGGTATGTTGTGAGGCTAAAGGTAAGTGGGGAAGGGAAGGAGATGGGGAAGTACCTGCATATTCAGATCTAGTCATTAAACACGGCTAAAGCCATTTCAAGCAACGTTTCAATTCCGAATGGCGGTTTTACACCAGGGCGAATCTGAGAGTATTTTCCACTTCGGAAAGTGCCGCAAATATAGTATATATTATTTTAATTAATTAAATTGTGAAATTACACAAATTAATCAAATAAAATTTATTTTACGCAACCTTCGGAATGGGAGTCCAAAGCCTTGCCCCTGGACTACGCCGGCCGTCTTACACCCTGTATATAATAAATCTGTAATGGTCAGAAATGCAGTATAATATTATAATAATAAAAATCTTACTTCTA
The DNA here is from genome assembly GCA_951813805.1 of Limnephilus auricula. NCBI lineage: Eukaryota > Metazoa > Arthropoda > Insecta > Trichoptera > Limnephilidae > Limnephilus > Limnephilus auricula. Next base: position 8,195,251 of record OX638407.1, on the reverse strand, counting down.
ATATCATTATTAAATCAATCAAAAACTAAACAGAAATGATGTTTAAAAAAAAAAAAACCAACTAAACGATAAATAAAATGGCTTCATAACAATGATTCACGAGTCACAAAAAATGTACATCATTACCACCCAACAAATATATTACATTCATGACACACGCACAGCACAGATACTGTCTATAAATAGTGGCGGACATACCTAGGCTTGTCTAGACTTCCCCAGATAAAAGTATTGCAAAATGAGATGATGGTAACCAATTAGTGAGTATTAAGGTGATGCACTACTAAGAAATGCAAAATCATGTGATTTTGGTTTGACAATTAGATCGCTTAGAAATATTTTAAATGAAACTGAAATACTGCGAGTAGAACATGTCATATTTGCCTTTGATTAGTCTACTAATTTATTTTTTAGATTAGACTTTTTAATATGTATTTCTATTTTTGAAACTGATAATTCATGGTGGAATTCAATTATGTATAATAAAACAAAATTTATACTTTTTCCATATTAATTTATTGACTGTAACTGGTTTCAGCTTGTCAAAGCCATCTTCAGACTGGTACAAATTATTCTTAACCTAGGGATTTTATACAAAAAAATATTAGGGAGGGGAGGGGGGGTCTACAGGGATTTTAATCAATTATGGTTTTATTACATTTGTTGCTAAATGGGACTGTAGTAATGTATATTATAAGATTATCGTTAATTTTGTAAATATTATTCTAATTTTATGTAAAAATATAACTTTTTTTTAGTTTTTATTATTTTAAAATGTACCTTTAAAATGTTTTTGGATATCTAATGTGTCCTAAAACTATTTAAATTTTTGTTTTTATTTATAATTTTAGAGTTTTTTGTATTAAATTGCATACTACGAAATGTTTTTTTGGTCTTTGTTGTGATCTGAGGTACACTAAAGTGTACCTTCTGTAATTAATTAACGATGCATAAATTTTTTTTTTTTTTTATGCATCGTTACATATAATGGGCTCTACACACGGTGCTGCGAACAGCCGGCTGTTAGCAGCTGGCTATTGTCTCCTGTCTCCCTTTTCCTCGTGCGAACCCGTAACATTCTGTTTCACGTTGTCTTCTGTCTCTTTTATTAACACAACAAATTCAATATCACCATCTCATTTCCTCGGTTGGTACTAACGGCAGACGGTTTCTTCCAATTTGCAGTCAACGTGAAACAGAGTGTTACGGGTTCGCATGGGAAAAAAGAGACGGGAGACATCCTCCAACCTTCGATTTTTAGCCAGCTGCCAAAAGCTGCTGTTCGCAGCATGGTGTGTAGATAGTATAAAATGTAGAATAACAATTTTTTTCTAATGCTTGGATAGCCTCGGGTCTCAAGAGGTTAAACGCACAATTTGCACATTTTTATCAATTGAGTACCTATCATTTATTGCACAATATACTTTTTTAAATCACAAATTTTTTGTTGATTATTTTTGATTGAATTTCCAAGAAATTGCTACATCTTTACCTTATTATTAGGAACTTGTAGGTACTAAGACGAAGGAAAATATGATAAAACTGATTTTTAAAGATAAATATAAAGAATATTATGTGTTTTATCTTTGGAAGCATTTTTTGTCTTCTGCCTTCGTGCACGTTCCCACTTTCGTTTAAAAATCAGAAGTCGTTCCATTTAAAAATCTGAAGTCGTCCGTTTAAAAATGTGAAGTCATTCCGTTTAAAAATGTGAAGTCGTTCCGTTTAAAAATGTGAAGTCATTCCGTTTAAAAATCTGAAGTCGTTCCTTTTAAAAATGTGAAGTCATTTTGCTGTCCTAGTATCTACATAAATTGGATGTCCTAGTATCCATAGGGGATGTATATGGAGCTATTCACACATGTATGTATGTACACAATTAAAAAATGGATCCGGCACGTTTTGTAGAATGGATGGCCGGCGCAGGGCATCTGTTGAAAAATCGTGTCGGAGTGTGGGAACTCGCTTACTCTTAGGTTTATTGAAGCTGTTCACACTTGCTGCCTTGTCGTTTCTGCGTGAGCCCCACCACACAACGACCCCTCCACCTGTCCGCTCCCAGTCGCAAGGAAACATGCACATATCTAATCATACGATTTTTTGTCGTTCCGTTTTTTAAACGGAAGTGTGAACAGGGCATCCGATGTCCGATTTGTAAAGGAAGTGGGAAAGGACACTTCCGTTCAACATTTTTCTCAAACAAACAGGTTAGGAAGGTGATAAAGCAAATTATAGGCAAATAAAATGTTAAAGAATTACTACAAGCAATTAAAACGATAATTAAACGATAACACAGAAATAAAACATTCAAAGAAATGGCGGCAAACTCACCCGATTGAAAACTTGTCTCCAATGAGCCAGTGATTCATCGGACATGTTGTTCAGCGGAATCTCAACACTCCGTTGAGTCTGCATCTTGAAGGCACTTCTATAACCACAATAATAAAAACAACAGTTATTAACTGGGATATTTGTTTAAAACTTAACACGTCACACAACCGCTGAAAAACGCGCGTAACACATTAATGAAAATCGGGCACATCTATTTTATTTTATAGGAGATAGCGATTATCCGTGCAGTTTTCGCCGGAAAGAGATAAGATAATAATGGATAGCGTGTTTAGTTGAACTATTATGTGTATACAGTCACAGGATTCACGGAAATTCCACGATTCCACGCCTACTTAAATGATGACAAACAATACAGTTAAATAAATTAGCGAAATTTGAATTTCTAACAAGTAACTAGTTTTATTTGATGGGATATCAATATTTAGAGGTGTGATTTCACAGTCTGGGGATTAATTTTAACACGTGCACTTTAAAAACAGGAAAATAGGTGATACCTTTATACGCCCAAACACAAAATCCGTTTTCGTAAAAAGTAATAATTGTCGACTGTCACAAGTTTAGTTAACTATTTAACTGTCCAGTGTTGCCAGGTAAAATTTTGGAAACTCCCTGGAAAGGCATTTAAAATCCCTAGAAATGTGAGAGTTCTGCATTTTGGATGGAGAGGCCTCCGAGGAGTGCTTCGTTTTAAAAGGACTCGTGTTATGGAACCGGCACACATGCTCATGAGTAGCATGCTCATTTCCCCTTCCACCCGCAATGCTACCTAGCAGCATGTGTGTCATAGTACTGATAGGATAGAATAGAATAGGCGCCGGTCACTGGAGATTGTTTACAACTTGTTCTTATTATATGTTTATAAACATTCAGATTTAATGGATATTGTCGTGTTTTGTTTTGTGAACTATATTATTTATGTCACTGTTATGATAACCAACACCCCTACATAGGTCACCTCAAGTGGTTCCCTACGTTTGGTGACTTAGCTGGGATGCCCGGGTCTATGGAGTGAGTATAGGTGTCCCGGGTCTAGGTGTTCTAAATTTCTCGCATCCTTAAAACTATCGACTATAATGGGGTAAATATCATTTTTTTTTAAATGTGAAAAACCACCTAATTCAATCAAATATTAACTGACACTTATTTTTTTAACCGCCCTAGGCCTACGAACGTACGTGATAAGGTACTGACACATTTGCTTATTACAAGCCGGCTTATGAGTATGCTCTTTAATGAGCATGCTCACACAACTGTACACACTTGCTCATAAATGAACAGGCTTGGCTTGAGCTTTCTCATGAAAGAGCATGCTCAAAGCCAACAATTGAACACACATGCTCTTTAAAGAGCATGCTCATGTCAAATAATAACTGTCATCGTATCTATAGAGACAATTCCGTTCGCCCAGAACATCTTATTGCTTGCAACGCAATTATTAATTATTTAAGAAAATTATAAGGATTATAAAAGATTTTATTTTATAAACGCGGTTAATCACAGGATACCATATTATTTGTCCCAGCTCTCAAAGGTCTCATAGAAATCGTTGTATCTCCCTTACTATCATAGTGAGAAGTATGATTTAAATGGTATTGGAAAGAAAATACAACACGCTATATATTCAAATCTAAAAGTAAACTACAAAAAAATAAAATGTACACCTTTTTGAAACCAAACTTTCCGATCAGAATTTGAATAAAAATTATGAAACTTTGTGAATTTTTAAAGTTTTTTTTTTTACATAAAATGACAAAAAAGTGAGGTTACCATTTTTAAAACTTTTAAAAGTTTTCATCCAAAAATTTTATATTTATAAAATTACATGGTTATTTCCAATAATATAATTTAAAAGCATATTTCATCACCTTTCGAAAACAGTTTTTAGTTTTCGGATACGTTAACAAATATTCCATTTATTTGGATTTTATCTCAAAGCGGGAATATTTTTAGCCTCTGACAAAAATCGCCAAATTATTGAAGGGATAAGAAAATTAAAAGATCGATTTGGGTTCGTAATCGGATCACTAGAAGAGCAAACCTTAGAGCAAGTAATCATTTGTTAGTAGAAATGCGAGATGTCAACGGATATAAAAATCATTTACGAATGCTTCCGCAGTATTTGACGAGCTACTCTCTAAAATTGCATACAAAAACGAGATACTCAAATGCGGAATGCTATTCCGAAATGAGATCGGATTGAAATGAGCATGCTCATAAGCCAGCCTGTCCACACATGCTTAGAGGCTTCCCCTTCCATCCGATAATCCAATGAGCATGCTCACAAATCAAACGTCTGTCGATTTGAGAGTATGCTCTTTTGGCTTCAAATGAGCATGCTCATTACTAGCAACGTCACTGACACACATGCTACTAGGTAGCAATTGCTACTAGTTAGTTATTACTTAGTTACTCTTTGGCTTAGTTACTCTTTGGCTTCAAATGAGCAAGTGTGTCCGTAGCAATACGTTCATGTCGATTGTACCATTCTACACTATCCCGTATCACTAACGCATTTTTTAAAATATTTATTTTTTTATTTTTTATGTTTTAAAAACTTTTATTTTAATAAACCTATTGTAAATGCATATATTTTGACAATATTTTATCAGATATGAGTATTTTACCGAAATAACCCGAAGGTAGGGCGGTTAATATCACTCATATTATTTATTGCTGGTATTGAATTATTAGTGCGTGTCAGTGGATATTAGTTAACTCATAATCGTACGGAAAAGAAACCCACAACCCCATATAACTTCAAACTCCAATACTAGAACAAAACTTTCACCCGCCGTGTAGTTCATAAACAGAATCGACCGCTAGAAAAGCAAAGACTGTGACGTGTCACCAGGACTCATCGCTCACAAGTACCAGGAGACTCGTGAGTTGCGCGGACCGCGGACCGGGGACCCCGGTGGAGACATTAGGGTTCCCGGTTCGGCTCCGAGTTCCGGATTTGAGACCGATTCCGAGTTCCGGGTCCGGGTTCAAGTCCGGGACCGGGTTCTCTGGAAGCAGTCGATTTGAAAATGGAGTAGGAGTAGGATCCACTTCCCGCAAAGAACCCGAGTTTGAGAGCCCATTCCAGCTGAAATGACACATCGCTATTTTCTGCTGGAGATTCTAAGAATTTTGTAAAAAATGGTCGATAAAAATCTTTGCCGATACGGAATTCTCCCTAGATTTTATCAAAAACTCCCTTTCTGTCCTGAAACTCTCTGTTTCTCCCTACACCAAGGGATTTCTTCCGAAGTATGGCAATACTGCTAGTGTCACCGAGCGAATGGCTGCCAACTTAAAAATGGAAAATCAAAGGAATTTCATTGTGTTAAGTTTCCTGCATTGAGATATTTGTAAAGTTACCATGACAACCATGTGACAACCATTCACAATAAATACAAACTTGTGCAACTTGTATCAAATGCATGTTTTTCACTTTATTACTACTTATAACTGTGTAAAATATACCTTTGTAATGACAAACTTCACAAGGTGCAACAAGATATCAGAAGTTTACAGGAGCACTGATAAAATTGCGAACTTTAAATTTAAGTTAGTAGAAACATTATACTTACTGAATTTTAAACTTTGTTGTTATTTTTCACCATCAATGAGATCCGGGAATGTAATCATAAGAAGAATTGAAATACTAGAAATTTATTGTGATGATAATTATTTGGGAAATTCCTACGCTAATTTTACACAAAATAATTTCAGCTTTAGACCTTTTAGCATTCATTGAGCGAAAATTTTCTACTTATATTAATATATTTTTTAATGTGTGGGATTGAGCCTACAACCTCCAAACTCTTCAAATGTTAAATTTCAAAATTCACTGTGCTATATTTACATTGTTTTAAAACAGAGCTGACAAAGATAGATTAACATAATATTTCCATTGGAATAATATTTTCATTTGCACTTAATAAACCTCAACTATATAAATTTTTGTATATTTTTCATTAACTTTTCCTTGTTTGGTTGCAGGGTTAAATTCAAAGAAGTAAACACCGTCATACCGCTTCCAAAATTTGAAACTTTTGCTTCGCAAGAAGGTCCCGCGGAGCAAGAAAACACGGGTTACTATGAAGAAAAAACATTCTCGTGGCAAGAAAAGGCTTTGGGCCCAGCAGAAATCCATCTTTGTTCAGAATTGAGCAATTGCACAACTGATGCAGAAAAGAAATACCACGAAAAGATCGTGAACAGCGAACTGAACTTAGATAACCACAAAACCAAATTGTTTTCTTATGTCAATAATGACGATTATAACTTTAATCTCCAAGAAAGATTGACAACTGGGACGCAGAGTCAAATAAATGAACTCGGTAAAATGATCCATATTTTTAAGTTAAATAAGGATATCAATAAGAAGGAGGATGGAACTGAGATTTTGAAACAGCCGAATTTCAAAAAGAGTGATACCATTATTGGAGATTTTGACAGCCATTTAGAGAAGATGTATATTGTTGTTGACATGAATAATCGTGAAAGGTAGATAATATGTGTTTAATTTATTTGTTCTTTTATTATTCAGGGAATTGATATGTTAAATATGTCCTTTTAATTCGCTTAGTATAAATATGACGATTTCTGAAAGCGACTTTCACCAACAGATAAATATGACAGAAAATGAATTAATTTTTGTCGTTTAAAGGCATAGTGTCATTTTTACGACTCGTTCATGGGTTTAACAGCTGGGCTGCGAATGATTAGCCGGCTTCTGGTTTCTTCCCCCCTACAACATGGGTCTCTTGTTCACTCCTTCTTTTGCTTCACATCCCTAAATTCAACTTAAACCCTGAGGGAAAGGTTTCGTACACCAAAAGATTCCTTTATTGACAAATTATAAAATTATTTTGTCAATATTTAATGCTCTGTTTTCAGTGATCCAAATTTTCTACTTAGACGTGAATGTGTCCTCTTTACCCTGACTTGGAACGCAGGAAAAAAACAACTAAAGGTGTCGCCAGACTTCAATGACATTAATTTAAATCCTTATTTGTTGGAAGTCAACTATTACTCAAAACAAATCTTTCATTACTCAATAGAGCATGTAATTGATGATTTCTTCGATGAGGCAAAACTTGCAGAGATGGAATTACTAAATCAGGTGAGAATTTAGCAAATTGTATTGAAGAAATTTCGTGAATGTCTGTGCACATTTTGGACAAAGTTGAGTTTTGGAGGGAAAATTTAGTACATACCAGTACATATTTCAGTACCAAATATGACAGTTATGGGCTCTACACACGGTGCTGCGAACAGCCGGCAGTTAGCAGCTGGTTATTGTCTCCTGTCTCCCTTTTCCTCGTGCGAACCCGTAACATTCTGTTTCACGTTGTCTTCTGTCTCTTTTATTAACACAACAAATTCAATATCACCATCTCATTTCCTCGGTTGATACTAACGGCAGACGGTTTCTTCCAATTTGCAGTCAACGTGAAACAGAGTGTTACGGGTTCGCATGGGAAAAAAAGAGACGGGAGACATTCTCCAACCTTCGATTTTTAGCCAGCTGCCAAAAGCTGCTGTTCGCAGCATGGTGTGTAGATAGTATTAGGGGGCAGAAACTGCTTTACCAACCATCAATAAACATAAATAAACCGGGTTAAGTAACATTAATTTTATGGTTATTAAATAATCCTTTTTTCCATTCTGTTTTCAGATAGAGCTTTCCCATAAACAAATACATAAAAGCAAAATATTTCGGAACTTTTCTCTGCCACCAAAAAATGTCCTCAAGTGCTTTTATATCATAGAAATATTATCAGCGCACTTCTTTGAGTACGACAATCTCTATGTTGAATATAATATTGAACTTCCCTATGGCTTTGTATCCTCCAGCCCTCTCAAAGGGGTCACTCAGACCGCGCAAACCAAAGGCACTGATAAAGATGCACACTTTGGCCATATTTTTGAGCTGTGCGTGAACTATCAAATGGATTTAGTGTACGAAGAAGGTAAATTAGAATTCATAAGTATGATTTATCTATCTTTCATTCTTCCTCTGCCAGTTCCATGCCTCACTGCCGTTGAATGCCTGACTGAATCCTGTAGAAATTAGATCCCAGAAGCCTTTGTGTGATGTAGCCATGTATGATCATGTGAAAAATATGGAGATTCTCAAAGAATGCAAGGCTGATGTTAAGAGTAATGAATAAAATTAAGAAACAGACGCTTTGATAGTTTGGGCATGTAGTACAAATGAACAAAGAAAGGAGTGTAAAGGGAATAATTTATGATCCAAATGTGAATCGTGGAAGAAGTCAGGGATGCCCGAGGAAGATATGGCACGATCAAGTGAAATAATTACTTGAGTCGGGCCATGTCAAGATTTAGAATAACAGGAGGGTATGTATTAGACAATGTATGAATGTAAATGAAGCAAGGAGTGTGTGCCAAGACCGAGCTGTTTGGCAGTCCACCCTTCCTTCCTATCACTGTCGGTAACTTAGTGATGGTTTGTTAGTTAGTTATTATATCTTTAGAGAGAGAGAGAGAGAGAGTTTATTCCTTCAGACAAAACCTTACATTTTAATGTACTAAAATTTGTTCGAAAATCGGTGTTACTCAGTGTTGCCACAGTTATGAATTTTTTTTGTTTAATTTTATATTTTTAGACTTTCTTACATAGGTACTGTAAGTAGGACTCTGAGAACCACAATATTGTAGTACAGTGATTTTTGTGAGACATTCGAATTTAAGGGAGGGGAAGGAGTCCTAGTTCTGGTCCCTATCATTGCATTTTGTTGTAACATCAAACAAAATTCCTACTGCCTAGAGCCTGAGCACCCGTGGCACCCCGAAGGAAATGAAAGGGTCAGAGGAACGTTGGGTATTAGGCTATTCGCATCCAGTTGCTAAATTTACCAAAAGCCTTTTCAGAATATTGACTAGTGTAATACCTTTACTGAAGAGTCTTGGGCAATGTTGGTGCTGCAATTATTTATTCCATTTAATCAGGTTCAGCGGCCAGGAACCACTCCTCAGTTTTTGAGAGATATCACTCGTCAAAGTTTGTTGTACAGAAAGCGAAGAAGAATATTTTAAACTAACACATTTTATGAACTGAATTTTCAGAAAGTAGATCTTGAAAGAGTGACATCTCTTAACATAAGTTAGAACTTACATCAAATTTATGCATTGCCCAATATCTTTGTTGTTATATTATGACCCAAGATCATTTGTAAGATTTAATAATTATGCCGACTAAGTTTTATACTTTAAATATGAGTGTACAGAGGCATCACATGGATGCATTATTCCTGTATAAATTAGTTAACAAAATATTCAATGACCGCAGTTGCTAAAAAAGATTAATTTAAATGTGCCTGTGTGAAGCACTTGCTTTTCTATCTTATTTAAAGTGGTTCAATGCAAAAAAAAACGGTAAACAAAATTGTTGCTTGAACTGACTATGCATAAATCACATTAACTTGATATCGAAAGTGGACATTTTCAATTGGGAGCTGAGTAAAATATTTATAAAACTATGAGTAACTTTTCTGTTTTATTTTTGTTTTATTTATTATACATGCATTCTGTCTTCTTATTATTTATTTATTTATTTATTGGTAATATATAATATATAATTTTTTTTTATGTATGTAATTCTTTTCTGTTCATTTTGTTCAATTTTGCAAAGATTAATAAATAAATAATGTTTACGAAGAAAGTAAAACAATAATAATTTTATGCTTATTCTTTCTCTCCAGAAGTGCTTACCCGCGAACCTGATATCTACTTTGAGGTAATATCATGCGACTCATGGGGCCGGCAGCGCACGGAGGGCTACTGCCACGCGCGCCTGCCGATCACGCAGCCGGGCCACCACACCCGCACCCTCTTGGCAGCCCGACCGCAAGGCTCCAACCAGCGCCTGTGGGAGATGAACCGGTACTTTGTGGGCGGGAGACACATGTTAAATGATTTAACGTGGCTCGCCATTCCCGGGACTTTGGAGGTGAGTTTGCTTTATTCAAATTTGACATGCTAAGTTGTAAAATAATATATGTGTTACCATGTGTTACCAGGGTCACTGAGATACCCCATGCAAAAACTAATTATTTTTCAAATTATAAAAGATGTGCTTATAGGTTTTGAATTCACTATTTAAGCAGATGGATGAAGGAATGTAATTTCTGAGAATTAGCTTCCCCTGTGGCAATGGATAGGTTAATATGTTTAATTTTTGAAAGCTATGGACGGGTTGTTTTTCAGGTTGGTTGTCAGAATTTGAACAATTACTCAAATTTCAAGTTCTGTGAAAGTTATATTGTCATTTTATTATTTTGTAATAAGCCGATAGTTTCACAGAACTTGGATTATAACGAAAGTTGAATAGGATCTTTGCAGAACTTGAATCTTAACTTTGAAATTTGTTGAATTATTCAAAGTCTGTGAAACAAGCCATCCTAAGTATGGGCCTTTTACTAAGCATTATTTGTTCTAAATAGGGTAAAAATATATAAATTGATTCCCGTTGAAACTTGACCCGTCCAACAGCTTGCCAAGTGTTGTCTTACCCATTGGGGTATCAACAACCTGTTTGCGATTAATTTTTCCAATAAGAGCTTCATTATTAAATATATTTACTGGAATTCTTATAAAGATAGAGCCTTAATAACTCAGGTACGGAACATACGTCATTCCTATGTCTACCTACGTTAAATTATCGTGAAAACACGCTTATGTGTCCAAGCGGTTAAGAATTAATCTGAGAAATCCACCTTCTCCGCTCCTTACTAATAATTACCGTTTGACATTCTTAACTTTGCAGTCGTCGATAGTTGTGTATCGTGTCAATAATAACAATGATGTCAATAGTCGCTAATGTGGATTTTGTAGATATCTTGATAACTCAGGTGCGGGGCATACGTCATTCCTATGCCTACCTACGTTAAATTGTCGTGAAAACAAGCTTAGGTGCCCAAGCGGTTAAAATTATGATTTAAAAAATGTTTTTTTCCTTGGTTCATTAGTTCCTCCTTTGGCCACTAACAAAATTGTCTGACAAGGGATTATAAATGCTTTAAAGTAGGGACCATACGAGGAAAGACGAGGAAAATAATGAAAGTAGTTGGGAATTAAGCATGTTGCTTTGCTGGTGGGAACAGAAACAACCTTGAAACTAATATAAATCAATTATTTGTAATATTTTCTCTAATTGCAGGGAAAGAAACTCAACAAGTTTGGCATCAAAACCGTGTCGACTGGAAGACTGAAAATTGGCATCAATGTCATTCTGCAAAGTAGGAATTTTGTCACCAGTAAAACTGCCCGAGAGCTTTCGGTAGAACTGAAGGAACCAGTGGCCGAACGTTTGAGCGCTGACTCGCTCTTCAAGAGTGTCAATACGGTTCTGCAGGCGTACAAACACGCCAAGGAGAAGCTCGTCTCCTGTCAGGAGAGTGAAGAAAAATAGTCTAGGGTTGAACTGCATTATTGGCAGGAGGTAATATGGCGGTGGGATTATTCCAAGGCGTAATATTGTGACGATCAACCAAGTGAAAATGCTCAGTTTCATGATAAAAATTGCCAAAGACTTTTGTAACATATTTATACTTTAAAATTTTTTTATATTCATTAGTCCAGAGATAAATTTAGCATAACTCACCTATTCGGTCGCTGCATATTAAGGTTCACTCAGACTCTAAATTTTTAAAGACATATAACCGAGCCCTTGCCCCGAATAATGTTGTATCCAACAATATTCTTGTTTCGAGAAAAATGGAAAAAACGAAACCGGTTATGTTTCATAACATTTTATATTTAAAATACAATAAGCATACAATTCTTAAGACTTTTAAATGAAAAGTCTTGAAAAAGGGCTATTAAATTAGAATTTATTGCAAGAATTTGTGCTGAATATATTTGTAAAATGTTGTATATGAAAATTTCACATACAACGTTATTCCACAAAATGCTTATTTTTTACTTTTCTGACCCTCAAGAAAGCACTAAGCACCATCTAACATCAATTTAAATATGTCATTGATGCATTTGAGCTTTAAAAAGCAAAAAAACTATTTGAATAAATGAAACTATTTGCAATCAAGATTTCGTCTTGAGATCAACTTAGAGCATTATTCCACAAAACTGTTTCAATGGCTAAAAAGCAGCCTTAACAATATTTTTTCTGGATGAATTCTACTTTTATGCATTCTTCAGTTGAAGTGTATCTAGTTGAAGCCATAATACGTTCGTTTTCTCCATTTATTTTCATGAATTAAACCTATCGATAAACGGCTTTATGCAAAATTCTTCCACAAACTGACATTTAAAATGCTGCCACAGGCCTAAAAAAATATTCATTACCATATAATATATAATAATATAATATATAATAAATATCATATTTTTCATATAATCTGCATACTTCACCCGCCATAACACAGGGACATCCCTAGCATGGCGGGCGAAATAACACAATATGTACACTATGTATAAAATTCTTTAATAAATAAATATCTTAAAAGATGCGTAAAAATATTTCCAACATTATTCCATCAATAACTCAACATTTATAGTTTTGTTGGATACAACATTATTCCGGGCAAGGGCTCAACTTATAAACTTAATATTCCTATTGAAAATATAAACTGTAACTGCTTAATGAAAAAAGTAAAATTAATTAAGCTGTCGAACAGAAGATCGGTATCTGATGTTTTTACTGTTTTTAAATGCATTCATTCCATTATTGTGAGCCCTGTATTAATGCAATTGAATTCATTTCATGTTCCTAATAGTCACACGAAATAAAAATGTCTTTCACTGCAGAAATCATGTCAATACTAATTAGTTTATGTACTCCCTTATACTACGTATGTATACACAGCAAGTAACCAATATGCAGATAGTTTCAATAGAACAACGAAATATAGATCAACGAAAGAACTTATAAAAAAGCATGTCACATATTTTTTGAAAATAGTTATTAGTTTACATTTTGTTTACAAAATTTGTAAATGTTCATTTTAGTTAATGTATCATATGTTTACACTGTATGATTGATTTTTTATCCATTTTATGTAAAAAAAAAAAAAAGGGTTTTATTCTGTATTTAAAGCTCTTTGTACCGTAAATAAATAAATAAGTATTTATTTCGCGGGTTACGAATAACCTGACAATATTAGAATTCCTCCCCATGCGATCATTATTAACGAAAAATGTTGCTTGCGCAGTGATGGATGCCTTATAGCCAGTTCACACGAGGCGATTTGTCTTGGTCCACTCGACAATTGAAAGCTAATTGACAAGTGTGAACCTTCTTTCAACGAATTAAAGCAAGTTTTTTCAAACAATTTTTCACGTTCAATCAAAGTTGATCAACAAAAATCGCATCGATTTGTCCACCTAGATTAGTAACTAACCATGCATCAACTATCATGCCATTACTATGCAGGGGTAGGCAGAGATGGTAAAAATCCACACAAAACACAACTCGGTCTAGGCACACATTTATTACTTCATTCACATTAATGCAACGGCATATAAAGTAGTCACAGAGAGAGGTTGAAGGTTCTTCATCGACGATCGTCCTCTTGAAATATGAATGAATCTAGTTGAATCTCACACGTCTTATATGAAAACGAAAAAGACAGAAGATACTAGAACGATGAAGTCACGTACGACCTCTCTCTGTGAGTAAAATCCATATTACTATTTTATCCTTTTTTTAACATTAACTCCAGTCAGCAGTCCTGAGGAAAATAATTTCACCCTGTCATCTTTGGGAATGCTGTGTGAAGGGTCTTTTTAGAGACAGGAAGGAGAGAAAATAAGTATGAGGGGTAGTTAAGAATCTGATGGTCAGTGTGTCCAGGAGTGACGGACATATGAATCTAATTCGGGAGGCGGGTGTGGATACCGCCGCCCCAGAAACCATTTATTGGATAACCAACACCTCTGCCATAAGTCACCCCAAGTGATTCGCTACATTTGGTTACTTAGCAGGAGAGCTGGGTTCATGGGGTGAGATTTGTCTAGGTCTTGGCGGCGGATAATCTGGACACACTGAACCCCAGATTCCTACCCAACCCTCATACCTTTTTCCTTCCCAGAACTTCCTTTCCTTAAAAATACCCTCCTGGACACATTAACCCCAATTTTCTACTCACCCCTCATACCATTTTCTTTCCCAGAACTTCCTCTATTATCTTTACATATAAAAAGACCCTCCACACAGTATCCTCAAAGATGACATAGGCCCTGAGGGATTTTTTCAGGGCCTCCTGTGGGGAGCTAATGTAAAAAAATACTTACACTATTTCCTCCATGGCTACCTGTTTATATTATAATCATTCCTATTTACTTTAGTTTTTATTTGTTTTTCATAGTTAATTGAAATAACAATCTGTGTTCAATCGGGATAAAAAATAAAATAGATTTTACTAAGTTCAACATTTTTATGTCAAATGTTTATTGCACGCAAATTGTATGCATTTTTATTATAATAGAATGCCGATGCACTTTAGTTCTGAAATTATCGCCTTATTGATTTGCAGCCGAACAACTAGATGTCGCTAGTGATAATGAAATCAGAAGTAGATGACTGTGCTATTATTTGTCATGATGTATCATGTCATAATAGCGATGGGAATGATCGAAACTTTTATATAATCGATTTTTTTTAATCGAGACATCATAATGATCGAATGATTAATCGATTTTTTGCTCGGAGTTTGGGAGCAATAGCCACGGTCAGGGGCAGAATTTTTGACTGTGTGTGTGGGGGGGGGGGGGGGGGGGGTAGGAAGCCGAAAATTATTATGGTGCATCATGTATGGCAACGCCTATTTTTTGTTGTAATTTTATTTGTTGTTTTTTGGTATGCATTTCACAACATAACAATTATTGTTAAGCTACTTAGTTTAGCCCGTTGGTAAAAATTTCCATAAAAAATATTTATGTATGTTTAATAATATATCAATAATTGTATGACATTTTTGTGCATAAACAATATCTAAAAACATGTTTAAATAACGCAACATTAGTAAGTAAGTACTGCAACAACATTTCAATCACCGTTTTTCTTTCCTGGCAATGGCAAATTGGCAAATTCCTTTTTGTTTGATGGCAACATTAGTGTTATTCCATTTTTCCACGAATTTCAAATATGTGGGCATCTCATAACAATAAAATTACTAATAAGATATTTAGTTTAGCCGGTAGGTACAAATTCCCATTAATAATATTGACAGTGTGTCTGTGTTTAATACGAAGATAATAATTTTATGTTGTTTTTGTTAAAAAATAACCTCTAAATAACATGTAGGTTATGGACACTTTTTCGTATGCAATTATTAACAGATAAAGTTTTCTTACTATAGAAATCGTTTCATTTTTATTACAAACTAAGAAACACCTGTTAATTTCAAATAAATTAAATATATTTGGTCATATAAAGCAGATACGTCCATATGAAAACATATTACTTGCTGAGTATTATTTACTGCCCTGAAGAAACTACGGTTTTAGCGAAACCCGGTCGGTATTAAATATAAAAATGGTATATACTAAGTTATTGTTTTATTTTAAATTAAATATACAATACCCAAATTGATAATACATAACCTCATAATAAACATTTTTAAATTGTTGAAAGCTATCACTATCGCAATCTTTTACGTATAAACTATACTGAAAACGTTACCTAAAAGTATTCATTCATAATTTAAAATTCACACATCAGGTTGATTATAACATGCACCTATAAAATATTTCGTTTCTCAAGCAAAATCACTTTCGATGACGTTTCAAGACTTTGCATTCGAATTCTGACATCGAGAAGCGAGAATCGATTCCAAGTTCGATGACGTTTAAAACCGATTGTCTCGGACTGTGCATTCGAATGGATTCTGACATCGAGAAGCGAGAATCGATTTCAAGTTCGATGACGTTTCAAACCGATTCTCTCGGCCGTGCATTCGAAAGAATTTTGACATCGAGAAGCGAGAATCGATTCCAAGTTCGATGACGTTTCAAACCGATTCTCTCGGACTGTGCATTCGAATGAATTTGACATCGAGAAGCGAGAATCGATTTTTCTATGGAAATGAATCGAAATCATTCGATGGTAAAAAAGATCGAGTAAATCATCGATTATTCATCGATTGTGCCCATCGCTATGTCATAATAATTTGTTAATTTATAACTAAAAAACAGAATCTTATTATAATAATAAAAATATAACCAGAAACTCGAAAATATTATTTGCTTTATGATTGGCATACTTATTTATTTTCTTTATCTCATTCTACGTGCCGTTAATTATTATTATGTGATATAATTATGATGATGAGGTAGGTAGGTACCTATTTATAAATGACATTTCGTTATTATCTTGTTTCGTCGTGTGTAATCAATTTTATGTTAATAGTGTTTGTGGTAACAGAAATAGCATTTCTCGTGGAAATGTCGTAAATTAATCGATACAATATCATTTTATCAACTAAATTATTGTCTATGAATTTCGTAGAGTAACGTTTCTTTTTTCTTTTAAAAAATAAATCTACCGTCTACATCATGGGTCGGCCACCAGCGGCGACAGTCGGCAACAAACCCGCGAAATTCTCGCCGCAACGGACGATTTCATACACAACGGAGTGAGAAAGGGAACAAGTGATGAAATAATACAAGAAATGTGATGTATTACTGTGAAGTAAGATGGATAAGCCGAGGAGCAGTACTTCAACGATTTTTTTTATTGAGGAAAGGAATTTGTAACTTCATGGAGATGAAAGGAAAGGCAATAAACTAACTTTCCAACAACGAGTGGGTTTTAGATCTTGGGTTTTTAACTGATAAGACTGCCGAACTGAATCTATAAATACACGTTTGTAGGGAAAAAAAATGATGTGCAATATGTATTCAGATGTTAAATCTTTTGAAATAAAACTACTATTATTTATCAAGCATATCGATGAAAGAAAACTCGATCATTTTCCAAATTGCAAGAAAGCAGTAGAAGAAGCTGGGATAAATTTTGTTTGGCAGAATACTTAAATAAAAACTGCATTAGTACAATTTCAAACTGAGTTTGAAAACCGGTTTGCTGATTTCAAAAAGATCTCACATAAGATGGAGATTTTCGAAAACCCTTCGCAGTAGATGTTGATAATGAACCAAGCGATACCATAACATGATATATTTGCCACATGATATATTGCAATACCACAACATGATATATATCAACGTGATATATTTGCAAAGTGATACAATACTTAAAATGGCTTTTATGGGAAAAAAACTAACTAGGTGGATTTCTACGGAAGTTTGCCTTCTGAAAATTACAAAGAATTAAAAAGGTTTGCTCAGCAAATAATTACAATGTTTGGTAGTACATATATTTGTGAGCAAACTTTTTCAATTCTGAATAATCGAAAAAAGAAACACTGTTCTCGCTTACAGGATTAACATTTAGACGTAATACCACGCTTTTCTACTTCAAAAATGCAAACTAAAACAAAAAACCTTGCAAGTATAGGCAACGACAAAAATCTCATTGATTGTATTAATTTCAATAAATGTCAATAAATCAATAATTTTAATAAATGTAAAAACATACAACACATAAGCGATTTATTTTTAAAACTAAAATATTTATACACAAATATTGTAGGTATACTGTGGTGACATGTGACTAGGGTCACCAGATGAGAAGACTTTTCCTGACATGTCCAGAATTTTAGCTGTCCGTCAGGGAAACAATGAAAATTGGAAATTGTCAGGAATTTTTAAAAATATAAGAAAAAATAAATATATGTAATAGAATTTTGCGTGTAACGGAATTTACGAGATGACGGATTTCCTGGCAGAATCGAACAAAATGACAAAAACATGACCGTATAGGCGAAAATACCCGAAAAATTCACAACCTGAAATTTTCTGTGAACTCAACCTGAAATGAGTTTACCTGAAAAATCATTTTTTTTGTCAGGTAAACTCATTTGCGGATCTGGTAACCCTACATAATAGCGACCCGCACCAATCCCCACGTAAAATATTTGCCCTTTTACAACAAAAGGTTGCCGACCCAGGATTTCCTGGCAGAATCGAACAAAATGACAAAAACATGACCGTATAGGCGAAAATACCCGAAAAATTCACAACCTGAAATTTTCTGTGAACTCAACCTGAAATGAGTTTACCTGAAAAATCATTTTTTTTGTCAGGTAAACTCATTTGCGGATCTGGTAACCCTACATAATAGCGACCCGCACCTATCCCCACGTAAAATATTTGCCCTTTTACAACAAAAGGTTGCCGACCCATGGTCTACATGAGTGGTAAGCCTCGTCAAACGGGAGGCGTACTCATCGCGCGTCAAGGAGCCAAAGCGTCCCGGACTGGCGTCGCGCTCTAGCGCTGCGTTGTGTTAATAAATGAACCAATACTGTTGTGTTGTACTGAACATTATAAACCGGTCAAACAGAGGGAGCGCAGTCAGCGCACTAGCAGTACGCGATGGTCTGCCGTGGCGTCAGAACGCCGCGTTGTATTTTTTTACAGAATTTTATTTGACGCCGGGCGTTCTTGCTTGACTGTGGTAAAAATGGTGACTGAAGAGTTAATTGAATGTGTCCGAAAACATCCTTGTTTATATGACACGAGGAACAGTGCATACAAAAGTGTTTCTATAAAGGCAAGATTATGGGAGGACATTGGAATTGAAATTAATAAATCTGGTAAGTAAGAGAAAATTTTATTGGTTAAAATAAGACAAAAACTTTTCACGTATTTTGAATGCATCAGTAGTTGATCTCATATTTGATGGCCTTTGTGCGGCCAAGCCCTAACAGGTTCATTTTGTTCAGGCTCCATAGTTATACCTAAGATCCTGTTCAGAAGGAGCGAATCGTTACGCGCGTAGGCGAGGTACTAGGTGCCAATTCATCGCGTTGCTCGTCGCGTAACTCGCGCGTAGTGCGCGTGAGTCGAGATACTACAAACTCTATGGTTGCGTCCAGTTTACGCGCGGATTGCGCGCGTAACGATTCGCTCCTTCTGAACAGTCTCTTACGGCCGCTGTTCCCAATCCTACTAATCAATTACTAAGCCAAAATTTTGCCTTAGTATTTGATTAGTGCACAACTACGCTTTTTCCAACACACAAGTATCGCTTAAGCATTTATCTTAACCTAAGGAAGCCGGACTAGTGGATTAAACTCGTTCCGGCCGCCTCAGTTTTGGACTAGTTCTTAAAAGTGTCAACAGAGTAGAAAAAATACCGCGAACACAATGTATGGTCGATGAAATATCACTTTGACAGAAGACACAGTTTCGCGCTCATTTCACTTCTGTTGTATTGCGTTTATCAATTATCATTTTAATTAATATGGTTGAGAAGTTCAGATGCGTGCGGAGCAGAGACGAAAAACGGTTAATTTATGCGAAAAACTATGTCGTTTTCGAATATTCGCCAAGCCAAGTGTCAAGTCCAGTACCTACGGTCAAGCTGACACTTTATTTTATATACGTTTGTTTAAAAAATATAAAATGTCAGTTTATGGATAAAAATATTTTACATGAATTACGTGTATTAATAATAAATCCAACAATTAACTCTATAATATTAATTTAACTTCGAAAGTTCTTACTTTGATGTCATTTTATTGTCTATGAAAGTGGGCGAGGCCAGATAACATAAGATGTTTGGGGACAACATAAATCGAGCGCTACCCTACAAAATGCTTAGCTGATCGCGGCCTCAGATGAATCGATTTAAAAGTTAGAAACAGCGGCCGTTAGTTTTCCCTTTTTGGTTCGAATATAGTCATGCAACCAGCATGTTGCCTTTACAATATCTATAGCAGTATCTACTTCACATTCAATTGGTCGTAAATAAATTTGCCATTTTTGTGCTAATATTCCGAAAGCATTTTCGACAAGACGTCTTGATTGAAATTTGTTTTTCTTTGATCCTGTACTGCTGCAATTCTCGAGAAAGGGCGCATCAAGTACGTTATCAAAGCAAATCCTTCATCACTGATAAGTTACATGCGGCACAGGATCGTTAGTGCCAGGCAGTGGTTTATCAGGCAGTAGAAACTTTGCTAGGATGAATTCTTTATAAAACATGGAATTCCCAAATAATGCACTATCGCTTTGACGGCCATATCTACCAACATCAACAACAAGAAATTTATAGAATGGATTGACAATAGCTATAAGGCGATCCGCCCACTGAGGCAACTTAAAACTCTCAACTGGCAACTGTCTTTGTAGGACAATGCAATGGCCCATACACTACACCATCACTCAAAAACCCGTTGTCAATGGTAACGTAAGCAGTGACTCGATACTTGCACTGCTGATTGCCATTGCTAGTTGCCAGCTGTCAGCTGATTGTTCTTCGTCTATGGTTAAACAAGCTTTTTGACCAATCAAGACATAGAAACCAGCCAGTTTTAGTTTGGTTTCGGTTGCCTCGTCAGCGGAGCGCCTAAGAACTATAGAAAAAAAATCTTCTTACAAAAATAGTCGGATCCACTATTGCTTGGACATTTTATAGCCACGTGTTTACCATCTACAATTCTACAGTACCTACCGACACAGTTCGGAAAATTCCACAATTCGCGATAGCCTTTCTCTGTCTGCTTCCATGTCACTTCAGTAGGTGATGGCAAATAAATAATTGGTTGTAGAATATTCCATATTTTATTTTACAGACTTCACCGACAATAGGTACTGCCCACCGTTAACCGACTCGAAAAGAGAACGCTATCGTCTGATAAGAGTCGCCTGTAGCCAAGTACCTGTAATGAATTAAGTAAAGTTATTAAGTGTATTTTTTTTCTTTACAGCTGAAACAGCACGAAAAAAATGGAAAAGTCTCAGAGACAATTACATGAGATACAAAAGGGAGATGGCAGGAACTACAGGCCAAACAGCGAAGAAGTTTGAAAAATGGCCCTGGGCCTCTCAGTTGCAATTTTTAGATGTAACTTTGACAGAAAGAGAGAGGACATCAAACGTCACAAGAAATTCAACTCACACAAAAATACCTTCAAAGACATCGACATCAATCACTAATGAGGTATCAGAACAAGTCTGCACTGCTCAAGATTCTACATCAAAACGTTCACGTGCCAAGAAACAGAAAAAAGATAGCAGTGATACCGATGAAGTTATCGAGTCTATACAAAATACGAAGAAGCCGGAGTCTGATGCAACAGATAACTTGTTTAAAAGTTATGCTCAAACATTTAAAAACTTGTCATTAAAGAATCAAGTTTATGTTAAATTGGAACTTGCTAAGTTATTTGCTGAGATTGAGTTAAAGGATGCGGAAGAAAAGCTCAAATGTTATTCTGTAACAGCGACACCCAAACAAACAACACCACCTTTCGACAATTGATCCACAAATAATTATAGACCTATCTAATATCATTTCAACAACAACCATTTCAACAACATTTCAACATCAACCGACGGAACAGAATAACAATATTATTATTTTTGAGCATCAACTTCAAACTTATCTAATATGACAACAACAGACAGAACAGAACAATACTTTTTTTTGTATTTCTTGGGCATTAACTATGTAACAATTTCTAGACATTTTGTTTTGAAGAGTTTTAATTTTCAATGTACTCATATGTAGTGAATGGCACGGATGTGTCGAAACCGGTAGCAGAAAAAATAAAATTTA
Source organism: Limnephilus auricula (assembly GCA_951813805.1). Taxonomy (NCBI): domain Eukaryota; kingdom Metazoa; phylum Arthropoda; class Insecta; order Trichoptera; family Limnephilidae; genus Limnephilus; species Limnephilus auricula. The sequence goes on along the minus strand of OX638407.1, from coordinate 8,173,239 downwards.
AGTAACGAGTAAATTGAGTACATTGAAAATTAAAACTCTTCAAAACAAAATGTCAGAACAATACTTTTAATTTTGGAACATCGACTTCAAGATATAACTACAATAATGATTTTATTTAAGTTTATTACTAGGTACTAATTATTTTAAGTTCATTACAATCATTACAAAGAAAATAAATTAATTCTTGCCACAAATTACTAGTCTTTCTCTTGTCGAAGTAGGTTCCCTCCAGTTTGTGGTGTATTTGCATATTTGGTGTTGCAGAAGAGAATGCAATTCTTCGAAGCACTCTCGTGACACGAATGTATTGAAAGAAGCGATCTTCATGTGATGAAAACTCATGGCATAAACGATGATATTCTCCAAATTCTTTTCTCTTCTTATTAACATCATGCACCCATATTCTATTATTATGTGAACGTGATAAGTGATAATACTGATAATGCACACAGCAGTAACAACTCATCTGTTTCCTGATCATTTAAGTTTAATATTATTATTAATTATTAGGATTGGTTTCTCTTTTTCAGCAAATAGAAAATAGTAGTACGCGACGTTACGGCCTTGGTGCGCGCTAAGTACGCCTCCTGTTTGTTAGTATTTGTTTTGCCAGAGTCAATGCACTGAAATTAATTGCTGAAAACAAACTGTTATGAGGTTGAAAATTTTTAAAATTCCTTATCAGACAATTTTTGATTATCATGGAAGCGGAGTGTCCAAATGAGGTATGTTGTGAGGCTGATTGGAGTGAGGAAGGGAAGAAGATGGGGAAGAGTAAGGAGGGGAAGTACGTTGCAATTAAAATCTGATCACTGGTCATCAAACGTTTCGATTCTGAATGGTGGCCATTCATCAGCGCCACTACCTACGTACCACATTGGATGATTGAAATATTTCCTCCAATAATAATAATTATTTTGTTAAAATTGTTACGAGGAAATTATAGACCAGATAAATGTAAAGTTAGTGGTAGCTGTAAACTTTATTTTTATTTTATTAAAGGGGCGCCACTGGTCTCTATGACCAGGCCACACAGGGGACAGAGCACACTTTAAGGTAATCAAGGAAACAATTAAAAACCAGTATTAACAAAGAACAATAAATAATGTATATTTCTGTATTAATATTTATTTAATATAGAAAATTAGATTTTAAATCTGATGCGTAAAAATATAGCGCAGTTTTGTGTGGTTTCACTTCAAGTGCGCTTAAAAGGGTCCAAGGTCGAAATATTAATGAAGGCCCAGATCTATACATCTAATTAATTGTGAAAAATTTATTTTACTTTATTTGTGATAAATGATCTTATCTACTAGCTATAATAATCGTCTCAGACAGACACATAAAATTAAATTTGACAAAGTTTATCATTTTAAATGTTTCGTTATGTAGATATTACCCATCATTCCAAATGTGACAACATAGGTATTATGTTGTTGTTTTAAATGTGTTATTTGCATAAACACTGCATTATAAATTATAATTAAGTAAGTAGGTAGGTACCAAAGTACTAATAATTGTTAAACTTATGCAAGATTTTTATTAAATTTCATTTGGGATATAAACATCGTCCAAGTTAATTTTGACGAAGTTATTTATCATTCCGAATGTTTCGTCTGCTATTTATTTAGATTTAGAACGCGGAACACGGCGAGCCGGCAACGCCGCGCGCCACGCCAGCTAGGTACCTACCTATTCTTGCATTCTGGTTAGCTATCGATTTTGCTTGCGCGCTCGCCTAACGAAATGCTGCCTAGCTGCCTGTCTCTATTATAAACCAAACTTCAAACGTCACGTAGGTATATATCTTATATTTATAATATCCGTGGGGATATCGCACGTAATTATCATTTGGGGATCTGAAATTAGATGCTGATACTTGAGAAGTCGAAATTGCTAGATATCTTCTGTCTTATCTATGCTAGTTTTCATGAAAATGTTGCTAGATCGATGAAGGAAGGTTCCTAAAGGGAAAATGTAGTAGTAAGTTAGGTAGGTACCTACCTTGGTATATAAATATCAGTATACATTTTGTTCCTGATGATGAGAACATCATTCACGAAACATGTCGATTGTGTATAAATAAAAGTGATGTAAACAAAGTTATTTTGTCTTTTAATTACTTAAAATAAATAATGACATCACAAAGTGAAAACCTTTCCGAAGAAGTTTTCTTCGAAAATTTTATAAATACATACTTGTATAAATTTCCGATTTTTTTTACAGATTATGAATTTTATTCTAGTTTTCGTAAAAAAAAATAGAAACCTATCTACCTACGTACAATGCCCATCCATAATGAATAAATATGAAAAATTGAGTGCTTACTCACCTACCTACTAATATATTTTTTGTATAAAATCATTGAAATGCGTATTTTTATAAAAAAAATATGGTAAAAAAGGCATTTTTTAGACAAATATTTCCGTGTTACGATTAATCTAAAAATATTTCAATTACTTCTGCACTCCTTTCAAAAACTTTATAATATATAAAAACATACTTTCAGCTTCCATCATAAGCGGGAAAGGTTGATTGTGCAATGATGGGGGACTTGGGAGGCTAGAAGAGGATAGAATCCGTGACGCTGCGGTGAGAACTCGACGTATTTATCCACTCGGCTAAAAGCCGGTCATAATATTTGAATGATTTGTATAGCGCCATTTTTGTGAAAAATCACCTCATCTATATTTTTATTAAAGTACAGAGTTGAACTGTATGTAGGTATCACTTTAACTTCTCATTTGTTTATAACTATATAGAAGAGTGTCTGTGGCGGAGGGCGCTGAGATTTATGCAAATTTACAGAACTTAGTTTAAGTTAAAATTTAAATTAAGTTTTTACTCCGAGATTTACAAAACTTTGCACACTTGATATTCAAACAAGAGGAAGGTCATTGTCTACATGGGATTTAGAAAAATCACCTCCATTCCCTTTTTAGCAGAGTTTCGTTACTTTTTGATGAAATACTTTGTCGAATCTATCCATCGTGGTAGATGTTTTTTAGACCTGTATTATTTTATGACTTTTCGGTCGACAATCCACGTGTAAACGAGATATAGTCTAACAATATGGTATTTATGACCAGAGGCCCTAGCACGCTCGCTCTATAACTATCGATAGGATAACTATCGGTAACTTTTCATCGTTCCCTAGCATGACTACAGACCGCCAACGAATAAGTGACAGTTCGCAATGACTAAGTGTCCTTAACATATTCGACATCAACTGTTGTTTGTACATTAGCAATGTGCAGTTGTCCTAGGGAACGATGAGAAGTTACCGATAGTAATTCTATCGTTCGTTATAGAGCGAGCGTGCTAGGGCCTCACTTACGACTTATGAGTAATAAAATAAGTCATAAGTTATGAGTTATGAACTTATGACTTATGACTAATGACGTGACGTTATGAATTGAGTGTGGTGAGGAGATGATTATAATTAACAATAGAATGCTTTATTTGGAAAGAATATAATAAAGATGATAATGTTTTTCACTGCACTCAAATCAACAACTACCTACTTACACTTTTTGAATAATTTTTCCATTTGAGATTAGACTAGATAGGTATTAGGTACCTAGTTCGACTAAAAGTAAGACTGCGTGGTGTTTGAACTTGGTCACATTTCGCAAATCGGAATTCAGCGCTATTTTATTTTCAAATTTCAAATAATGCCCCACTATTCTCGGCTCTTTTCGATGTTTGATCAATTTTTGATTAGTTCTCAAGCGTACCGGTCATGCTGTTATGTTTGAGAGCTGAAATGAAATCAAAATGGCTATGGTTGCAGATTTGTGATGATGTCGGTGGTTAAAATGCGACAGGGACAAATATAGGTACCTAAGTACCTACCTACTCAACACCTAAAATGTTGTGTATCTACCTATTTAATATAATCATACCTGTTATAAACTTTGCTAAGTTAATATGGTATTGGTTACAGGCTTCGAAATAAAAAGTTTGCTAGTCATCGACTAAAACTAAAAAACGGCTCCGCCCTTTTTTACTCCTATCTGATGAATGAGGTTTCTGAGCGTTTGGATTCAACCGTATCGCACCGGAACGCTGTTCCGGTTTGGAGGTTCCGAAGGATCCGGTTCTCTGCATGGGGAATGGAGCTAGTGGAGATTCACGATCATCAGTTGCGAAGCCACGACCTAAGGAGAAGATTCTTCAGGATTCACTCACCTCCAATTTTTCATTAATCTGAAGTAGAATGGGCGAATCTGATCACTAACTTTAATCCATTTTCTATTTTCCTTCCACAACTAGGTCCCTATCTAGTATTGTTATCAGTCACCAGAGTCATAAAAATAATATTTTAATGATTTGATATAAAAATCACGTCAAGGGAGCTGTACAAATTTGTGATATATTTCTTAAATATTCATAACAGATTGCATCCACCAATTCATTAAACACTAATACATAGCATTTTTTTTACATTAACTCCACACAGGAGGCCCTGAGGAAAATAATTTCCCTCCTGGCCTACGTGATCTATGAAGATGCTGTGTGGAGGGTCTTTTTGAGGAGAGGAAGGAGTGAACATGGGTCTTGAAGAGACCCATGTTGTGTGATGGAGGAAACACAGAGACCGGGAAATCGTTCCACAGCCGAGCTGTTGAACTCAAGAACGATTCGTAGAAACGACCCGTTTTCAAGTAACAAATGTCAACCGTGTACATAGTTGGGAGCGCGCTTAGTGTGTTTCCCGACTATGCACCGGTGCCGAGGAGTACAAGGAGTATGTATAATGTTACCAGACGTCCCGTTTTCACCGGGATAGTTCCGTTTTCAGGCAGCGTTTCCCAGTGTCCTCGAAAACAGCTTCGGGACGCCAAAATGTCCCGTTTTTGAAAAGAAAGAAACTCTCAGTAGAATTTTAACAAATATAAAAAAAGTGTGCAAATAAGAATCCTGGCGGTAGAATCAAGACGAGTTGTGAATGTTGTGATCTAGCCTTAATAAAAAAATAGTAGTAAAAAAATCTCTGGATCTCCGGACATCATTAGGTAATAATAATTTAATTATTTGCACATTATGTCATCATACTCATCATTGGTTATTTACCTATATAATAAATATACCTATGAAGGCGTAAGTACTGTATGTGTGAGCAATTTAGTTAGTTATCAAACGAGGCTTTGAACTATTATCCGTTTTCCTTATCCCTACCCCCTAGGGTTCCATGACAACTTAACAAAATGGCATTTCGACACCCCTTTGAGAAGTAATTAAAAATGAAGAAAATAAAATACCTACCCCATAACATAACCTAACGTAACCTAGTTTTTTTATTCGTCACTTTTAATGACTTTTCAAAGGAGTACCTAATGAAGTGTCACTTTGTTGAGTTTTGAATAGTCCGATCACCCACTTCTCTCACTGTCCCAAGTAGCCCGAGCACTTTTTCCGTGGGCCCGAGTGACCGTGAAATAACATGTACCTAGGTAGTAGAGATAGGAAGTAGGAGTAGGTACCATAAATTCTACCGTCTAGCAACACCGAACAGCGGTGGGTAGGTACCTGGTTATTATAGTACCTACTTCACTTCCCCGAGGTGACGACGTCAACATTCACGGCGCGCGCGGCGTTGCCAATTTTCGCGCTCACGACGACCCGGCGCGCCGGTGCAGCATGAAGCTAGGCAATGTCGCATTAATATAAGGCACTCCCTGAAACAGTGGGAAATAGTAATTGTAATTACTTATACCTACCTAGGTTCCTGCAGAAATAGCATTTAGGTAGATTTTTTTGCTGCAGCAGTTAAAATCAATAACAGACATAGGTTCATTTGTTCTCAATCAATTATTTAATTGTTTGTGGTTTGTTTATTTTTCCTAAGAACTTTCTGATGCCGTGGGAAGTTTTCGTGCAAAATTAGCATTATTTTTTTTTTGCTGCAGCAGTCAATAACAAACATGTCTAGGTAGGAATATAGGTAGGTATCTGCGTCATTTAATTTATATCACTGAGAACTTGTGATTAGTGATTAGAGAGATGCATAATTAATAAATCTGCTGACGTGTCTGAATAATTTTATTTTATAGTTGATCTCGGCCATACAAAACAATTGTAGTTTTAAGAGAGATTGAAAGCTGCTTTATTTTTTTAATGGTTTAATGGCGAAGTTATGTTTTTGTTTCTTGATGTTAATAAAGTATTTTAATAAATTTTATAATATATTCTTCGTTTTATTACCACTCCTTTTTCATTTACTTCTTTAAGGTCAGTCCATGCGACTAATTGTCTGATTTTCTTAATGCGCCTTAATTATGAAAAATCTACGGTAAGTCAAAATGTCTTGATGTGCAGATTGCTTTTACTGTAAAAATCGAATGGCTCAAAAATATTGATAAGTTGGTTCTAAACATGAATTAGGTCTGTGTTGGCGGCCTCGCGTGTTTAATCTTCGCAATAAAAATATTTAGGTACCTAAGTAATATATTGATAGATGTATTAATTACCTACATAACTTATGAAGTCTAGACCGTGCATTCTTAATTGAAACGTTGCATAAAATGGCTTTAGCCGTGTTTGATGACCAGATCTTAATAGCCAGGTGCTTCCCCATCTACCTCTTCCCAACTCCTTCCCCCTTACTACCTTCATGCGCCTCACAACATACCCCAATAGTAGATACCATAGACTCACTGTCACTGGCTCCAGAGGCCCTAGCACGCTTGCTCTCGGTAGGATAACTATCGGTAACTTCTCATCGTTCCCTAGCATGACTACAGATCGCCAACGAATAAGTGACAGTTCACAATGACTAAGTGTCCTTAACATATTCGACATCAACTGTTGTTTGTACGTTAGCGATGTGCAGTTGTCCTAAGGAACGATGAGAAGTTACCGATAGTTATCCTACCGATCGATATAGAGCAAGCGTGCTAGGGCCTCAGGACCCCTAGCACGGTCGATCGAAAAGGATTGAATCGGTAACTTTCGGTAACTTCTCATTGTTTCCTAGGACAACTCCAGAACGCTAACGTACAAACAATAGTTGATGTCGAATATATCAAGAACACTCAGTAATTGTGAACTGTTATTTATTCGTTGGCGATCTGCAGTGGTACAGTGAGAAGTTTCTGAAAGTTATCGATACAATCCTTATCGATCGATCGTGCTGGGTGTCAGGCGGTTGGGAGCAATGTTGGTACTCATGTGCGGTGTTTACAAACTATTTTAGAACAGATTAGGGAGGTACCTACCAATGTATAAAAATACCAGTACCATACCAATTCTAGTTGTCATGTCGATTAGAAGTGACCTTCATTCCGGAACATTCAGTCCACTGATTATAATTTATTATTATTAATTATTACATAAATAAGTACCTACTGTATTTCCGAACATTTATTTTAGTGCGAGTACCAACTTACTTTTTTGAAAAACTTAGGTTTTAGGTTAGGTTCAGTTAGGCGATCCGCTCACTGAAGCAATTGAAAACTGCCAACTGGCAACTGTCTTTGTATGACAATGTGATGGCCCGCACACTTCACAATCACACAAAACTCCGTTGTCAATGGTAACGCAAGCGGTGACTCGCGACTTGCACTGCTGATTGCCGTGGCAGGCCGTTGCTAGTTGCCAGATGTCAGCTGATTGTTCTTCGTCTATGGTTAAACAAGCTTTTTGACCAATCAAGACATAGAAACCAGCCGGTTTTAGTTTGGTTTCAGTTGCCTCGTCAGCGGAGCGCCTGAGGAATGATTCTGAAAACCTAACAACAAAAATTTCAAATTTCTTTAAAGATCACCTTGAGAACAGTTTACGAGCGAATAAAATTGAATTTAGAAAATCCATCGATATATCATTCATAAAAGAAGATAAAGCCATAGATCGAAATACTTTTCTGTGCAATTGGGGGCGTCGCTATACGTCTATGGCGCCGCTACCGTAGACATTTTAAAAATGTATCTCATATGCTCTCAACCGTATGGTGTATGATAATAATAATAATAATAATTTGATAATTTGTAGAGCGCCGTTTGTGTGAGAAATCACCTCAAGGGCGCTGTACAATTTATAACATAAATCTTAGGCTATATCTAAGTTTATATAATTATCTAAGTATGCTTAGTAGGCACAACCGGCTGCGGAATCCTTTGAGATTTGTAGCCATTCTGCCAGCATGCTGGGCTGTTTGCAGCATTGTGTGTAGAGCGCAGTAGAACGGGGGGAGGAGATAACGAAGAGGACGGTGGTGAAAGTACTTGGCTATTCAGATCTGATCACCAAAAACGGCCGAAGTAATTTCAAACAACGTTTCAATTCTGAATGGTGGTCAGGGTGATACTTAGTATCTTCCATTCTGGAACATGTCGGAAATATAATATATAGGGTTTTTCAATAAGGACGTTCGATTTTAAAATGTTAATAAAACAAGACCTGTGTGAGATATCAACTCATCTTTTTTTATTTATTTATATTATAAGTATATTTGTGGCTATAAGTATGGAATATAACGTGGTCCAAATGTCCGCCCAGGCTTTGCTTTTTTATATAATTAAAATTACCTACATGCATAAATAAACCACCTACATGTTTCGAAACCGATGGTTTCTTCGTCAGGGTAGTAATAACATATAATTTTATTACTGCAATAATGTTATCAGTTATCACATTAATGTTATAGGTAATTGTGATTATATAATAGTGGTTTATACAAAGTTATTTGTTGAAAAATGACGCCACAAAGTGATTTTGCGAAGTTTGAAGAAATAATTATATATTTGTTCGTACAGCGCCCTTAAGGTAATTTTTCACATATAAATCAGCCAAATATAATTATTATCATTATTAGACGTCGCACAATGGTTTTACCATTATGGGAGGGTTGGCAAAAAAAAAATTAAGTACTAAATTTAGTATTTTATATTTTATATGGACCGACTCAAATATCGGGGCTCCATAGACGCCGAGTAAATTTGGCTTCTAAGAAACTGGGCGTCTTATATAGGGTTTCTATTAGCAGATTCTTCAGTAGTGACCATTTGCTAAGTCTATACAAAACTCAAGTAGATACGCCCAACAATTGAATTTGGGAGCCACCTCAATACTTGATAAGCCTTCTTGGCTCTGCGCAAATGAGGGCGGTCCGTCTGATTGACAATCCGTTGTCTAATAATGGCATGTGTTCGTTATTAGCATGCTCATTTCCCCTTCCACCCGCAAATCAATGAGCATGTTCACAAATCAACAGCCACAAATGAGCATGCTCACAAATCTTTGAGCATGCTCATTTGGGCGTGACACACATGCTACTGTAGCATTACGGGGGGAAGGGGAAATGAGCATGCTCATTTATGAGCATGTGTGTCAGTACCATAATGCACAGACGCAATGTGGGCTAAACGAGAACCATAATGATACTGACACACATGCTCATAAAAGAGCACGCTCATGAGTTATTATTGCAGTAATAGCATTATATGTTATTACTAAGAGGCGGCTAGCGGTGGCAAAATGATGAATTCCCAGAGCCGCTTATTATTAAAGGCAAAACAATTAAATTATCGTTATTTAACGGGTAAAATTTGTTTTAAACACAGTGTAGTTCTTGCAGGTGGCCGATGTGAGCGAGCGTGTACAACAAGAGACCTGATCTGTATCAATTCTCATTTTTGAATGATTTATTAACGAAATTAGTTTTCATACAGGGAATACTTAAATACATAATTTATTAAATACATAATTTATTTTCATAAACATATATATATAAACATATACATTATATATTTTCAATCTGGATGTTGTGTGATATCAATAATATAATTTTTTTTATGAAATATAGAGGAAATGAATTAAAGATTTAATTATAATTACGTTGTAGTTTCTTCGCTGGTATTATAATGCGAACACGTGTGAGCTACTGTGATTCAACATCCAAAATATTGCGACATATAACAGTTGAGTTCAGATGGAAAAGTGTAAATCAACCAAACTAAAATAATATTCAATTGCGTACTGCTCTTCGACCTTTTGGTGCTAAAAATTACTATACCGGACTTGTTAGCTGCAGTTCCTTGGCGATAACATGAAATATGATATGTTTGTTTACGATATTTATACACGTAAATATAATGTTATTTTTGTCCCTTTCTGTTCAAAATAAAATATATGGAAAAGAAATGAGACATACTATCGGCTTATCTTATATATAAGCAATCCTTTTAAAACTACAGTATGTTAAAGGATTTATTTAGCTAACAAGCGCATTAGAATGGGCAAAAATAACTAATTAATAATTATTGTATTTTAAAGAAGAAATATAATACTCGACAGCCTCCGTGGTCGAGAGGTTAGTGTCTTGACTAGCAATACGGTGGGCTCGAGTTCATATTCTAACGTGCACGAGTAAATTTATTTGATTTATTTGTGTTATTTTCACAAATTAATTTAAACGTAAAAAATAATGTGTAGTATATTTGCGGCATGTTCCAGAGTAGAGGATACTCTCAGTATCGCCCTGGCGTAATACTACCATTCAGAATTGAAAAGTTATATGAAATGACTTTAGCCGTGTTAGGAGATCAGATCTGAATAGTTCCCCATCTCCTTCCCCTCCCCACTGCCTTCAGTCTCACAACGGTTCTATTAACATAAAAAAGAAATCTTTTTATTTTATTTTTGTTATAAATTAACTCCTTAAATTAACTTGAGGAAAATATTTTTCCCATAGACCCTACGTCATTTCTGGGGATGCTGTGTGAAGAGTTTTTCGAGAAGAGGAAGGAGTGAACATGGGTTGTGAAGAGATCATGTTGTAGAAGAGAGGAAACACGGAAGCCGGCAAATCGTTCCACAGCTGAGCTGTTGAACTTAAGAACGATCCGTAGAAACGACCCGTTGTCATGCGACACGAATGTCAACCGTGTACAAATATTGGGCGTGCGTTTGGCATTTTTCCCAATTATACAACGATACCAAAAGGATCATAGATGCTAGATCCTCGGATCATCTTCCACTGAGAAGTAGAACACAGACATCGTTCACGAATGAGTCGTAAGAACGACCCGTTCTCACGTGAAAAATGCTGTCTGCAAAAGTTGGGTGCGCGTTTGGTGTAAATTTTAAAAGAATTAAAAATAATATACGAGTATATCATACTGGTATTTGCGGCACTTTCCGGAGTGGAAGACACTATCAATATCACCCCGGTGTAAGACCACCATTCAGAATTAAAATGTTGCTTGAAATGTCTTTAGCTGTGTTTTTTCCTGGCCATTCAGATCAGAATGGCCAGGTAATTCCCCAGCTTCCTCTTCCCCATCTCCTTCCCCTCATCACTACCTTCAGCCTCCAACACACCCCATATAGCCTCACTGGCTCAAGACGGTTGGGAGGAATTGGGACTGTTTGGCGGTATTCACAATTAAAATATGTTTTAATTTTTTTTTTCTTTCACTTCACACAGAAGGCCCGGAGGAAAATAGTTTTCCCTCAGAGCCTATGTCATCTCTGGGGTGTGTGTGAATGGTTTTTAGAGGAGAAGGTGTGAATATGGGTCTTGAAGTGATTCATGTTGTAGAAGGGAAGAAACACAGAAGTCGGCAAATCGACGGCCGGCGTAGTCCAGTAGTAAGGCTCTGGACTCTCAATCTGAAGGTCGCGGGTTCACCCGGCGTGCGCTAATAAATTTTATTTCATTAATTTGTGTTATTTTACAATTAATAAATTAAAAATAATATACCTATAATATATTTGCGTCATGTTCCAGAGTGAAAGATACTCTCAGTATCGCCCTGGTGTAAAACCACCATTCATAATTAAAACGTTGCTTGAAATGTAGCCGTGTTTGGTGACCAGATCTGAATTCCCAGGTACTTCCCCACCTCCCTCTTCCGTCTTTCCCATCTCCTTAACCTTCCCACTACCTTCAGCCTCACAACATAGCCAATTGGGGATGCCATAGTCTCAGTTGGGACTCTCATGCGGTATTCATATAAAAAATTGTTTCACAGCCACAAATGCGAATGAAATATCGTTCGTTTCGAACCCAAGAACGTGCCGTAGAAAGGACCCATTCTCATGCGACACGAATGACAACTGCGTACAAATTTTGGGCGTGCGTTTGGCGTGTTTCCCAATTATGCAACGGTGTCGAAGGGACATACGCTAGTTTCTCGGACAATCTTCCATTTAAATACCGAATGAATACGGACAGCATTCCCACATGACGCCTGTGCTCTAAAGATTTCAATCCAGTTGTAATTGGGGAAGCTATTAAACTGATCGCCCGTTTCTGCTTAGGGTTAAAGATTTTTTAGGGCTCTAGACCAGAGGTGGCTGTCATATTCAACGGTGGGGCGCACTTGTGATTTCTACAGGATCATCACCAGGGATTTCTACAGGTCAAGGATATCCCCGATATACATATGTATATAAAACGTACCCATATATCACGTCATTTTCATAAGTCAATTTTTATTGTTAACAACATACTCAACTTCTCGCATGCTAAAACCGGGAAGCGGTTTAAAAATAAGTGTGATGAAGTAATTTTTCCCTTGAGTACGACACTGTAATAGCCCCAGCGTGGCCGCCTACTAGTTATTACTACCCTGACGAAGAAACCATCGGTTTCGAAACATGTAGGTGGTTTATTTATGCATGTAGGTAATAATAATATATGATAGTGGTTTATACAAAGTTATTTGTTTCATTTAATAAAATATATTCACTAACACTAAATATATTCACTATAACTTGGTTTTCCGTTCACTGGTATCACCTTCACACATACATATTTTCATAAGAACACTAAATACTTGTGGAATCAAAAGAGTCATCAACCACAACTACTCATATCATCGTAAAAATCGTTTGAATCCTAGGTAGGTACCTAGGTATCTATTATAAATTAAAAAATACTTTTTTTATTATGGTGGACTGGAATTTTCACGATCTGAGCGAGTGGTAGGTAACTAGCTTATCTAGGTACCTGCCTGGTATCCCAACGCCTTTATCACTCGGCCACAAACCGGTAAAATATAATTCCACAACCATGAAAAGTACCTTGCTAGGCCACGATGACAATCCAAAATCAAAACCCGCGCATATAATTCCGCAGCCGAAAATAGGGCCGGTCCGGTCACCAGAGTGTTGCCAGCTTGAAGAAAGAGTTGCCAGCTTGCAGTCGGTCCGTTGCAAGTCGGCAGTGTTGCCATATATACCATAATAATATTATAATTTTCTTCTCTCGGAGATTGGCACGAGAAGCCACGGTCCCTGGGACGTTGCCAGACAGGCCGGGACGACCGCTCGACCCGAAGCACGCTTAGTGCAAGTCCGGCAACGCCGCTTCACACGCGTACTCTTTAAAAATACTGGCTGGTTGCCGCCGAGCGTACGATGCACACTGTCTGATAATATATTGTATATTTGATATTGTAATAAATATACTAGGTATATCGCTTTGGAGAGCTTTCAGAGGCCCTAGCATATTCGCTCGATAACGATCGGTACGATCATCGTTCCCTAGCATGACTACAGATCGCCAACAAAAAAGTGACAGTTCCACCTCGGAACAGGCTCAGCCTAGTGAGGTGGCATATACCTAAAAGAATGTACATAACATGTATTTTTTGGTTAATAAATAATAAAAATAAAAAAATAAAAAAAAACAATGACTAAGTGTCCTTAACATATTCGACATCAACTGTTGTTTGCACGTTAGCGATGTACAGTTGTCCTAGGGAACGATGAGAAGTTACCGATAGTTATCCTATCTTTTATAGGATAATCTTTTTTTTTAAATAATAAAGCATGGATTATTTTATAACTCCATCTGTGTGAAATACAACCTCAGGGATGTTCTTCGAAGCTAGAAAGAAATCAACAATATTCATTGCTACCTAGTGAAATTCACGTTCAAGTATTAAGAGGATACCCGGCGGTGATTTTTCCATACAAACGTATTCCCTATTTATCTCTCTGGATTTTAACCCTGGAGAAAATATTGATTTTGCATAAAATAGATATCAACTACTAGCGTGTCGGTACTTTTTGTTTTTTTTGATAAGTTACTTTTTATAGAAGTTATGACCTTCCAAAAATCAATAAAATTGACTGGTTTAAACGCCGTCAAAAGATGTTCAGTATACAAACCAGACAATGTTTTTTTTAAAAAAGCAAAACGTACAGACATAGAATAGTTTTTTCTTATGTAGTTGGTAAAAAAAAAATTGAAAATCAGTCCACTTTTGGAGGAGAAAAGTGGGGAATACAAAACCTCCATTTTAGTTAGGTGTCAGTGCATTGTCCCTTTCGCTCAATATCCGGTGGAGTAAGAGCAACAGTGATAGCAATATTTTAGTAAAATCTATTTCTGCACCACCGGGTATCATCTTAAGGCAGCCTCCGTGGTCGAGAGGTAAGGTTTTCGACTATCGATGCTAAGGCCGCAGGTTCAAACCATGCGCAAGTGAAATTCACGTTCAAGTTTTAAGGCAGCTTACGTGATCGAGAGGTAGTGATTCGACTAGCGATACGGAGGCCGCGGTTTCAAATCCCAGCATGCGCAAGTAAATTTAACTTGAGTGAAGTGTGTAATTTCCAAATTGAATCATTTAAAATAATACCTATAAGGTATATTTGCGGCATGCTCCAGAGCGGAAGATGCTATCGCTCTGGTGTAAGACCACCATTTAGTTGCTTGAAATGGCTTTAGCCGTATTTCGTGATCAAATCTGAATATCCAGGTACTTCCCACCTTCCTCTGCCCCAATCTACTTCCTCTTCCCACTACCTTCGACCTCACAACATCCCCTTTTGGGGATGCCATAGTCTCGCTGGCTCCAGGCGCTTGGGAGCAAACTCTTGTCGGGGTTAATTTTTTTTTTAAATTGCACAATATATGATTTAGCACAACTATTTTTTTCTAGTTAATTCAAGGTTCTAATTTGTACTTAATCAATATTCCTGGTGTAAATAAACAAGTGGAACAAAGTGAAAAAAAATTGTTTAATTTCATATCTAATACAATGGAATTCCACTATGAATTAACAGTTAAAAAAACTAGACTCATAGTATATTATTGTTTATTTTTCTATTATTTTTGTATTGTGATTGTTGTAAAAGCTCTAAGGGCGTGAATAAATAAATAAATAAATATTCCCTAAACTCCTTAAAACTAGAGGACCTGAAATAATTGACTTTGCAATAACGCGATTTTTTGCATAAAATTCATAATTTTTGTGCGAATAAGCGTTTTTTTTGCATTATCACCAGAATAATGTGAGATTCGAGTTTTTTGGGAAAGTAACGCGAAATTCTGTTGTTGTCAGGCGATTATCTGGTATTTTTAAACAATAAGAATGTGGCAACATTCTAAATATATCTTTGCCTATGATTTTGAAAAGCTTATAGTTGAAAAGCAGCGTGTTCGTCATTTGCCATTTTTTTGCCATTCCAAAAATTCCACAAAAAAATAACCGAATTTAGCCTATACTATAACTTCAAGATATCTACTAATGATGTTTAATATTAGGTATGCTGCGCATAAATAGGAGAAACAATGATACGCCGTTTGCGGTTGCTTTGTTCCTTTCCCATGATTCGTGGCTCGGCTCGCGGATTTTTTCTCCTGTTTATATACAGCATAAGCGAATATAAGCTAGAACTACATTATACCTAGGTACTTAGGCTACCCATAAACATATACAACGGAAGTATATACCTACTATAAACAACCAAACAATCCGATTAAAACTATTCAATAGTAAATTTTACTTAATACAAGAAAACTAGGTAGGTAGGTACCTAGGTACCCACTTATTTAAAAAAATAAATAAAGCTTATGTTCGTTTATTCGAGTTTTCCCTTGACCGACTGCAATGTCCTTCGTGTCAGGTAGGTAGGAATTTTATTGCTAGTACGCAAATCAAAAAGTCACAAAGAAATAAGATTATATTTATAGTTTGTTAGTGTTGTCAACCGTAAAATTAATTTTAAAAATTGGTACGTAGGCTAGTTGGTTCCTAGGTACTTACCTACTTAATAGACCCAATTTTCTTATATATTTCGAGTTGTAAGTAAGGTAGGTAGATGGGTAGGTAGGTCGCATAATAATTAAATATTTGAATCATCTTTCGTACATTTCATGCTTATGTACCTAGCATGTAAATCAATGGTAGCATTGTTATAAAGTGCAAATAAAAAAGTAAAGTTCGGAGAAATGAAATTCATTAATCAAAATTCAAATACATAGATAGATAGGTACCTACATACAACGTTAAAATATCGTACACAAGGCCCGGCGCACAGCGAGCTCCGACAACAATGTCGATTCGACGTAGAAATAATCGAATCAGGGCTTTTTAACTGAGGATCGCAAATAACAATTAAATTATATCTAAATAACAAGTCGCAATTATTTTTAACCTACGGATTTTATGCACAACATATTAGTGAGGGGGGCTACAGGGATTTTGACTGTAGACCACCCCCCCTACCATAATATGTTGTGCATAAAATCCGTAGGTTAATAATAATCTGTACCATTCCGAAGATGGCTTTGACAAGCTGAAACCTGGAACCGGTTACGGTCAATAAATTAAAGTGGAAAAGTTTTTAATTTGTTTTATTATACTAACACACACCTGATTGTGTGGATTGGTGCACAAGTATTCACTTCCGACAGTGATGACCTTGCGAACATATTTGAAAAACAGCCTTTTCATCTTTTTACCGGTGCTTAGTAGAGGCTCCGTAGAAGGCCTCTAAAAAGAAGAAGAATATTGTTTTGAAAGAAAATATTTAATAAAGCATGAGAGCAAATACCCCTCGATAAATGTCTAAGGTAGCATTTAAATAAACACTGCATTTTTATATCTTTAACATATTAAATAACAGAAACAGATGTGTTATTTGTATTTTTCAGAGCATACTTTAGGATTTTTTTTATTGATGGAATTTCACACAATTATTTGTTCAACTCGGCAAATGTATATAAATATTATAAGCAATAATTATTAGCCTGAAACACTCATCCATATTGAAAAAATCTCCCGATAGAAGATACGTGTAGAGCTCCTGACCAGCAATTTAAGGGGGGGGGGGGGGGGTTCGAGTCCCGTCGGCGACATGTATCTTCTCTCGGGAGATTTTTTCAATATAGATGAGTGTTTCAGGCTAATAATTATTGCTTATAATATTTGTTCCCACCGGTGCTATGCATAAAAAATATCGTCTTAAACATTAGTTTATCAATTAAAAAATAAATGTTTATAATATATGTTTTAAAAAATAAGATATATTATTTCCGGAGCTTAAAAAATTTAAGTGTTCAAGGGAAGTATGTTTGAAATCGGTATAAATTCCGAATGCGTGTCTTAATTAATGTCAAATAGCGAAAAGGAGAAGAGAGCTTATTTCACGTTTCTAACATTATTAATTATTCGAAAAGTTTTACAGTGTGTTATTTTTCATTTATATTTAAAAGGATTTTATTTCAATTTTACTGGGAATTTCTGAAGAAAACTGAAGTGGAATAACAAGTATTAAGCATACTGTATGTGTGTGAGAAAGTGCCGATACTAACCCTGTAGAATGGCAGTAGAGCATGGTAGTGGCAGGTGAATGATAAAAGTAGACTGAACGCTGTAGAAATGAGAACCCTGAGAGTAGGTATACATTTAAGCCATGTACGACCATATTAGCATTAGTTTTTTTTTTATAACAAATTTTTACAAAAGTGCTCTTTTAACAGATTCACCATAATCGTAAAACAAGTTTGGTAATCCGACATTATATTAGTGATCGCTCAGTAATAATATAACGTTTATAACAATCGGGCTTAATTGCCGCGGCAAAATCACAGGCGGGCAACTGATAGGGTTGCTAGACAATTTGAGAAGTTATCCATTCAAGGGGGGTAGAGACTCTTAGAATATGAATTATTTAGTTTTTGTCACTTAATTGGATTCTGGCAGGAAGTCCGTCATCCTGTAATTGTCGTGACACACAAAATTGTATGTTATAGTTGTAATTGATTATTTAAAGACTCATTGTTTCAGTGAAACTGATTGTAAAAGGATTTACAAAAATTGGCGGGATTTTTATTTTAACTTGCTCACGCGGGCCATATTCATGAGTAATTTTCTTCCGTTCGAGAGGGTTCGATAGATTAACTAGTCCCAGCGAGAGCTCGTAAGGATGTCATCAACGGTCGTCTTCTTCCTTCTCACGCCTCTTATTCGTAGATTAAAAAGATAGAAGATACTAAATAAATGATGTCACTTGCAATCCCGCTGGGATTAGAATAAAGCAATTGAACGAACGATTGTCAATCGCACAGCAAAACGATTATTCCATTGCGTCAATGGCATAACTATGCAGTATAAGGTCAGTTTGCTTGGATACCATCACGCCGTTTCCCCGCAGGGGTAGACAGAAAGACGGACCGCCAAACAACTAGGTCTTGGCATACACTCCTTCCCTCATTCACATTCATACATACTCTTATATTATTCTGACTCTTGACATGGCCCGACTTAAGTATCAGATTTACTTGATCGTGCCACGTCTTACTTGGACGTCCTAGATTTCTTCTACCATTCACATTCGCGTCATAAATTCTCTTTACACTCCTTTCTTCATTCATTCGCTCAACATGCCCAAACCATATAAGCGCCCCTTTTTAATCTTACTTAATACGCTCACATCAGCCTTGCATTCTTTTTGGTGAAAAGTAGGTACCTACTTTTTGTTTTATTTTAGTGATGTAAGCAATAGCAACATATCGTACGCAGATGTTGACGTAAATGCTATTTAATTAATCAATAATAACATATATTATAATATGATATTGAGCGACTCCTGGGTTTGGCCGGCCTGGCTAGCTGCTCGCTGCTCGCTCTCGCCGTCTCCCTCTAGCCCGGGCGACACCCCCCCGCCGCAGTGGACCGGCCCGCCCCTCCCCCCCGCGCCCCTCTTCCCGCACTCCGCCAGCCACCATGTATATGTTGGCTATACAACGTTGCCTCGCGTAATATTTTACTCCACGTTAAATTCAACTGGAACAGTTCAATGGACTCTCACAACTTCAAATACGTTTTTACAGTGAATTAATAGGTGTGTTTTTGTTGCAAAACGTATTTATACAAAGATTGGGGTGTGTTTTTGGTTTTGGAAGTGTTTTTTGTGTGAGTTTTGCCGCTCGTTCTTGTCCTGTTACAAGTTTAACCAGTCCACGCGATAGGCCTGTGCCTTGCGAAGGCGATTCTGTTGCTCCTCCGACCGATTTCGTGCTTATTCCGCTAATTTCGTATAAAAAAATGCTGCATACGTCTTTTTGAACGTTACATACGGTAAATAGAGTGTTTTTAAAGAAATATAGTCAACTATTGCGAAAGTGCGACTCATTTGCACTATTATGACGTATGCCCTTCATAAATTATTGAATCAAATTACATATTTATCACCTCCAGTGACGTGTATTTATATATAGAAACAGTTAAAGTTGTTAAAATGTGCTTTTCTTTACAATGTTTATGTAAGAGATCCCTGATGATAAGTCGAGTTTCCTTTCAGAATGGATATTTCACTTCGAAACGATGAAATAAATATCTCTAAACCTAATCTTAACGTGAATTTATGTTAAAACAGCAAGATTTTCTATAAATAAACCACATTCTTATGATACATGTCATCAAGTTACATGGCGAAGTTTCATTAACTTTTCCATGAAGAAAAAGAAGAATTTTTCACATATTTTGCTTATTATTGTTATTTGTGTTAAATTACGCCTTATTTATAGTGATTTCATGTTATATAAACAAAATACGACCGACTTGCTCCTCATATTGATACCAGAATTTTGCAACGCAATGACATTTCTGGTTAAAACTATAAAATAAATGTATAATTAATAAATCTAAATATGAAATTCAGTTCAAACCGCAAGATTTTTTGTCAATTTAGCATATTTTTACGATCTCGTGACTTGCTTGTACGAATTAGAAAATTTCACTCTAAATCAATTCGTTTTGTTCCCAATTATGAAGATTCAGTGATAAAATCGTAAATTTTGTTTAATTATTCGAAAAGCTGACGTCGCAACTATATTGTTACGAAAATGGTGTCAAGAATACCTGGTAATTCAGGCTAAAACGTTTAAAAACTGTTTTTAAACCACTGCTAGTGTGATTTAATGTACAAACGTTAATATTTTACGAATATAACCATTTTATCACTATACTGGAACATCGCAAATAATCATCACCGAACCGACAATTTCAATAAATCTTAATTTTTATTGTCATTCGAGTTTATATTATTTCTTCTAATTTTTGATACTTCAGAAATATTTTTTGCCTCGAAACGTGTTTCAAAAGTGTGCCTCATACTAAATTATGTGAAACGAACCTACCTATATCAAAAGTGAGAAAAATAAGTTAAATATAGAAAATCTGCAAAGATTTCAAAACAATGTTTCGATAACTTGTGATTTTCTCGTATTTTAACAAAATTTTTATCTCCGAGTCCAAAGCCACTAAATCGAAAATAATTCTGAGTGTTTTTTATAATATCTCCTTCTAAAGTTAAGTTTTATGTTTGTATGTCCATAAAAACCCAAGTTTTGTGTTATGCTTTCATTCGTGTTTAAAATTTTGTTGTGGAAATTTAGTTAAAAGTGTTAAAATGGTATAAAAATTCCTTTAAATATCCCTCAATCTATGTATCGTTATAAAAACTTTTAAAAGTAAAATAATCCCCTATAATATATTCCGAAAATTATAAACTTTAAAAATAAAATCTGGGAATATCTAAATATAACTTTTCTAACATAATAATATTCAGAAAGTTGGTAAAAACAATATAAATCCAAGTGTAAAGTTTAGTTTGGAACAATTTAAATTTGTACTGATATGAAAAATGTGTAAAAAAGTTCATAAATTCCCTCCAAAACCACCCCCAATTTCTTTTAATCTACGTCGATTGCGTTTATTGAATAGTAAAAACTTTTTAAAACTTTCCAGAAATAATATGTTTTTTGGACATTAAAAATTTGAACGAAAATCATTAAAAATCATGTGGTTCATTCTTATAATGTTGCAAAAAATCATTCACATCGTTCGTAAATAATGAAATCTATGTGAAATTTTAGTTTTAAAATCTGGTTTTTTCCTTTTTCGTTGTTTGTTTTTGGGGTGTTATGCCGTGTTGTGCTACCTCCTTCTTTAGCCGTCGTTCTTTAAACGTCGGCTAAAGAAGGTGGTAGCACAACACCGCATAACACCCCAAAAACAAACAACGAAAATGCTTTTGGCCGTGAAAATCTAAAAACGTATCTGGTTTTTTCCTGTTCACAAAAACTAAAAATTTATAGCTATCCCTTAAATTCAGTATTGGTTATGATTCTACATATTAAAAAAACTATTTTGTAACATAATTTCCTTTTTGGGGTTTAGAAATTGCGCATCAAAAAAAAAAAAAAAGCAGCAAAACCAAGTTATATTTGTAAAAAAAAAATTACGCTATTATAGAAATCATTAAATTAATTTGTATTTTATGAAAAATCGAAGTGGATTGTTTCATTTTAAATTTTTTAATTTACCCTATGTGATAAAGTTGCCAAAATTAACTAAATTATTATAAAGCAATTACCTACCATATCTCAAATCTTCCAATTCATTACGATATTATAAAAGTACCTACCTAAAAACTATTTAACTCTGTTCCGAAATAAATTTGTTTTCGGGACTCTGAAATTGCGTCAAAATCAAGAGTATTTTGGAAAATTGTTTTCACAGTGTCGTTAATTTGTTTTGTGATTTCTTCGTGATTATAAAAGTTGTTAAAAACTACCTAACTAAATTATATAAATGTCACTCTTATTACCTATAAATTTCTCATAATGATATTAAAAAAAGTGAAACCTCTCAGTGATTGTTTTCTGAAATTTTCGTTTTCGAGACTGGAAATTGTGCATCAAAAACAAGTAATTTTTATAGAAATGTTATCGATGTTTTGCTAAAATGATCCCTACGTTCGTAAATGATTCAACATCGAAGTGAAAAGTGTTTAATTTAAAATTTTGTGATTTATCCGATACGATAAAAGTTAACAAAAATCATCAAAATGACTCAAAAGCCATTCCCAACTCAAATTATGTGTTAGTACAAAAAAGTACCTACCTGTACTAAAGTAAAATCTCTAAGTTTAATTTCGTTTTTATGACTTAGAAATTGCATATCCTAAATCAAGCTATTTTAATAAAATTATTTTTGCATCGTGTTGCAAGTTATTAAATTATTTCGTAAATTGTGAAAATGAAATAAATAAATAGTTCCAATTTAAAGTTTTGTGATTTGATCCTGCGAGATTATAAAGTTTTCTAAAAATAACTAAATAATGTAAAAATCCTTTTTCATTATGCCTAAATACGTGTTATGGTACAAAAAAGTTAAATATCTCTTAATTTTTCCGAAATAATTTAATTTTTTAGACTGGAATTACGCATCAGAAAAAAACAATTATTTGAAAGAAAAAAACTCGATTTTTTTAATCATAGATCCGTCCATAGGTTGAAACCAATTTTCATATTCCATTCGGAATGATAAAATTGCTAAATAAACAAAATTATAAAAAAACACACTCATCATCTCTAAATCCGAGTTCGTTGTGATTTGTGATGTTTAAAAAGTAAAATATCTCTACTGCATTCCGAAATTATATTTTTATCAAGACTTAGATTAATGTATGTATCTGCGATATAAAAACAAGTATTTTTTATAAAATTATCATCACTAAGAAGTTGCTTGTTGTTCATAACTTTCATAAAGTGTCTAATTTCCAGTTTTGTGAATTATCTGGGGGGATCAAAACGCTATGAAATTTTACGTTATTCTCCCTAGGTACCTACCTAGGTACCTTACCTACATGAAGTTACCATATTATTAAAAAAAGTAAAATCTCATATTATACTTATATAAATATTATATTTATTTGAAGTTATCAAAAACAAATGTAATTATATTACTCTCGTTGTCTTTAAATGTGTGCTTCTTAAGTAAAATGAAAAATCTATATTCCGAAATAATTTTTTTGACAATTTGTGTGACATACATATTTGTGAACTAATAAAGTGAATTTTTGAAAATTGTTTTTTAAGCGTCATTACAAATATTATTTTATAATTCGTCAATACTTACGTAAATCCTAAATGTGTAAAGCGTTATTTGAAACATTCTATAATTTGTAATTTCATCATTTTTTTGTTACAAAATTCTATGGAAATTTTCTTTAAGTCCAAGGTATTAAAATCTAATCCAAAAAACTTGTCAATAATACGTTTAGATTTTTGATTTAAATTCTAAACTATAAAGTCTAAAATCTGTCCCAAAATTTTATAGTTTTCTGACGTTGGAAACCTTCACTGAAGTGTTTTTTTACCCAAAGGATATTTTAAAAACATTCCGAAAGTTTCTCATTTCGTGAAAATGCCAAATTTCGTGATTGACATGAACAATATTTCACCAAGTCATATTTTAAATTATTCGTCGTCTTTTAGTGTCGCTGAAATTGACATATTGCAGTTTTTTTTACATAAGCTGTGCAGAGAAGGTCTCGAGGGAAAAAATCCCTCATTGCCTATGTTATTCTTGGAGATGCTGTGTGAAGGGTTTTTCGGAATTAAAAAGTTTAAAATTTGTGAAAATCAAAGCAAAACTTCTAAATCACTTACATATAAGTTTACATATAGGTATGAAATTGAATTCTGTTACATATAGGTGGTTTCGTTGTGGAAATATTTCTAATGAACATGAAATAATAACTTAAGTATTGAAAATTGAATTCTATTTAAAACTATCTTGGACTAACTTATAACTGAAATGCAGTTTTTCGAATTTCTGGTATTTTGCTACGTCACACGCTCGATAGTCGCGTGGTAGACGTTCTCGCAACCGATATTGTTTGCCACGTGCTCAATCCACGAATCACTCAAGAATTTTTCCAAATGTAACGGCGTTGTTGAAACCATTTTTTGATACTAATTTTAAATGACTATTTCCTACATATTGAACAATCTATGTTACGCTTTGACACGCTTGCTGGTAGACTTTCTCGCAACCGATATTGTTTGCCACGTGCTCAAAACCTTTTGAAAGCCAGCATAGGAAAAATATACTTTTTCATTACGACGTAAGAAATTTGACATTTCTTGCGAATCCAATATTTATAACATTTCTTTTGTGGTGTATTACAAAAATTACATGAAAATAATGTAGATAAAACGATCTTTCTGATAATACTCGAAATCTATGAAATATATCTCTCCACAATAAATTTATATAAAAAAAAAAAAACAATGAAAGAATATGGAGTTTTTAGATTTTCACGGCCAAAAGCATTTTCGTTGTTTGTTTGTTGAAGGAGGTAGCGCAACAACATAACACCCCAAAAACAAACAACGAAAAAGAATATGGAGTTTCTAAACCAACTCCGCCCATATTTTGACGCGGCGGCCATTTTGTCGGCAATCTTTCTTCCCCGCCGCGTCATCGATAATTTTTTTTAATTACTCCGAGAAGCTAGATGCTATGCAGTATTTCGTTACGTCAAGAACGAGAATGGCCCAAGCGATTCTGACCAATACAATTTCTTTATACATAAGGGACAAAATCGCTTCCAAAATCGAAAGTACACCGGAGTACGTACGGCCAATGAAAAGTCAATCCACGAATCACTCGAGACTTTTTCCAAATGTAACGGCGTTGTTAAAACCATTTTTTGATACTAATTTTATTTTAAATTACTATTTCCTATATATTGAACAATCTATGTTTCGTGACACGCTTTCAAGTTTTTTTTGGCTTTTGTTTGTATAAAACATAAATAAGTTATCATGATTCCTGAATTAATGAATTTTATTTATTTGTTTCAGGTCCCCCTAACGTTTGGCAACGGTGTCATGAAGAAATATTAGTTGGTAAAGTTTAAAAATAATTAAAATCACGCTTAATAATATATTATTTAACTGTAAATACTTGGCTAAGGTGTACATTTAAGGAAAACATATTTTAATAAGTCACTCTTCACGATTTATATAATTAGAATCAAGAATAACATGAAATGTTCGAAGTATAATAGTTTTAATGGAAGTGCAAACATACCTAGTTCTCGTTAGATTATTTCTACTGTGATCCCTTTAATTATCTTAAATAATATAATATTAATCTGCATTTCTTAATCATTTACACGTAATCATAAATCAAGAAATATATTTAAAATCTGTATAAATAATATAAAGCCTGGCTCTTATAAAATAGTTTTATCTTTAAACCTTAAATAATACTTAATAATATTAATATAAAATAAATAGATTTTAAACCTACCAAGTATAAAAATATTATCCAGTCTTCCTACTTTACAGTGTTCTGCTTTCTAATAAGCAATCTCCGCGTAGTGTTAATTAATAAACAGTGCATGATTAATAATAATCTAATCAAATAAAATAATTAAACATACATACATGCTGCGATTTTGAAGAAATATCACTGGAGAATCAATGCGGAAAGAAAGCGCTATCGACCTTGATGTTCTGATTATCGAGCGCCGTCGACCCATACGAGTTGATAAGTGAGCGCTGTTGAGTGAAGCGAAAATCCCGCTCGATTTGAGTTAATCAGCCGCTTGCGCTGTCGAGCGAAGTGAAATTAGCCAGTGAGCCCCGTCGACCGGGCGTTGTAATTTCATAAGCGCTGTCGAGTGAAGCGAGTTTGCTCAGTGAGTGCTGTCGACCAGGCGTTGTAATTTTATAAGCGCTGTCGAGTGAAGCGAATTTGCCCAGTGAGCGCTGTCGGTAGAAGCAAATTTGCTCAGTTAGCGCTCTCGACCGAGCGTTTTAATTTGACAAGCGCTGTCGAGTGAAGCATTGAGCATCAGTGGTCGAGACGATTCGGCGTTTTCGTCTCGCTGTCGGCATTGCTAGTTTGAATTCCCTCTCGGGGCGGGCAGCAGCTGGCAGCAGCAGGCCAGGTCGCCGGCGGGCGGTGTGATGCCCCCTGCACCCCGGTGGTAGCCATGCTCTGTGGCCGAGGCCCGCCCCACGCAACCAGCCACCCCGCCGCCTACAGCGTCCATCCCGCCCATCGCCCGACGCGCAGACATGGCGCAGTATACGCAACGATCGCAGCCTATGCACAGGTTAGATACATTCCTTACTTACTTAGTTATATATATTCACTGGGTCTTACGAATAATTATTACAAAGACATCTCGTGGTGCTCAAGGGTTCACATTACAATATACTACAAGTTCAATGAATAATATCGGTAACCGGATAACTCAGAATGCATTCAACTCAACACCTCCTAAAAGACATTAAAAATGATGAAAAAATATATTTAAAAAATGGTTAAATACCTAGGTTACGTTACGTTAGGTTATGAGCGATTTTATTATTATTTCATAGCTTTTAATGACTTTTCAAAGAGGTGTTGAGTTGAGTTGATTCTGAGTTATCATGGAACCGTCAATATGTATATTTGTTTTTTATGCACAGAACATAAAATACCTAGGCACATACAGAAGTTTTATCTACACAGAGACAACTGATTTGATGTGATTTTTCACAAAAGCTGCGCTATATAAATTATCCAACTATTATTATTTATTGTTATTATCGTTAATTTAACAAGACGATTACATAGATTCCTAAACCCCAGAAAGATCAATAAAATTGACTACTAAAGTAGAAATTAAATCGTTCTTGAAAATTGATTAAATTATAGAAGTTCCATTTTTTACTTTTAGTATGTGTTTGACTGTGAAAATAGTACTTGCATTATTAAATTTTATTGATTTTTATTGTCACAATATTTTCTTGCAATGGAACACTCAATAATTCAAAAAGCTAATGAAAAATGTATAGGTTCCTATGAAACTGACATCGATATTGTGAATTTTGTGGTTGGTGGTTAGGCACCTACCTACCTACTTAGTAATGTTATGTCAGTTTGTTTGTATATTTATAAAATGTTGAATAGGTATGTAAGATATCGCCTTGGCCGTTATACCATAATATTATACAGGGTGCTAAGAGTTGTAGGTAGGTACTGGGCTGGGTAAATTCTAGCATATAACAAACAGCCTTAGATTAGTTTCTATCATTGAAAATTGTTCATCAATAATACGGAAAAAAAACTCTCTCCAATACTACCAACATACTCGTATTTATAATAGTACCTACCTACCAATTATCATTATTTTCTATTTTTAATTGATAATTTTCTTTTATACTTTGCTTTAAAACGGTATCATCAAAAAGAGGTTTCGTTGTCCTGATGACCTTTAACAATATTTTAATTGGCTTTATGTCTTTATAATATACACTTTGTTTTCTTTGGATAATGCGGTCTGGGGTCTCGATCTCCATTAAAAAAATCACTTTTTTCAAAATAACTCAAAACAACTACTTCACGCACGGATTCTTAAAACAAAACCAAAAGTAAGATCTAAAATCGCTTAATTTTTTCCGATTGGCGGTTACGATTTACGACCATTCTTTTCTAACTTGTTTTTTCAATACGACTCTTATTATTATTATTATAAAAGAAAGAAGACTGAAGTCTCCAGTAATATTATTTAGTGTAATATTTCACGCACGTCTTCGTTCGGCTTTTTGCGGCGGCCATAGATAAATCAGACAAAATGATTATTGTATCCAATTTGGACATTTCCTTACTTTCGGTTTACTTTTTATCATAACGTCTGTTTTTTCGCTACCGCGTTTTTTCGAAGTCTTTGGTTGATGATTGAGTAGGTACCTATATTGTTGAATTGATTAAATTCGTAATAGGTTGTTAATTTTGTTTTTTTGTTCTTGTCTGGTTTGTTTGCAGTGTGATCGAATTCGTATCATGTCGTATTTTCTGGTCAATTATGATAATGAGATAATGACTAATGATACATAAAAGTAAATTTTAAAGCGCTGTTTTTGTGAATTATAACCACATTGACAATGTAATTTGAAAAATTGTATTTGTTTCATTTAAGGTAGGTAGATATAGTTAAAATCGGTGACCGGACAACTCAACAAAGTGACCCTACATCACCCATTTGATAGGTCATTAAAAGAGATGAAAAAACTAGGTTAAATACCTACCTGGTTGCGTTAGATTACGTTATGGGCTACTTTTATTTTCAAATTTTATTTATTTTAAATTTTTTATTTTTTTATTAACAACAAATATGGCTGTTTGACGTTAAAATCGTTTAGGTACCTACCTAGGCTAATCTACAGTAATACAAGCTATTTTTAAAAATTTATTTCCAACTTATAATTATTTTTTGTTCGGAACCAAAATTGTTAACGGTAGAGCTATGTATGTTAAATGGGTTTCGTTGGGTTAGGTTATTCGCTTTTTTTTATATATTTTCAAAGGGGTGCTGAAATGACTTTGTTGAGTTGTCGTGGAACCGTTAAAACCGCTGAAGAAGTAAGTTTACAGATAAAGTGGGTTTTTTAATGTTTATGTGTGCCTGAAGTAGGTAGTCTCAATTTTTCCTCACTTGCGAAATTAAACATTTTTTTACTAACTAACTAACTAACCATCACGCCGTTTCCCCGCAGGGGTAGGCAGAGAGGACGGACCGCCAAACAACTCGGTCTTGGCATACACTCCTCGCCTCATTCACATTCATACATCTTATCATACATGCTCTTCTATTATTCTGACTCTTGACATGGCCCGACTCAAGTATCTGATTCACTTGATCGTGCCATGTCTTCCTCGGACGTCCTCGACTTCTTCTACCATTCACATTAGTATCATATATTCTCTTGACACTCCTTTCTTCGTTCATTCGCTCTATATGTCCAAACCATCTAAGCGTCCTTTTTTTAATCTTACTTATGACGCTCACATCGGCCTTCATTTTTTTAAATATCTGTATATTGTTTTTTGGACAGATAAACAAATTTATTACGCTGTCTGAGGCCTAGGAGTCGAATGGGCATGTAAATTGACGTCATCGGTTTGATTTCAAAATTAGTTGGCATCACACTTTTAAGAATATTCTGTTCAGCGATTGTACTGTAAAATATAACTAGTATGATTTACAGATGTAGTTCGGGTTCAATGTTTAATTTTATAAAATAAATAGTTTTATTTGGATAGAACAATGTTATTATACCATGCAACGTCGTTATTTATAGCGCCCGTACAGACTAAAGTTTTAAAACGTACTAGCTGAAGCAACCACGTCAAAATGTTCGGCCGTCCGAACATTCTTTCCGTAAACCAAGTCCATCTATCGAACCCTTTCCACATGTTTCCTTCAAATCGGATGGACAAATCGGATACGTCTGTTGTCAGCTTAGCTAACCATTGTCTTCAAGGCAGAGCCCATCGCTGACGCTTCGAGCCTTTCAAACCTCAGCAATCTTCGCACACCATTCAGTAAACCTTTCGCAATCTCTCTTATGGATATTATTACATTTTGACGAGCTGCGGGCATAGCTTTTTTTTAATATTTTTAAAATTGGTAGGTATATTATATTTAATATTACAGTGTTCACAGACATAATTATTAATATTTGTACTGCGGGGAGCTTTGGCCCTGGGTGTAGAGGTCGAAGGTTCGAAACACAACGGGCGGTGCACATAAAATTCTATCAAATTTATTTGTGTTTTATTAACAATTTTAATTAAATTCACAGAAAATTGCTTATGAATATTATAATGTATCGAATATGATAATTTTGTGGGTTTTTTTTTCAAAAGAAACACTGTTATCTTGTGCGCATCACTTACTTTGTACGAACACGCCGAGCGGTTTCGGGATATACGTTGCCTTCATCAGATACGATATATTATGCTGATATGCCTCTATTTATAAAAAAAATGTTATATTTGCTTACACTATGATTCAGAATGAATCATTGATTTGGCCTATTTTAGTAACCAAAACTGATTTGCTAGACCCCAACCTTCCTCTTGCTCTTCTCCGTGGCATTGCTGATCTTTTCGACGACGTAGCAACAATAATGGAGTCAAATTCCATATCAAATTTTCCATTCCAACTAAAGACACCGACTTAACCTTTCAGTATAATATGATCATGAAACTTTAAACATAATCCACCGAACGGATCCCATATGCTTAACTCTGCAAATTTTGCTAAGCCTCCACAAGGTTAAATTATAATACCTTTCTTGATGCCAATCTTGGAAATTGTTGAACAGGGTTTCGTGTTTTAGGCAGCTTCGAAATAATCTCTTGAGACAGAGAGAGGGTATTGTAAAATAAATTTGTTATTATCTTTGTGAATTCCACTACCACCAAATTGGGCTATATATAGGTACTATTTGTCATGAAAATTTTGATTTCAAAAGTGAATATTGATTTTATTAAAAACACTGTCTCAACATTTACGAATGTCTTCATTAATTTTGCTACCACGTCTTCTATTTAAAAATAACCCCAATTTTATCCATGGACTTCCCTTACTTAGGTTACAGTAATTTGCATGACGTGCAATTTAGCGAAGACTAAAATCCTTTAATAACTTGTACGAAGTTAATTTAATAGTAAAAGAGAGCACCATAGAAGCACACCTTGTTGTAGAACTTGTAGAAGGAAAAGGAAAAAAGGGTTAAGTGAGCAGTGAACGATAATATAATATATATTCTTCAAAGGCCAGTGTCGTAATAAAATTAACATGTTTTAGATATAAGTAGTGAAATAACAAGACTGCCGATACTCAAGAACACTTATTAAGAATAAATACCACAGCTTGATACTTCTATTTTCCTAGTGACTATTACGTGGGCGGACGACATCGTATAGTTGTCTCCATATAGGTGTATACTACAGATTAAAAATCCTTTTGAACGTTTGCCAAGAGACGATTTATGGTGCGCCTTCTATTGCCGTTTTGATGGCATCCGCCTTCAACCAGTATCTCGAACGCATCGAGTTGTTGTTGGTGTATTACGTACGAGTAGTCTTGTACTATCTTCTTATTTAAATGCTATTTTTTCAAGCTAATGTTTTTATACTGTACAAAATGTGTCGAATATTTGGTTTTTTAATAAGGGTGTCTAGACTCTAGACCACACTTCACGTCTATGTCTATGTCTACCCTCTTGATTGACACTGTTACGTTGTCCGGAAACTTTAGCTAAAGGAAGAGGAAGCGCAACACGGCAAAAATACCCAAACATGAATCACCATAATACTTGTGAAAATATCAGTCATATCCAATACATATGTAAACAGTGTAATAAATTACAGAGGTCTATAGTGCGAGCCTTGTGGAACTCTTTTGGCCATGAAGGCATATTTTAAAAATATACTTATTATATGAACAAACGCTCATTTCCAAATTTTACATTTACCAAAACACTTGGATGCATCCCTTAGTAAACTTATTCTGTCTAGAGATGGTTGTCGTAAGTTTTATCCGTCGAGATAAATTATCTGATCGCGACCATTTTTTGCTGGCTATCCAAAAGCTTTATTATCAGAGTGTCTTTTTGTCTTACGCTCCCCTTTTGGGTTTGTGAATAGCCCAAAAATGCCATCGACTGCTTGTAACACGCATCAGCATTTTCTTCACCACCCCACCAACCCTTTATTCCCACCCCCTCCCGAACCTGACTCGAGAACAGAGGTCGTGGGATTGAACTCATGTGTACTCTCCATGGAGCTTGGTTCACATATACACTTTCACATACAAAAAACGTACATGCAGCCATTGTTACACTAGATACTATCTATACCAGTTATAATAATACCAGATACTATTGGATAGGTAGTCCTCACGTCGTCAGATTTTATTATCGATCTAATTTTATTGGGGTCGTTGATTTTTTTCTTTTTGATCTCATGAATTACGAAAGTTAAATACCGACTATTTGAAAACATTTTTTAATAATTGTATAAATGATTGTCAATGTCGTCTCAATGACTCGTTGATGTTTGGTCAATTTTGGAAAAAAAATCCAAGCTTGTGTATTGTATGAATGCACGCCAGGATGTACATCAAATAATCACGAAGGTGTCGATATTTGTGGTTTTATTCTAGAGTAGTGGAGTTAAGTAAACTTTATCGCTGTGTGTTTATTTTTCAAGTCCAGAATTACCTTGTTATTTGAACAGAGAGTCTCTCGAGCAAATAATAGTTGGTATTGCAAATGGATTTTTAATTACACAGTAACTTTGCAATTGTCTGTAAAGAATTCCCTTCAGACTTCACATATTTAAAGGTTACCAGTATAAAATTAAATTATTAATTAATAGCATTAAAAAAATCTTTTGTGTCATATCCAAAGAAAACACTACCCAATCAGATTGATTGATATTTCTGTAAACACTGTTGATTAATTGAAAGTTTTCACCGTCACTCTTGCGAATTCTGTTATATCTCAAGTTTAAAAAATTCTTATGATTTATTAATTTCAGAATGGGCATAACAAGAGAATGTGTCAATTATGATTATCTACTATGTCAACTTAATTTATTAAAATTGTCCGAACGTAGAATAGTTAATGACTTAACATGTTTGCATAAAATCGTAAATTCAATAATTGACAGCCCTGAACTATTATACTTGATTTCTTTCCATATACCTCGCAAACCAACATCGAGGCAATATCTTCCGTTTTATTGTGAAAACACGGAATCACAATTGTTTCGCCGAATTAAGAATTTGGGAAATGAATATAAGGACATTGCGGATATGTTTGACACATCATTTATTAAGTATAAACACCTCATGGTAAGATGTTTATCGGAAAAAAGATCAATAATATTTAATTGAATATACCACATAGTTCTCCTTGACTCAATCTACGAATTATATTTATTCCATTCTGTTGTTTCTCTACCTTGCATGGTAGGGTATCCTGCTTTTATCTAACTCGTATTTGATTTTGTTTTTGATTATGTTGTTGATTTTGTTTATGATTTTGTTTTAGATTCAGTTTTATAATTTTATTTTTTGCTTTTGTTTGAATTGTTTGTAATGCTTATTTAGATGTTATTTGCTTTTTAATTTTACTTTTTGCTTTTGTGTGAATTGTATGTAATGTTGATTTAGATGTACTTTGTTAATAAATAAAAAAATAACATCTAAAAGCCCAGCACGGCGTGAAATACAAATAAATAAAATAAAATAAATAAACAACTGTAAAACTTTTGATGTATTAGTGCACGTTAAATAGATTTATTAGGTCAATTTGGTTTGTTGGCCAAGTCTGCGATCAAATTCTTTATGCGACGTGATCAGGTAAAAAAATATGACGAATTACTCATATAAAAAGATTTTATTTCTAATTTCTTTTAAAGTTGTAGGGAATTTATCCATCTTAAATTTCTGCACCATTCAATATCGTGAATGTTTGTTTTTATGATGTTGCTTTCTTAGTTTTTTCACCCCTTATCATGCAAACTTTATTTAACGCGTTGGCCTGTCAGTGTTGGGCGTATATTAAATTACCCAAATGAAAAATTGTATGAAGCCAAAAACTTTAAATGAAAATTGAAAAATGTGTTTTTCGCCCTTAGTGTGACCTTGCGTTCTTGCACGCTTTCAACGAAATTAATTATACTCCATTGTGCTATTTTTAAACACATTATTTATTGTGGAAAAAAACACGTTGGGCGGCCATTATTTGTTGTGTTCAGTCTTCACGTTAAATCCCATTTCATTCATCAAGCTGATTACAGATTTTCGGAAATTTTTACATTCGATACCACTTTATAAATTATAATACATAGTTAGAAATAATAAGAAGTCTTCTGTGTTTTTGTTTTTTGTTTTTGTTTCTTTCGTGACAGTTTATCCTTTCATTGTGAACCCTTTCACAACCGGCGACAATAATTATGTACATTGTATATATACCAGTTTGGTTTGTAATCTTTGTGAAAACTAGGTATTCTTCTAGTAATCTGAAGATGGTATTTTTTTTTAGCTTGGCACAGAGCCCCTTACAATGATGTTTTACGAAAATACTCGTATCGAAAATACTTGGATAGTATTGGAATCCACGATTTTGTCGGTCGTTGTTGTGTTGGGTTAGGTTGAAGTAAAATTAGTTTTGTATGTGTATATATTTAGCAAATTCGTGTATTTTGTAATTATTTGTGTTAAATCCTTCATTGAAAGAACAATACACAGTTTGTTGTTCGTGCCCGAACTAACGAAGCATGATCGCTTTGCACAGATCAGATAGATGCGAGTAGTTAGCTACCAACTACCGACTACCACATACCACTGTCGGGCCTGGCACTCCTGGCAGTATACGCTCTGGTACTGGCTGGTAGGTAGGTTAAGTGCCAGACGCTATCCGCCCACTATCTTGCTTCCACGTACATCGGTTTGTAGTAGATTCGGTACATTTTCATCTAGATAGTGCAGGCGGTCGTAAGCCCTCCGCGTTACCCGTTATCTCCCTGATTAACTGGGCTCCACACGAACCTGCCCGAATCCCGATCCGGAATGCGATTGTTCCTTATCGTACTCACGGTCTTCTTTGTTTTTCCTTCTTTTCTTGTCTTTTTTTGTTCTTTTTCTACCACTACTCTCTTTCATTATTTTCTCCTCTGTATTATTATTATCGTCTCTTTCGAACTCAGTTCTTCTTACTTATTTCTCGACATAAAGATAAAGGAATGAGATATCGACTGTAACCAGTTATCGACAACCCGTTGGTTTTCTTGGTTTACGAGTTTCCAGTGATTTTTTTTTGGTCTATGCCGGAAAGCAAAGTCAGGTTTCTTAATAAAATGTGGTTTAAAATAGTATTTATTTTGCGCAAACAAATATTTCTATGAAATTTCATTACGATGAATGATTATATATTTTTTCGTTTTGGACTTGCTTCAATATTTGGAATAGTTTTAAACAGTTTTTCACTCGTGGAAAAGTGGTATTGAATTAGGTGACATGTTTTGTTTCTTTTTGTCAAGGTAACATTTTTAATTGGGTTATGTAACTTGTTTTGTTTCTTTTATGTTAGTTGAATTTTTGGGTTAGGTAGGCGGGTTTTACGTTGAGATTGTTTGTTTGGGTTAAATGAAATTCATTTTGCTATGGTTTAGTAAGCTTTTTCTTTGGGTTAAGATAGTTTGATTATAGTTTACTGTTTAGTTGATCTTTTTCAGCATGACCACCAAAAGGCAATTTGCCCTTACTGAAGGGAACGAATTGCATGAGGTTTATTGTTTTGGATATAGCGCACTTATTCCGTGACGTGATCGCTCTTACTTTAGGTTTTTAGTTCAGCTATTGAAAAATAATCATTATTATATCGCCTTTTCGGAAAAAAAAACACATTATTTGACCAAATATCATTAAATTTCACGATGATATTTTTCTAAATTTAACTAATTTTGGACGATATTTTACCAAATTCGACAATTTTAAACCAAATTTGAGATTATTTAACAGATTACATATTGTGTACTATAATTTCGAATGTAGTGAGTATTTCAGTGTAGTCGCAATAAAGTTGTTTTTTTCGTAACTTCGTTGTAAATTGCCATAAAAACATACTCGTAGATACTAGTCATTGTCCAAGATAGTATTTTTATGATTAACCTTTATTTATTATGTCTATTTGTATTACATTATATTATTAATTCACGTTATTAAATTATAAATCAGAATCATTATTTTTTACAATCGTAGTATTTTCCACATGTGAATTATTTATATGAAATTCAATTTGTACTACTACTCTATTAATCAATATTTTAGTTAAACCAAGACTGGTCGGCAACTAAAATATTAATAAGTTATAATAGTGGCATTGAAACAAAGTATCTACTGTATAACACTGAAGAAATAAACCGATAGAATTCGGCGTGTTCGTCTATTCGAAGTAACTTTTCCGTAGATTTTTGTCAAATTGATCAAACATTTTCTATCAAATTGGTATAGATCACATTTCTAGGGTTTGTTTGTTCTGTGGCCGTATATTAACTATAACGTCGTTGAGTGAAGGGGTTTTTCTTTCGATAAAAGCATATCAATTACGTATTACAGTAGTATTATAGTAGCAGATAGATTGACTGCGAATCAATTGGACTGTAATCAATAAAATTATTGGTTTTCAAAATGACACAACTATGGCAATATGTGAACAGTGAACACTGGAAAAGTATCTGATTTTCCTTAATTTCACACAGCACGTTATTTTGTTGTTCAATATTACGGAACCTATGGATTACAAGGTTAACACTGCACAAGTTTTCGAAGGAATCGATATTAAAGTGACTGAGGTACCATATGAAGTGATAACTGGGTTACTTCTTTCTGACTGGTGGATTATTCCTCGGAGTTATTGTTCCAAAATGTCACAGGCAATATTGCACATTTTGTCAGATAGGATAGGTAAGGAAAGTAGGTTAGATGGAAGAATGTAGATAAACATAATTGCGTCAACTATCGTATTGTTTTTGTTGCATACTGATCATGACAACTCAACACGGTCACAAATCAACACACTCTTGAAGATTAATATGAATTCATTAAAATAATTAGCCTACAAACCTAACCTAACTTTACGTATTTAATCTGTTTAACCTAGTTTTTTCATGACACTTTTCAAAATTATGTTGATTTATCCGGTCACTACTGATAAGTTATCCTTATCAATCATAGCAGTGTTATGTCCTATGTGAATTACGCAGTACTCTTCCTCTGCACGTGCTGTTTGATCTGCCTGCGATACGGAACAAACTTTTGATTCATATGATCACAATTATGGATTCGCTATGTAATTCTGCCCCCTTCGGGTTTTCATGCTATTTGAAAAATATACCACGGGAAAATTTTGATTAACCTGACCATCATTAGATTTGCAATAAATTACGAGTCTCAACATTATTTAAATTTCGTGTTTGAAAAAGAATCAGCCCCATTTCTAAATTTTCTCAAAATGATGTATTATACTCAATTTTTTATTTATTTCATTTTTCAAAGGGTAACTTGTTGAATCGTCCCAATTTCCTATCAAATTTGCAAATGAAGAAAATATATATATATTACGATAGCTTTTGTAATTCGTGTTATATTCTTGCATTGATTTCGGTTTTTCTCATTTCTATACCTAGTTTTTGCAATTTAATATTCTTGTTTCTGACGACTCTTGCCGAAAACCTGCTTGAATGTGCTCTTGGCAGATGTAACGTTTTTCAACACTAGAGAGATTCTCCTAGTTTCAGTATTTTTGTGCACACGCTATCCTTGTGTTTAATATAAATAAATGAAAAACTTCTGCAATTTTTTTCCATTAATTTTGAAATAGAACATTGAAAAAAACATCACCATCACCAGTGAATTTTGCGGTGACCAGAATGTTCAGTAGAAACTTTTTAAGTGTATGAATATTGAGTACAAACTTTTCATAATTCATCATGTCTCGAAGTGTCGAAAACTGATAATTGGGGTTTTTAACCTTAGGTTAGGTTAATGTGAGTTATGATGTGATGAATTATCATGTGAGGAAGTATCGTGTCTGAATAAATTTATGGGAATTCAGACGCTGAGATCTCATAGTCCGATTAGACATGGAACCGAATTTTGCACATGGTTGTATTTATAAATGTAGATAACGTAATCATGTTGTCACCAGCACACTCGGCCATGTTCCGAGTGCCCCACATTTCTCGCTATACTATTATAAATGTAAACACACATACGCGGTATGTAACAATAATATCGACGCTGGAAAGGAAAAATTGATAAAACGTCATATAGCTGTGCAACCTTCGCAATAAGCTAAACTAGTCCCAGTGAAAGCTCGTACTGACGTCAACTACGTTCGTCCTCTTCCTTCTCACACGTATTGTTAGAAAAACGAAAAAGACATAAGGTACTAGAATGATGTACGATCTCTCGCTGGGACTAGTATATATTGCTTGTTTGTGCTTGTGTTCATCAAATCAAATTTTCTAGAGTTTCCCAAATGTTCTGGGAAACTGTATAGAACTTGATTTGATGAACGCAAGCACACATAAACAAATTGTGTATGTTCCTCTTTAATGTCACATCTGAATGTCGCTTTAGCCATTTTTCCTTTCCGGCATCGATATGTTTCATAAATGTAATTATTATAATTATTATTTATTCCGAATGTGGCCCATAGCACATTTTGAACTTCACATTGAAACCACGTGTTTCAGACTATTTCCTCAGTACAATTCACGAATGTGATAATCCCAGAGGGAAGTCGTTCGTACGTCCTTGACAATCGTCCTCTTCCTTCCCACATGTGTGTTTTCGTATGAAAACGAAAGAAAAAATGAAGAAGATACTACAATGATGACGTCGCGTACGACCTCTCTCTGGGACTACTATACACATTTTCTCAGTTTCTTACTACAATAAACAATTCTGAAAATATCTGTACCTACTTAAAAATAACTAATAATAAAAAAATCTTCTTGATGAAAAAACTTTTGCATGTTTTTAACGCTAATCACATCTAAATGAGCAAAACATCACAGAAACAAAATACTCCACCATACAAGGTGGAAAAAAATTGGGGATGCCATAGTTCACCTGACTCCAGATAGTTGGGAGCACTTGGGACTATCGTGTAGTATTCAGATTCAAAAAATAAAATCTTCAATGGGTGGGACCATACACTCAGTTAGTTCATTTTTATCAAAATCTCCACGGGCAGAGCGCAGTTAGTTACACCTCAGATATTAAAGTTGAAAGTGCAACGACTTTCAAAACTGCCCACCGCATTCCGAGCGAACAACAAGACACGACACAAGACGAGATACACCGCCGTGTCCTGCATCCCACCAGAACACCAGATAGTGCAAAGAGGTTTGTACGGCCAAACAACAAAAGTATAAAACATATTTTTATTCAAATGCATCAAGAATAAAACTACTTGTCTGCATATTGTACATACCAGTTTAGCTTGGTACATAATCGTTAATATTGTACACTGTTTTGGTACTCTCTTTTTCAAACACCATGACTTTAGACTTACTTACATTCATCATAAACTCATTCTTCGTACATACTTCATTCATCCTAACCACGAGAGACTGTAGATCTTCCATCATCACCAAATCAGCACCACATCATCAGCATGGCAACATAGTTTCAGATTATTCAATTTCGCGCCCAATCCCTCCTCTTTCTCTGTATAGATTGAATAACCACGGTGACATTACGCAGCCTTGTTTAACGCCTTTTGTGATATCAAACCACCCCCTAAATCCACCGTTCAAATAAAAGAACATGTCCAATAATAATAACAGTATTTACTTTTTAAAAATTCAACAATAATCTGTTAGTTCTCCATTATTATTGCATGTGTATTGTCATTATTTCTTACAGAAGTCCTTCCTTATTATGCAATTGTACATTACATAAATATACAAATCGGTGTCAAGATCGACATGTCAACGACTCGAAGAAATT
This sequence comes from Limnephilus auricula, assembly GCA_951813805.1. Taxonomy (NCBI): domain Eukaryota; kingdom Metazoa; phylum Arthropoda; class Insecta; order Trichoptera; family Limnephilidae; genus Limnephilus; species Limnephilus auricula. Next base: position 8,133,825 of record OX638407.1, on the reverse strand, counting down.
CGTAGAAATTAAATGCAATCTGACATTCGACAATAACCAGGCTGCAGCCGATAACATTGTATTCTTAATCATTGTTTATGTTTGGCATTCCTTCGGTCTCGTGTTCCGTGACATTGTTCAATGCACATTGCTGACATAATCCTTGGGCGAGTTATTCATTCACATATTAGGTAGGTACTTATTACTAAACTGTTTATTTTATTTCATTTGGTCGGTGCAACATGTCGGTTTACATCACTGCACGTGATAATGTGCAACATTTTATCTAAGTTGTCGCCACATGGCCTACATTATGTTTCACGATTTGTTGGTGCTGATAATAGGCATTATCTATTGTATTATTGAAGTATTTTTATGTTTCCATGTGTAGCGTAGCACAGTGTGGGTTTTACGGCAATCTTTGGGGATGTCTAGCATTTTGTGGTATGATGTTCGATAAATCTATTTATTTTATTTGATTTTTAACGTTTGTTCCACACATTAATGAAGTTACTAATAAGGCTATGAAATGTTTGGGATTTATTTTAAGAACAGTCAAACATTTTACGTCACTTTATTCATCTAAAATTCTCTTCACTGCCTTAGTTAGAAGTAATTTAGAATACAATTCCACTGTTTGGTCTCCATACTAAAAGCACATCAAATAAAAATTGAGAGAGTTCAACATAAATTTTTAAGGTTCATTAATTTCAAACTCTCCATACCCATTGAACAAATCAATTATGAGAAATTAATGAAAGGACTTAATTTAACTGACTTATCTTATAGAAGAACCAAGAGCGATATGGTTATTTTATTCAAATTAGTTAATGGAACAATTGACGCACCTCAGTTAACTAAACTAATAACATTCCGAGTACCAAATCGTAACAAGAGGCTTCCAGAGCTGTTCTTTGTTTATCCTTCGAAAACTAACTATTTCATTAACTCCCCAATCCAAAGACTACATAGGCTTGGAAATAAATTTAATTCAGTTGATATTTTCGTTTAGTCATTACCAAAATTTATTTCTGAAATTTCAAAAATTCTGTTTCCCGTCTACTAAAACGTAAAGGAAGAGAAACAATGATATAACATAATTTGTATATTATTGTTTCTTTTTGTATTATGATTGTTGTAAAAGCCCTAAGGGCGTAAATAAATAGATAAATAAATAAGTATACATCAACAAACAGAATAAGGAAGCCGTTTTAATCGTCAGGCATTGAATTGACGTCACGCCGGCCGTGCGGAGCCTTGCTGAGGAAACCGTACAAGCAGATTTTAATTACTGCCGATCCGTGCTTTGGCGCTGCGATTTTCGTTTATTCCTTACCAAAATTTATTTCTGAGATTTCAAAATTTCCATTTCCCGTTTACTAATAAAGATAAGAAATAATGATAAAACATAATTTGTATATTATTGTTTCTTTTTCTATTAAGATTGTTATAAAAGCCCTAAAGGCGTGAATAAATAAATAAATTTTTAATTCTTAATTCATGAAGTCTAAATGAATTAATTCTTTAGGGTTTTAAATGGCCGAGATGAATGAAGAGACTATTAACGACGGAACAAATTCTCGTCAAGAAGCAGATATATATTATATATGTTATATTTATGTAATCAACGTCCTCGTGTGTGACCGATTTATTGAACATCGAGTAGATTCATTGAAAAAAGTAACGAATGGTTCGTACTCGAATATCGGTATCAGTTTCTGTCAGAATTCTTAAATGGTATTTTTTCCTCTTTTGAACGATATGCCATGTTTCTCATCCCTATTCTGTTAGTAGGCACTGTAAGGTCTATAATAATTGATATAAGCATCGTGTCAGTTTTCACTGATTTTATTGTAATTTTGCATCCCAATGTTCAATGCAATTTAATCAAATATTCCAAGAATTTTTCAACTTACGTGGTGTGATTTTATTGTAGTGTCTGCCCACCTCTCGGGCCCGAGTGATGAAGCGTGGGCAGGCCTGTAATGCCTCGAAATCATTGTAACTCTGCTATTTCTGAAGACGGATGCTGAGACGTTTATCGTCATAATCCCGCGGAAAAATAATGATCAAACCCTTTCTGGACAAAATTGAGATGGATGCGTACAAGGGCATCAAGGGAAAAGAGATGAATTAGGATTTCCCTTCAGGACAAATTGTTTACGGAGGAAAACAAGATGGGACTTGGACCCTCCCAAATTGTGTACACGCCTTTGTTGTGCGTTAGTCAGTTCGCATGTTTGTAGAGCTCTATCACGTGCCAGATTTCTTCTTCTTCGACTTTCAGAATAAACGATAATTTATTTACTTTTCTTTATTCCTGTTCACGTTTATATTATTGTTTTTTTCGTTATTTCTATTTTCATTTATCCCGATAATATGGTTTCACATTTGAAAACATTATACAACTTTGATAAAGTTTCGTTTTTAACCTTTCGATTCTTTTGAACAGATTCGGGTGTTCAACATGGATTACTCGTGGGTCCTTTGTTACAAAATATTATCAAAACTAGATAACTTAAATAAACCTTCACCTTTGGGTCCTTTGCTACAAAATATTATCAAAACTAGGTAACTTAAATAAACCTTTATGGCTGATAGTTGTTACTGTTTTAAGTTACCTTTATAAACTGTGAATTTTCTGCCACGGTTGCTATTATTTTATTTTGGGAATATTGCGAAAAATGTCCACTGTCGCACATCGAGCTGTTACAAAACCACTGTAGCTGTCTCGTTGTTGGCTTATGTTTATTATGTTGGCGACAGTTGATATTTGTCAGCTTCGTCTCCGCGGTGACCTTCGCTGAAATCAATGGATGCCATTCATCCCCCGTCCATTCAGTCATACATTGTTTTATTATGCCATCAGAAATATTCCATTCACCACGGAGGGATTACCTAAATATCATGTGTATAAAATTTCTATTAAGACGATAGACTTCACTTTTCGGCCCATACAAAAAGGACGCCCGGAAAAAAACACTTTTCTACATCGAAAATTGCACGAAATGAATATGTTTTTTTTATACTGCCTTCTAGAAGGTAAAAGGTATGTCGGTAGCTTTTTGAATTTTCGATGCGTTTCGTATTAACGTAAACATTCACTGTCAAACATGTACAATTTATCGGGAAATATTACTTAAGGAAAAGGTGCTGCTAACTTAATTCTCATAAAGAATTTCAAAATTATCAAAACATACCGACATATTTTATTCTTTCGAGAACATATTTTTGTTTTTATATTACAATTTCGTAAAAGTTTGGGTGAAGAAAAATCTTTTCTCCCGAAACTCTTTTTCGTGCGATTTCTATAGGTAAATATAAGCGTTGTCTCATTCGCACATTTCGCATTCGCATGTATTGTAAGTGTGCGTGAGCTTATTGTGAGCGGTACAGAATGACAGACGCGGGTGTTCCGCGTGTGGTTCAAAGTCTAGCCTCTTAAGTGCTGCAAGTAAAATACTGTAAACACAAAAGATTTTTTTAATGCGTGTTCGCTCGGTAAAAATAATTTTCCATTGCCTATTTAATTTTTCCACTCGATAGGCAGACACCACGTTGTGGCTTCAGTTGTATGACGCAATCGACTGTTTGCGCCGAGATAACGATAGATAATAAAAATGTGCTGTATCAGCGGGAATATTATATATTATGTATTATACACCGAAACATAAGACACTAGATTGGCTTTGCTGTACGCGGTGTGACTGACCCCACGTTGTCATAATAATCTGATTTATCAAATTTTATATTGGAAAGAGCATAGTAACTTCAGAGTCTATGCGAGAAGGGATTAGACCTGCAAAATAGTATAACGTAAAGGCGATGAGATTTTTTTTTTACATTAGATCCACACAGAAGGCCCCGAGGAAAATGATTTCTCTCGGGGCCTTTGTCATCTGTAGGGATGCTGTGTGGAGGATCGTTTTAGGGATAGGAAGGAGAGTAAGATCTGGGAAGGAAAAACGTATGAGGGTTTGCTAGGAAACTGGGAGTCAGGGTGTCCAGGAGTGACGGACATATGAATCAACCCCTCCCCACTGCGATGGGTGAGAGCTAAGAGTATGGATATTAGAGAGACGGCATGTGAAGTGTGCCCGCGCGCTCCAAGTGTGCCTTTTCGAGAATTTTACCCAAACGGTTTAGATTGGCTGCTGGTTTTTGGTCGTTTAATAAGTTCCGACAGCAGCTATTTTACATGGTGACAGCCAATGTCAACCGTGTGGGTAGAATTCTCGAAAAGGCACACTTGGAGCGCGCGGGCACACTTCACATGCCGTCTCTCTAATAACAATACTCTTAGGGTGAGAGAGTCCGGCTGGAGAGGTTAAAGTCCCCCTTAACCAGTCGCCCGATCCGGCCCGCCACGCAGCAAGTGGATAAACGCATCATAAACAAACCTCATCCTATGATTCCGGGCTCTTCTGATAAGCCACCAAACATAGCGAACCACATGGCAACAGTGTTGGTTATCTAATAAATGGTTCCCGGGACTGCGGTACCCATAACCGCCTCCCAAATTGAATTGGATGTTAATTATTAAAGACAGAATACAACACTCTAGTACCGTGGAGAATTGTGGATCCTTACATACCAAGAAGGTGGGTTTGCGTACTTGAAAGTAAGTTCGAGAGACTGGAGAGCTGATAAGGGTGCTGTTGGAAGGATGAATGCAGATATTGCCAATGGAGGACTGAAGGAGGAAATTCCTGATAAGGACATTGGCAGAATAGTAGATTCAGAAGTCCCTAATAAGATATTGTCAAAAGGAAGCTAGAGTAGCAGTCTGCAAATTAGTTAGTACTTTTTGATATAATGGCATACAGAGCTCCGGGCCAAAAAGGCTCTCTTTCATCGTGGTTTTAAGAAAGGAATACTTTCTGTATGAATGTCGGAAGAGGGATTAGATTATATTGAATGAATTAGAAATGTGATAGGTTCCTGATATTATTTAACCAATTATAATCGAATCACAAGACAAATTGCACAAAATTGAATAGAGACCCTTAGGTGTTTAGTACACGTTGAGCGGATGGGTATAGGAAAGAGTGTGAAGAGTATTTATAATATAATCTAAGAAAATTGAGATTTACAGGAAGACATGAAAGAAACTAATTTGCTTTAATAATTTCAGAATACAAGCCACATAATTATAAGCTATTCAAAGATGCAAAAGATATTCTTAAAATTTTTCTTAACCACTGGGTTAAATTTACAATGAAACATGGTTCACATCACGCTAAATTTTCCGTTGTTTCAGTAACACAAAATTTATTGAAGTAAATACTTCTTTACGCACGCTTGACTTGATGGGTAAACTGGCGAATGCGTTACGGAAATTACAGCGTTACGAGGCGAATGATAAACAAAGTAAATTAATTTTGAGGTTAATTCCTCACAATCTAGTCATAACAACAGTGCTCAAATCCATAGTAATGACGTTTGGAATGGGTGCTGGCATTTATGGTGTCAATAGTTGTGTTGTTGTTTCTCACATTCTAAACGTTAAAATCTAACTAATAACGAGCACTATTTCGAATGGAATTTTTTGAATTTCCTGCTGCAAATGTGTATAAACGTCGCTCTCTAACTAGAATCCGCATCAAAAAAGTTTTATTTTAAACTTTGTAAGAATTTAATCAACAATCCCATTCTAAGCGTAATTCCCATAATAAAATTAATCAAATTTTCGTTTAGAGTGTGCGAACTCAGTGCGTTGAAACGACTGATTTGTCACAATGATTGGTAACAATCCAAACATATATATTCAATATAGATTCTTATACACTGATGATTGGAATGGTTTTATTCGATGCCAGAAAGAAAATTAGATTGGATTACTAAAGAAGTACCTATTTACTACGGTCGTGTGGTCTAATGCACACTCGTATTTTTATCTACTCTATAGGTTTTCCAGTTTTCTTTATACCAGAAAGCTCAACTTTCTACCAATCCCGGTAGCCGGGGGGCTCATGTAATGTATAAAATATCCATGGTCGTATATTATTATTATTTTCGTGATATTCAGCCTTACGCATTGCACACTGGGGCTCATAAATTACACGCGTAGAATTTACTACGACGCGTATTATTAAAATGTCATACCCTAACCCCATATATATAATATTTATCGTATAATCGGATTCGGTCGCTAAATATATCGATCGCTTTTCTATTATACGATTGATTATACCCTTCGTCACAGCATACGAGTAATTTTCATTTTATATCATATGTAATATATACATTTAATCTTCTACCTAAACACATTCAAATGACGGATAAAATATCACTTTACATAAAAGAATTAAAATTATGGCTGAATGATACAGATGTTGACACATTTTTCTTATGAATTCTTTGGTAACTTCAAGACTTGATGTGAACGCTAGCCATCACAGCAGAGAAGATCACGACACAACACGCCTTACAAGTATAACTCCACCATAACTTTATTTACTTTCTTGAAACTATAACAAAATAATCAACAAAATTTTATGTCGCTCTGTTTTACTACAATATTTTTATAGATATATGTACCTATATTTCTGAACCTTTACTTAAAATTTAACATTTTTTACTTGTACTTATTTGGACTCTTGGAAAGTCGCTAAAGTGTCAGCCAGTGGTACAATGGTATTTTTTCCCACAAAAATCTTTCATATTTAAGTTGTAATGTTGAATTTATATTGGATTTTAGTAAATCGTGCTCCTATGTTGTCGAGTAAACCATTCTGTTTCTCTTGCTCACCTGTTCGCAAGTTCTCCATGATTGGCGTTATTATTTTTAAAATATTTCCCATCATTTGCCAACTATTCACAGCCAAGCAAGTTTGCGATGTCAACGGTAATAATATTGCAATGAAATTTAACGCATAATTAATTACGCCAATATTAATCATTTCAATAAATCTAGACCATTTTACCGCTTTTTAAAAAGATGTTTCGCGAACCCGGCGTCCGCAGTCTGTCACGCTTTATTTTAAGATGATACCCGGTGGTGCAGAAATAGATTTTACTAAAATATTGCTGTCACTGTTGCTCTTACTCCACCGGATATTGAGCGAAAGGGACAATGCACTGACACCTAACTAAAATGGAGGTTTTGTATTCCCCACTTTTCTCCTCCAAAAGTGGACTGATTTTCAATTTTTTTTTACCAACTACATAAGAAAAAACTATTCTATGTCTGTACGTTTTGCTTTTTTTAAAAAAACATTGTCTGGTTTGTATACTGGACATCTTTTGACGGCGTTTAAACCAGTCAATTTTAATGATTTTTGGAAGGTCATAACTTCTATAAAAAGTAACTTATCAAAAAAACAAAAAGTACCGACACGCTAGTAGTTGATATCTATTTTATGCAAAAACAATATTTTCTCTAGGGTTAAAATCCAGAGAGATAAATAGGGAATACGTTTGTATGGAAAAATCACCGCCGGGTATCCTCTTAACGGCCTCATTTAATCAAAGGAAAATAGAACAATATGTCGCACATCGTTCTTGTAACAATATGTCGCACATCTCGTAGAAAAGTGTCGTAAGTCAAAAAAAGTTAATTTTACAGGAGAGCGAAACCAAATGAATTAATTAATGATTAACAAGCAGGCCAGTTGAAAAGAGCTACTAGCGACATTTAGCGGAGATGGGGTGATCTAACTTAAACAAAATTTTCGTGGGGCATAGATAATCAGTATTCACAACCTACTTTTCAGATATGAAATGTGAAATAGAAAGTTTTAACTTACGACCCTTTTCTATGGGATCTGCGAAATAATGTATTTCCGTGATGCCCTGTATAGTAAGGAACTGTCCTATATTATGAATGTTGGGAAGTTTCCTCCTGGAACTTGCTAATTCTCTGGCACACCTCTAGACTTCTCCCGTCTCTGGGATTCAAACTCCGCTCTTATCCCGCATTAGCTATTCCAGGATAAGACCTGGAAGGTCACCGGATTAGCGGAACTTGGAAATTCGAATTTGACTTCCAATTATTCTCCAGTGGTCGTTTTCAATCCGGCATCTTCGATTTAATGCGGTAAACTTGTGTTTTTTAAGTGCCATGCCCTTTTTAGAACAATAAATTGCCAATCCGGTCATACTGAATTGGACAGCATATCTAAATCCCATATCCTTCACCTCCCCAATATCTTCAGCCACACAACGTGCCCCAATTGGGAATGTCATAGTCTCACTGGCTCCAGGCGGTTGAAAGCAGTTGGGACTCTTGTGAGGTATTCACATTAAAATAACGTTTCGATCTGAAAATACTGAATTTAGAAATTCCTAACCATTTTACGATGCCCGATAGCATTATTATAAATAATTATCTATTGCGTCACAGTATTTTTATACCGATCTTTTTTTTCAATAAAACCGGCCAAACTTATTATACTGTTAATAAAGGATGCTGTACATTTTATTATGACTTCTTAGGATCTATCTAGAACTATTATTTACAAATAGATACAAAAAACGTGCTTACCTGGCAGGTAACTCCCGATAAACACATTTTAATTAGAAAGTTTATGCTTGGAGGAGATACGACTTTGCACGCGGAAGACACTATGTTTAATACATTGGACATTGCCTAATTTTACATTTGCTACACCATCACTTTTCATATTACTTATAAGAATATTAATATTATTTATAAGAAGATTACTGCCAAAAATGGAGTTAATAAATTTAAATTATGTTGGAAGACTTGAGAATATTAGTTTCTTTCTGTAAAAATACGTAGAATTCAAAGTACATATATTACATAGGCTCGTGTCAGAGCTAACTCATTTATAAAACATACTTCTTTCTATGATTAGACATCCTTAATCATATTTTTAATAATTTACAAGTTTTATTTTCACTATTGTTTGGAATCTCTGTGAAGTTTGAGAAATTTCAGTACCATAATATCACTTCTGAAAATAGATTTCTTCTTGTACTACCGCCGTGTGATATTTCGTTCATAATATATTACTAAATCGGAGGTTTATCAAACAAAACATGTAATCGTTCGTACACATCGACTTGAATGTTTTGTTTTTCTTCAATTATTTGTTTTATGAAATAGTCTATAATATTATGCAACTTCCCATATTTAACGAAGAATATGTAGTACCTATTTTTTTATCCTGTGTTGGGTCATTGCTCTTTTGAAGATATGCAAATAGTTTCGTGTATGCATGTAAAAATTTGAGAATATTGTTGAGGTCAAAAGTTGGATCCTTGTGTAACACCATTGTTCACATCTTTCACATTATTATATATATTTTTTTAAAGGTGTTGGTAAACAAGCAAGATAAATAAATTGCCTATTGATGAACTTGATTTCTTGGTAGTCAATAGTCTTGCCGGGCAAGGTGTTGGCGTCCCGTCAAGATTGACAGGAAAACTAAATTAACACGTTTTGATAGTGGGTAAAAGGCGAACAAATAGATGGATAAAAGTGTATGTATTGCCCATTTCTGATAACGCTTAAAGCTGAACCGTGTCTTCCTAGACGTTATTTTTTACAACCACAAATTTTCAATAAAATCTAAGGAAATTTTTACGTTTAATGATCCTTTTACTCTAAAATGTGGAGCACATTATACTGCCGGTGTTATTTTAATGTGGAAATGGGTTGTTTTCTATATTCTAATGGACTATGAAAATTTTACACCCTTTCAGACGGTTAAGACGATAGACTTCGCTTTTCAACCCATACAAAAAGGACGCCCGGGAAAAAACACTTTTCTACATCGAAAATTGCACAAAATGAATATATTTTTTTTATACTGCCTTCTAGAGGGTGAAAACTATGTCGGTATGTTTTCGAATTTTCGATGCGTTTCGTATTAACGTAAACATTCACTGTCAAACATGTACGATTTATCAAAAAATATTATTTAAGGAAAAAGTGCTGCTAACTCAACTCTCATAAAGAATTATAAAATTATAAAAAGCTACCGACGTAGCTTCTTCTTTCTAAAAAATATATATTTTTTAAAATTTCAATTTCGTGAAAGTTTCGGTGTAGAAAAGTGTATTCTCCATAAACCCCTTTTCGAGCGATTTCTGTAGGTAAATTTGAGCGTTGTCTCATTCGCACATTTCGCATTCGCATGTATTGTAAGTGTTCATGAGCTAATTGTGAGCGGGACAGAATGACAGTCGCGGGTGTTCCGCGTGTCGTTCAAAGTCTAGCCTCTTAATATCTTCAAGAATCTTCTGCTGTTACGAATTTTAATTGGGAACAATTCGCATTTCGGGATAAACCGCCGTAAAACGAAGAGATTATTCTAAAATAACCGAGGACGTAATTATAATTAACAATTCATGGCTTTTAATTTTAGTAAAACCCTTAAAAATTAATACAAATTATAACATAAATAGGTTGGTAACCCGTTTTCAAAATACGCGCTGCATCTTTGTTTTATAACGACTCGCAAACCGGTTTTTCCACTACCGTACCTTTCTAAGGATAAATGTGTGGTATAGATACTCTCTGTATTGCCCTGGTAAAAGACCATCACTCTTAGTATAGAAACGTTGCTTGAAATGGCTTTAACCGTATTTTGCAACGAGTTCAGCCAGGTACTCGCTTACTTATTCAACCTCTCCAGCTTCCTGCAGCCTCACGATATACCGCAGTGATTGGGGATGACATGGTTCCACTGGCTCCGGTCAGTTGAAAACTGTAACTTCTTCCTTGCACTGTCCCAACTCATTGCCTAGGTAGGCTGTTGGGGTCGGCTCTCCTCGTTCTCAGGTTGTAGCTTCTTCGGTTCTGGGTATCGCTCTCTTCCAGGCCGTTTCTACTTAGAATTTTAGAGCATTGAGTCATCCAGGAGTTCTTTGGTCTTCCTCTGGATGAATGTCGATGAAGCTCCATAGACATTGCCTGCTTCACTGTGTGGTCTGGTGGTCTCCGTTTTATGTGACCATACCATCTCAACTGTCGTTCCTCTAGCTTATTGTTTATGTCTGTGACACCCAGGCTACCACGAATGCGTGAACTTTTAATTTTATCTTTTAGTGACACTCCTGCCGACCATCTAAGCATTCGCATTTCTGCTGATTCAAGTTGCCTGGTGTAGGAGTTGTACATGGTCCAGCATTCGGAGCCATACATTATCGCGGGTCTAACAATAGTCTGGTATATCTTTCCTTTTAGTTTTATAGGCATTTTTGTGTCACACAGGATTCCTGTTACGGATCTAAATTTACTCCATCCCACACCTATTCCGTTGGAAACTGCAACGATATTTTTATATATCGAAATATATTCTATAACAAATTTACTGATTTCCATTTTATACTTTTCCTTTTTCGATAGGCAAAAAATGATCCAATGTTTCATTGAAATTTTTACCGTCATTGAAAACGGCAATTACCCTTAAAAATTCCTCCGTTTCCCCATTTTCCGCGGTTCATTTGATTCCACGTAATGGTTGGAATGTGGGATGGGGAGGATGAGGGGAAGGGGAAGGGGAGGGGAAGTTCGTGGCAAATCATGTGACCGTTATGTACTACGCCAGAACATGCTGGAGGGTTGTAGATTGTATGGTGTGGGGGTAGTTCTAGTAGCGTAGAACCGATCAATATACGATATTATCCAGTATGGGGATGGGGCCATTTGTAAGCGTGATGCCACGACCCGGGAATTTTATTTAATTTTAATTTGATATCGATGAGTTCCAATTTCCCTACAGTTCTAAATGAGCTAGAGTTCCAATTGTTCTACAGTCCCAATTGTTCTACATTCCCTATTGGTATTCATTCTCAATTATTCTTTATTAGTTTATATTGCTCTAAGAGTTCTAGAGTCCCAACAGTTCTAGAGTTCCAACTGTTCCACAGTCGCAATAGTCCCACAGTCCAATACACTACAGTCCAATTGTGTTCCAACTGTTCCACAGTCGCGATAGTCCTACAGTCCGATACACTACAGTGCAATTGTTCTACAGTTCGAATTATCACAGTCCCAATTGTCACAATCCCAATTTTGACATAATCCCAATTTTGACACAGTCTCAATTGTCACAATGCCAATTTTGACGCAAGTCCCAATTGCCAGTATCTATTGTCTCAGTCCCAATTGTCACAGTATTAATTTTTACAGTTTTAATTGTCACAGTATTCATTTTTTTATTTTCTTTATTCATGAAATATTTGTATACAGTTTTTTACATGCTTTTCGACTACCACACTAGGCACATGCCCGTATTATGGTAGCCGAAATTGTCACACTCTAATTTGTCACAGTCCCAATTGCCACAGTCCCAATTTTCACTGTCCCAATTGTCACAGTCTTGATATTCACAGTCCCAATTGCCAAACTCAATTGTCACAATCGAAATTGTCACAGTCCCATTTGTCCTGAGCTAGTCGAACTATGGCAACCCCATTTTGGGGAATTTGTTCGGCTGAAGAATGTTTGGGACGTGAAGCAGAAAGTTTAAATACCTACCTAGCTCTCAATATCCATAATCAGTTAAACTATTGCATTCCAGATTGGTGTGAGGCTGAACGGAGAGGGAAGGGAGATTGAGAAGATACAGATATGTTCATTAAGAATAGATAAAGCCATTTCAAACCGCGTTTTGATAAAAAGTGTGTTTTTTTTTAATACGATAATTTTACCATTTCTTTCTGATGTGGATAATTGCCAACTTCACAATATTCATCGGATGCATTCAAATAATTTATTAAGTAAATAAATACTGTGTGTTGTGCATTAGGCGATTAGGCACTCTGATTGGTTTGCTTTCAATGTCACTGGGGGCCCATTGCCTTAAACAACTTACTTGTCAGTACGGCCCACATCCAATGTCTAGTCTCCAGAATTGTCGATTAAAATTCTTTCAATTTTTATGGACTTATCACAGTACAAACATCTATGTTTTAACGAGAGAAAACTTGACCTTTGTTAACTCTAGATAGACAAATAATGTTCACTAAAGGAAAAAAAAACGATGACGATGTTTTTTTTTTTTTTTTTAAAAAGAAAGACAAACATTCCAGGGTTACGAATAACCCAACAACATTTGAAAATCTCCTGCTACCACCACACTAAGCGGAAGATATTGCTTGTGTTGTGATGGAGGACTTAGCCAGCCGAGGAATCGAACACGGAACGTCTGGGTAGGACCCAAGCGCGATGCCCATTCAGCCACTGACCGGTGTATGTGTTAATATTGTTTTATATAACTCTTTTATCTGGTTATAACAGCATTATCTATGTATTTATTAGATTGAGCAGGTCAAAACACGAGTGAGCGCATCTTTGGTCAGTTTACTTCTTGATATTTTTTGTTAACATCAGTAGGGTTAAGTGTATCTTTGATCAGTTAGTTTACTGCTAGTAATTCAGTTAGCTTCAGAGGGGTTAAGTATATCTTTGATAAATTTATTGCTAGTAATTCTAGTTAGCTTCAGAGGGGTTAAGTGTATCTTTGATAAATTTACTGCTAGTAATTCTAGTTAGCTTCAGAAGGGTTAAGTGTATCTTTGATCAGTCAGTTTACTGCTAGTAATTCTAGTTAGCTTCAGGAGGGTTAAGTGTATATTTGATCAGTTTGTTTATTGGTAGTAATTCTAGTTAGCTTCAGAATGGTTAAGTGTATCTTTGATCAGTTTGCTGCTAGCAGTTGTAGTTAGCATCAGAAGGGTTAAGTGTATCTTTGATTAGTTTACTGCTAGTAATACCAGTTAGCTTCAGAAGGGTTAAGTGTATCATTGATCAGTTAGTAATTCTAGTTAGCTTCAGAAGGATTATGTGTGACTTTGATCAGTTTGCTGCTAGCAGTTTTAGTTAGCATCAGAAGGGTTAAGTGTATATTTGATTAGTTTACTGCTAGTAATACCAGTTAGCTTCAGAAGGGTTAAGTGTATCATTGATCAGTTAGTTTACTGTTAGTAATTCTAGTTAGCTTCAGAAGGATTATGTGTGACTTTGATCAGTTTGCTGCTAGCAGTTTTAGTTAGCATCAGAAGGGTTAAGTGTATATTTGATTAGTTTACTGCTAGTAATACCAGTTAGCTTCAGAAGGGTTAAGTGTATCATTGATCAGTTAGTTTACTGTTAGTAATTCTAGTTAGCTTCAGAAGGATTATGTGTGACTTTGATCAGTTTGCTGCTAGCAGTTTTAGTTAGCATCAGAAGGGTTAAGTGTATATTTAATTAGTTTACTGCTAGTAATACCAGTTAGCTTTAGAAGGGTTAAGTGTATCATTGATCAGTTAGTTTACTGTTAGCAATTCTAGTTAGCTTCAGAAGGATTATGTGTGACTTTGATCAGTTTGCTGCTAGCAGTTGTAGTTAGCATCAGAAGGGTTAAGTGTATCTTTGATTAGTTTACTGCTAGTAATACCAGTTAGCTTCAGAAGGGTTAAGTGTATCATTGATCAGTTAGATTACTGTTAGTAGTTCTAGTTAGCTTCAGAAGGATTATGTGTGACTTTGATCAGTTTGCTGCTAGCAGTTTTAGTTAGCATCAGAAGGGTTAAGTGTATATTTGATTAGTTTACTGCTAGTAATACCAGTTAGCTTCAGAAGGGTTAAGTGTATCATTGATCAGTTAGTTTACTGTTAGTAATTCTAGTTAGCTTCAGACGGATTATGTGTGACTTTGATCAGTTTGCTGCTAGCAGTTGTAGTTAGCATCAGAAGGGTTAAGTGTATCTTTGATTAGTTTACTGCTAGTAATACCAGTTAGCTTCAGAAGGGTTAAGTGTATCATTGATCAGTTAGTTTACTGTTCGTAATTCTAGTTAGCTTCAGAAGGATTATGTGTGACTTTGATCAGTTTGCTGCTAGCAGTTGTAGTTAGCATCAGAAGGGTTAAGTGTATCTTTGATTAGTTTACTGCTAGTAATACCAGTTAGCTTCAGAAGGGTTAAGTGTATCATTGATCAGTTAGTTTACTGTTAGTAATTCTAGTTAGCTTCAGAAGGATTATGTGTGACTTTGATCAGTTTGCTGCTAGCAGTTGTAGTTAGCATCAGAAGGGTTAAGTGTATCTTTGATTAGTTTACTGCTAGTAATACCAGTTAGCTTCAGAAGGGTTAAGTGTATCATTGATCAGTTAGTAATTCTAGTTAGCTTCAGAAGGATTATGTGTGACTTTGATCAGTTTGCTGCTAGCAGTTTTAGTTAGCATCAGAAGGGTTGAGTGTATATTTGAATAGTTTTCTGCTGGGAGTTCTAGTTAACATCAGAGGGGTTAAGTGTACGCGAAGGAACGCAAAGTTTTGAAATTTATGATATTTACCAAAATGATGTTTAAAAAACCTCAGACCAAATAAATAATATTCCTGAATCCAAAGCAAATATATTGTTCCATTAGTGACTGTGCGCGAATTCCCTGAATACAAACGGGTTTGAATAGTTTTCAAAGAATTATTGTCGCTTTGAACTTCGTATCGCGATACTATGCACACACTAATGTCACTAATACATGCCTACAAAAGAACATATTGTGGATTGCTTCATAAGTTCACAGTCACAGCGTCTGCATTATTGTGACGCATACTCATGTGAGCATTATGTAGTACAATTAGGATAATCTTTCCAATGTAATTTATATTTTTCCCCTACAGTCGGCGAATTTCATCAAATGAAGCATCGATGATAAAAATGAGTCATTTAGTTTGACACTTAAAACTTTGAAACCCGGTGGTGAAGAAATTAGAAAATTAGATTTTACTAAATTGTTGCTGTCACTGTTGCTCTTACTCCACCGGATATTGAGCGAAAAGGACAATGCACCTCAAGCTACTAATACCTAACTAAAATCGAGGTTTTGTATTCCCCACTTTTCTCCTCCAAAAGTGGACTGATTTTCAATTTATTTTTACCAACTACATAAGAAAAAAACTATTCTATCTCTATACGTTTTGCTTTTAAAAAAAAAAACATTGTGTAATTTGCATACTGAACGTCTTTTAACGGCGTATAAACCAATCAATTTTATTGATTTTTGAAAGGTCATAACTTCTATAAAAAGTAAGTTATCAAAAAAAAACAAAAAGTACCGACACGCTAGTAATTGATATCTATTTTATGTAAAAACAATATTTTCTCTAGGGTTAAAATCCAGAGAGATAAATAGGGAATACGTTTGTATGGAAAAACCACCGCCGGGTATCCATCTTCTCTTGTGACAATGACATAATATTCCTAGTCATTTCACAATTGAATCTATTTCTATCCTCAGTATCACCGCAGCTGTATAATTATCATGTTCTGAACATTATTATGTAGTCAGTTAGTCGGGAGTTCTGGTCGGTAGTCGTTATTGTTACTCCTCTATTGATGTTTGTATTTCGGTACAATTTATCGGAATTCTTTTGGCATGGTAATCGGAAGAAGTGTGGGAGGATGCGTGTAGTATTATTGTCGGATTCTATTGTGGGCACAGCGCTGGCAATACATCGCACTGTGTGCTGTATACTGTTTGTTGTGTGGATTGAAATATATATAGGATTGGGTGCTTTCAAAATTAATCTGGTTTACGAGCGGCCCAGGCGTTATTCTCATTTTCACGTTCCGTAAACAAATGATTTTAAAATCGTTTTATATTGATGAAATATTGAGAGTTATCGTAGTAAGCCAGGCTATATAGCACTTCATTTATAGTTATACCAACCTTGATTTGTGGCAGTGGGGCATGTAACTAATTGATTTTTATGGAAATGTGATTACATGTGCTAAAAACACTTGTGTCATTGTAGTAGACACTACTAAACATTTGTCGAAAGAAAATAAATTTAGTTTAATGTCAATCCTGGCATGGATCGCCAGATACTGACGAAGAAAGGACGAAAATGAGACTGACTGACATAAAAAATAATAAAATTGGAATATTGGAGGAGAATGTAACTAGAGAGAAAAGCTATCCAAATTTTATGTTCACAACATTGAGTTCATGAATTTGTCAATGTTGTTTTATCATGGCTGCCGTGAAACTAGCGTAGAAAGATCTAAAGTAGTCTGAATGCAGTACGAATTGAACCATTCAGAGGTATTTGATCCCAGATATGGCTGACAAGAAACTAGCATAAGATCTAAAGTAGGTTGAATGCAGTACGAATCGAACCTTTCAGGGTATTTGAGCCCAGATATGGTTGCTATGAAACTAGCGTAGGAAGATCGAAAGTAGACTGAATGCAGTACGAATTAAACCATTCAGGAGTATTGAGCCCAGATATGGCTGACACGAAACTAGCATAGAAAGATCTAAAGTAGGTTGAATGCAGTGCGAATTGAACTATTCAGGGTATTTGAGCCCAGATATAGCTGACACGAAACTAGCATAGAAAGATCTAAAGTAGGTTGAATGCAGTAGGAATTGAACTATTCAGGGTTTTTGAGCCCAGATATGGCTGCTATGAAACTAGCGTAGAAAGTATTTTAATGTGGCTGCCATAAAACTAGTGTGGAAAGTAGGCTGAACGAAGTACGATTTGAATCATTCAGAGGTATTTGAGCCGAGATATGACTGCCATGACACTAGCTTAGAAAAGTCGAACGTATTTTTCATGAGTATTTGAGCCGATGCCAGGAGATCACGGTTCCAGAATTTTTGCTGCTTCAGCACATTATTATTATATATATGTTCTGCTCTTTTGTTAAGATTTCAAATTATACCAGTGTGTTTTTTCTTGATTTCATTTACGTGTTGAGTATTGATTGAGGAACGGTTCTGCGGGTTACTCATTCACGTAACTGGCATCATTCATTTAGTCGGCAATGTCATCATCGAGGTATTAATGACTTCACCGGCCATTATAAGCGCTGTTATATCGCAACGCCAAAGCACGGATCGGCGGTAATTAAAATCTGCTTGTACGGTTTCCTCAGCAAGGCTCCGCACGGCCGGCGTGACGTCAATTCAATGCCTGACGATTAAAACGGCTTCCTTATTCTGTTTGTTGATGTATACTTAGTTATTTATCTATTTATTTACACCCTTAGGGCTTTTACAACAACCATAAAACAAAAATAATAGAAATAGAAACAATAATATACAAATTATGTTATATCATTGTTTCTCTTCCTATACAGTAGTAGACGGGAAGCAGAATTTTTGAAATTTCAGTAATACATTTTGGAATGAATAAACGAAAATATCAACTGAACTAAATTTATTTCCAAGCCTATGTAGTCTTTGGATTGGAGAGTTAATGAAATAGTTAGTTTTCGAAAGGATAAACAAAGAACAGCTCTGGAAGCCTCGTGTTACGATTTGGTACTCGGAATGTTATTAGTTGTGTTAAATCAGGTGCGTCAATTGTGCCATTATAATTTTACAACTAATTTGAATAAAAGTACCAGATCGCTCTTGGATCTTCTGCTATAGAAGTCAGTTAAATGAAGTCCTTTCATTAATTTATCATAATTGATTTGTTCAATGGGTATGAAGAGTTTGAAATTAATGAACCTTAAAAATTTATGTTGAACTCTCTCAATTTTTATTTGATGTGCTTTATAGTATGGGGACCAAATAGTGGAATTGTATTCTAAATTACTTCTAACTAAGGCAGTGAAATAATAAATAATACGTACATACTTTCTAATGTCTATGATCATCTGTAATTTTCTGGGCAACAGGATTGCAGAGGTTTTTTGTTGATGAAGCAAATAATGCAAAATTTTACAAATTAATAAAACACACCATTATCAACTGCTGCTGACCAAACTTCTAAAGATGGATGAAATCCGCCATTGTCCAGGTTTTTTAATGCAATCAATAATCGATAATCTTAGGTAATGTTTTCCCATTTATTCATTTGGTGTAGGTGACCTATTTTGGCTAGATTATTTTACATACATCTCTTGGACTTAGAAGCATAACTTAATTTCGCAATAGGCCAATCTCCATTAATTTACAACGAATTTGAAAAGATTTTAATGAAAAAATAAAACAATTGTGTTTTTATCCACTAAATTTATTTAAAGTTTATCTCCAACCAGTTTTCCTTTCCTTTATAGATAATATAAAACACAACAATGGAACAGAGAGAAAGAGACTTGATTATAATATGTAAAAGAATGTGACACATAAAATGACTTAGGCGGAAGGCCAAAAGAGGAAGGAATTAGGATGAGTAATTTTTTATTTGTTTATTTACTAGCTAAAAAAAAAGCACATTCAATTTAAGTATTAAAGACTTATTTAGATAGGTACATAATTTGTGCAATGATTTTCAATTAACTATTGCAGTTGAACTCCGCATTCCCTAGAAGGAAATTTATTATCACTCAAAAATTAAACATAATAATGATATTATTAGGACGATTTATAAAGCGTAGTGTTTATGTTAAATTCAATATTATTATTTTTTTAGAGAGTGTTAAAAAATTATTAACAAAATATGTTATCGACTCCCGGATTCATGGTCTACAAAATATATCACCAATACAAGATCATTGCATTTCTCAATACAAGCGACCAAACTCACGGCAAAATTTATAGAGTTTAGTTACACCATCAATGTGGTATTGTACATCAATGAGTTATAAAGGATGTCCGGGGTAAAGTGCTTTAACTTCGGAAGGTGAGTCTACAATCTACAAGATAGTAGGAGTAAAAAAGATTTAAAAAAATTCCGAAATTCCAATTTTTTTCCCATTTAAAGAGATGTACCGTTCCCATTAAAAATCCTTAATGTAAGGTACAAACTTACCCGATCAATTTGCTGTGAGTCAGCCGGGCGCGATAGTGGCGACGTTGGATGGTTGTGATTGGCCCGCATCGTAACAGCGGAAAATAAGAGCGCTGGCCGCACACGCCGTTCTAATTTTATCTTTTTACCAAATAAGTGCCCTTACAAGTTGGAATTTCGAAAAAAGTTATTTATCTTTTTTACTTATACACTCTTATAGAATCATCTCTCGAAGTTAATGCACTTTACCCCCGGATATCCTGTATTTTTTCAAATGACCTTCCACTTCTGTACCCCTAGAACCACTTGTGGTGAGTAAACTTGTAAGTTTTGCTTATATTATGTGAATAGTTGCAGTCCGAACAAGAAAAGGGATTTTCTGCACCGTTATTAGTTGTTAGCATGTGTCTGTAAAAATTTCTCTTTTGTAGGGATGAATTAGTCGGAACATGAAAACGGTATTTCTGTAGTATGGGTGTACGAGAAATGCTGTTCCAACATTGATTTACTAGTGCAGAAGTAGTCACAACGGGAACAATAGAATCCAGGCTTCAGGTATGTCAATAAGTCTGAAAGAAATCACAGATAAAGCTTACTAAGAATAAGTACAGTTAATACAAAAAAAGTGCAAAAAATAATAGAGCACCACGAATTGTGAATTTATCTTCTTACCTGATGCCTGGGTAATTCTTTCAGAGCTCTGTGAGAATTCATTTTTAACATCCGGGTCTTCTTCAAATTCCATTTCATGAGGAACTACCCCTCCATCTTCTTCTCGGGGTTCTGGTTCTGTTTTTAAGTTAACAGTCTCCAAATGAATATCTGTAGAAGCAACACAACAAATCGTACATTACAAAAATGCGGTCGTTCCCTTGAAAGAATAATATGTATTATTTAAGTACAGTTAATAAATAAATGCCCAGAAATAGGAGAGCAAGAATGGTGAATTCATCTCTTTACCTGCTGTTTGGGTAATTCTTCCAGGGCGCTCGAATTCCGCTTTAACGTCCAGTGGGTGAATGTTAATTTCCGTATAAGGAATTCCCCCTTCATCTTCTTCTCGGAGACCTGGTTCTACCTTGAAGGTAACATTTTCCAATTGAAAGGTACCTGGTGATCCAAAACAACAATACGTATATTGATATGCTGATACGAACACAGTATTACATTCTAATTTATTGTCGTCTTTTTGAAGGTATAATACGTATTTCCTCCAAGATAGTCCATCTTCAAGAGAGAGTAGGTACTAGAGCAAAACAAACGTTAAATTCAAACATGTAATGATTAAAGCTACCATTAAAAAGCCACGTAGAAGGTGGAATTCGGATTAGAGACTTTCAGGTTTATTTAAGAAATAAAAAGGACGCTAGACCTAGACCCTCGATGTCCGCTTCAGGTAGAGATGTATCAAGAAGGGAAACCATTTACTCTTGTGCACCTTCAGAAAGGAGTTTTGTTATTTATAGTAAATGAAATAATGATTTCCTGCATTAATTATATATGTCACATGTTCGTAATAAGCATTAACTTTGTGGCTCGCCATAATTTACACTAAAATATATAAATTTGTTTTAGACCACTTTAATTTTAATTACACTCTACCGGTTTCGGAAGAACCCTTTATTAAAATTAATATGGTCTAAAACAAATTTATATATTTTATTGTAAATTATATATGTATTTTATTAGTATCTTGCATTCGTTTTCTCACCATTGTTCGCAATCCCCTCGGGGTATGGAGCAGTCCAGTTTTGATTTGTATTGTTGGATGTAGAAGGAAATACCTTGTCATCTGGACATTTTTTTACTTCATTGCTGCGCCAGATTTGGATGTGACTAAAAGGGTAATTTGTATCAGAAAATTTGGGCTTCAATAATAATAAGATTATTTAGAATCACAAAACGTATCAATGATAGATTGGCTGATCGCAAAATAAGAGGTTAGATCGTGATTTTGATGCTCAGTGTGGCTTATTTAGTTTTCTCAGTGTCAATGGTAAGCATATTCATATCTAGGCATTTTTTAACGTGGCTAATATTCTTTTCAGCTTTTTTAAATACAGCTGGTCAAGTGTTGAAAAAGACAGTATCGTCAGCAAAACTAACGATTTCCCCTGAATATCAAGGTTCCAAAAGTAGTTTTAATGTACAGTAAGAAGAGAGTCGGTCCCAATACGCTTCCTTGTGGAATACCCCAGTCAACATTGTCTTTGTTTTGAAAATGGGCATTGCAATATAAATTTGATTTATTTTTTCTTCTATATCTATACTGGTGAGCTCTGGCATTATTAAATTTGCATACAAAATTAAATATCGTCGACGGCATTCCATCACCGCGTATGTAACATCACCGCGTAAGTCATTCTGAAATGCCATTCGATGGCGGTCCTAAACCTACATCGGTGGGATTATTATAGGATTTTTTTAATGTAAGGAAATAGTCTTACAACGAAAATAGTATCACCGCGCATCTCATTTGCCTTCCGTTTCGGTAAAATCATCGCCTATCTCAGTCGATGACCATGTCGATGACCAACCGTCATTGCCGCAACACGTTATTTCACTGATTACAAGGTTTTTTTATAAATTTATGTGTTTTTTTTTTCAACGGAAGTCTTACAAAAGGTATGTTTTATGACACTTAGAAATTATATATTGAAAACATTGTTTTTTGCACACGGTACACGTTATTATTAATCATTATGGACTTACGCGTTGATACACCTCGCAATGATTCGTTCCATTGTATCGGAAAACGTGAGATACGCGCTGATTTATTCTTTTTTGATTTCTGCTTTTTTTAAATCAAATTGAAATACTTTACTAATAATTATATATTATACTTTACTATTACTTAAGTAATAGTATATAGCGAAACAAAGATATTAAATATTCTTTTTTAATTTTATTTCAGTAACAAAATGTTCGATTCTAGCGATGATGAGTTATTTGTTGATGCCATGTGCAAAGAACTCCGAATAAATACAATATCTAACAAACAGGGCAATGGAAAAAAAGTAGGTGAATGTTCTACAAATGAAAACATAGAAAACAATGATATAAATAATATGAAATTTTCAATCGTTGATCATTCCCAAAATCAGCCACCAACAACAGAAGACAGTGCAGAGTTGATCTCAGTGGTATCTCCTGAATACGTATTATGCCAAGATATTCATAGCATTAATAATAATTCAACATCGTTTGTTATAAATAATGACAAAATTATAGTTGATTCAACTTCAATTGATATGCAGGTAGTGAATTACAGTAATCCTACACCAGGTCCCGTGTTATCTCCTTCGGAAATAATAGCATCACCATCAAATCGGCCGAGTGATGGCGACATACACGCAGATTCATCCAGATTAATAAACAAGAAATTGAGGATGCAAGGGAAAGATTATTTAGGCTACAGAAGAAGTTTACTGCAAAATGGGAAATTCAACATGGTACACGATGTGCCTAAAGAAGCTCGTCAAATGGGTCCAGTTGCAAATCCAAAATGTGCATTCGATCAAAACTACGAAACTGTCCCAAACTTAACCAAGGTTCTAGAGAATCTATTTTATTTAAATGTTTTGGTCAAAACTAAATTGGGATCAGAGAAAACAATTTGTTGCATCTAATGTAATAAAAACAGAACCCAAACAAAGAAGATCGGAAACCAGTTCTTTTCGTAGACAAGGCACGTTGGTGTATTTTTTGCCCATTGAAAATATTAGAGAAAACGTTAAAACATTATAAAATATTATAAACGCAAGTGCAATTTATTACAAAATGAAATTATGTGTGCATAATTTTACCGTCTTTAATTTGGCAAGTAAGACTGTAGTGACATATAAGTTTGACGAAACCCACGTCGGACTGGAGGCATCTGTATTAACCTCCGGCATTATTGACTACATTGTAGGAAAATTAAACAAAGCCCCTGCTCGTCCAGTTATAATTTATAGCGATGGATGCGGCTATCAAAATAGGAATGTGATCCTCAGCAGTGGCGGCTCGTGACTTTTGGTGAGCTAGAGTGCTAATATTAACAAAAATGGCATTATTGATGTCGTTGTAGCCGAAAAATATTTTTTATTTTTTTTTCGAAAATTAATTTTTTGTATGAAGATTTTCAGGAAATTTCAGGTTTGCCGTGCGCCGCACCGATTTCCTGAAAATCTTCATACAAAAAATAAATTTTCGAAAAAAAAATAAAAAATATTTTTCGGCTACAATGACATCAATAATGCCATTTTTGTTAATATTAGCACTCTAGCTCACCAAAAGTCACGAGCCGCCACTGATCCTCAGTAATGCTTTGCTTCGTCTCTCCGTGAAATTCAAACATCATGATTACACAAAAATTCTTAGAGAAGGGACACACCTACATGGAATGTGACTCAGTACATAGTAGAATCGAAAATAAATTTGCCGAATTGCCACGACGACCAAAATTGTCGAATAATATATGTAAATTAAAATGATATTATTCCAAAACTTTACAAAGATAGAATTAAAATAAAAGAATCCAAGTGGAAATATTTACAGGAACTAAAATCTGTAATACCGCAAGATTGTCATAGCTATTATGATTCATTACTGTATCAATTACTTTAATTTTTTGTATTTTTAACATTACACGAGGTACCTACAATGTAAGTTTATTTATTTTTTTATAAAAATTGATGTGCTTTATTTTTACGTTAATGATTGTCGCTGTCATTGGGTAACTGATAATTTTGTGTATTTTTATGATTAGGTACCTATCTACTATTTTATTTGTCTAAATAATGTCATGTAACATAATGTTACTTCGTTATATTTATTATTTTTTTATTTTGTTTCCTCATTCCCGTGTTTTAAAACTATAATAATATTATATACCTACCTCCCAACAAGAATACATTTCCGCGTAAGTCAAAACTTTTGCCGTATTTTACTGAACATCACCGCTTAAGTCATTTATTATTTTATTTTCGGTTAAAAACATATATTTGTTTAAATACATAGTTGAAAAGACAATTGAACATGAAAAATAAAATGGTTTGCCGCGATTTCGATGAATATATATTAAGAAAAGTAATTTTATGTCTCTCCTGAAAAGTGGCCAAATATGATTTACGCGGTGATGGATTGCCGTCGACGATATGTCACACGAGTTGTTGGAAAAATGGGTGTATTTTATGGAGTTAGGCGGCAGGGAGGGGTATGCGGGAGTGTCGGTTGGGGAATTAAGGAGGGGGGCTTCGCGGGAGGGGGGACGAGGGAGAGGGGAAGGCGAAGAAGGTGGAAGCGAAATGCGTGAGGGGGCGGGATTCGCGAGAAAGGGGACGGGGAACGCGGGAGGGGAAGGGGATGCGGGAGGGGAAGAGGCAGACGAGTCGGAAGGGGAACGGGAACGAATGGGAAATGACACGAAGGGAGAAACAATTTATTTATTTAAATAGCATTGCGCCGCATGCCGGGTATCAGCTAGTTAGTAAATAAATAAATAAGATAATATATTAGCAAATACATGTTAAACCACAAATATCATAAGTATATGGGTATATATAATTGGATAGCTACCTTAAATCCTCTCCATGGTGACGTTTTATTGAGTTTAGACTCAATTTGCGATTCACTCTCTTCCCAGAATATATGTGTTTTTTATAAAGGGCACGCCTCATTGTTTTCAAATAACACACACCTGCGCTATTCAAATATTACGTTATTTTATTATTAATAATTCCTTTAGTTACCTACTTAGGTACTGTTTAAGATTAAACGTAAAACAATTTGTAATTTACGTCGTTCATAGATGGCGCTAATTAAAATATTTTAGAGAAAAAATTTGTTTGTACGATAAGCTTTAAATAATATTAACATGAATTGTTTGTTGGCGGGTGTACATTTGGAATTTGAATATAAATAAATAGTTTCATTCGTACATAAACTCAATTTTTTAAGAAAGGAATACACTCACCAATCCAATTTTGTATTTGTATGCCTTTCTTGAAAGAATTGAGTTTTTATACGTACAAAACTATTTATTCATATTAAAATTCCGTGTGTACAGCCGCCAATAAACAATTCACTCTAATATTTTAAAACATAACGTGTAAATAGTGTTTTATGAACGCACAGATTATTAAAAATTGCGTGAAGAACTTAAAATACGTTCTCTCAGACCGAAGGTCGACAGATATCTGAGTAGCGGCTGGTTTGTTATCTATCGTTCTAAAAAAATACACTAAAAGGGATCGAACAATAGGCTTGACTCAAGAAAAATGCGGTAGGACGGCCGAGCCTTTTGACGCGGTGGCTTCTTTTAATACCCGGGCCGGCAAGCCTTCATACACTTCGAGCTGTGTTATAATGCTCGATGCTCGTTCTTGCGCATACATTCCTCGTTTCTCTTTACAAACAAGTGTGAAGAATATTGTATATCGGGACCGCTTACACGCGTTGTATAGTAGCAGTATATCTCATTTTAATATACTTATCCGCTTTGAGAATTTGTAATGTTTGTGTTTCGACTATTCGACAACAATGAAATGGGTATTGGCGGAAACCTAATTTTTATTGCAATTTTTTAGTACTAAAATAAATTAAGTAATATCTATTGTTTGCAAATAACTCATGTAAACGTGATTGTGTGAGGCTGGTTTCCGTTTCATCTTAAAATTGGTGTCATATTAACTTGTTATGGTATGCAATATGTGCTTTTGTAAAAAATCCAAAAATATTACTATAATAATAATTTTCGAAGGTAATCTCCTTTAAAGTATGTATATTGTCAATCATATATTTTTTAAATCTCCACACCGGATTCCATGCAGAAAATAATTTCATTCATGGTCTATGTTATTGGGGATGCAGTGTTGAGGGTTTTTTAAGGAGGAAGAAGTGAACCTGCATCGGTATGTGTGGTCGGGAGGTAAAGGCTCTCGACTGCGAATCCGAAGGTCGCGGATTAAAATCGCGGCGTGCAAAAGTTAATTTTGATAAATAAATTTGTTTAGTTTCATAATGAATACCTAAATTTGCTTCACTTTCCAGAGAAAAATCACTATTCAGAATTGAAACGTTGCTTGAATTTTTTTATATGAGGGACCTTCGTTGACCAACAGCATGTACATGTGTTTTTTTATTTTATTTTTTTTTTCAAGGTCGTTCTGATAACTTTGGAATGACTTCCAATTGTGCACATTGATTACTTATTTATGTCAGTGTACTAGGTACATTTGTTACAGTCCTCTCCTACTAGATGTTACATTTTTTGTTTGTTTATAATTTACACTGGTGACCTAATGGTAACCAACCATCTTTCAAGGTCATTCCCATAATTTTACAAGGTTATAAATCTAACGCTAAACAGTTTGATTAATTGTCGTGAAATATATTACGCTTTTCGAGTTAGCAATCAATAATAATGCACTTATATTTTTAGGTTCATTCCTGGCCACAAATTGTTTATATGAATAATAGTACTTATTGAAGCCAGAGTCAGGTTATGTGGGGCGTACAATACAAGGCCCGCAGATACTTTAATATTTCACAACTGCTGACCCTGTACAGAGCGCAAATGCACTTCAATGCTGAATTTGGCAACCACCTCTGGTCTGGAGCCCCAAAATACTCGAAAAAACAATTCTATGTATGCAGAAACGGCCTGTCCATGTCCATTTGATAGATTCCCCTTTATTAACAAGGGGATTAAAATCTTACGTCAGGTAGATGTGCTGTCTTTGTTCCACCGGTATTACAATGGAAGATGCTCCGAGGAACTAGTTAGTAATAAAATGTTTATTGCAATGATCAGGATTTGAACTTTGCAACTTTTGCCACCCGTGAAAATTTTTAATACTTAACATTTTTAACTGTTTGTAAGGAATGTTCCTATGTTTTGGAGGACATGGCATGATCAAATAAACCAATGTGTGTACAGTACATGTATTATTAGGTCATGCCAATAGTCAAAATAACAAAATAGTGTGTATGATATAATAATATATATGTTTTGTATAGCGCAGTTATATGTTATTTCACTTAAAGTGCGCTTTACTATAATTAACTTTAAAATAATGACTTTTAACTCCTGAAGAGTTATTCCTACAGTATCCTTTGCCCGGGCTTTTTACACAGAGATTTTGAAATGTTTATACTTATTTTGAAGGTACCTACCTACCTACGCAAAATGTCATCCAATATCAAAATTCTGCGTAAAGGTATGGTAAAAGGGGATTGGATGATTTTTCATAATCTTATATGGACAGTAATCTTCCTCTTGTTGTGTGCAAAATTTCATCAATCTCAGATTAAAACTATAGATTTGTATAAAAATCAAACCCATGCCGCACACCACAGACACTCTTCTGTACATAAGTAAATACAATAATATAATATTCAAGGCAATAAAAAAAAACAAATACAAGAACACAAGAAAAAATAACAAGCATGAAAAGATATAAAACAGGAGTCAGTTTATGTTTAGCAATAAGAATATTAAATACCTCAATACAAAGTACAAGAATGAGGAAAATAAAAGCAACTTATTTATTTTGATTTTTTTAATTATTTTAAATTAACGTCGGTTTAACTATGGTTTCACTAAACTATCTAAGCGCCCTTTCTCAATGTAATTCATAAACCTTACATTATTTTCGATTTTTTCAATTTTATTTTTAAATAATATAAAATCAATTTTATTTCGTACTATCGAGTACCCGCCATGCACTGCAATGCCACTCAATGAAAGAAAATGTTTGTCTTTTATTTCTGTTTATTGAAGTGTTTTGGACTTACACTTTTTTTGTTTTTGGTGCGTACGAATAAATCGGAACGTTTCCAGCGTTCTCCTACCACCTTCCCCGCCTTCCCACATCCTCTTTCTGCCGCTAAACTATATGAAATACACACATTGTACATTTCTATACAAATTTCATAACACCAGATCTCATCATTACATATAGGCACCTTCGCGAGTGTGTCCACAACAACTCACCAAAGTTTCATCGCAATCGACTGAATGGTATAGGTAATAATTTCATAACGCCAGAGCTCACAATTGTATATAGACACCTTCGCGAGCATGGGCACAACAAATCACCAAAGTTTCATCGCTATTGGGTGAATGGTATAGGAGATAATTTTATAACGCCAGAGCTCACAATTGTCTCTATATAGAAACTTCACGAGCATGGGCACAACAAATCACCAAAGTTTCATCGCTATTGGATGAATGGTATAGGTAATAAATTCATAACGCCAGAGCTCACAATTGTATATAGAAACCTTCGCGAACATGGGCACAACAAATCACCAAAGTTTCATCGCTATTGGATGAATGGTATAGGAGATAATTTCATAACGTCAGAGCTCACAATTGTATATAGAAACCTTCGCGAGCATGAGCACAACAAATCACCAAAGTTTCATCGCTATTGGGTGAATGGTATATGAGATAATTTCATAACGCCAGAGCTCACAATTGTATATAGAAACCTTCGCGAGCATGGGCACAACAAATCACCAAAGTTTCATCGCTATTGGGTGAATGGTATAGGAGATAATTTCATAACGCCAGAGCTCACAATTGTATATAAAAACCTTCGCGAGCAAAGGCACAACAAATTACCAAAGTTTCATCGCTATTAGTTGAATGGTATAGGAGATAATTTCATAACGCCAGAGCTCACAATTGTATCTATATAGAAATCTTCGCGAGCATGGGCACAACAAATCACCAAAGTTTCATCGTAATGGGATGAA
This sequence comes from Limnephilus auricula, assembly GCA_951813805.1. NCBI lineage: Eukaryota > Metazoa > Arthropoda > Insecta > Trichoptera > Limnephilidae > Limnephilus > Limnephilus auricula. The sequence goes on along the minus strand of OX638407.1, from coordinate 8,104,452 downwards.
TGGTTTAGGAACACACAAGGGACAAACGAAGAAACATTCATTTTTATATATTGAGATTAATTCCAAAAATGTTGGTCCCGGGAACGCAGAAGAGGAAAGAGTGAGCCCACAGAACCACGCGTCATACAAGTCGGCTACAAGGCACAAGACCCGGCTCACGGCTGCCGAGTGCCGGGGGGTTATCCGCTCTCCTGCTATATCGAGCGGCCCGGCTGCGTTGCCGGCTCTCCGCCGCGTCCTTCCTCCCCCCTCCACCTCCTCCCTCTCCCCGCACAAATAATAATACCCAACCCCCTGCGTCGCTTCCCCCGCTTCCCCCTTCTGCCTGCCGCGCGGTCCCTCCCCCCCGCTCTCCCCGCTACCGCCCCGCTGCCGACCCGTGACCCGGCTGGCACAATACACACTCAAAACTATACAATAGTTTTATATAATAATAAATACTGATATGTGTAGTGCGGTTAATTTTGAAAAATCGCCTCAAGGGCGCTGTTTAATAATAGAAATTATTTTAGTTAATTTCACGCAATTTTTATTTATTTATTTATTACAAGCTTCTGCCCGCGACTTCGTCTGCGCAGGATTAGTACTTCTATCAGCCTATTTTCTTTTCCTAGGTCCCATCTATGTTTATAACAAAATTCTTAACCTATTTATTTAGAATATCTATAATTATTGATTCGATTCAAAGAATTAGGCGAGTACTTCAAATAAATTCACTAATTTTCTAAAATAGAATTTTGATTTAAATGAAAATTTTATTGTTTTGCAAAATGTCATTCTCAAATTATGACATTTTCGATTAAACAATAATTATTATTTATAATATATTGAAATTACCTGGCTTTATAATGCGTATACGTTATTCTGATGTATGAGCTATATTATTGTAAAGTTTCATTAAAATCCATTCAGTAGTTTTTGCGTGAAAGAGTAACAAACATACATACATCCATACAAACTTTCGCGTTTATAATATTAGTAAGATACGCCTATACTGGCTTTTACAAACATTAGATATACATGTTGTGCAACAGAATTATGAAGTAACTAACTTACTAACTAGCTAACCATCACGCAGGGGAAGGCAGAGAGGATGGACCGCCAAACAGGTCTTGGCATAATAATAATATAAATAAATATAATATAAAAAAACCTATGGCTAAAACAATGGATGCAAATCCACCGGTTCTTTGATCAGCGATACAAAAACTATATGTACAATGCATCTGACCAATTAGCGCGGTGCTGCCCAAAATGTACATATACATGTATTTTTTTGTATTTTTATTATTATTATTATTTTTATGCATACACTCCTTCCCTCATTCACATTCATACAACTTCTCATACCTACATACTGTTCTACTATTCTGACTTTTGACATGGTCCGACTCAAGCATCTGATTAATTTGATCGTGCCGTGTCTTCGTCGGGTGTCCTTATGTAATTGAAAATGTCCTTATGAGTAATCATGAAGTAAAATACGCTATTAAAATTATATATAACCCTTACAAAAGAATAGTATTTGCTATGATTGATTATTAATTATTATTGAACAATGTTATTATGGCCTTCTTATAGCCTTGTATAGAAGAAGTCGGGGACGCCCGAGGAAGACATGGCACGACCAAGTTAAGATACTTGAGTCGATCCATGTCAATAGTCAGAATAATAGAAGAGCATGTGGGTAGGTATGAGACGATGTATGAATATTAATGAGGCAAGTAGTGTGTGCCAAGACCAAGTTGTTTGGAGGTCCGTCCTCTCTGCCTACCCCTCGGGGAAACGGCGTGATGGTTAGTTAGTTAGTTAGTACCACACGATATCTAGTATCCTAGTATAATATCAAACAATAGGGAATAACGAAGACCTCGATTTATCTGTATCTATTATAAAAAAAAAAATTAAGTTAAATATTTGAAAATCTTTTACTACCACCACAGTAAGCGGAACATGTTGCTTGTGTCATGATGGAGGACTTAGCCAACCGAGGAATTGACGCCTGGGTGAAACCCAAACGCGATGCTAATTCAGCCACTGACCTAAAAATTCTCATCACTTTATGTTTGCATTAAATTTGCTTTATTTTTTAAAATTCGGTCTGTTCATTCCTTCAGCTACATAAAACGACCCTCCACACAGCATCCTCAGTGTATGTATGCACAGTGAATTTTGAATAGTATTATTCTACTTCGTGTCTGCAGGACATCACTGTAAACTGTAAACGGTCTTGCTGGCCGCCTTCATAATAAAGGACGACCCACCTACCAGATCTACCTACCTTTGCCATATCGAGGTATGTGTAGTGTATATGTGTCATTCTGTGAAAGTGTGTGACTCGTATCCGCTGCCGTTCTGCCTCAGTGTGGGTGCCAGGCGGCAGGTCTGCTACTATTGAGGTACTACGGGAGAAGAGTTATTATAGAGGTATGCCGGCACTTCTCTCTCTGGTAATATTATTATTTCTACAACTGCTGGCGAATCGATACAGCTTCACTCAGACGAGAACGAACGTACTATACAAAAAATCCTAACGTATTTTCTCTCTTTCGTAGACTTTTTAAAAATCTTTTTAAATTGCTGCAAATGTTTTTATTTCTGGGTTTGTTCTTTTGATGTTTTCTCTTATCGGAGGTCAGCTATGTTGGAAGTATCCATCAGCCTCACAACGTACCCCAATTTGGGGATGCCGTAGTCTCACTGGCTCCGAACCGTTGCGCGTTGACAGCAGTTTGTGCGGGTGACCGTACCACTCAACAATATGCAATTTGAACACCTCCTTTTGAAAATTCATTAAATTTAATTTTTGTGTTGTGATGATTCCGTTAAATTGAAAAAAATGTTAAATACGTTAGGGTTATTAGTTATTAAATATATATATTTTTTATACCTTTTCAAAGGGGTGCTGAAATGCCACTTTTTTGAGTTGTCGTGGAACCGTTTGTGCGTAAGTCGCATAAAAACAGTCAAAACGTGAACATTTTAAAATTTTGGCTTAATTCGGCTGGTGGACCATTAATTTTGTGTATGGTAAAATTGATAAATTTCATGAGATAAATTAATTTGGGTAAATACGTCATTTTATGGCCATATTGGCTAAATGCGTCCATTATTCAGGGTCCTTCATTCAATCTTAAAAATAATTCCGTACACTGGATGGAATTTGTAGTTATTTTGCAAGCTGGTTTGCCAGCTGAACTAATCTAAAATTCTACCACATAAATAAATAATGTCTATATATTTTTGCGGGTATTTGTTCCTCCATTTTATTTAAAAGTGAACTCAAAGCTAAAGGAATACTTACCTCAAATATATGGTGTAAATAAACAAGTGGAACGAAGTGAATAAATTGTTTAATTTCATATCTAATCAAATATATTGTTCATGTGTATTGTGACAGATAATATATGTTCCTCCTTCTCTCTTTTCTTTCTGTGCCTATCCCTGTTGAGTGACAAATTTCCACTTGTCCCTCGTTGTAGATATACCTACCTATAATGGATGGAATATAAATGTAAACCGTGTCAACGTGGCTTGGTGTTCGAGTAGTTGTCGCCACCATTCGGTAAAAAATAAATAATGGTAGTATCTACAGTTCTAGACATCTACAACTCTAACAACACATGGGGCGAATGATTGTAAACAGTCTGGAATGGTAATCATTTGTCTCCCGGCTGGGGCTAAATCGAGGGTTGCCTGATTTAGATGCGTCGATCCTTTTTGCTTATTTTCTCACATCAATCAGTCTCTGCTCTTTCATCTCCACGACTTTTCTGTGCCCCTGGCAGAAATCTGTTTTTTCTAAAGGAGAAAATACTATCAAATGGCGAGTTCTAGTGTTGTCAAACTTGCACATCGTTTTCTGGCTCGAATTTGTAAGTCCATTTAGCTATTTTTAGCTTTGAGATATCTACAAGACTGTCAAAAATTACATAAGTAATCACAATATTTTGTGTGTCCTTAGCAAATATCTGTTTTCTGAAGCAGAAAAAACTGGCAGAAAGGTGAATTATGAAATTTACAGATTTTATTTGTTATTTCAAGGCATACCAAAAAACTAATAAAACCTTTTTTAAATTGTTCAATAAGAAATGGTGTTACGTAAAAACAGTTTTAAAACTTGGCTAAACCTGGTAGTAAGTAACTTGGTATTACCTACAATATATTTTGCCATCATTTGATCAATTTTTAATGTCATCAAATAATTCTTCGTTTGCCCCTCTTTCTGAATTAGCTGTAATTGCATTAACTTCTGCAACCATAGCGTTCTTTGTAACTTCTCGAATTTTACTCGTAAATAGATATTATTCGCCTTCCTGCAGAATGGCAGCTTTTTTACAAAGCCAGCTGTTTTCTAATCCATTTAATGTTGAGGCAGGTTTTGGTGAAAGTGGATCGATACTTTCATTTTTGTTTCAACTCTTTAGTTTAATAATTCAATTTAAATTTGAATAATTAAACTAGAAAACGTTATCGGTCTTACAGGCTTTCTTGGATTACATTCTGGGCTTTTGTCAAGAATGGTTGTAAGTTGGTATTGTGATGAATTTTTCGCATAATACCTTCAGTATAATTTGGAATTTAATTCTCTCAGCGAAGGGTGAAATACTTTGCAGAATGGGTGTTCCCAGGGAGCCAAGAACGCCAACCGTAATATTTTAAACTTTCCTCGGGTATTATAATGAACCGCATTCTGCGAATTCCTGGTCTTAAGTTTAACGTCGAAATTGCGGCAGCTGGGAAAGCTGAGATTAAAAAAATAACAATGCAAATTATTAAAATTATTATGTAGGGCTTGTGTATTATTTTGTAGAGTTGACCAAACAACATAAAAATTACATAATTGAAAACTTACGAATATTAAAAACAAGCTTTTGCCCGCGACTCCGTCTGCGCACTATCTATGTTTATACCAAAATTCTTAACCTATTTATTTAAAATATCTATAATTCCTGATTCGATTCAAAGTATTAGGCGAGTACTTCAAATAAATTCACTAATTTAAAGATTTTCTAAAATAGAATTTTGATTTAACAATCATTGTTTTGCAAAATGTCATTCTCAAATTTTGACATTTTCTATTAAACAATAATTATTATTTTCAATATATTTAAAATAAATAGCTAGCTTTATAAATTATAGCCTATATGTTATTCTGATGTATGAGCTATATTATTGCAAAGTTTCAATAAAAACATTCACTAAGTTTTGCGTGAAAGAGTAACAAACATACATACACCCATATAAACTTTCGCGTTTATAATATTAGTAAGATAGATAAACTTATGTGCTTATAACAATTTCCACATTAAAATTAATGGTAGGTTCATGAAAAGTAATGTTAGAAAAATGCTATAATGGAGAGTATACGATGAAAAAATAGCGTAATTGAAAAGCAAACCATGGAAAAATTCCTTGCGAAAAAGTAATGAGGATATAATTTCATGAACGTCTGAAAAAATTATGTGATCGAAAAATGCAAAGCGAAAATTACTAATAATAATGTACCTACTAGTTTAAAATTGAAAATACAATGTTCCGTGCCTTCAACGTTATTTTTTATTCAAGCGTTTCAATATATTATCGATTCTACTGTCCGGTCAAATTGTCAATTACATAATGTATGAGGCTGGCCGTAGTTCGATCGTTCGATGCCGCAATAATCAATAATCATGCTTAGTATGGGATATGGAATAAGACTGAATAAAAATAATTGACATGATATGTAATTTTGATTTATTCTTTTCATTAGATCAGTAGATTTTATATAACAAATTAATTGTTTAAATTATGAAAACGTGTTTATATCTATTGTAAGCATTATCAATCTGTAGTGATGCTATAATTTTGTTCAAGCACCAAGTTAGTGTGTAAATAATATTCGGGCGTTCCATAGGGATCTCAATTATGTCCTCCTTTAATAAATTATATATTTTTACAAAACTAGTGTGAATTTAAACTGCTTATGAATGCTTCATTACTCAGTATGGCTGTATATCTGAATATTATCTGCACTGGACGCAAATGATAAATTATTTGGTCCCATTAAGGCGGCTGAAGTTTTTTGGTCGTGTGCCAAATTGGACCTTTAAAAAATCCCCATTTGCTGCAAAGAAAGTCGAAAATGAATGGGATTTTAATTATTTAGTGCACGTACATAAGCGCCTTTGCTTTTTGCAAAGCTGATATATATTTTTGTTTTGCTCCAGCCATTTGCTGATTAAGTGCCAACAATATATTGTACGACTTTGAAAATCTGTAAGTAATTAAACCAGTTTTGTATTTTTAATATGAAATCTTCATACTCTGCATAGCATTATGCGAAACAGGTTTGAGAAGCAAGCACTTGCATCGCTGATACGGATTACGATTTTGTTAAAAAATAATATCGGGAGCACTGTATCTTATCATTACTAACTATAGAAAATTTATTATAACAACTGTTGGCTAACAGATTGCATCCACCGGTTCATCGATCAATAATACAAAACTTTATCTAGGTATAATAATGCATTTGAACGTGGTGCTGCGTTTGAATGCACATATTATTTATATTTTGTACAGGCAGATAATATACAGGACCATAGTTTGTTGATTAAGTCCAACGCTAAAGAGAGAAACGACAAAATTTATCCTACTGTTTTTATTTTTATTTATTATCTATGCATTATATCAATTTATCTTCATTATTTATCAATTTCCCATTTGTAACTAATAAAATAAATGAAAAATGTGGAAAAACAAAATGTATTCTTTTCTTGTTTTTTTTTTTACAATTAAATGGATGAATAAATCACGATGAGGTGGTGTTTCGAGCAAAAATAGTAGCGTTAACCAAGAAATTCCAATATTTGAAAGACTTGTTCATTTCAGCACTTTGGTTCTTTCTTTACCTATGGCCTAAAGTTTTGGTTTTTGTTTTCGGTTTAGAGGTTGATGGGTCCAAAATATCTCAGTATCAATAGTAAATACAGTACCTAGTGTATCTAGTTGTTAACAGTCTGTTTTGGATGCCCGAACGCGCTATTTCCATATGCGTAATTCTAGACATGTTACCATCCAATACCAATAATATGTTTTTCTCTTGTTACAGGTAAGACACTTCTTCTATTACTAAGCATACAGCTTCTCCAAAGTGGTAATTATAACTAATGTTTAAAATTTCTGCTCATTTATTATTTAGGAAAACTTCTAGAGTTCAAATATGGTCTTGCCTCTTAGAACTACGTTGTTGGGAGAGTTACAAATACTTGAGTCGAGTCATGTCCAAATTCGGAATAACAGAAGAGTATGCTTAGACGATGTATGGTTGTGGACAAATCAAGTAATATAATATGTATGCGGATAAATGCCACGATGAATATTTATTTAATAGGTACGTACGAGCACATTCAGTTTTAATTGATGGCAAATTAATATTGTGATTAATTAATATTTAATTGAAATTGAATTTAATTAATTAGTGTGTTGCCGCCATGTGCATTGTTTGGCACACAAAATCTATTAAAATTTATATTCATTTATTAATTAATTAAATGTACCATATAAATTTATTGCAAAAAAAAAATCGCCACAGTTCTAAATTGCATATCATGAAAACTTTTCAGTACCTACCTACCTACTAAACATGTAATAAACAGTAAAGAATCTTTCACTTGTTATTTTGTAATTTGCCGCCGTGTTTAAAGCTCCAAAACTCATTATGGAAAATTGTTGAAATATAATGAATAATGACCTAAACAGAACCAGACGAAAATGTATGTCGAATAGAATAGAGTTCGATAGGTGTTACTACTTCGGGAAACAATTTACTAAAAAAGTATGTGGTTTTGCACACCAATCTTACCAATCACGTTAAAAAAAAATTTATTGCTAAGATTGTACTAAATGAGCTAAGAAGAGACTAATAGCTATAGCGACACTAAAAAGTATAAAGGTTCAAGATGAGCCAAGAAGAGCCAAGAGAAACTAAAAGAATCAAGAAGAGCCAAGAAGAGACGAGATGAACCAGGAAGAGCCAAAAAGATGCAAGGAAGTGTAAGAAGAGGCAAGAAGAAGGAAAACATAAAAAAGAAAAAAAAACAACGATCAATGTATGAATTCCTTTATTTCTGCCATTCCTATATAAGCTTATTAGGTTGACACGTATACCGATCGATTAAACTCCTGTCTCCTTCCCATCCATCGGTCTCACCGGGACAGTTGGGTATCGTATATTGAATAATTTTTGGTTTGGGGACTTATCTTGCAAATACTATTTCAATTAATACCATTTTATGATCGGTAGAAAACCCGTTAACGCTGCTAATAATTTTAATTTCACTAATGATACCATTACTGATGCATATATTATACTGAATAATGACCTACGTCGTCGTTACCTACAGGAGAATGTTACCTGTACTGATTTGCATTTAATATGTGCATTCGGATTGTATGCAACGGAGCATTATATTATGCAAATTAAAAATAATTATCTACTTCAGTACTGCAGATAGCATACAGGCTATTATGAAAATATTTTTTCAAAGTTGTATTGTTGAAATGGGTCGTGGATCCATTGTTTCGATGAGCCCCCTTCAGGCGACCTATCTAGTTCTACTTTGGTGGTCTTTATTCGTAGTTTCAGATGGTAAAAGGTAAATTCCAGGGAATTTATTTTTGGGGAATATTCGCAAAACGGGGAATTTTCATCTAAATTATGAATAAAAATCCCCATGTGGTTGTCTCCTACAACGAAATTTCACGTTATTGACAATGTATCAATATAATGAGTGAATGAGTAAAATTAAGAAAGGAACCTCAGATGGTTTGGGCAAATGAACGAAGAAAGGAGCGTAAGGAGAATATATGATGCAAGTGTGAATGGTATAAGAAGTAGGGGACGTCCGAGGAAGACGTGGCACCATCAAGTGAATCAGATACTTGAGTCGGGCCATGTCAAGAGTCCGAAAAATAGAAGAGTATGTATGAGACGATGTATGAATGTGAATGAGGCAAAGAGCGTGTGCCAAGACCGAGGAGTTTGGCGGTCCGTCCTCTCTGCCTACCCCTGCTGTGAAACTGTGATGGTTAGTTAGTTAGTTACCTCATTTCAATTTTCTATGCAAAATGTGGAAGTGGCTCGAATCCAATCATTCCTCAAGATTTTAATAAATTTCAATTAATTTTACCTTTTCCGTTGAAGCATGTTTTGGAATGACCTTGAAATCCGTAAAAGGTTAAAATAAATTGATTCGACTTGAATACCTACCTGTCTCGAATTGCACTAAAAATCACCAAAATGCATTTTGATTTCTGTATCTGGCCCTAATTTGAAAATGATTTATTTATCAGAATTTTTAGATCTGAACTTCAAGGTTCATCACGAAGCTCCAAACAATTCTTAGAGGCCAGATACTTATTATGGTTTTATCGATCTGAGTTTCGAATATCACTCGGTAATTTCAACAATTATCATTTTGATGTTTCAGAAAAACCAATCGATCAAAGTGTCTTTTTAATTTCTTAAAATTACAATGAATATAACTGGAAATTCATCATTCAGAAATTTGTCAATACCTGACCTGGATGCATGGCAAAACCTTTTGAAACCGTCCAATTATATTGCCCATCAATGCAGCCTTACTAAGTGCATTCAAAACGTTTACAAATTCCAGCTATTGTAATATTGTCCGACTCCAACTGTATTCTCTGTATCTTTTGCAATGACTCTGCATTCGATGTCATTCCACAGTGGTCATACAGAAGTTAAAAACTAGTCCAAATCTTTGCAAACTTGTTCCTGGGAGTTCTACACAATGAATTCCACAGAACTCGCTGGCTTTCGTCACATAATATCTATGGATATTTACTCTCTGCATCTCTGGTGCGTCCGTACTCTATTTTGTTTTACGAGTGTATGGATTGGCCTGGTTTCGTTTGAGTTTATTTTGCAGTTGAAAATAAATAGTGCTTCCATTTCATGGAAATATGTTGGCGTTGTTCGGTCCGCGTTTCTAACATGCTTGAAGGGTTTTGCAGCATTTTAAAGCAAACAAAAAAAAAAACAGTTTAAAAGTGTTCGGCAGCTGTAAATAATACGTAAATACAAAATCACTTAGCAAAATACTACTTAGATTTACCATAATACATGATACTGTCATGCTGAGTTTGACAATAAGGTAAATGGTGTTTTATGTATATTGTCTTTAAGTCGTGGGCATACGATTTTTTTTTAACCAAAAAATACCTGATGCTATTTACTAGGTTAGTCGTGTGCTTGGTGATACTTCACTCAAAATTTGTGAAAATTGGTGAAATTAGCCAAATATATCTATGGAATTAGGTTTTTGACAATTTCAAACCTCATGTATTTGTAAATAGACTTCATAAACACTGTTTTTTACGCTTTTCTTTCATCACACAATTGAAACGATGCTGATTCATGTCCCCCTATGCCTCTCAATATTCTGACTCACTGCTTTATTTTTATTGGTTTCTCTTGATGTTTTTGGATAATAATAATAATGAATATAGTTACAAGAATAAGGCTAGAATAACATACCTCAATTATAATAATAATTAATGTTAGCTAATTTATATTCTTATGCATGAGTTGTTTAATTTAACTTCATGATTACTGTTAGACAAAATTCTATAATTCCAGTGATATAGGTCACGGGTTTGTAAAAGCCCGTATAATATAAATAAATTATGTGTTTTTGGTATTTTATCATCACTTTTGGCTTATTACAATGTTTTCAATGTCCCTTTTCTTCATGCCCTCGCAATATTTTTATTTCCCTATTCCTGGCAGCACACTATCCTCTCCATTAACATTAATACGTTTTTGTTATGTCAGCATTTCCTGTAGGTCTGCCGTCCATTATTCCCTTCCTCCCGTAAGTCTTTAGTTACATGCTCATCGGGCCGCAGCTCAGACAAATAATAATGTTGTGTTTTGCTCTTGTAATTCCCAAATTGTCGAGGAATCGCCGGCCGCCATCTTGCCGTTCTGTCGGGTAACATTGTAGCAAAACATGATAGTGTAATTTCCCGCCTTATTTCTGCACTTTTTGGCTGTATTGCGTCGTAATCGCTGTCGAATTGCGTGGCAGGGGTCACGCCGACAAAAATGTGCAAAATTCACACTCTTACGCTATAAAAAAATAAATGGTATGTAGTTAATTATGAAGATCTTGCAAATTGCCGTCGCACGTTCATGCCCAGTGCCGCCTGACTACCGATCTGCATAATTATGCTTGAATTTCCAGCGAATTGTGTAAAATAACTAATTTTAATATTATGGTAATAGATGTGGCAACGCTGCGAGGAATTCACACACACAGCTACAACAAAGTCCATAATAAAACATTACTCTCAGCGCAGCCGGTAGGTCTGGCAACGGCGCCGCTCTTATATACCTTACTCATACATACATGGATAGGTGCGGTAGTAGGTAGCGCCGGGCGGGAAAACGGCTCTTTCAAGATTTTGCAGTGTTGCCGTTTCCCGGGATTTTAATGGATCGTCTGACACTCTCCAGCCCTGGCTTTCAGTAAAAAGACCCAAACACATTCCATGGTAATTCTTTCTAAAGTACCATGAGAGTTTTACCCTTTGTTTGCGTTGCGTTTTAGTGATATTCCTCGCTTGCTTCGTGGGGACCGCCATTATGTACGTGAAACGTGAACTCTCGACGATGCGGCAACGCCGCTCGTGCTTGTGTAATTTCTCTCTTGGATGTGTGCTATTCATACTCCATGTAATTATGTCTAGTATGCGGGTAGAAAGGGCTTTTTTACAACATACGGTTTGTACAAAAAGTAAAAAAAAACACCAAATTCCATACAAACAACGGACACATTGTTTTCTTTTGTGAAACTGTGTCGCCTGCATCGGATTCCGAATAGGTATCTACCGTGTGTTTTTTTTGTGAACCGCCACTTCTATGTAAAGTGGTTTTACCTATAGGTACGTCTATCTGTTTTACTGTTAGGCGGACCCTAAATTTGATCACTGTTTATTTATTTGTCCTTGATGTCAAAAGAAAGTACCTACCTAGTCACCTTTACCATTCCTTGTCAGATTCACAGTTAGATTAAATCTCTTTTTGAGACTTATTTCTTGGGAGTGCCTAGGTACCTATTAGGTAGTTAGTTGTTTATATGTTGAACGTAGGTACCTAACTAATTAGATTTAGTAATTATTCTACGTTAGAGTTTCCTATAAGTTTTGGAGTTTATAAATTGTATTCATTGGTAGGTACCTACCTACTACTTACCTACGTAAGTACCTACGTACTTGGCTATGAACAATTTATACTTGTTTATATAATTAAGTCAGTTTTAAGTTCTTAGTTGTACTTTGTTATTTGATAAATGAAGTTAGGATCTTCATTTTGTTTTACTAATTTACATTTTTATCGTAGCAGTTTATGAAAGTTACGTTTGTCCTAGGAATTCCAGGTACAAAATTTCAGTTTTGTATAAAATTCATAACGTTAGACGTCTGCAAATGTATTCCTAGTTTTTTAATGTTGAGATTAGTTTGTTTAATATTTCTATTTTTAATATTCACAATTCATGTTGAAATTCTACTACAGTCTTCTTACTTCTTATCTTACTAATATTATAAACGCGAAAGTTTATATGGGTGTATGTATGTTTGTTACTCTTTCACGCAAAACTTAGTGAATGGATTTTATTGAAACTTTACAATAATATAGCTCATACATCAGAAGAACATATCGGCTATAATTTATAAAGCTAGCTATTTATTTTCAATATATTGAAAATAATAATTATTGTTTAATAGAAAATGTCAAAATTAGAGAATGACATTTTGCAAAACAATGATTGTTAAATCAAAATTCTATTTAAGAAAATATTTAAATTAGTGAATTTATTTTATATACTCGCCTAATACTTTGAATCGAATCAAGAATTATAGGTAGATATTTTAAATAAATAGGTTAAGAATTTTGGTATAAACATAAATACTGCGCAGACGAAGTCGCGGGCAGAAAGAAGCTTGTAATGTATAAAAACAAATATCAAACTTTTTACCACATAATTTATTTGTGACCGGTTTCTTCAGCCTTTTGAAATTCAATAGTCAAAGACGACATAGCAACAAATATGGGAAAAACCTATAAAATTCAATAAAATCCTTGTAAACCACCCATCTCCCCTCCCCCATACGTTATATATATAAACCGTAGATTAAGAAATAATTGTACCAGTCTGAAGATGGCCTTACAAGCTTCTTATTAATTTGTTTATTTCTTATATATTATGTATTAATTTTGTTTTCCAACCATTCTCTGATTAGTCGAACGATAAGTGGTAACTTTAAAGTACTCATTACAGTAATGAATGTAATTATTATTAACTAGGTAGGTAGTTACTTGTCATCCATTTATTCGTTATTCATTAATTTGCCCTCAATGTCAAGGCAAAGTGACTCACAATTATTATTATTCGTCACGTCCACAGAACAAACTACCTAGGTACACCTACCTATAATATGAGAACATGAGGTAATGTCCAAAGTCAAAAGATTATAGTGTTAAGTGTCCGATGACACCGTGTGGACTGTAAAACTAAATTATGTGGTGAAATTACGAGTGTATAAGATTGTGTTTTTAAATCGACAAGGGAGGAAGGAAACGATAGGAATGGCCCTTACCTTGATGATGAGGTGACAGTTCCCAGCTCTTCTTTACGATCACTTTCCAATGATGATGACCCGATGGTCTTCACGACAATTATAATATATTTATATTATTGTTATTTGCGAGATTTGCAAAATGCTTGTACAAGCTTGGTCGAATTTTCAAGATCAACTGAATGTTTTTATTCAAAAAAAAGGAAGTGCAAAAGTGTTCTTTTTTCAAGTGTTTTAAATCATCTTCTTTGCTTCTTGGGTAAGGGCCTTGATGTGAAAGGAAGGGAATCACAAGGAAGGAATATTTGGTAAGGAACATGGGTATAATGGATTAATGTCCTAAAGTTATTTCAACACTAAACATATAGTATATTGTATAGGTGTAGTTATATTGACTCTTTTTACATGTCATTTTTTTTTAATCATGGCAGGTTTTGTCAATGAATTATACAGGGTGTTAAGCATCGTACTTGACTTACTTTAGCGATTCCTGACATTATTGTAAGTAAAAAATGAATATAAATTTTTTGTCCCAGTGTCATTTTTTTTCTTTCTTTAAAAACATAAAAATCAGTAGGTATTAGGAGGTTAGGGGTGGAGTGAGGGGTCGGTTGGTTACATGGCTTAGAGACCAGCGACGACATGTGAAAGATTTTTTTTTTTTGCTTTTGAAGAAAAAATTTTTGAAAAAAAAAATCTCATTAAAAAAGTCACCGGAGACCAAAATTTCATTTACATCTTTTACTCCAAATAATGTCAGGAATCACTGGTTAAAGTAACTCAAGTATGATGCTTAACACCCTGTATAACGATACTCTAATGCTGCTGACTAAAATTCCATCAATGATCGCTTGGATAGTGTTGTGATAACCGAGCGCAGTTGTTTTCTGTCGAGCTTTAGATTTTTTTATGTTGTACCTAGTACCTAGATACATTATAATTTTTTTTAAATCGTAAAAGTATCGCCTGCGACTGTTTAGCACAATGCCATGACCAAAAAAAGGTGTGTTTAAAAATTAAAAATATATCTGTTTTGTAATATGAGAAAAGTTATATAAATGTAATTGACCGATCAGTGGTTGGGTGGGCATCGCGTTTGGGTCCCACCCAGGCGTTCCATGTTCGATTCCTCGGCTGGCTGAGTCCTCCATCACAACACAAGCAACATCTTCCTCTTAGTTTGGTGGCAGTAGGAGATTTTCAAATGTTGGGTTATTCGTAACCCGGGAATGTTTGTCTTTCTTTAAAAATAAAATATATATATATGGTTAAAAAGGCGAAAATCGTAGAAACTAGTGATGGCCTCGTATTATTTCGAATTTTTAGCTCAGACGCGAGGGCTATTGTAATTTGTTCCTACAAATAAAGAAATATCCACGTTTCCCAATCAAAGTGTAATTTTTTGGACTTTTTTAACAATTATAATTTTTGAAATTATTTGTGTTTTTTTAAAATTATTTTTAACTACCTCGTCAACCGTAAATAAAACTCGAAAGAAACAAAGTCAATTGTTTTAACCCGCCTCCTATTGGCATCGACAAATTAAGTTTTACGGTGTATCGAATTATTTTTACAATATTTATTAGTTGTTCAAATCAGTGCATTGGAATTAATTGATATTTCAATTCTGTTCAAGTCTACTTGAATTTTTCAACCTATTTTTTAATTTACATTATTTTTCACCATGAACTTTTCAATCTCCTTGTTTTTTTCAACCCTTTAGCTGTATTCTTTCTTTCTGTTTTTAGAATAATACTAAAATGTATGTTTGTGGCATTTGGGCGTATACAGTTTTACACACCTACCACTTTATTGTTATTAGTTATTATTTATTATGAATGTAATAAAATGAGATGTGTTTTGCGCATTTGACTGCATACAAATATTTGTTTGGTGAGTCAACTATGTACATAAAATGAATAGCTGCAAGTAAATTCATTACACTTTATTGCGATGTTCTTTCACAATGAATTGTGACTAAAAATTCTTAGTTTACCCATTTAGTACCTAAATTTATTGTTAAAAATTCTTTTAGTTAGAAAGGAAATTATAAACAAAAAAAATTAACCTTGTTTTATTTGCCTTTGTATTCAACAAATGTATTTAACATATTTAGGGCATGCAATCAAAATAAATACTTCATATTAACTATAACAGTCTTAGCTTTTTATAACATAGTAAGGAATTGTTTAGCCAATTGTGAGAACTCTAGATTTAATTGGCATAGAACATTATTTACGGCTTTGCTTGTAAAAATCAAAATCCGGCTCGAAGGACCAAATCGCCAAAATTTTAATATGAATGTTAGGAATTGTACTTTATTCTAACGATTTCTGTTTGTAAGGCTTTAGTTGTCAAGTATTTGAGCATTTATGGTTTGACTTAAATACCGGCTTGACGTTGATACATAATCGAGTTTAAGGTCAGAAAAGTGGCATGCCTCCCCCTGCCAACGCCTTTCTCTGTCGCTCGTATGTTTTTACGCATCTTTCTCTTTCGCTTACGCTCATTGTAAAATCAGTAACTGCACGAGAATGGATGCTTTTATAATATCTTAATTGGTCTCACCGCTTTCAATGAAGATAATATTTTCAATTTATATAATATGATTAGTAGTAACCTGTAATTAATTTTTTTTAAATTTCGGCTTCACATATAATAATCCGGTTCGGAGGACCAAAACGCTTTTTACTATTAGTTATTTTCCCTAATAATTTCGTAACATAACGATCGATCTTTTACTTCTGTTACAATTATTCTCACGATATCACTACCGATATACTTGTGTGTAGTGTGTAGAAGATTGTTCTATGACAACTCAACAAAGTGGCATTTCAACACTTCTTTGAAAAGCCATTAAAAGTTATTTTTTTCTTAAATAGCCCATAACCCCCAACCTTACGTACCCTACTCGTATTGAACCAAGTTTTTTTTAAATTTAAAGGCTTAAAAATACCACAAATATGAAATAAGTATGGTAGCAGAACGCTCGAATATATTGATTTATAACATAATCTTTGATTTATAACATATTCCATAAAAATTAAATTATAATGAGAAACCCTGGCCTAAACTGACAAAAAAGTGGCTAATAAATGAACAACACATTTATATAAACAATAGGGCAGTTATATCATAAATATCTCGGAGTAAAATTCTTTAATTCATTACCAGAAAATATTAGAAACATGAATACCAATATAAAAGAATTTAAAACTCACCTTAAAAAGCACACTCAAAACCTGAACTAAATCATAACAAATAAAAACTATATAAGATACACCCCTCCCCCCCTCCCCTATACACACAAGCCCTGCTTTTTTATGGGGGTACATGAAACATATATATTATATAATTAATTAGTGTATAAAATGTATTTGTAATTTATGTATCTTTTTTGAATTATTAGTAAAAAAATAAAAATAAAAATATATCCTAAATCTTATATTAGGTATAAATATTGTAACTTTTTAAGCTAATTTGTGTTATCTAATAATATTAAATGGTAGAACATATAGACAAGCTGATCTGTCACAGCTTTGTGGGACTACCCATATTTTATATTGTATTAGATGTAATTATATTCAAATTTAATAAATAAAATAAAAAAACTTTTTATGAGTTTTCAAAGGAGTGATGAAGTTGTACATTATTATTGTAGAAAGCAATCACTTTGTCGTTTGACATATTTAATAAAAATAAAACACTTTTTTGTTTTAAAACCACGATATTTATTAATTTACTTTACCGACTGGTTTCGCTGTACTCAAGCATCTTCAGGGTACAAATTAATACTGTCGTGATATTAGTATTAATTTGTACCCTGAAGATTCTTGAGTAAAGCGAAACCGGTCGGTAAAGTAAATGAATAAATATCGTGGTTTTAAAACAAAAAAGTGTTTTATTTTTATTAAAGTTGTACATTGTTGGGTTATCCGGTTACCGTATTAGTTTCGTCTTTAATAAAATGACAGTATTCTAATCGATTATGTTCGAGGCTACACTTGTTTAAAAAAAAAAAAACATTTCCGAGTTACGGAATAACCTGATAATATTCATTTGAAAATCTTCCAATACCATCATACTGCGAAAATGTTGTTTGTGTCGCGATAAAGGACTTAGCCAGCCCAGGAATCGAACTCACGTCGTCTGAGTGACACCCAACGCGATGCCACTAAACTCAGCCGCTGACTGGTGAATTAATTCATTAGCTTTAATTAATGAATTCTTCCCGTAATTACGTAAGAAAAACTACCCCCTCAAAGTGGAACCTAACCGCCGGCAATTTGCACATTTTCCCCGTTTAAATTAAAATAGGTACCGCGGCGAGTGCACGGTGCAATTATTTTTTTTATTCACTCTGTAGGCTAGTTGTAGGATATCGGCATTTTATTTTATTTTTTATAATTCTTTCAGTTTGCGTCTCAATTAGTACAGTACGATGAGAGGGGTAACACTTACTATGTCCACAACCCTTAGGGTGGTAAAAAGGTCCACCGTGGATTTTTTTCTACCTAGTTTATCGCACTTGCGTCGATTTTATGCTATTTTGAATCTTAAAAAAGGCTCCGCGCATACTAAAATATTTTTTATTAGCTTGGCAAGGAAATCATCAAATGTATTTTAATATTCTCTTCTGAACTAATCAGAACAAATAAATACAATTAAACAATTTTTCAAAAAGACTTACATTAGCAAATAAATATTTTATACAAAACATATATTATTATAACATTCAACCGAAGTGCTAATCGTGGCTCCCTTATCAGGAACAAGAGCTCATCTTTTCTGATAAGGTATACATGACCATTGATGATCTTAAATATAATATTTTAAATTATATATACATGTAAAAATGTAACTCATATTCTTGACATCTAATTTTTTTTTAAATATTCTAGTTTGTCGTTTCATCCCTTGCAAATATGCTTATTTTGTCTGTAAAAAACATGTCGCAAAATTCTACGTCAAATATCATAATTCCGATTTTCAATCAAAGTACTGTATTTATTTACAGAAAAGCCTTATACGACTTATTTTTATTGTAAAAAATGTTTATTTAGATGAAAAATAAAATAAAACTCATGAATATGATTATCGAGAAAAAAAACATCTATAAATATGAGTAAGCTATCCCGTGGAAACTATGTAGAAGATGTATATAAATACACATACAAACGCATTATCTGATAAGACAGTGCATTTTACAAATATATCATTTTGCCAAAAAATAAGTAAATTACCCCTGCCATTCTAAGGGATAATGCTAGTCACAAATATTCTCATGCCTTGGCCTATCTCACCATATCTATCGCCATACATTCGTGTGTGAGACCAGTCTAATACAATTTTGTTTATTTATTTTATGTTATATAGTGTAAAATTATTAATTATCTACCTGTATACAATATTCTTTATTTCCACATATGTTTTTTCAAGACTCATCATTACTCCTTCATCACCTCAAAAAGACTCTATTTCAAGGAATTAAATATAAGAATTATTAAAGGAATGCATGTAATTTATTATAAAAATATACATTATTATTAAAATATACAAAGTTACGCTATTGGGGTGAGGACAGTCCCCAATACAATATTAATAACAGTTAAGATGATCCACTAGTCCTTGACTCATTCGAAATCGGGCGGAGCGAACGATTTTTGGGCGTTTACCAATAAAAATCCTAATCTCTAGCAAACAACAGTGTTTTGTTATTCCGCAAGTATATTTTTAAAGATCGAAGCGCCGCGTAGACTAAGGCATGTCCGTTTGCCCCGGGCTCTGGGCGTTGAACGAGCGACGGGCTAAAATCCTTCTGTACATGGCATAAGGATGAAATTCGCACTTACAAATTCGTAGGGTACCGCCTATTTTTATTCACTGAAAAGATACGTCGCCAAAATGCACATTTTATTTTGTGAAGTTCAGATACAAATATTAAAATGTTTTCCGATCACTCTATAAGAAACTTAATTAGTTACATTATTCAATAAAACAACACCAGAAAAAAGATTTGTAAGTAGGAGATTTTTCACTTTTAACCATTTTTTACGGGTCAGACGCATAATTTTTTTCGAAGTTTATTAAAAAAATACTCGATCACTTCAAAGGCCAAGATGTGTTCTACTCACAGTATTTAATTGAAGCATCTATATTATTTCTAAGCGATCAAATTTTCAAAATTAATACACAAGATTTTATATGATTTTGCATTTTTCCGCATTTCTTCACCTTAACTTGAATATAATCATATGTTTGTTTTAAAATTTCCACTAATTAGCGACTCGTTTAGAGACACAGAATTTCAAACGTAAAATTTTGAACAGACGACCAATCAGCACCACTTTTATTTTATTTTTACATTTGAAAGGTCGCCGTTTTACAGCTTTTTATCAAATTGTAATAAGCTGACAAGAATAACGACATGACAGTTGTCATTTTCTGCTGATCACAATTTATTCAAAAGCTGACATTCACACAGAATCGACGTTTAACGGGGACATTTCAAATTTAAAAAAGGAATTTAGCGCTGATTGGCCATTTGTTGACAATTTTACTTTTGGATTTTTGTGAAACACCCCAACGTAATTCTTCTACCAATGCTCATGAGAGATCAGGTGAAGTTGTGTAGTCTCATATAATCTGCTAATCCTGTACAAATTTCAAATAACAATTGAATTTGGGATCCATCTCTAGACTGGAGCCGCAAAATACCTCAAAAACCTACTTGATTCTGTGCAAGATTGACAATCCGCCATTAACAGACCGATTGTCAATTCTAATGCACAGGCGCAATGTAGGAATGCTGAGTCTTTTCTACGGGCTCTACAATGGAGCCTGCTCGAAGGAGCTGGCAGCATTGGTCCCCTGTGAACCTGTGCACGTATTCGAAACTCGACGGAGACAAGAGGTGCATCTGTTCACAATTGATGTCGGCTTCATGAGAACAGGTCGTTTCTTCAACTCGTTTTCCCCCCTTCATATAATCAGGGCCTCTTCAAGCCCGCAGCTGCCCAACCGGCTGGTAATATAGTTCCCCTGTCTTTGTACTATACTTTTGGTGTCACGTTAAAAGAATCAGCATCAAATGATGCGTTATCTTCTTATTCTGAGTCATTTGACGAATCTGTATCACCCGACGTCCGTCCAGTTGGGGTTGTTTGTGAGGCAGCCTCTACTGCAGCAAGTGGTTGGCAGGATGGACTGCGGTTGTCTGGTTGAAGATTGGCTACAACATATTCGTATCCCAGAGGATGGACGTGCCCCCCATCAGGATCATGATATTTCCCCAAATCCGCTTCAAAAATAACTCTATTGATGGCATGTTTGACGTACGCCAAAGTCCTTGGGTCATACTTTCTGAGTTCGTTTCCGATGTGTTGACCAAAAGTATAATGCAAATCGTTGGAGCAACTGGGTATTTGTTTGGGGATACTGAATGACCGGACAGGACTTGGTTGATGTTGGTCAGGCTTTGGTCGCATTGATTCAATGTCAACGCACTTCATTCTTCCTTCTTTGGTGGTGGTGGATTTTTCGGTGTGATTGATACTGTTGGTGGTATCCTGGTCAGATTCTTCCGGCGGTTCATTCTAAAATTTAAAAAAATAAAACAATTTGTTAAATACAGTCACGGTTCGTGGTCATCTCATCGGGAGTTAAATAGGATATTAAAAAAGGGAAAAATCCTTATCTATTAACTCAATGTTAGTCTTTTACACAAGTACCTATTATTTATTATGTAATATTTTTCCCTAATCTAAAAGAATTTCATTATACCACTGAAGCAGAAATTAGCGACCTAGCAATGCAATTTTACGATTCATTAGGCGTCTTTGGCTAACAGATACGATGTCGTCGTGGGTTATACAAAGTTGTTTATACGAAAATCACAATTTCCGCTAGAAACTGCTGTTCGTTTTTTATATAGAAAAGTACCATCTTCAGTACCTGTCTACATGAGATTTTGATAAATCATCCCCATCCACTTTTCCCATTCCTCGAAACAGAATAAAGTCCGGGCAACGCTGGGTACTCCATCAAGTAAATAAATAAGTACCAAAACTTACAGTCTCGTTTGTATCTTCGGTACTGCCTGGATTACTTCTGGTCGACATAAAACCAAACAAGTCATATGCAAACCATTTGGAAATATAAACACCGTTTCGCCCTGTAACAAAATTTAAACAAAAATTATTTCATTCAGAAAGACACATATAATATATAAATGCTACAAAAAATCTAATAAAATAAAAAATTAACATACCTTTTCCAAGAGCCTGGCTTTTTTTTTCTCGCGACTTTTCACACCTGTAACTTCCTAAAAGTGAACACATTTTTTTTTTAACTTCGCCTATTGGTAAATTTAAAGTATTGGCTATGTCAACCCACGCGCGTTGTCTCTTGTTGGCGTTCAAATTATGTACATTAGAAGTGTCCCATAGAACTCTTTTGTCTTCATATAACTTGATCATAGTTCGGCACTTGGATCGATCCATAGTTGTAATATCTTTCTTCTTTATATATAAAAATCTCGCGTTACGATGTTTGTCCAAGATAAACTAGAAACTACTGTACCGATTTTGATGAAATTTGGCTTACTGTGTGTAATTTGGTCTAAATTAAATGTTAGGAACGTTTTTATCTCGATTATTGACCTCAATATTTATTATTGCGAATTAAATGTTTGTTATGATTTTAAATTATTTGTTAGTTTCTGACAGATGGCGGTGTGAGTTATTTTATTGGCAGAAAACTTGGTTATCTAGGTTTGGTAACCATCCAGTAGATGGCGTTGTGATTCGTTAGCCGCAGCAACGCGTGGTCGGGACAGGTAGTAAAACTATATTATAGTGTGACTTTGACTTTATCAAACAAGACAGCGCGAGGCAAGAGGTAAACGAACCGTCTGGACCGAGCGACGTGCTCGCACTGAAGCACGCGAAGCAACCGAAGCGGCTCGTGAGTCGTGAAGTTGTGTGGCTGTCAACATTTAAATTCAATGAAAATCGAATATCAAATACTAATTTATTTTTTTATGTATTCAATAATATTTATTATTTTTTTAATTCACCAGATTTACAGGAACGGGTTTAGTTTTCCCCATAGGAAAAACTAAACCCTTTCATACACTTTTCCATATAAATGATCATCTAGTAAATCCACGTTATGCAAGTGTATTATATAAGTATAATTAATACAAAACAATACAAGAACAACACGTTAATCTACCAAACTATTAAATGGGAATATAATTCACCGTCTCCAGATATTTTCATATCAGAGGGTTCGGCTCTGTGGAATTCCTAATTTGACCGATAAATCCTACTGATCCCTCAATATAAATATTTAAAAAATCTTTCGTAATTCTACATGTATTTAAAATGACTGATTTTTGCATTTTTATATACAATTTCTTTGACAAATCTAATATGCCTAAATTTTTAATAAGAGAGCTAGGTATAATGCCAGTAGCCGAAATAACAAAAGGTAATATTTTTATAGTCTGAGAATGCCAAATTCTTTTAATTTCATTTCCTAAATCTGTATACTTTCTTATTTTTTCAGAAACAGATTTTTGAATATTACAGGAATTTGGAATAGCTACATCAATAATATAAGTTATTTTTTTAATTTTGTCATGTAAAACTATATCAGGTCTATTATGACCAATTGGTCTGTCTGTTAGTATAGTTTTATCATAGTAAATTTTAAAGAAATTATTTTCTCAAAATGAATTTGGTTCGTATTCATAATATGGTACTATATTATGACAGTCAATCAAGTTATGTTTAATTACCAAACTTTGGTGAATTATTTTTAAAACCTGATTGTGCCTAAATGTATACTCAGACGGCGCTAATATAGAACATCCTGATATAATGTGTTCTATAGTTTCCGGAAAAGCCATACATTTTCTACATAAATCATCTATTTGATTTGGATCTTTGATTATATGCTTCCTATAATTTTTGGTATTAATTACTCTATCTTGAATAGCAAGCATAAAACCTTCTATTTCTGCGCTCAACTCTCCAATATTCAACCATTTGTTTGACGAAAGTTTGTCAACATACGTTTGGTTGAGATAATTGAAGTGTTTTGCATGAATAATTTTATTTGACCAGGAATCTAATAATTCCTGATTGGTATTTATAAAAATGTTGGCATTCTCGTCGTATAAATTTAAAGGTGAAATATTTCTGTCTGCCTTGCAAATTATTTTATGCAGCTCTGAGCTATTAGCTTTTCTATGAAAAAAATTTCTTAACATTTCTACCTGATTTTGTTTTAAAGAAGTTATTTTGACTATACCTCTACCTCCTAAATTTCTAGGTAAATTAATTCGTTCTATAGCTGAATTTGGATGATGACAATTAAACTTTGTTAACGTAGTTCTAATTAATCGTTCTAAGCTATCTAAATCTGTATTAGACCATTTAATTATACCAAATGAGTACGTTAATAGAGGTATTGCCCAACTATTTATTGCCTTTACTAAATTTTTAGCAGATAGATTGCATTTTAAAATTTTTCTTATCCTAGTTTGAAATTTAATCCTAATATCATTTTTAATACTAGTATGATCTAATCTATTCGATTGCGGGTATCCTAAGTATTTATAAACCTCATCCCCTTTCATACTTTTAATTTTGAAATTTCTAAATATACCCTCATCTCCATCTATAATTTTGCCTTTCTCTATATGGATCGTTCTACATTTATCTAGACCAAAAGTCATTTTAATATCATCTGAAAAAATTATATAATATTATAAACAACGCTATGTATTTATTATTACTCGTGACAGCTTTTTCACCTTTTGAGGCATTATCAAACTGTGGATACATCACTAACAGGCGATACATTTATATTATTTCTAGATAGGTACTTTTATTTTTATTTTCTATGCCCTTATTGGTTTCCGAGTAAAACTTTGACTAGGTATATAATTTCGACTAAAATGCTGCACTTGAAATTACAATATCGCTCTCACTGTCAGATATGTTATAGTGAACACTATCACCGATTGTTGGAGAATGAGCAATGAGCATTCGCTCGCCTGATCTAAACATCACTAGACCATTTGCAAGAATTCTGGTTTTTGATGTTCTCGTTCTTGTTCGTCGGTATTCTTTTGGTGTAAATTGTAAAAACGAATACCGTTTACACTAAAGATAAAAAAGAACACTGTTGTTCCAGCTCTAGCTCTATGCTCATTTGTTCTAATCCTATTTTTGGGTTTCGTTCACTAGTTATTTTTAGTTATAAAACATTCCTTGAGTTTGTAGAGATCTCCAATTCATGTCACACAAGACTCGGCTAACCGTTGCCTGTTACCCGTAGTCCTATAATAGCCCGTTCAATCCGAGTGGTAGAGTTTGCCCCGTCACGGTACAGTATATCAGGGCGGCAGGCGGTAAGGCGGTAGGGGGGAAGGAGGGCGGGGGCGGGCGCTCTATCGATTGTCACCAGCGCGAACTTGGGCAAACGCCCGGACTCGCCGCCCCAGAAGGTTCAAATGATGTAATAATAATATTACCGGTTTATACTTTATGCCAATAACACTGTTGTTTTGTTATTTTGTTTTGAAATGGATGGTTTGGTGTGAACAGTTGAAGTTTAAATAAGGGGCTATTTCACAATCTCTCTGTAAGCTGGTGATTAACGCTACTCGTAGTTACCTATTATAACAAGTAGTGCTAATGTACTGCACAGTTTTTGGATACGTTTTTAGATTTTCACGGCCAAAAGCATTTTCGTTGTTTGTTTTTGGGGTGTCGTCGGATCTGCCGGATCTGCCCTGATGATGGACACTGAAACGCTGTCCGAAACGTCGGCTAAAGAAGGAGGTAGCGCAACACGGCATAACACCCCCAAAACAAACAACGAAAATGCACAGTTTTTAATTAGGCAGGAACCATTTATTGGATATCTAACAATCCATATGGTTTGCTACGTTTTGTGACTTAGCAGGGGTGCCCGGGTGAACTTGATGCTGCGTTAGAAATATTCGAATTTTGCTTCGAAAAGGTGTGCAAAGATTTTTTTTTCGCACAGCATGGACTAGCTCGCTCTTTATTCACATCATTCATGCATCGTCTCGTATAGATACACGTTTTTTTTATTTTGTTGTTTCTGTTATATCTCAGTTGCCAGATCTTTCACGATCTTTCAATAAAGTTCCTTGCCCACGACCAGAATATTTTGACCGTTTCGCATATTATGTTAAATTTATAACAAATTGATTTTACCAAATTTTCGATTGTTCCAAAACATCATTCAATTTTGTATTTTGTGCCCTTGCTCCGAATAATGTTGTATCCAACAAAACTATCAATGTTGAGTTATTGATGGAATAATGTGGGGCATATATCTTTTAAATAGAGGTAATGAAACTTTTTTTAGGCCTGTGGCAGCATTTTAAATGTCTGTTTGTGGAAGAATTTTGTATAAAGCCGTTTATCGAAATCACGGAGATTGGTTTAATTCATAGAAATAAATGGAGAAAACGAACGTATTATGGCTTCAACTAGATACACTTCAACTGAAGAATGCATAAAAGTAGAATTCGTCCTGAAAAAATATTGTTAAGGCTATGTTTTAGCCATTGAAACAGTTTTGTGGGAGTTTTGTTTATATGTTTATCTCAAGACAAAATCTCGATTGCACATTTCCATTGCAGTTTCATTGCTCGATTGCAGTTTCATTTATTCATATAGTTTTTTTTTGCTTTTTAAGCTGAAATGCATTAATGACATATTTAAATTGTTTAAATTTAAAAAAACATGGTGCTTTCTTGAATGTCAGGAAAGTAAAAAAAAATTAATTGTGTGGAATAATTTTGTATGTGAAATTTTCATATATGTACAACATTTTTCCACGAATTCACCACAGATTCTTATCATAAATTCTAATTTAATAGCCCTTTTTCTCGACTTTTACTTTAAAAGTCTTAAGAATTGCATGCTTATTGTATTTTAAATATAAAATATTATCAAACGTGTTTCGTTTTTTCCATTTTTATCATTTTTCTCATTTTCTATTTAATTATTTTCGACACACTTCCGATTACGTGAATGAATTTAATTCGATTATTACGAAATATCGATTAGGCCACCACTACCTGAAGGTCAGAATAAATCCGTTGCTTATTCTCGAAAACGCGTGGGACAAATTTGTAAACACGCAGCGGCCGCAAAAAGACTTGGCACGACTAAGTAAACGAAACTCTACGATGCTGATGTGTGCATTTTAACAAGTTATCCATTTTTAATCACGATCCACTTAGTTTTTATTCTTTTAATGACATATTAGCGGCAGGAAAGTTAAAAAGTTTACCTAGACGACAGAAAAGTTGTGTTGAAAGTTTCGTCGTCATGCAACCTTCGAATTATAATTATATCCTTTCGCCCCCATGCACTTCCGTCCAACTTTCCTTGTTTCCAAGTTTGCCGGCTTTCTGGCCCTTATTCAAAATAATTTGTATTCAGCGGTGCCAGCTTTTCGCCATTCTCGTCTCGTTCGTTTTGAAAAGATGACGCCATCGTAATATTTATTATTCCGTCATGCGAATATTTATTTATTATTCTAAAGTTGGATCACTCTATAACGTGCAATATGATATGAACATTCATTTCTGTTATTGCTTACAAAATATCTTGTATTTATTCTTAGTAACATTTCTACTGATACTTTCTGTTTCGGCTAGAAGTTTTTACATACACAGCAAAATGATTTCTGTGTTCCTACAATGGCAATAAACTGTATTTGAAAGGTAGATATTGAAAGAAGGGTAAATGCAGGTAACTCCATTAATGGAGGACTGAATGCCGTTGGCGCTAACAAAAAGCTGTCCAAAGAAGCGAAGCTAGCAGTCCACAATGGAGTGCTTGTACCTACCCTGATGTATGGCAGTGAGGCATGGAACTGGCAGAGGAAGGATGAAAGTAGACTGAATGCTGTTGAAATGAGATCCCTGAGGCGTATGTGTGGTAAAAACCATGTATGATCTAAATGGAGGAAGGCTGATGAAAGCGTAATGAGACTAATGAGTAAAATTAAGAAAGGAATCCTCAGATGGATTGGGCATGTAGAGCGAATGAACGACGAAAGGAGCGTAAGGAGAATATATGATGCAAGTATGAATGGTATAAGAAGTAGGGGATGTCCGAGGAAGACATGGCACGATCAAGTGAAAAATCAGATACTTGAGTCGGGCCATGACAAGAATCAGAAAAATAGAAGAGTATGTACGAGACGATGTATGAATGTGAATGAGGCAAAGAGTGTGTGCCAAGACCGAGGTGTTTGGCGGTCCGTCCTCTCTGCCTAGCCCTGCGGGGAAACGGTGTGATGATTAGTTAGTTAGTTAGGGTAGAGGTGAGATGAATTCTCTGCGATGTAGTTCTCTGAAAGGTGAGATAACTTATCTGCGTATGGTTCACTACTGGGTTATTTATATCCCCTCAAAAAGAAGAAGAAGGAGAAATATGTTATTACGAATGTTAGAGGGAATGCGCTAATATTAAAAACAATAATATTCGAGCGAAAATTGGGAAAAGGTTTAATAAAACCGGTTTTTAAAACGACTCGTTTAAAATAGAGCAAAAATCTCGCGGGGGTTTGTTAGCATTTAAAGAAACATTTTTTTCATAAATGTAACTTGTAAAATAACAGAAACAAACGTGTAAATAACAATTTTCGTACTTTGGAGCATACTTTGCGATTTATTTCTATCGAGGGAATTTCATATAATTACCGTTTCGGCGTGGGGAATGTATAGATACTATCTTAATGGGACCGACAGACACAGCTATAAAAGCCCAAGCGTTATTTGGTTTGGCGTATTTCGGCATATCGGTTGCCGTACATTCCCAATTGGAATGTATGACAAGCGATATGCTGAAGTAGGCCAAGCCAAATAACGCTTGAGCTTTTTTAGCTGTGTCTGTTGGACACTTAAATAATAACATATATCTTTTTAAGAGCTTAAAAACTTAAAATGTTTAAGGAAAATATGTATGAAATCGGTTGAAATTCGGGATAAGCCAACGCTTTGGACGGCCTTGTAGTCTTCACCATCAAGGTGCAGAATGTATTATATACTATTGACGTTGTTTAATGTTGAAATACCTAAAACAAAGTCAAACACTACGCGGGTCGTGACTTGTGACTATGTACTTTCGATAAAAATAACATTCACTGGGCAATTTTTTTGTTTACAAGAGAAAAGTGATTTATGAATATTCATGCGAAGCAGCTTATTATTTATACACGAAATTACTAACGGGCAGAGGCGGGTAAACATCAACTTGATGGAAATGTGTATAAAATATTTATTTATGCATATTGGGTAGGAAGCGGCGCGCGGGTATATATATATATACCAGTGTTATGTATTGCCTCACTTTACTCTGTTTTATTTTCTGTAATGGACGATAGCACCTGTCAATTTGTTGATGAATCGGTTATGTAAACCCTTTATACTTTTTACCTTATGTGTGTGGTGAATGAATATTTATTGTATAATATATAGGTCATTTTCTGCCGATCAAAAGATATATTTCGCGTGCCGTGTAATCTCATGTTATGAATAAATGCTTACTATATTATTATTAAAAAAAATTATTTATAACTTGCAAATTGATTTATAAATTGCGAATTTTGAAAAAGCAAATCTATTTATATTAAGAAGTGTGTCTGTGGAGGAGGCTTTGATTTGTATATTCTGAGACCGATGAAAATTTATTTCCTTGTACTTTAGAACAAGAGAAAGGTCAATTTACATTAGATTTCGAAAAACTCTGTGTGAAGCCCGGGCGTCGCCGGGGACATCTAGTATAAGATAAAAGTAACAAATCACTATTTACATTTATCTTTACTATACAAATCGGTTTAGGTACATTATTACGAAAAAATATATTATAGAGACATTGAAGCTTTTCCTATCTTTTCTATTTATTGGAATCGAGATAAAATTATTAATTACGTTACAAAAAATATAGTATTAAATAATTTGTTTTTCATTAGATGAGTATGAAGTTATATAAGAAACAACTTTTAAAAAATACCCCTTTATGGCTAAGATTTTTTTTGATTCGGTCCATTGACTAACTTTTTTTCGTTCTTGTAAAATTATTCATAAAATAAAATAAAGACATCTTTGGTGCGTTTATTGATTTCTACTTGTTCGAGTAAATTTAAACGAAGACGTACTATTAAAATGTAAAATATATAGATTTAGGAAATGAGATTAAAAGAATTTGGCATTCTCAGACTATAAAAATATTACCAATTATTATTTCGGCTACTGGCATTATACCTAGCTCTTTCATTAAAAATTTAGGCGTATTAGATTTGTCAAAGAATTTATATATAAAAATGCAAAAATTAGTCATTTTAAATGCATGTAGGATTACGAAAGATTTTTTAAATATTTATGTTGAGGGATCAGTGGGATTTATCGGTCCAATTAGGAGTTCCACCGAGCCGAACCCTCTGATATGAAAACATCGGGAATCGGTTAATTATTTTCCCATTTAATACTCTGGCAGGTTAACATGTTGTTCTTGTATTGTTTTGTGTTAATCATACTTATATAATACGCTGGCATAGCGTGGATTTACTAGATGATCATTTGTGGAAAAGTATGTGAACGGGTTAAGTTTTTCATGTGGGAAAAATTTAACCCGGACATAAAAAAGTCTGTTGAAATATATAATAATGTAACAACAAAAGCATAACATAAATTACGTAGGTAAAAATGTGAACAGAGACTAAGAATCTTCACATAAATAGATATTATATAAATATATTATATAAATAGTTGAAAGTATATACGTCTATTTGTGTCTAGATATAAAGAGTTTTCGGTTTTAGTATAGCTAGGTAAATTACTAAGAAAATTTAAATGCAATTATTTTTATAGTTTCTCCAAGTACCCTAAATGTAAAATAATTCACGAAAATGTCGCTAAAAAACTGTTCAACTCTTGTTAGCGATAACTCCCGTATCGGTTCGTAATTTTAATTGCGTCGCACATAGAACGGGTGGCGGACTAGGCATTCATTTAAATTAGAAAGCCGAGCTTTCAATACCGCTTTATTTTTCCGATAGTGGCCTGACATTAATTGTTTGAATATTATTAAAATATATTATTATCTCCGGTTACGTCGTCCGGCATTATTCATTATTCCCCATTACCGCTATTGGAGCCGGCGGTGATTACACTTTTATCATTATTATTGTCGGATGTGGACTGGTCGTACAGCATTAAAGTTAAATTATTGCTAAATGGGTGATCAATCTTTTGCCCGTGGAGTGTTGGTGCTGTCATGTTTTGAAAATGCTCCACGGCGGATTGGAAAACTCGCAAGTGACGGGTTCTAAATCTGACGTATTCAATATTAAAAACAGAAAATTAAAACATAGTGGGTACAGTTAAAAATTAAATGTTTGAACAATAGAGCTATAATGGTGCTTGGTTGGGCATTTACACAGCTACACTTACATATATACATCTATACAAAACTATACACATACATGAACTGTACTTGTAGCTAGTATTGTCACATTTCCTTCCTACCCTTCCCTATAAACCTGTCACTTTCCTGTTACCCACATCAGTCCATAATCGACCATCAACCTGTGAACATCAACATTATTTATCGCATCCGCATTTTTTCGCTATTGACCGCCGCAGAGAAGAAAGTACAAGTCCCGCAGTGAGTAATTCTCTCCTTTTCCTTGTGTGCTTACCTTTTACTTGTGCAGTGGTTCAAACACATAACATACACATTTCAAGGTCCTTCTTTTAAAAAACTACACAAAACACGCATCAGTGCTATTGCTTACTAATATCTAGTCGAAACGTATTCCATTTATCGAACGCAAAAACGAACCATGATCGGTGCGGGTTAACCGAATTCTGTAGTTTCCGGTCGCTCGGCGTAGAGCATTGGGAGCGTTGGAGAACAAATCCGATTAATTTGACGTACAATCTCATCCTTTCAACATTCCCCAATTAGAAGTGCGAAAGTCTCACAGATACTCTCAGTATCGCCTTTGAGACAGTATTCGCTTGGCGAGTTAGTAATTTAGATTTAGAACATTGCTTGAAAGCGCTTTAACTATGTTTAGTATTTACGTAGATTTGAACATCCGTTGTATTATCTTCTCCCAGCCTTCCAATAGCATTCCACTTTTACAGAAGTGCGATAGTCCCACTTGCTCTGGGCGATGAGTTTGGTATCTCGTGTAGTGTCCACATAAATTAAATTAAGGTTTCTTCAGGCTGACCGCATTTATTTATATTAATTTCCTTTCGTTTCAGATGCAAGGCATAGGAACAAATTCATTATGTATATTCAAGTTCGCAAAGTTATAAAATCTTCTACGATATCTTCAGTCACTTGCACTTGCTAAAAAGTATGATTCAGAACGTCAAGATGATTTAAATCGAACCTGCCCCACTGATTCGGAATTCATTCAACGCAACCCCCGACCCCATCTAAAAACATCGCGCTGTACAGTCGTTCAATCGTAGTCTTCCAATTTTCCACGTAGATCTAAACTTTCACCGTCCCAGCCCGACCAGCCAACCGACAGACAGCCAACTTGGTGGAAACTTTTCCGAGCATGGGGGCCGCACGGAGCACCCCTGGAAAACTAAAAAGTTTACAACACCCCTGGTGGTGGGTGGTAATGGGTTGGGTTGGGTTGAGATGAGGGATGATTGAGATCGACGGAACTTTCCCTGCGCGATACCGGGACACGAGAATAGCGTAAGGGTGGCTGGCATTGATCTAGAAAACGCTAGATAAGGCTGTATTATTTATTAGGTTTTATATCTCAGCACGAATTTAGTGTGTTTACAGGAAGATTTATTGATGCATTTAACGAATATAACATATACCCAAAGCTTTGGCATAATGACAAATGACGTCATGTCGCGCACAGTGCTCTTGATTTTTATGTGGGATGACGTAACGAGACTAATATAACTCTTACACGAATCTTCAATGTGGCGTAATTTAGTGTCAAGACAGATCGAAGCATGCGAACAGTTCCTCCTCCCACAGCGATATGACGTCAACAAAATACATGATTTTTCAATATTATGCGATATGGTGAAGAGCTCATAACAGGTTGACGTCATCAAGACACACCACTCTTCAGTATGCGGTAATTTTTGGTAGCTTAGTTATCATTCCATAACCGGATGACGTAATCAAAACACAAGATATACGGTATATTTTGGTAGCACAGTAATCAGCTCATAACCGGGTGTCAACAAAACACACGATTCTTCAATATGCGGTAATTTTCGGTAGAATAGTTAGTTATCAGCCCATGACCGGGTGTCGTCAACAAAACACAAGATTCTTCAATATGCGGCATTTTTTGGTAGCATAATTATCAACCCATAACCGGGTGTCGTCACCAAAACACACGATTCTTCAATATGTGGCATTTTTTGGTAGCATAATTATCAACCCATAAGCGGATGTCGTCATCAAAACACAAGATTCTTCAATATGCGGCATTTTTTGGTAGCATAATTATCAACCCATAACCGGGTGTCGTCACCAAAACACACGATTCTTCAATATGTGGCATTTTTTGGTAGCATAATTATCAACCCATAACCGGGTGTCGTCATCAAAACACAAGATTCTTCAATATGTGGCATTTTTTGGTAGCATAATTATCAACCCATAAGCGGATGTCGTCATCAAAACACAAGATTCTTCAATATGTGGCATTTTTTGGTAGCATAATTATCAACCCATAAGCGGATGTCGTCATCAAAACACAAGATTCTTCAATATGCGGCATTTTTTGGTAGCATAATTATCAGCCCATAACCGGGTGTCGTCACCAAAACACACGATTCTTCAATATGGCGCGTTTTTGGTAGCATAAAGGCGAGTCTTGCGTTTTCTACGAAAGGGTGGCAAATTGCAGGTAGCAGGTGTCTAAAGCTAGGTGGCTCACTGCGGTGGCAGTGGAGATGTTAATGGAATACTTTGCCAGAGGGTGGTGGGAGAATAGAGTGTGGGGGGTGAATGGGAACAGTAATTGGAGGTGGTAATAGTTGTACGTGTGCACGCAGGTGGGGTGCGATTCACAGACAAGTTAATGACCCGCATTAGTACCATTGGTGCAGGAAATGAGATTTAGGCGTGATTTCTTTTTGGCATTTAATGTCTAGCCTTTTTTGCCAGAAAAACATTTTATTCACTTTGGCTGGAATGCTTCAAACTCCCATTACGTTTGATTATTATCATCTCGACGAGCAGCGCCATTTTTAAATTCTTGCCGTCGGGCATAACGTTCGTGCTGCTGTAGTTCGTGACGGCTGGTCACAATTCAATCAAAAGCTGAAATGGACCGAGAATCGGAGATTAACGGGGAACGTTCAAATATTAATAATCCAAAATGGCGGTAAAACCATGTATGATCGTGTCAGAAATGTGGAGATCCTCAAAGAATGCAAGGCTGACGTAAGTGTAAAGAGTTTTTTTTTTTAATGAATACCGCACTGCTTATATGGAGCCAGTGAGCCTATGGCATCCCCAATTGGGGTATGTTGTGAGGCTGAAGGTAGCGGGGAGAGGAAGGAGATGGGGTACAGGAAAGTAGAGAAGTACCTGGCTATTCAGATCTGGTCACCAAACACGGCTAGAGCCATTTTAAGCAACGTTTCAACTCTGAATGGTGTTATTACACCAGGGCGATACCGAGAGTATCTTTCACTCTGTGACGTGCCGCTAATATACTATATATTATTTTTTATTAATAAATCAAATTGCTCACGCCAGGTTCAACCCGCTTCGGATTGGCAGTCCAGAGACTTATCCCTGGACCACGCCGGTCGCCAAATTTGGGCATGTAGAGCGAATGAACGAAGAAAGGGGTGTAAAGGAGAATATATGATGGTAGAAGAAGTCGGAGACGCTTGAGGAAGACATGGCTCGATCGTTAATCAGATACTTAAGTCGGGCCATATCAAGTATCAGAATAATAGTAGAGTATGAGAAGATGTGTGAATGTGATTGAGATTAGAAGTATGTACCAAAATCGAGTGGTTTTGCGGGCCTTCCTCTCTGTATACCCTTGTGGGAAACGGCGTGATGATTAGTTAGTTAGTCATAATGGCGCTGATGTCGATTTTGACCATTATTCAAATTTGATGGGCTTAGAAACTATCCAACCTTAGAACGTATAACAGATAAATTTTATGTCGGAAAATAACGCGCAAGTAGATTAGAATATTTAAAGAATTAGAAAATATAAATAATTCAAGGAAGTCACAAGTCTAGGTGGTAGGTACTACTATCAAGTGATTAGAATTACAGAATAGTATTCCTACTTCCTACCTATATCAAGGAGTGTTTGCCAGTTCCAAAATGTTTCTGATGGGGTTACATTAAAAAAAAAACCTTTTGAAATTTCGTCACGAAAATTGCGAAATTTTCAGGCATCACAGTTTCACAGTTGACTTGGGAAGGGTAGATAAAAAAAGTAGGATATGAAAAAGAGATGGAGGTAAAGAGGGTAGGAGTTTCCAGGCTAGGTATAAAAAGGGTGCCGGGTGGCTTGAAATTCTAATTCGGATATAAAAAGTTGAAGGGGAGTTATATTTTCATCGGGCAACCCTCTTAAAACCCTAACCCTTCAGTCGTGGTCAGACCTATGTAGGTATGTAGCTCCCTTAGTTACTTAACCACATCCACCGCTTTAGTAATAGTTATATTATTTGTAATTCATTTTATTTTACATTTAACATTTTTATTGCGGTAAATTCTGAGCTTGAGATAAATGAGATAAATAATTTTTTTTAAACAAAATACTTTATTTTAAATGTATGTGATTGACGCACAAGACTTACATCTGCTCCTGACTGTCCAGAGACAGGGGACTATGGCTCCCCCGATTAGGGAATATTATGTTTAAGAGAATGGGGGGCGGGAAGGAGGTGGGAAAGAGGAGGGTAACAAACATTAAGATCTGGTCACTAAACGTAGCTAAAGCCATTTCAAGTAACATTTCGATTCGGAATGGTGGCATATCACCAGTGCGTTACTGAGATATATCTACATCTGTGACCGGACACCTCAGAATCATGCAACTTCAGCACCTCTTTTGAAAAGTAATTAAAAGTGAAAAGTTTTTTTTTAAATATTTTTCGTAACTTTTAATGATTTTTCAAAGCGGTGTTAAAGTTGCATGATTCTGAGTTCTCGTGGAACCATCCACCACTTTGTCGTATTTATGTTTTGGTACAATTATTTTATGTACTGTTTATAAAATCTTGCAAAAAATCATCCACAATTTGGCCTTCTTCGCAAATCTTCTCCGTCGGCTTCTATCCCTAATTTGATATTTTTTATGCCACTTCTCGCTCGGATCTGTGAAAAACACGGCATATTACAATTGAGGTGTGTAAAAGCAAAGGCAGCAATCTCCATTTTCGCCAGATTGCTGTTTGCTTTTCAAATGACATGGAGATTGTTATCTTTGCTTTCACGTTATGTACTTTGATTAATCAATATTACATACACATATTGGATGTAAAATACGTGCATACAATATTTGTATGTAATATTTTACGTAAATGCAAAGATAACATATTGCATGTAAAATACGTGCACACAATATTTGTATGTAATATTGTACGTAAAAGCAAAGATAACAATCTCCATGTCATTTGAAAAGCAAACATAGCAATCTGGCCGAAATGGAGATTGCTGCCTTTGCTTTTACACACCTCAATTGTAGGATTGATAATAATTGTGGATTAATTGCACGTTAGCTAAAAAGCAGACCCTTAAAAATCACGACATCAAATTACTTGTCCAAGATCCAGAAGAAATGTAAACAAAACTGAATAATTTTGGTAGTTACTACACCAATGCAATTTAATGTCCCTGCATTTAGTTGTAATTAGTTTCAAGGCCATCATCGTCCGTCAAACCGCATCGCAGTTACGAACGTAAAATAAATGTGCTAAATATTATTAAATTCTCCTCAATGATACTACATATTTGTCTGTGACTTGTGCCCACCTTTGTCGTTAAAACTCTTCCGTAACCGCCCCCAACTGTTCATTCTACCCACACTTTCCTAGAAATAACTTGTTTTTACTGTTTTTTAATGGTATATTCATTCCCTCACTAATAAACATATTTTAAATTTACAACTTATATTCAGCCATCGGGCACATTCTACCAGAAGGTCATATTTCCGCTTTGCAATAAAATCCAAATAAATTGAATATTTCTGAACGTATCTGAAAACTAAAAAGTGTTTTTGAAACTGTTAATGAAACACGCCTTTAAATTTAATTAATAGAAATAACATTTACATTTTGAAATCTGACATTTTTGAATGCGTATCTATGTAAAAAAGTTTTAGAAATAGCTCACCTTATGTTTTTTCTAACTAAAATAACTGATAATTAGATATCTGTATTATACCTAAACATTTTCGTTACCTCATTTTTGGTAATTTCATGTAAAATGATTAATAAAAAAAAAAGTTTCATAATTATTTTGTGTTGAATATAAACTTTTTGATTTGTATATAAAGCCTGGTGTTTTCTCTTTCTAGCGTCGTTAATATTCACATTTCTCACTATGGTAAGTGAGACACAACGATTTCTATGAGATCTATGTGAGTTGTTCCCAAATGCGAACAAACTAGCTTGAGGGGTTAATCAGTTGTGTAAATTATAAACATCGTTTATTAGTAAGACCCATTTTATTCAACAGTGTCATATATCTTCCAATGCTGAATTAGAATTGACAGATTTCAAGTTTATTACAAAATAATAATGTATTTTTCCTTTTATTTCAGGTAAGAACAAATCTTCAACAAGCTTTCTACTCCTCGTGTCGTTTGTCCAAGACAAAAACAGGAAGGTGCAAGTTGTGGTATGAATATATTTTTCTCCTAATAGCACTTTTAGAATACCAAATGGCCGATTATGACCATAAGTTATTCGTAATGACAATGACTTAACTGCGGATATTACAAAACTACTAAACGAAGAAATACCTTATTTTACTGTTGGATACTAGATATGCATTTTTATGCCTTATTAAATACACTTAATAAAAACCATAAAGAAGCAATGATGATTTTTTTATGTCTTAGAAATATATTTTTAAATTAAAAGAAACGATGTTTTTATCGAAGATGTTAGAATATCTTCGTAAAAACGATAAAATTGAAAAATTCCTTAGTCAAAGCTATCAGTTTACAAAAATACTTCAATAAAATAATTAAAAATGTTACGGCCCAGAGATCGCGGTTTCAAAACCTGATATGGTTAAAATATTGTTTTTTTTTCACATGGTTCGAGGTACAAGTTACTTCTCAGTAAAGTTCTTGAAATTTGCATAAGTCTTGCTTTGTTATGTCAATCCGACTAGCCGTGTACTTTCCAGCCTTCCTCTTCGCCATCTCCTCTTCACGCATTCAGCCTCACAACATTACACTATCATAGAATTGATAAAGCTAATGACCAGTGGCTTAGTGGGCATCGCGTTTGGGTCCCACCCAGGCGTCCCGTGTTCGATTCCTCGGCTGGCTAGGTCCTCCATCACAACACAAGCAACATCTTCCGCTTAGTGTGGTGGTAGTAGGAGATTTTCAAATGTTGTCAGGTTATTCGTAACTCGGAAATGTTTGTCTTTCTTTAAAAAAAAAGAAAAAAGAAATGTTGTTCTTAGCCGAAGTTATGATACAGTTAAATATGATCGAAGGGGATAGGGTCCCATTAGCTCAGTGGTATGGCAGTGCCCCGGCAAGGCTAAGTTTCTGTGTTCAACTCCTAGTTGTGATCTTTTTCTGATTTTTCTGTTTAAAATTTTCGATTGAGAATCGCTAATATTGTCTTCAATGATTAACAATTATCGGCATAATCCCAA
Source organism: Limnephilus auricula (assembly GCA_951813805.1). Taxonomy (NCBI): domain Eukaryota; kingdom Metazoa; phylum Arthropoda; class Insecta; order Trichoptera; family Limnephilidae; genus Limnephilus; species Limnephilus auricula. The sequence continues at coordinate 8,065,861 of OX638407.1, read as the reverse complement.
TGGCTGCAAGCATTTGGGAGTGTTGTGCGGTGTTGAAACAAAAATGAACTTTCTAACTTCCTCTCCTCCATTTATTTCTCCATGGTGTCATAGTCCTACTGGCTCCAGCAAATCCCTTTTTTCGTGGCTTACCCAAATAAATTAATGAAATAAAATTTGATTTTTATTTAATTTTTGCGTTAGATAAATAATTGTAAGAAAGAAAAGAAGACAATTCTTGCTGAATATTGATTTTCCATTTTTAGACTTTCCTTTCTTCTGCTTTTTCTCGGAATAAATCCTCTCCTAATTTACTGGGTCTTATTAGGATTTTGTTTGTTTGTTCCGAGAAATATTCTTAGTTGATTGCGAAGCAAATTAATCATCCTATTTTTATTTACCTACTTTATGTATTATTTTTCTCATTCAAGTTTTCTCATTATTTGTTGTAATAATTGCAGACTTACTAATTGCTGGAAGTCACATTCTATCCGGATTTGTCAGAATTTCATCATTATTAAATTTTAGATTTACTCCTCAGGATAATTTGTTCGCTTTTGGGAACAGTTCATATTGTGGTCTCATAGTAATCTTATTGTCATAGTGAGAAATGTGATCTAAACATTAAGCGGTGTTAGAAAGAGAAAACACGACACTTTATATTCATATCTAGAAGTTTTAAAATGTACACTACTGTGAAACCAAAAGTTCCAACCGCAATTTGAAAAAATATTAAATTAAACTTTGTGAATTTTATAAAAATAATTTTTATATGAAATGACAAAAAAATGGGAAAAATCCGATTTCTCTCGCAATATACATGAGTTCTTAGAGGTTAAATAATTATAGCATCTTATTTTTTTGTAACAAAATTAATAATAGTTAATTAATTAATATTCATATTTTTATAAGAAAAACTGTCTTCCCATCAATGTAATATATCATTGAAGAAGAAGATAACAATTATAATCTAATTTTTTAAAATATGAAAATGAACAAGACACAGAAAAATAATAAAAGATAACGGTTGTTGTCCCAGTTGCGACCGTTATCTTTTATTATTTTTCTGTGTGTTGTTCATTTTCTTATTTTTAAAAATTGGATTATTATTGTTATCTTCTTCTTCAATTAATTAATAATTCAAAGTTTTATAATAGCTTAGGTTGGAAAACAACGTTTGCCAGCTGAAATTGATTTTAATTGATTAAATTGTACAAACATTGTTGTGCCACTCAGAACTCCGTTATAATCTAAGAGGGAGATGTTGCAACGTACCTATCAAAGGCATTCCTTTGGCAAAGTCACCAAGCAGGTCAATTATTCGTTTTCAATAAACCAACGAGTCCAGAAAATCAGCTGTATCCAAAGTGAATCTACCAGGAGCGCAGAAGTTTGAAAAGGCCTAGCAACTGATCATTCCATACGAACGTCATCCCCTCTGGACAGAGTCTGAAAACTTTATCAACAGCAGCACGTGTCGTCCGTTCCCAGAATAAATAATAATACAAATGGCCGCCGTTTACCGTAATGTCGGACATTTTCATTACGATCCACATAAATCTCACCTCCCAAGGTGACATGTAACCCTGAAACCGGCGCGCGATCAATACCCCAGAGGGAGAGGGAAGCCTCCAGGGAGAGAGAGAGAACTTAAGATCTCATCTGCAGTATTATTATTATTATATTCTCCTCCATAGTGCGGTAGTACGGCCGCACACCGTTCTGTTGTTTTTTGAACTACTCTCTTCTTGTGAACGGATATCTTATATATATGTGTTTACATGCACTCCTGGGATCTTGTTTACGTTTTGCACCTGGATATTTACATTTTCATTCGATAATTTGTACTTGAAATCTATTTTATTTGGAGATCCATCGTAATGTTTTATTATGGGATTTCTCAAACATACTAATTTCGGTTTTGGGCCCTGTCTCTGTGTGATTGTCGTTATATCTACATATTATGATCTTGATTATTACGGATTAAAAAAAAAATTAGGTGCTTTTTTATAAAAAAAATTGTAAACGTATTCAGACAAGCGATAAAGTACCTATTTACTTGTGTAATATTTTTACATTTTGTATTATATATCAGTTTTATATTACTTGTCATTATAAAAAAATCAGGCCTAACTGATAAAACATAACATAAAATAGAAACCAAAAATGTTCTTATTTGAGTTACTGCTGTAATTTTTTTTCTGGCTCTATAGCAATTGTCACATTTACATAAGCTTTCAGCTTCACAAATCCTTCAATTATAATATCCCGTGATTTTTCACGTGTCTACTACCTGTGATTGAAAAATATTTTTATTGTTTCCACTGGAGCGACAGAGCAATTTAAAACTTTTTCTCGGATACTAAAGGAGATATTTCCGCCCATATTAAAAAAAATAGTACCTCTGAATTTTAATAAAGAGACATACAATCTGATTATAGTTCTATATAGCCAATGAATTCGCCTTTCTTTTGTCTATAATCACATATTCGTAGGATTTGTAAAAAAGTATTATAAAATCTAGAGAATATTTGCCATATTTTGGCAGCAAAGCAATCCGTGGTTTTGGAAATAGTGCCATATTGTGGCAAAAAGCGTTCGAGTGGTTAATTGAAACAAAATGATATCTATTTTTTTTTTACTCCCCAAATATATAAATTTCTTTGGGTACTTGCTGTATTTAGTGCTGTATTATTAACGTGATGAAATTTTAGGTACTTAAATAATTTGCCCTAAAAATAGTAGTCCCAGAGAGGTCATACGTTTATCATCGACGAAAAAAATCTCTCCTCTCACACGTCCTCTATAAAAACAAAAAAGAAGATACAAGAATAAGAACATAGATAATTAATTTTATTAGTCTATGTAATATGTATTTTAGCGTCATTAGTTTTTTTCGAGTGGATAGGTCACAATTCTTGGGATTATCTGTTTAATACGTTATATGTCCTATCTAATACCGTTACTGAAAAACAGCTTCATGGATTGTTGTTTGTTTTTTAGTTTTGTTAGTCTCATTACACGTCACTAACTTGCCCCTACTCTTTACTCGTTGAAACTGTAATTTTCTTTATTTAATTATAATTATGCAAGTGTTCTCCTTACGTGTTTGGTCGTGTAAAACGTTCGTTCAATTCGGCAGTGTAGTCTGTTGTTTGTTCGTCTGTCTGTTTATTTCCAAGGTTTCGTCTATTTGTGGAATTCCTCATTATGTTGTGCTTCCCACGCACGATGTTTGGGCAGAGTTTACCATATTACATACTTAGTATGTTGAGAGTGTCTCCACTTGGCATATATGATTTGACAAACGCTACATTTGATACCAACTACTTGAGTTAATTCGTTTGGCCGAAGGTTGACGTCGCAATGTTGCCAAATCATTTTCATTTCAACAGCAATGCACTTCATAATCACATTATGAGCATAATGAACGCACAAAAAATTCGGAGATCCACCGAGGACTGTCAATATAGGTACTATAGAGCACATGTAGGTACGTTTTGGTTTAGTATTTAAAACTAATGTGTGTGAACCAAATGACACAATCACCAGTGCGCAAACCAAGTACCCAATACCTTACTTAGTTAGCACCAGGAAAAATAAACACTTAGATATTCACTGACTAAAAAGATGACTAATATTAATAATAACAATAACTTTGTTATTGTTATTATTAATATCAGTTAATAAAAAAGAAACGTTTCTGAAGGCTGCTATTTCTAAGACAAAAAAAAGTTGACACAAATAACTGGCATAGCCAAATTCACTTATACACCCAGATTTAGAAAAGATTTGACAAAAGCCCAACCACTATTTTACAAAATCTGCTGCCATATTTAATTTAATGCTTAGATTATCATAGTTCGCGGATAGATGGCGCTGTTAGGTTCATTTTACAAACTAAGACAGTGTTATGAAATATATTGTAAAATGGAAGCCTATTTAGACTATTTTATATAGATGCCCTTACAGATATTAAAGCCCCGACAGGTTTTGGGTCCGTCACCCTAAATTGATTATTTTGAGCGCATATTTGGCTCATTTCTGTGACTGATGAGCAAGTGCGTGGAAGTGACTCGCCTAGGAAGAAGTGGATAAATTGTGTGGAGGAGGATTGGAGCAGGACGGTAAACACTTTGTATGATTATTTTAGATGTTCTATTTATTACGGTATTCTTGTCTATACTGCATTTGCATATTATGTAGGTAGGTAGTTTAACGAAAGCTAGTAGGATTAACCGGGAAGCCTTATACTTCGTGAAAGAATTCTCTAGTTTCCTTCATTTAATTGAATTAGTTGTCAATGGAGCTCAGCCGTTTCTTGTACGCCAACAAACTAAGTGACTTTGCAAAAATTGTAAAGAAGAGTATGAAACGATGCATGAATGTTTTTTTAATTTTTTTTTTCTATTTAATAGTACAGTGTTTACATACATAATTATTAATATTTGTACATAATATAATTTTGTACTATAAATTTGGGACATCACCAAAATTTCCAATTAATGTGGGGGTACACCAAGGATCTGTCCTCAGCTTATGCTATTCATAATGGTCATGAATTATCTAACGATTCAAGAAATGAACAACAGTATTCTCAAGACTATGCTTTTTGCAGATGATGTAGTAGGTACTGATAGCAGTTAATCACAGTGACTTGCAGAATAGCCTAGAAAGGTGGAGAAAGATCCTGGAGGATAATGGCCTAAAAATTAGCAGGAAAAGACTGAAAATTTGTACTTGCCATTTGAAGACACAATGCTGTAACTCCTTCGATACAACTGGATGGAGTACCATTAGCCAACTGTGACTCATTTAAATATCTGGGCTCAAGAGACGGAGGATATGCAGCGGATGTCAACCATAGAATAGGTGTAGGATGGAGTAAATTTAGGTCCGTAACAGGAATCTTGTGTGACACGAAAATGCCTATAAAACTTAAAGGAAAGATATACCAGACTATTGTTAGACACGCGATAATGTATGGCTCCTAATGCTAGACCACGTACAACTCCTACTCTAGGCAACTCGAAACAACAGAAATGCGAAAGCTTAGATGGTCGGCAGGGGTATCACTAAAAGATAAAATTAAAAGTTCACGCATTCGTGGTAGCCTGGGTGTCACGGACATAAACAGTAAGCTGGAGGAACGATAATTGAGATGGTATGGGCACATAAGACGGAGACCACCAGACCACACAGTGAAGCAGGCAATGTCTATGGAGCTTCATCGACAGTCATCCAGAGGAAGACCAAAGAACTCCTGGATGACTCAATGCTCCAAAATTCTACATAGAAACGGCCTGGATGAAAGTGATACCCAGAACCGAAGAAGCTACTACCTGAGAACGAGAAGTGTCGACCCCAACAGCCTACCTAGGCAATGAGTTGGGACAGTTCAAGAAAGAAGAATTATATTGTGTGTGAGGTAGGTTTGAGAAATGAATGAAGACATTCGTGCAACGTCCTGTGCTGTGTGCTGGTCTGTCCTCTCTGCGTGGTTTGTTTGAAACTGCTTGATATTTTGTTAGCTAGTTTATAATGATATCTATAAAACACGTAACCATAGAATAGGTTTCATAAATATACAGTATATTCCTTTGATGAATTAAAAAAAAGTGATGATGGGTTACTGAGACAACGCGCGTTGTTTCACTGAACTAGGTCCAGTGGACATTTTGAGATTTACTGCGTTTTAATATCGCACACAAGTTCGTTCGTTAGACAAGCTGTCACCAGCTGCTACAAACTCGCCACTCTGGGCTCTTTTTGTAGAAAAACGCTATCCTCTGTAATAATAATTATAATTGGAATATTTGTAGAGCGCCGTTTTTGTGAGAAATCACCTCATGGGCGCTGTACATTTTATTATGACTTCTTAGGCTCTACGTATAACTATTATTTAAAAATAGACACAGAGAACATACTTACCTGGCAGGTCACTTCCGATAAACACACTTTAATTAGAAAGTTTATGCTTGGAGGAGATACGACTTTGCACGCGGAGGACGCTATATTAAAACACTGGACATTGCATAACTTTACATTTGCTACACCATCATTTTTCATATTACATTTATAAGAAGATTACTGCCAAAAATGGAGTTAATAAATTGAAGTTATTATATATTTGAGAGGTGCCAAAATCAAAACGAGTAAAAAACAGATTTCATGGAGTTTCTTTCCATTCGTAAATACACTCAAATCACTTGTTATTTCAATAAATACAATTATTATCATGGCTTCTTTTTTAGCTATGTGCTACTAAAATAAAGTGAGACGGCGAACGAAGCAACACATATAAGTACAAGTAGTACAACCTACTGACAGTAGGTCGTCTCATTCAGCGTTCCGTATTCGCTTAGTGTAAGCGAGTAAGCGTATCTTGTTACAAATAAATGAAAAGAAAATACTTTGTTTTAAGTCACTTTATTTTTATTTTTCGTCTACCGGTTGCGGTACCTCCGTACCATCATCAGAGGCCCTAGCACGCTTGCTCTATATCGATCGGTAGGATAACTATCGGTAACTTCTCATCGTTCCCTAGCATGACTACAGATCGCCAATGACTAAGTGTCCTTAACATATTCGATATCAACTCTTGTTTGTACGTTAGCGATGTGCAGTTGTCCTAGGAAACGATGAGAAGTTACCGATAGTTATCCTACCGATCGATATAAAGCAAGCGTGCTAGGGCCTCAGGACTGTTACAAAAATTATGTCTAAAAATACTCGTTATCCCTAGAATGTTGTAATTCGCCGAAACTTTGAGTACATAAACACTGCCTGGACCTATCTATGCCTGTTTCGTCCATACACACATCGTTGACATATTATATGAACAACGTTTGAATTAAGAATTTACCACATTTTGGGTTAATTTTGTTAGATTTTGTTAGAACATGTCTATTTGTATTGTAATGTCATTGGCATATTCAACCCAACGACGGATATGATTATTTTTAGTACCGCAAAGCCAATCTTTTCTGCAGTGTTAGTTCAAAACTTAAAACGCAGACGAAATGGCACGAAAAGCGGAGATGGGATCACGATTTCGATTTGAGTATTTTACAAACTTGTGTGTGAAATTTTAACCGAGTTGATGTTATCATTCAGGTGATTTATTGCTTCGAAATAATCTCGTAACCGTGCCAAAGGGAGTTTAAAAATGCCGAACAATAAAAACAAATAATTAGTTTGTTTGTGTTTTTTTGTTGTTGCTAAGAATGGTTGTCTCTATTGTCGGAATTATCATACCATTAGAGACATGAATTAATCAGAATGAGTTCTCGGAATCTATACGGAAAACTATTATTATCGATTCAATAATACATTATTACATTTTCCTGTTTTTAACATTTTACTGCTTAGTAAAAAAAGATTGAAAACCACAATTAATTAGCTAATATTGTAATTTAAAAAGTATTAATTTGTTCCCTGAAGATGCTTGAGTAAAGCGAAACCGGTCGGTTCATAAATTAATAAATCTCGTGGTTTTAAACAAAAAATTATTTTATTTTATTAAATATGTCAAACCACAAAGTGATTGCTTTCTACAATAATATTGTAATTGTTTTTTCAATAATAAATGATAGTGTGTTAGCAGAAGATAACGATATTCTATGAATTCGTTTAATAATTAATAATAATAATTAATAATGTTTGGATGATTTCTATATCGCCATTTTTTTTAGAAGATCGCCTTAATTATAACGTTAACCCTTTAGGATACGTTTTGACACGTCTGACACGTTTTCATTTGTGATTTGTTTTCGAAAACACTATAAAGTTTTTAAGTTCCTAAAAAATATATGTATGTTATATTTGAAGATATCTACACATTTTTGTAGAACCGAAACGGTAATTGTATGATATTCCTTCGATCGAAAAAAATTGATACCCAAGTGGTGGAGAAATTTTAAAAATAGATTTTACTAAATTTTTGCTGTCACTGTTACTCTTACTCCACCGTATATTGAACGAAAGGGACAATGCACCTCGGGCTATTAATACCTAACTAAATTCGAGGTTTGGTATTCCCCACTTTTTTCCTCCAAAAGTGGAATGATTTTAAAATATTTTTTACCAACTATATAAGAAAAAGCTATTCTATGTCTGTACGTTTTGCTTTTTTTAAAAAAACATCGTCTAGTTTGTATACTGAACGTCTTATGACGGCGTTTAAACCAGTCAATTTTATTGATTTTTGGAAGGTCATAACTTCTATAAAAGTAACTTATCAAAAAAAAAACAAAAAGTACCGACACGCTAGTAGTTGATATCTATTTTATGTAAAAACAATATTTTCTCTAGGGTTAAAATCCAGAGAGATATGTAGGGAATACGTTTGTATGGAAAAATCACCGCCGGGTATCCCCTTAAGAATTTGTCGAGAGATTTTTGCGCTATATTAAACGAGTCATTTTTCATTAAATTAACATTGTCTGAATTTTTGCTTAATTATTATCGTTTTTCAATATTACCCCGCTCCCTCTAACATTAGTATTTATTTACATTTTTCCCCATTTAAACAATCTTCTTCTTTTTTAACGCTTTAACTTAACAATAAGTACTTGCGAGAACCTGAATAATTATAAAATTTCTTGAACTATTCACATAATAATTTATCGTCCCCCTGAATTCGGACGTTTCTTTGAAGAATTCCGCCATGCTAAAAATAAAGGTGAGGTAACCTTGTGAATGTTTTACAGCTGGTGTTTTCTGTTCTGTACACCTGTCCGGGTAGATTGGAGGTTAGAGGGGACCCCTGATAGCAGATAGCATCTACCCCAAATAATATTATTTCCCCTCGCCAGTGGGGTAAATATTTGTCTACGGTTCGGCGGCGTTGCCAACGCACGAAGGACGCGCCAGAGATGGTTTGTTGTTATGGTGACGGAAATAAAGGCATCGGATTCTTGCAAATGACACGTGTAACAGAAAAGGAGGTTGCGACGGAGCTTTCAGCGGCAGAAAAATGGGAGTATAGATCTTGATTTTTCTTGATGAACGATAAAAAAACGAGTGTGCTTTAGACCACACGACTGAAGTAAAACTTCTAGAGATAAAGAAAATGTGCTCGCGCACTGCTCTCTCTTGCTCCTTCAGTGTGATACACTGTTGATGGTTCTAAATGTGTGTTTTCTTCAGAAATCCGTCCTAAACTTATTAAACAACATTTCTCATATTCTGTAATAATTCGTAGTATTTTTTTATCAATGATTTTTGATGAATTTTGGGTTCCATGACAACTCAACATAGTAGCAAATCAACATGCCTTTGAAAAATAATGGATTAATCTCTTGAATGTCGGATGACAGTTAAGAGGTTAAGGCGGTATTTCATAGAAAATAAATATCAGAGCATTGCGAGAGGCTAGAGTACTGTAATAAAAAACAAAGTCTACAATGATATTGGCGCAAGCGATTCTGACCTTGTCCTTGTACAGTTTATAAGTAAGGGTTAAAATCGCATTTTATTTTTAAACTGTCAGCTGTCACTTTTTACATTAACTCCACACAGGAGGCCCTGATGAAAATAATTTCCCTCAGGGCCTATGTCATCTTTGGGGATGGCGTGTGGAGGGTATTTTTAAGGAAATGGAGGACAGAAAGTTCTGGGAAGGAAAAATGTTTGAGGGTTGTGTAGGAATCTGGGGTTCAGTGTGTCTAGATCATCAATCGCCAAAACCTAGACAAACCTCACCCCATGAACCTGGGCACCCCTGCTAAGTCACCAAACGTTGCGAACCACTTGGGGTGACCTATGGCAGACCCATTCTCGCCCCTCAAATTATGGGCTTACGACAAATTAGAGGTTAATTAAGCGATGAACAAAACTAACCTAACATATTAATCTGGTTACCAGATTTTGTAATTGACTTGACCATTCAAAGGAGAAGACTCGATAATACAATTTCAATTTCTTGTAAACGAGAAAACAGTCTTTCAAATCAGCAGAGACGGACTAGATACTAGAGTTGATTAATGATTTTTATAATTATTTATCACGTCTAAAACTATCTGTCTACCAATTCTTCTAGTCGACGACAATTTAAGTTTCTGTTGCTTACACAAAAAACTAACTAACCATCGCTCCTTTTACCGCAGGGGTAGTCATAGAATGGTCTGCGTGCGATGGCACGATGGCAGGGGAAGTTAGCGGAGAGACTCCCCGCTCGCGATCGAAATGTTTGCCACGGTCACCGTTACCGCTCGCGTACAGCGTACAGCACTCGGGCCGCTCAGTCAGTCACAGTGCGAGCGGCAACCGACAGTCAACAACGTGCTTTGGGTCTTCATCCGTGAACAATGTCTTTATCCAAAATATCTCGCTATTGCCTGGAAACTAACTCTTTTTTTGCTCAAGATATCGTGTTGAGCAAGAAGGACGTCCACAATCGAAAAAAAGAGAGGGAGCTATCTGGTGAATTTCGTGTTCTATATGAAGAGTTACGAGCGTGCCCGGATACATTTTTCGAATATACTAAAATGAGTGTTGAAACATTTGATTACATTCTCGAAAAGATAGAACCTGCTTTGACTATGATTGATACTAACTTCCAAAAAAGTATAACGGCAAAAGAAAAACTGTTTCTGACGTTACGGTAAGTTTTATTGAAATATTATTAATAATAAGTAAAAATTACATGGTTAATTACTTAAATAATAATAATTACATCGATTGATCTTCGGATGAGTCGTAGCAAATAGTTGACTCGGCGAAAATACATATGTTCATCTCATCCATAAGCGCTTGGTTAATTGTATTACGTAGTCTCATTTTTTGTATTGGGGGTAATTTTTCCATTTGGGGTAAAATGCTCATGAGGAAGTGGTAGTCGTCAGATTTCTCGGAAGATGGGTCTCCTTTTTGCAAAATTTCTTTTTCCAATATTTGTAATTTCCTCTTTTCTATCTTCAAATACTCGGCTCTATATTCGTTTGGAGTATGGCGTTTTGTAGGTGGTTTGTGTTGAGAATCTTGCGGGGAAGGTGGGGATTGAACAGAAACTGGAGAAGACACATCTTGAGGACTCGCGATGTTTTCAGTGTAGTCCACATCAATAATCGAAGCGTCTCCTTCATCCTCTACATTAAATGCTTCGCCGATTGTTGATGTATCGCCAAGGATTGATTCACTGGATGTAGGTACCATTTCGTCCTTAAGAAAAGACAAAATTCCGAAGTATCTCCACTGATGATCAAATTCGTCTGATCTAAAATTTGGATTCTTTTTTAGTTCTTTTCTGTATTGGTCCTTTAAATTCTTCCACCTTTTTTTGAGCTCCGAAACTGTAAAAAAAATATTTACATTAGACATGTTTTGTTTCAGGTTTCTAACTACTGGAATGTCGTTTAGGGCACTGACGCATTCTTTTCATCTGGGAAAAAGTACCGTTTCATACATGGTATACCAAACATTTCAAGCAATTTGGAACTCGTTACAAACAGTGCACATGTCTAAACCATCGACAGCTCGTTTGAAACAAGTCGCTGACGAGTATTATGAAAAGTGGCAATTTCCCAACTGCATTGGTGCCATTGACGGCAAGCCTTTCATGGTAAAGAAACGGAAGCAAAGTGAGTTATGGAAACACAAAAAATATATCTCGGTTGTTTTACAAGCGGTAGCAGATGCGGATTACAAATTTATTGCAGTTGAGGTAGGTGACCAACAAAGCGACGATGGCACTTTCCAAAATTCGAAACTCAATGAGCTCTTAACCAATGGTAAATACAATTTACCTCCACCAGCACGCGTGCCTGGTTCTGATAAAATCCTTCCAAATGTTATGATAGGTAATGAAACCTATCCTTTAAAAACATTTTTGATGCGACCTTACACAGGCAGAAATATTGATGACGAAAAGACGACGTTCAACAAACGTTTGTCAAGAGCAAGAAATTGTGTGGAATGCGCTTTTAGCATTTTGGTCGACAAGTGGGGATTACTTCTAAAACCAGTAAAGACAAATTTAAAACATAGTCGTCTCATTATTAAAGTAGCATGTCTCTTACATAATATAATACGAGAAAGAGATGGAAATAGGGGATTGGACATTCGCGCACTTTTGGAAGAAACAGAACGCAAAACGACTCGAAAAGGAAATAGAAGAAACAACAGAGCGACGACGCAAGCTATAAGAATACGCAATAGGTACAAAGATTATTTCAATCAAAATTTACTTACATCCTTGTAAAAATATAATATTACATACCTTCATTTTCTGGAAAAAGTTCTTTTATTTCTCCCCACAACTTGAGGTTATTTTTTTTCATTTTGTAGTGAGGATGTTTGCTCTGCCAGAGTGCTGGTCGATTCATCACTTCAGTAATGAAAGCTTCTTGCGACATAATGCGTTATTGTCAATTATACACCAAAAAAATATGAAACTTGTTTGTTTCAGTAGACGCGCGCTAAAAATCCGCCCGTTTCGCTAGCGGCCACCGTGGCATCTGTCGGGTGTTCTTGAATGTTTGTATCGACCGTGCAACCGACCGCTGCCCCGCTCCCCGCTGCCGCTCGCCGCGCGTACAGGCTACTTGCTCCCCGCGCGTGCATGGCCTTCTCGGATATACCAATACTCGCCACTCCCTTTCGCCGCTCGAGCGATTTGAGAACTCGTTACGTTCACGTTCACTCCGTTTGATCGTCTCTTACATGCTGCATAATATCACACATCACAGACGAAAATATCACGAAATCGGTTCCTACCGAACGACTAACGCCAGAATCGACACCATAAACTGCTATGTATTCCACATGGCACAGCGGACGTGCTGGCCCAGCATATCATGACTATGTATTTTAAATAAAATATATTTGACCTTAAATGTTTCGAGAGTTATTTACCTACATTAGGCAACAAAAACTGTACAATGTCTTGTAATTTCACATAAATTTCATTTATGTTGTGTAAGTTGTTACATTTACAGCCAATTTTTTTTACAAGAGTTATACTTACTAGGTAGTATAGTTTAGTTAGTAGTATTTATAGTAATTGTTAATATTAATGAAATAACGCCAATGAAATAAAGCTAATGAAATTTACACATTTTTAATATAAATTTATTAAAGAAGTAGAAACTATTTAGGAGGCGGGTTTGAGTACCGCCGCCCCGGGAACAATTCATTGGATAACCAACACCCCTGCCGTAGGTCACCCCAAGTGGTTACCACGTTTGGTGACTTAGCAGGGATGGCCCGGTGAGGTTGGTCCGGATCTTGTCGGTAGATGCGTCTTCCCACCAACTGCGTGGTGGGCCGGATCGGGGGAGACTGGTTTTGACAACAGTTGCAACACAATGGGAGGGATAGATTCGAACCACGACCGTAACCACGCCTCACATATTTTTCCTTCCAAGAACTTCATCTCATTCCTTTCCCTAAAAAGACCCTCCATTTTTTTTTATAGAGAATACCTTACAAGAGTCCCAACTGCTCCCGTCTGGAGTCAGTGAGACTATGGCATCTCCAATTGGGGTATGTTGTGAGGCTGAAGATAAGTGGGGAAGGGAAGGATATGGGGAAGAGGAAGGTGGGGAAGTACCTGGCTATTCAGATCTAGTCACTAAACACGGATAAAGCCATTATTAACAGCCGTTGTGACCAACTTTTCAATTGATAAATCTCAGTATACCGAGAAGCGCCACTCAGTCAAGTGATCCTATAGAGATCCTCAGGAAACGCTCCTATTTGCCTGTGTCCAACGTAATAACTTTGACTACTCGTGTGTGGGACCTTCCTGTTTATAATAGAGAATAAAATGACGTCAAAGTAAACACTTTTCATGTTAAATTAATATTAAAACGTTAATAATTGTATTTATTATTTACATAAATTATTTCTTTTAAATAGTGTAATACATAAACTGACATTTTATATTTTTTAAACAAACGTATTTAATATGTTGAAAATAAAGTGTTGGCTTGACTTTCTTTTTTATTTATTTTACAGTTTGACCATAGTCTGACGTTTAACAGCTGTTCTATTACGATTTTGTTGGACGCGGATGGGCAAATTTTGAAACAGTTTCGATTTCTAATGTGAACATTTCCAGTTGCAGAGAATCATAAAGCTACAAGCAATTGATTTCATGACAAAATTGGGCGCAAAACATATAAAAAAACACGTTTTATGTCATCTTAAAACGGTTGGAAAATCCTCCCATTATTTATTTCGATATAATTAATATCTGCCTATTATTGCCTCTTGTGTGACCCTATAATATAATCAACATGCATTTTCGTCCATCCCACAATATCTACTGTAGTCAATATGTCCATAATTCAAATTAAAAAACGCAATTCTAAAAAACCGGCAGGAGTGTGAATTGGTGTAAATGAGATGACATAGAGATGACAGATGTCAGACTCTGTTGGCAGTTTTTATAAGTACGGCATCCTCAGGAAACCCCAATCCACCAGGGTAGCTTCCTTACGTTGAGTAGTGTATGGCAATGATTGTGGTTTGGAAAGAATATATTTATGCATTTGAGTAGGGTTGAGCCGAGATTTCGACTCAGTAGTCGATTATTACGATTGGACACAACGGCTGTAAGCAACGTTTCAATTCTAAATGGTGGTCTTACACCAGGGCGATACTGAGAGTATCTGGAACTCTGGAACGTGCCGCAAATATAGTATATATATATATTTTTTTTATTAATTAATTGTGAAATAACACAAATTAATCAAATCAAATTTATTTGCACACGCCGGATTCGAACCCGCGACCTTCCGATTGGAAGTCAAGTGTTTTACCACTCGACCACGGACGGCCGTCGCAATGCATCCCCGAAGATGTCATTGGCCCTGAGGGGGATTGTTTTTCCTCAGTGCCTTCTGTGTGGATTTAACGTAAGTTATTATTTTTATTTTTTATAGTTTATTTACAAAATTCGAGTTTTATTATATTTCTTTTTCCATTTAGAGCTAGCACTCTAGAATGGTCCCCATCACTGCCAACTGCGGGCCATTTCGCGTTTATATGGCGATTCGGTGGGAAATTCTTTTAAGCGTGGAGAAGGAGGCTCTGTATAAGTATTTATTTGAGGTTTATACACAAACTGCGGCTGAAACTCCCACGCACAGGCGATAAAAATATCCAACTTTGTCTCAACTGCGAAGTTTTGTTTGTTTTTCTGAATAGCGCGGCGTTGTGACGCGATAAAAAAATAGTGTAAAAACGCCATTTTTAGCTATGTAAAGTAAACACATAAATATTTCAACTAAACTTTGTTGTTTTTTGAAAATAGAGATATTTTGATAAATACTTCTAAACTTCTAACTGCTATTTAATTCGAGTAAATTCTTGGATATTTATTATCTAAGGACTTAGAAAATCTTACTAATATTATAAACGCGAAAGTTTGTATGGATGTATGTATGTTTGTTACTCTTTCACGCAAAATTTACTGAATGGATTTTAATGAAACTTTACAATAATTTAGCTCATACATCAGAAGAACATATAGGCTATAATTAATAAAGTTAGCTATTTATTTTCAATTTATTGAAAATAATAATTATTGTTTAATAGAAAATGTCAAAATATGAGAATGACATTTTGTAAAACAATGATTGTTAAATCAAAATTCTATTTTAGAAAATATTTAAATTAGTGAATTTATTTGAAGTACTCGCCTAATACTTTGAATCGAATCAAGAATTATAGTTATTTTAAATAAATAGGTTAAGAATTTTGGTATGAACATAGATACTGCGCAGACGAAGTCGCGGGCAGAAGCTTGTTTATTATATGTTTTTTATTTGGATTTATTATATAGGATGACAATGCAGCACACATTATAGAAAAATAAGCACTTATTTAGTTACAAACCCAATAATCAATCTTTCTCTCATGCAAAAATACAATGGAAAATACATTGATTGATATGTATAGCTTTATCCGAGAATGTGTATGAGAAAAATTGCGCAGTTTTTGAACTGTATAGCAGAACTGAAATCAATTACATAAAACTGTATCGCAGTGAACTGCGCAGTTTAAACTGCTTATCTGTATATATCAAGAATTGCGCAATTCTGCTAGTCGCAGTCAGCAAACCTTGCGTTTGGAAAGTAAAAATCAAAGATTACGATATATTATGATATAACCAAAAGAGAAGTAACTTATAAGGTGTTAGTTAGTACCTAAATTGGAAGAAAACCCCCAAAAATTATAGAACCAAAAAAAATAACAACCAACGCTGTATTGAACAAAGCTATGAGATATTATATACCGGGGAAAGGCAAGTAAGCAAGGGTTAACCAATTAAGATGAAACCCGGTGGTCGAGAAATTTGAAAAATAGATTTTACTAAATTGTTGCTGTCACTGTTGCTCTTACTCCACCGGATATTGAGCGAAAGGCACAATGAACCTCGGGCTACTAATAATACCTTACTAAACATCGAGGTTTTGTGTTCCCCACTTTTCTCCTCCAAAAGTCGACTGATTTTCATTTTGTTTTTACCAACTACTTAAAAAAAAACTATTCTGTGTCTGTAAGTTTTGCTTTTTTTTAAAAAAAAATAATTTTTTATTTTCGTTTTTATTTATTTATCTTTTTTATACATATAATATACATTATTTATTGAATGTTTTGGCTGCCCAACTAGGAAAAATCCCGTTTTATTGATGTAAATAATTTGCCTAGTTTGTATACTGAACGTCTTTTGACGGCGTTTAAACCAGTCAATTTTATTGATTTTTGGAAGGTCATAACTTCTGTAAAAAGTAACTTATCAAAAAAAACAAAAAGTACCGACACGGTAGTAGTTGATATCTATTTTATGTAAAAACAATATTTTCTCTAGGGTTAAAATCCAGAGATATAAAAAGAGAAAACGTTTGTATGGAAAATTCACCGCCGGATATCCCCTTAAGAGAGGAACTAAATTTCATTCCATTAAAAAGAAACTGCTATTGAATGTGTTAATTTTTGTGCATAAAGTTATGAAAAGCCGAGGAATCGAACACGGAACGCCTGGGTGGGACCCAAACGCTATGCCCACTCAACCACTGACCGGTATATGCATTTTAGCTTATATACAAATACAAATAAAGTACCTATAAACTAACTAAAAAAATATTTTAAAATAATAACATAAAA
Organism: Limnephilus auricula; assembly: GCA_951813805.1. Taxonomy (NCBI): domain Eukaryota; kingdom Metazoa; phylum Arthropoda; class Insecta; order Trichoptera; family Limnephilidae; genus Limnephilus; species Limnephilus auricula. The sequence continues at coordinate 8,048,767 of OX638407.1, read as the reverse complement.
GAGAACATAAAACGATGGAGGCATCAAAATCTGGTTCGGGTGCAGAAGATAATAATGAACCGAAATTATGGTAAATTGCAAGATGAATTCAGTTCTATTGACGGATCAGACCGTTCTACCTGATCGCACAATTTTAACTGTGCGTATGTAGGCACAACTGCGATGCCATCAGACTGAACAGTTAGTACAGTTCGATTGCACAGATAAAACTGAGCGTGAGTAGCATGTCTTGTTTGTAAATGCACTGATCGTAATCATGTTCTGCCGATTCGTGCATTCTAAATGTTCGTGCTTTTTTTTCGTTTAAAAAATGCCCGTATCACGACCTCTAGGATTTTAGACAAGTATTCCAATCACAGACATATTATTCATAGACTTGAGAATCAGGGAGAGAGGTAATAACCATCTGTAGCGGGGCGGAGAGGGATGAGTTGACGGTAACGATATGTGATTCGTTAATCCTTCAATATGACAGTATATAGGCATCACGCATTATAATATCACCATTTAGCTCTTAAAAGTAAAATCTGCTTTTGAATGAATAGACCTTTTTACATGGGAGCGCGAATTGTTCGCCCGGTTTGAACAGACTTGTGTAATCCATATAAAATGAAGAAAGGTTCGCTTGTTTTGAGAGTCGAATATTTTGTTACCGTGTATAGTTAAGACACTTTTACAAATGTTTCATAATTTAATTATCACAGTAAACTGCAACGTGCACACGACGGGACCGGGAATTTCGGTTTCATGTCTAAAACTGATCATATCATATTATATGATGTGAATAAGCTTAAAATAATGACAAATAATGCCTGCATATGGAAGGTAATACGACAATTGGGTTTATACTCTTTTTCACTTCTATTTTTACATGTTTTAATAGCACAAGTTACCATTTTTGCCGTGTTATTTCGTAAAATGTACCGATGAGAGCTTGATGCTAGTCCGCACAAAAATGATGACGTCACATTTTCTAGATTCACGCAAACCTATACGCCAGCCCGGCCGGTTCCATGGAACCCAGAATTAAGGAGGGGGAAATAATACGCTTTTATTACTTAGGGCAGGTCTATACATTTTCATATGTCTATGATTCCAATAAACGCTGAATAGATAAATCGATATAAGTGTGTTGTGGGGGGTGTCAGTGTGCCCGAAGTTAACTCAAGTTTTCTGATGAAATTGATCAAACATTTTCGAATCTTTTTTTGAACAGATCATTGATTTTATTGGCACTTTTGTTTCAAGTCGGTATAGAACACTACTACCTATGCAGTGCCTTTAAATAGCACATTATAATTCTGATCTGTTCTGATCTCAGTGGGTTGGAGTTCGCATCCCGAGTTCGCGTGCCCAGGGTTTTGGGTTCGGTACAGCGTGATAGTAATATTAATGACCAAGCCAGACTGTGCCCAAACTGCTCGTGTACATTACGAGTATGTATACAAAGCCACATTACGGAGCGTCTATCAAATTTCCACCAACTGTCAAACGAAATGGGCGAAGCGTGATGGCTGAATATATCTGGTTATAAATTAAATGTCTGTGGGTTTGTCTGTTATGAATGTGATTATAAAACGTTAAGACCTAGAGAGGTTCATCTTACCAAATATTAAAGCATCTAGGTTATTTATTGATAATATCGATATAGGCACCTAGATTATAGATAATAGGCGTGTACGGTATCTTAAATGCTTTATATTATGCGTTTGTTTGTCCCTCTTTCACGTCACAACGGAGCGACTGATTGACGTATTTATTTGCATAGGTAGAGTTGGAGGACTGGGAAGTGACATAGGCTACTCTTCATCCCGGAAAAAACATTTCATCCCCTCGAGAAAATTCTTTGTACAGTAATTTCTTCCTATAATACCACGCTAACGAAGCCTGGGGAAAAAGCTAGTATTTTATATTTGGTTTAGTTTACCAATCAAAACTAAGAGAATACTTGTACAAAAATACCCTCAGATTACTCGATTCTCTTCCACATATTTGATTAAATGTTCCCTCAATACCCTCGGATAACTCAATTCTCTACCATAAACATATTTGATTAAATGTTCTCTCAAGATCCGTAGGCATAATTGAACGTGTACACTATAATAGTCATAGACATATGAATATGTATAGACCTGCCCTAAGTGATAAAAGCGTATTATTTCCCCCTCCTTAATTCTGGGTTCCATGGAACCGGCCGGGCTGGCGTATAGGTACGCGTGAATCTAGAAAATGTGACGTCATCATTCTTGTGCGGACTAGCGTCGAGCTTTTATCGGTACATTTTACGAAATAACACGGCAAAAATGGTAACTTGTGCTATTAAAACATGTAAAAATAGAAGTGAAAAAGAGTATAAACCCAATTGTCGTATTACCTTCCATATGCAGACATTATTTGTCATTATTTTAAGCTTATTCACATCATATAATATGATCAGTTTTAGACATGAAGCGAAATTCCCGGTCCCGTCGTGTGCACGTTGCAGTTTACTGTGATAAGTAAATTATGAAACATTTGTAAAAGTGTCTTAACTTAACACGGTAACAAAATATTCGACTCTCAAAACAAGCGAACCTTTCTTCATTTTATATGGATTACACAAGTTTGTTCAAACCGGGCGAAAAATTCGCGCTGCCGTGTAAAAAGTTCTATTCATTCAAAAGCAGATTTTACTTTTAAGAGCTAAATGGTGATATTATAATGCGTGATGCCTGTATACTGTCATATTGAAGTATTAACGAATTACATATCGTTACCGTCAACTCATCCCTCTCCGCCCCGCTACAGTTGGTTATTACCCCTCTCCCTGATTCACTAGTCTATGAATAATATGTCTGTGATATTAGTGCTTATTAAAAATACATTTTTATTTTTATTTTACAGCCTGATCAATTTAAATGATACGGACACAATTAGCTTTTTGCTATACTTTGTGGAAGTAAAATATATTTCTGATAATTTTTTTAATTTTTTGGTCCGGCAAACAGAGGGGTGCGGGTTCGAGTCCCGTCGGCGACATATATCTTTTCTCGAGAGAGTTTTCAATATTGATGAGTGTTTTAGGCTAATAATTATTGCTTATAATAATATTTCTGATAGTTTGAAAAATGACTGCTGTAAATATGAACTAATTCTATAAATATTGTGTTTTTCTCCGTGCAAGTCCGGACATCTAATATCGAGCAGTATATTTATTCATGCTTAATAATATGGTACCATGTACCATGTCTTCGTCACGGATGTCGTGCAATTTAACATTAGACACATCTGCTAGAACATAACATACACCCAGCGTTTCATCACCTCATCCCATCTTTTGATAATAACAACAGTTCGCTTGGAAGAGTCATGCTACGATGGATGGTCCAAGAGCTGAGCGAACTCCTCCGCTAATCGAGTTTCTACGTAGTTAGCACTTCGTCTGAGTTCCTGGCAGTGTTTTCTCTTGGTTTCTTCTGTTTCACCTGTACAATAATCTTTAATTAGAATTTTCCTCTGAGAAATGTTATCTTTTAATTCGTTTCGACTCGAAGACAGGCACTTCATTTGGACTCCATACCTGACTATGCCATCATTTTCAATATTTCTCAACAGAATTTAGAAGAGCGAACTTAAAATTCAACTCCTAAGAATATTATATCTATTTATAAATTAAGAATTTAATTGAAAGTCTTATTTCATTCACAAGGAAAATCGGTAGATCCACAAAAATTATAATAACATATTTTTTTGTTTAAATTTAGATCTCTCTTGTTTTTTTTCATTGTTACAGTTATTATTTTCACAAATCCGAACCTTTTCACAGTCCGTGGCATCTGTATATACCGGTTTTTGTAATCGTAATTCAACAACGGTTTTGAGCTATATTTTAGCGAGCTATATTCTATGTATTCTCTACGTTAAGCGCCTTTTTAAGGTATAAAAAATTCTCAATATTTTATTTTCCACGGTAGAGTACCAAAGTAATGGGACAATGCGATGGGGACTCCGATAAAAGGAAGTAGTTTCTTATTTTGACGGTTTAAACGTCGCGATATCGTTGATCAAGAAGCAATACGTTGTAAACCAATAATAATGTATATAAAATTGGCCATAATAATAATAATAATAATAATAATAATAAATATTCAAAAATCTGTTTCTGAAAAAATAAGAAAGTATACAGATTTAGGAAATGAAATTAAAAGAATTTGGCATTCTCAGACTATAAAAATATTACCTTTTGTTATTTCGGCTACTGGCATTATACCTAGCTCTCTTATTAAAAATTTAGGCATATTAGATTTGTCAAAGAATTTGTATATAAAAATGCAAAAATCAGTCATTTTAAATACATGTAGAATTACGAAAGATTTTTTAAATATTTATATTGAGGGATCAGTAGGATTTATCGGTCAAATTAGGAATTCCACAGAGCCGAACCCTCTGATATGAAAATATCTGGAGACGGTGAATTATATTCCCATTTAATAGTTTGGTAGATTTACGTGTTGTTCTTGTATTGTTTTGTATTAATTATACTTATATAATACACTTGCATAACGTGGATTTACTAGATGATCATTTATATGGAAAAGTGTATGAAAGGGTTTAGTTTTTCCTAAAATAATAAATTGAAATTGTTGGCCGCTAAAATTCTTCTTACAGTGATTTTTAAATGTGTTCTGATTTCTGATGTCTTATTACGTCCGCATTGCTTATTTCCGTAACGATTGTATTGTAGTTTTCAACAAAAACATTTTGTAATTAATTTTCGCCTCTGACACGTCCTGTTATTTAAAAGTGATAAAAGTATTGAAAAAAACTCATTTATCTTAACCTAACCTAGATTTTTTTTCTTCTTATTACCGGATTCTAAACAAGTTATATTTTCTATATTCATGTTGTTGATCCATAGAGGTTGTTGTTTTGATTTTGCTCAATCTATGTATTATAATAATTTAATGTTATTCTGTCTTGGATGTGGGTTTTGTTTTGGAAGCAACTGTGGAGAAAATTAGATTGTTGTTCAGTGATCTACAACTTTTTAAGAGCAGGGTACAGTTTTTTCTGGGAGTGCCGCAAGGGCCAATCCTAGGGCCACTTCTCTTTTCCGCTTTCATCAATGACTGCTAAAATCATCGGTTTTCCTCTTTTACTCCTTTTTGCAGATGATCTCAATTTATTTTCTTAACTTAATAGGGCAGGTGTGGGGATCGACCAAATAAGGCATTAAAAAAGTAACACTGAGGCACGCTGTTGAGTTAAGTTTAGTTGGGTTAGGTTGATTTAGGTTGAGTTAGGTTAGGTTAGTCTGGCTTAGGTTTAGTTAAGGCTGCATGCACAATGCTATCGTGAATCGTGAACACATCGATGCAGCCACCCAAAAACTTTCAGTTTTAATAAATTTTGCGCCTGTAAAACAGTCAAGTGAACCGTTTTTATTTAGCAAATTGGGCCGCAAGAAATGTGAGAGGGCGCGGGCCGCATGTTGTGTACCACCGTCGTAGATTATAGCTAATGCTTTCATTTGCTCGAGCTTACGTATTTAGATGGCACAGCTTTCGGCTGCCAAGAGGAAAGAGGAAGAAAGCTCTCTTGTTTTGATGACATCACCGCTCACCGCGTATTTTGTAATTCTGTTTTGCTTTGTTATGTGTTTGCAATTTCGCGGAATTGCTAAACTCGTTTCTGTGAAAGTAGATACCTAGGTGCTGTTGTTGTTTATTTTATTTATAATAATATACACGTAATTTAAAGCGGGTCATTGAAGTTTCTTGACTTGGCTGGGAGTTAAATAGTTGACTCAATTGTTGAGTCCCGATTGTTTGAATCTTTTTTGTTTCGTTTTAAAACGGACTACTTCAATCCTTTCTACGTTGTTTTATTATACTTTAATCAATATTAATACGGTAATGCCCGTACGGTTCAAATTAAGGAACCCTACTCCGAGTAAACCTCCAACGCCACACTGTATGGAAACCGTTCTGACCCGTCCGTGAACGTGCCCTTTTCCACGGAGCTGCTGCCATAATATGCACACTTATCATTCGCTCACATGCGATTTGCAAACGGAAGTGGCGCCATCTATAATACTATATTTAAGGAAAAAAAGTATGAAGAAGAAGAAACATTTTTCGCTTTTATTCAATAATGAGAAGATTTATGTTGGGGTGAAGAGTGTTCCTCTCATTATTCACTGCTTTAATGTAAGAATGTCTACTATTATATATCTACCTATTAAATATAAGTATTCTGTAGTTTAATGTTAATAGTAGTTAGTTTTTCAAAATGGTCACCAACTTATAAATAACGTTATAAATAGTCACCAACACTTAAACTGGGCGAAGCAGAACGAAGCCGCCCGCAGGGCCTAGCAGCAAAAACTGCTAGTAATAGTAACTGCAGCCTGAAACACTCATCCATATTGAAAAAACCTCCCGAGGAAGGATACATGCCGCCGACGGGACATACTTAAAAAATATATATACTTAACCTCACTGGAGCGAATTTTTTTTATTTATTTATTCAGAATTTACATGTGTTTTTAATTATTTTTTAAACAGTCATAATACAGTTAGAAAGAAGAAGAAAAAATTAGACATAATAACAAAAAGCGGTTAAGAAGAAACATAAACAAAAACATAACGTAAACCTGTTATGAAGTGACCTCGATAAAATATATGTACTTATTGCTAAAATGTTTAATTAGTACAGCTTTATACTTCCGTAGAAGCATATTAAAAATATCAGCGACTTTGGCATAAAAGTTACCAATGGTGTGTAATCTATTTTATCCACGGTAACAAGAGTAGATTTTTAACGCGATGTTATTTTGTAAACGCACATGATTTGTAAATAACCATTAATGCGTCAATAAACACCCGAGTTACCGGCAACTAAAAAAAAAAAATAATCGCCAGCTTGATTTTGAATGAAATTTGACAAGTCCACTCTTTTCAAATTGGATTTAGAAAATGACTATAAGGAAGTTGAGTCATTTTTTTTATCAATGTTCACATGCAAATTTAAATACTAGTATTTTTTTTTAATGTTCGTTTTCATAATTAAATTAATTCTACAAGTTTGAATTTTATTATAATAATACCGTGCGGGAGAGTTCGTGACGTAACCCGGTCCTTGTTTGTGTGATATTTACAAAACCGGGACACGCTTAATATGGACGAAAAAAATAAATTAAAAAAGTTGTAGCAGTTAGATATCAACTAGTACTAATCAATTCAGTTACCGGAATTTCGAAAAAAGTGCATTTTAATGGTTATTTTTTAAATTTAAAAACACGAAATGTCATTTTTCAACGACAACAGTTGCAACAGTTCCTAACACAGCAATCGGTGGAAAATACATTTCGTATTTTTAAAATTAAAAAATAACCATTAAAATGCACTTTTTTCGAAATTCCGGTAACTGAATTAATTAGTACTAGTTAATATCTAAATACTACAACTTTTTAAATCTATTTTTTTAAGCGTGTCCCGGTTTTGTAAATGTTTTCCCTTATATTTCACACAATCAAGGACCGGGCTACGTCACGAACTCTCCCTCACGGTATTATACTCTTGCCGGCGTTTTCGCGGGCTTAATAAAATTCAAACTTGTAGAATTAATTTAATTATGAAAACGAACTTTAAAAAAAATAAAAAAAATACTAGTATTTAAGTTTGCATGTCATCTACATGAACATATTTTTTATAAGTCAAAATATTTTTCACTCAACTTCCCTATTATCACAGAAATTTCAGAGAATGATCTCGGGTTGCAAATCCCTACCCACACTGTATTTCTCCTACTAATATACTGAAAATGTTGCTTGTGCAATGTGCGTTGAAGGAGGATTTGGAAAGGTCTATTCATAAATTATTTCTGCAGTTTTCGCGAATGAAAAGATCCTATATACCTTTATTCTATGCTCTTCCGTTACTTATGTTTTAACGGAATATTTAACTACCTGAATCGTTGTTCCTCTTCGCGTTGCTTTCAATTTCTTTTTGGCCCTTGTACCTATTCCGTTAAATTTAACTGCTAATAGAACCGCGAGTACCAACCTACATACATTTCACCAACCGTTTCGTTTCACCAAATTGCCCGCTGTTACAACCTTAAAGAACGTAAAACGCGAAGTGGATTTCGGTATCACGCATTTAGGTTCGTGCTTACGATGCCTTCAGAATTCTATTTTCGGATTTAATAGTCAAAATTGAACCGTATAATAGTTTGAAAGCGTGAATTTGAGCTTATTGATGTGTACCCAAATGGTTTTATCACGTTTTAAAGAACTCTATTTTAGGTTCACCCAGATAGAGTTCATCAATCTCTTGTAATTGGGTTTACGGCCTTATTGATTATCAGAAGGGTTATTCTGTATCTTTTGCGTTAGCCTTGTTAATCGGTGTTAAAATGAGTCGCTTGTAACGTACATAACAGGCAGGGCCGGTTCTACCAAATTCGGCGCCCTGTGCAGGAAGTACCGATGGCGCCCCCCCCCCCAATTTTTTTTTTTAAATTAGATAAAAAATTTATATACATATATAGATATACATATTTATTAAAAAAAAAAAAAAAAATTATGCAATACGTTCAAAATAAATTAATATCCCGCCAACAAGAATCAAGAGTAACTTTTCCAAGTTACCAGGCAATATCTATGACACTGGACAAAATAAGAACATCATAACAAAATATAATATGAAACAGGAGGCAGTTTAAGTTCAGAAATAATAATATTCCGATCAGTTTGTTTAATTGGATTCCTTTTTATCTTTAAATGCATGAATATAAATCGAATTATAACCTAAAATACCAGCTGTATGGTGCCAAATCGCGATTTTCAAACGATTCGGGGAATATTTTAATTAAATTTAAAAACAATATTTATTTTATCACGGCGCCCCTTCGAAGTTTTGGCGCCAGGTTTTTTGCACGTTTTTGAACGTATGGCAGATCCGGCGCTGATAACAGGAGTGGTCATGGAGAAAAAGTTTAAGATCTGATGATGTACATTACAATGTTCGTTACACGCGACTTATTTAACAGCGATTAAGGTCGGCGTAGTCCAGCGGTAGGGCGTTAGACTCCCATTCCGAAGGCCGCGGGTTCGAACCCGGCGTGAGCAAATAAATTTTTATTTAATTGATTTGTGTTATTTCACAATTAATTATTTAAAATAATATATACTATATTTGCGGTACGTTCCAGAGTGGAAGATACTCTTAGTATCGCCCTGGTGTAAGACCACCATTCAGAATTGAAACGTCGCTTGAAATGGCTTTAGCCATGTTTAGTGACTAGATCTGAATAGCCAGATACTTTTCCACCTTCCTCTTCCTCGTCTCCTTCCCTTCCCCACTTACCTTCAGCCTCATAACATACCCCAATTGGGGATACCATAGTCTCACTGGCTCCAGACGGGAGCAGGTGTGAATCTTGTGAGGTATTCACTAAAAAAAAATCTGCGTTAGGCTAACTTAAAAGATACAGAAACACCCTTTTTGCACTATAATATATATATATATATATTTATCTATCTTCTACCGGTAGGTGAATGAGACAAACAGTGTGTGCCAAGACAGAGTTGTTTGGCGGTCCGTTTTATCTGCCTACCCCTGCGGGGAAACGACATGATGATTAGTTAGTTAGTGGGGTGGCGGTACGTACATCTGCCTTCCTAATTATATGATGAGTGAAATGTAGTAAGGATTATACAAAAGGGATTGAAAAAATAACATTAATTTATTTTACCCTGAAGTTAGAAATTCCACATTAAAGTATTTACACTTTAGACCTCTGCAAATGAACTCCACCTGCGCTGAACTTAATATTGAGCAGTGAGCATTTGCATGTAATTTATTGTGTGTAATTTATTCGCTATTGTGCCGACTTGTGAGTTGTGATGACGCATAATCACCAATTGAAATGGCCGCGCCGAATCAGCCAGCGTTGGTGGTGGTGGTGTTGGTGGCGTTGCACGCTCTCATTGTTCCATTCTTTTACTCAGTCACCTTGGAGGCTTTCGGCTAGAGCTCTGCAGGACCGAACCGACATGGCGTACAATCATTTGCAATCAACCTGTCAACAACAACACAACAAATCTTTATGTTCAAAGTTTGTGTCACATCACTCACTATTGTCATGTGTGGTAACATCACTAGTGATGAACTAATTATCATATAATTATCGTCTATGGTCTTTCTCTTAATAATGTCAAGTCGTCGAATTAATAAAATCTGTATTATAAAATAACAAAGAGTTTTTTTTATAAGTCATCCAGAATAAATATATAACGAAATAGTTGTTAATGGTACTTTTTTTTTTTTACATTAGCTCCACACAGGAGGCCCTGAGGAAAAAAATTTCCCTCAGGGCCTATGTCATCTTTGAAGATGCTGTGAGGAGGGTCTTTTTGAGGAGAGGAAGGAGTGAACGTGGGTCTTGAAGAGACCCATGTTATAGGAGGGAGGAAACACAGAGGCCGGCAAATCGTTCCACAGCCGAGCTGTTGAACACAAGAACGAGTCGTAGAAGCGTCCCGTTCTCATGTGACAAATGTCAACTGTGTACATATGTTGGGCGCGCGTTTGGCGTGTTTCCCGACTATGCACCGGTGCCGAGGGGATCAATGACGCTAGTTCCTCGGAGCATCTTCCATTGAAATACCGGTAGAACAAGGATAGCATTCCCACCCGACGCCTGTGCTCTAAAGATTGCAATCCGTTTGTTAAGACAGGAGAATCTATCAAGCGGACCGCCCGTTTCTGCACAGAGTCGAGGGTGTTTTTCAGGTACATCGGGGCTCCAGACCAGAGATGGCTGCCAAATTCAACAGTGGGGCGCACTTGCGATTTGTACAGGGTTAGCAGTTGTGTACAATTAAAGTATCTGCGGGCCCTGTACAGTACGCCCAGTTTCTGAGAGGCCAACTTAACTCTGGCATCGATGGAGCCCCCGTACCTGAGCTGGTCACTTAGAGTTACACCGAGCATATCAATGGCGGACCTGTTTGGAAGAATGCTACCGTTGAAGGAGACTAGATTGTCATTTCGATCCCTTTTAGACGTAATCAGACATGATTGGGTCTTTGAAACCTACTATAGACAGTCTTGAAATATTTAACCCCCAGGCCTCGACCATATATATATTTATTTTTATTTATTTACTTATTTACATTTGATACATTTAAAGCCAAAATAACAGAAATAATATTACATAATAAGAGAATATATTTAAAATGAATACATGTGTTATTACGTTGTTTTAGGTCGATATTAGTTCCTAGCTAGGCAGATTGCCTGTTCTAAGGAACCAAAGTGTGTAAAGTGCCAAATGCAATTTAATTAAATTTTTTTTTTAATTATATATTATATTTGTTTTTTGGGTTCTCTATGTGAAATAGATTCAGTAGTTTCTTGCCTGTTCCATTAGTTTCCTGACGCCGTGTATAACGGAGAGATTGTTAGATTTAAATAAACATATTTCAATCATTCTAAAATTCTACTATTTTTTATTTATATTTTTACCACCGCACTCTACTGAAGTTTGAAGGTGGCTCAATCTAGTCACGACCTCCACCTTCATCTACCTTCATCTTTATTGAGCTCATAAATATCTCTCGTCGGATTTGGTAGACATCGGTAAAAAAAAACTGCTGCCCGTAAAAAGAAAAAAATAATCAAATAATCTCTAAAGCTGCCACTACACGTAGGGTCCACGAATCAAAAAAATTTAATCAAATTAATTAAAAAAAAAAAAAATATATATATATATACATACACGTTCAATATTTACCACGATCCATATTGGTTTTTTTTTTTTTTTTTTTTTTTTTTTTTTTTTTTTTTTTTTTTTTTTTTTTTTTATTTATTTATTTTTTTTTTTAATAGAGAATACCTCACAAGAGTCCCAACTGCTCCCGTCTGGAGCCAGTGAGACTATGGCATCCCCGATTGGGGTATGTTGTGAGGCTGAAGGAAAGTGGGGAAGGGAAGGAGATGGGGAAGAGGAAGGTAGGAAAGTACCTGGCTATTCAGATCTAGTCACTAAACACGGCTAAAGCCATTATTAAGCAACGTCTCAATTCTGAATGGTGGTCTTACACCAGGGCGATACTGACAGTATCTTCCACTCTGGAACGTGCCGCAAATGTAGTATATATTATTTTCATTAATTAATTGTGAAATAACACAAATTAATCAAATAAAATTTATTTGCGCACGCCGGGTTCGAACCCGCAACCTTCCGATTGGGAGTCAAGTGTTGTTACCACTCGACCACGGACGGTCGTCGTATGGATCGGACTGCTACCGATGATCCATCAAATATCGTGATATTTATTGAACGTGTAGGCTAGCTAGCGTATTGACGGATAATATGGATCACAAGATTTTTTAATGCGGTTCTTGCTTTTTTTAAATACTTCTTCCCATCAATATATTGTTAAATCAGTCGTTTTTTTAATCTAGAAATTGTTATATAAAATATCGACTGATTTGAATTCGGAATTCCGGATCGTGATATGGTTCGTTATAAAAATATATTGTGTAGCCTACGCATCAATATTTATCAATGTGATCCGTCAATACACTAGCCTACGCGTTCAATTAATATCATGATATTTGGTAAATGAGCTCTTGCCCCGAATAATGTTGTATCTAACAATATTCTTGTTCCGAGAAGAATGGAAAAAACGAAACCGGTTATGTTTCATAACATTTTATATTTAAAATACAATAAGCATACAATTCTGAAGACTTTTGAAGAAAAAGCCGTGAAAAGGGGCTAATAAATTAGAACTTATTGCAAGAATTTATGCTGAATTCGTGGTAAAATGTTGTATACGAAAATTTCACATACAACATTATTCCACTAAACGGTTTTTTTTTACTTTTCTGACCCTCAAGAAAGCACCATGTTCTTCTGACATCAATTTAAATATGTCATTGATGTATTTGAGCTTAAAGCCAAAAAAACTATATGAATAAATTAAACTATAATCGAGATTTTATCTTGAGATCAACATAGAGCGTTATTCCACAAAACTGTTTCAATGGCTAAAAAGCCGCCTTAACAATATTTTTTCTGGACGAATTCTACTTTTATGCATTCTTCAGTTGAAGTGTATCTAGTTGAAGCCATAATACGTTCGTTTTCTCCATTTATTCCCATGAATTAAACCAATCTCCGCGATTTCGATAAACGGCTTTATTCAAAATTCTTCCACAAACCGACATTTAAAATGCTGCCACAGGCCTAAATTTTTTTTCATTACCATAACCTCTATCTTAAAAGGTGCGTAATAATATGGCCAACATTATTCTATCATTAACTCAACATTGATAGTTTTGTTGGATACAACGTTATTCTGGGCAAGGGCTCAAATATTGACCGATTGAACGTGTAGGGTTCGCCTACGTTATACACTAGTCTGACAATGATTTCGAAGGCCGAAACATAATATTCTTCAAATCAAACCAGAGCTACATTCGCTATGAGCAATATTTTTAAAATTCATCACTGTCCTAACGTTCGACCCACGATAAAACTACATAATATTAATCTTACCTCAAGGATACCAAAGCTAGTTTTTTCCCCATTGTCTGTTTGCTGTTCAAAGTACCTCATAGAAACGCGGTCGTTACGGCCACGGCCGAAATTTGAATGGCGTAATCACCCAACACACATCTGAATCACCACTCGAGAGATGTACCGTCTACTACTATGCACACAGCACTCAGCATCCTCTGGACATGAACCATGGACCCGTCTCTCAAGGGACAGGTAGAATCAAGTGTCTGCTTAAAGTAGCGGGGTGACCAGGCAAACTGCTAAAGGAAACCGAATTTATTTATAATTGTTTTTGGTATTCACTTAATCACTTCCCGCTATATTATTTCCCGGGTGGAACTGATGAGGTACAGGTGTTCTCCTCTGACCTCCCCACAAGGGAATTTTATAATTTCAATGTGTAATTAATGTAAGGCGAAGATGTACGACTAAGTATTCAAATAAGCAGTCATTAAACAATCTCCTTTAATATTTATTTAGTGCCATTTACATTTAGGATTAGTGACAATCACAGTGCAACTAATGTAATAAATATATAGAAAGAAAGAAAAGAAAAATTGTAAGATTAAATCAATGAAGAAGAAATAAAAAAATCTGTTATGCAGTGGAGTGACCTCGTTAAAATATGTACAACTTTATACTGCAATAGAGGCATAAAACATCAGCTACATTATCAAAAAATGGTAACAATTCAATTAGCGGATGGTAATTGTTATGTACTAGATAGGTGTTTAAATAAATGTAATATATTATTGAATAACATATTACAATGTAATATATTACAATTTTTCATAAATAATGCACTTCAAGATGATAAAATGAATAAGATTGTACCCGATATGGTTCCTTGTGGAATTTCGATATCAGTTATTATACAATATTATGTGCTTCCTTTAGTTTGCTATACATAGTATGTAATGTAATTTTTTTTTAAATATTCATTCATCTGATCCTACTGAAGACAACACATAACCCTTTCCTCAAAACTTGTAAAGCTTATTCAACACCATGTCAAAATTCGTTTCTACCAAATGTTGGTCACCCAACTGTTCATAAAACATGTTTATATACGTACTATAAACATGTGTGTGTATTTGTGTTCGTGGTGCACGAGTGTTAGGAGAGAGGCCTTCACATATCCGTTGTGAACTTTTTTCACCAAGATGGCCGCTCACGCACTCGCCAGGAATTTTATTTTGATTTCGGAAGGAGTCACGGACCGGTTTGGGCGAGCGGCGTTTGTACAACTTTTTTTCTACTCCTTTTATTATTATTATTTTTCCATCGCCTGACCGCACTTTTTTTCATCCTTGTTCTTCCCCGCCTCTTCTCTTCTTCCAATTCCCTCCCTCTCGTTCTTCTTGCTGTCATATCACGAGGGACCAATTTTTACATTTTGAATTGGAATATAGGTATCTAAACTATTTTGGTCTACCGTGTGGAACGGATGTTCTGAATATTTTATTAGTAGGCAGAGTGGTATGCCGTTTTATTGATATTTGGAATGAGATGCGCGTTCTTATTATTTATTCACCTCGTTTTTACGACATTACACGATCCGCGAGAATTTTTTTAGTCGTGCGATAGCGCTTACTTCGCCATTATGTTCGTATAGACTTAAAATTGACATGAAAGGCAGGATTTTCGTGAAATCATATCGCTATGGGTTATAATAATTCAAAAGACTTTTTTGAAGATATATCACGTTGCGCACTGGAGTGAAATAACACAAAACTGCGCTATACAAATATTACGTTATTATTATTATATTATATTATTAAGGACGATATCCAAACGAAAACTGTAAATTGTTTTGATTCCTTCAACGCACTTGATGACTGTTGTTGACGTTGTTGTTTATTTAACAAAGGCGTGCATTGATCCTTAACCAAAGTAGGTTATATCTTTTTAGGTATTGTTTATCATTATTCATCGCGCAAAAGGCAGATTGCAAGTAATAAAAGATATTGGCCTAGCAGAAATACGTTTCTTTCTTAAAAAATCTGGAAAAACAAAGGAAGGTACCTACAGTCCTACAGCTCTCCAGTCTTTTGGGCTGCAGCAAGAAGCCACTTCTGTTCACCATTATTAAGTATGTTTTGAAATTGGGCGACCAATAAACTGTATCCTTTCCTGTTATATATAACACGTCAACTATTCTATTACGTGATGACATTCAACCAATCGTTATCGTCCTCTTTTTCCATCCAGACAATGTCTCAACTATCCACTACAGCCAAATCAGTCAATTAGGCTATCCCCAAAACACACTCGATACAGGTATATCCTAATGAGACAGGCATCTAAAAAACACTAAATCAAATTTTATACACATAAATAAATAAAAATACATTATATTATTAAATATAGTAAGTCAGTGCGTGTTCCGCAAGGGTCAGTATTAGGTCCAATTCTATTTATAATTTACATAAATGATATTATCAAAACTATTAAACATTGCAAAATTAGACTATTTGCAGATGATACCTTAATCTATATTTCGTGTGAAGATTACATAGAAGCAATTAACAAAATAAACGAAGACCTACAAAATATAGCAAAATGGCTGAAAGTAAACAAGTTGAAACTGAACGTAAACAAAACAAAATATTTGGAAATAGGCAATAAAACGTGTAACACAGGGTTAAATTTGACAATTAATGGTGAAAAAATTGGAAAAGTAAATGAAATCAAATACCTGGGTGTAATACTCGACTCAAAACTGACTTTCACAGCAAACTTTGAATATGTGTTAAAAAAGGTATCAAAAAAGGTAAATTTTCTTAGAAGACTAAGACGTAAATTAAATAGAAACACTACGGAGCTCATTTATAAAACTATCGTTGCTCCACATTTGGACTACTGCTCTACGATGTTATATTTGGCCAATGAAAATAATTTGAACAAACTAGAAGTTATACAAAACAAAGCCATGAGATGTATACTGGGGAAAGGCAAATACGCAAGGATTAATCAAATGAGAGAGGAACTAAATTGGATTCCAATAAAAAAGAGACTATTATTTAATGTATTAATTTTTGTGCATAAAATTATGAAAAACCAAATGCCAAAATACTTTAAGGATGAAATTGTTTTTAATAGAGACGTTCATAACTATGAAACAAGAAATATAAACAGAATTCGATTGCCACAAATGAAGAAATCAAAATCACAGAACTGCATAATGTACAGAGGACTAAAGATGTATGATGAAATGCCTGAAACTATGAAGAATGAAGAAAGAATGAATGTATTTAAAAAGAAATGTTATGATTACTGTAAAAATATTTAAATTTATCAAATGAAATGTTACATTGTGCTTATTAGTTTATATTCATGTAGTATAAACTAACTCAATAATAATAAAAAAAAAAAAAAAAAAGTGCTGTCTAGTTCAACATCATCACATGATCACATCACTGACCTAGCACATTAGCATCGCCCATTGGGAGGCCGACTACCAAATTACCAACATCAACTAATATGAACGTTATTTGGAGGGAATCCGAAACATTCAGACCCGACCTCAAACAACGTCCGGTACTCGAACTTAATAATTCAATGGCTTAATTTTTAATTCGACCTATTTAATATTTTCAACCCTTTATTTACTGATGTATATATGTCATGTTCCCATCTGCTTTTTAATGAGTATTGTAACGATATAATTAAATAAAAAAACACCAATTTGCAAGTATGACACGGTTCAATAATAGAAAGACAGTGCAATAAACTTTATACCCTCGTTTAACCTTTTACGAAAAGGGTTACAACGAGTCACTCTGGGTTAGCTGAAATCCTGGTGTACCACGCGTTTCTTTGATTCAGTCCTGCCAGAGATTTTTCCTGGTGAGGTTAGAACCGGGAAGCAAATTAACTCTCTAGAGTTGACACAAGACATGGCATTATATTGGTCATCTCAGCTGTGACATTCCTTCCAGAGGATCACACTGAGCGGCAAGGTTAAAATTAACCAATAGCATCCCTCGTCCTTAATTAAGAGGGTATAACATGACAATACCGTAAATTTGTCATTTTTAAACCAAATTCTAAATGTTTTGACCAGTGGCGGTTTTCTCTAAAGTGCGGTTGTGCGGTGAACCCCCATTAAAAAGATGATAAAATAAAACAATCTTGTTGTATAGTAATATAAGCGCATCACAGATAGCTCGACATTAAAATTCCGTCTTTAAAACTCGCGCCACCGAAAAATACGCTAGGTATCTGTTCCCATTTTGTGCGCGTTGCGATCCGCACACGTTTGTCCATACGAAAAAAATCATAGCCGATAAGCCGATACGAATCGCTGTGACGGTAGAATGGACAAAACTACGCAGCTTGGTGCGCTGCTCACGAGTCAAGATGTCACGTGACCTCCGAACTTTGACGAGTCTCGCCGAAACGAAGCCCGAGATTGTCGCAGGATGGCCGGCTGACGGTCGACTTTTGCACCGACGGATGCAAGTTAAATGTTATATATTATGGTATTTAACTTTGTAGTAATTTTGTACATTTTTTATTTTCTTGTTTCTGCATTTCTCCAACCGTTTACTAATGGCATTTGTAAATCTACTATTGAAGTGGACCGATTTTGACTTCTGTTTTCGTATTTTTTTATAGATAAGTCGTTATATCCCTCATTACGAGTACATTTACTAAAGTTTCGGCAAACAACGTCGCTAGTTATGCAATTTTATGTTGAGCTTTCCTAGTATTGTTTCGGCTTTTAAATTGAAAGTGGTTGCGTTTATCGTTTGTCGCGAATATTCTGTCCTAATGTTTTCACACAATGACGGAATACAGTGTTATATACAAAAAATAACGCTAATGCTTATGAAAAAAGTTTGGAAATTAAATATAATTATTTTTTGTATACGTGTATAGCGGATTTTTTGTGTAAGTGAAAAAAGCTAATTTTATTTCGTGGCCACCTTTATTTGTGTTTCTTGTTTTTTTTTTAGGTTTTAAAATATCAATTATATTATATTCTACATTCTACACAATTTTTCTTGTAAGTGTTGTAAAAACCATTAAACAATTTAAATCCTCTAAAACCATTTTGGTTTTTTAATAATTGTGTCGAGGAGTATCAAGTTATTTAAAAACAATAGTACCTATTTAGGTACCCCTCCACTAACTTTATTTAATTTGTGTGATAAGAGTAAATTTTGATTAGACAATATATCTTCTCTTGAATTTCTGAACCCCCCGTTAAAAAGAACACGAACCGCCACTGGTTTTGACTCTTTTTTACAAAAAAACCCCAAAAAGATTGTAAATTTATCTGGTAAAGGCATTTTTTAAATTTTGAAAAAGCAAGTTTGTTTTTAATATAATAAGGTTATAACCGTTGGTTGTTGGCAGATTTGTTAAATTTTCTAACGAAATATAGTATATTGTATACAACACACATTTCAAATCATATAATCCTAAGACAAAATAAATCAATACATATTAACTAGTAAAACCACTTTTCAGAATTTTAATTTTAGTTCAAATAAAATTGTTTTGTGACGAAAATACTTCAGTTTGTCGATTTATTTACGCTTTTACATACCTAAATAATTCAAATTCTTTTTATACTCACTTATTTTGCTTGGATATTATTAAAAAATTATAAATACTTATGAACAAAAAATACTTACAAGAAGTAGGTACATGATATTACAAAAATTATCGTCACGCGTTTGACCATTTTTATTGCTTACTTGAATGTAGGTATATATTAAAGCACATTTTGAATGAAATAACACAGATATTGAGTTTTTTTTTTAAAATTGGTACGGAGAATAATCAATATTTCTCATCAGAAATGCCCTGTACAATTTGAAGGGTACGATCGCAAGTCGAAATTTTATTTCTCGACCGCTGGTTAATGGATCTTAATAAGAAACAAAACGATGCGGGAACGAGAAAGTATTCGAGACCCAGGAACTAATCAGTATACTCTCGAAAAAAAATAGATTTGGTACAGCATAAAATAACAACGGTGGTTTTTAATCTTTTCGGGAGTAGTTACTGTCTATCTAAGTACCGGTCCTTTTTATTACATGTTTTTACTTTCTTTACAACATGGCAGCACCAATCATCTGTAATTCGTTTTTTGATCGACACACGCAGGCTTGTAACGGCATGTATCATTTTAAAAGTTTCGTATAGGAATTTGCTTTTAGACAAATTGAAATTGAGTCTAGACTCCATTCCATGTGAACATATTTTTGCAAAGTATTTCTTTGTATTTGTTCAAAGAATTGTATCTCTGATCGTACTTTTTTATTGACAAGTGCATATTTTACGATTCTATTTTCCTTTTGTTATTTTTAACATGGTGCCTATCCGAAAGAGATACACGGAGACTAGAAGCTTTTGAGATGTATAGAAGACTATTAGGAATTTCCTGGAGAGACCACATAACAAATGAGGAGGTTCTCCAAAGAATCGAAGGAGGAAGGCACCTGCTTAGGACCTTGTCCCAAAGGCGTGCAAGATGGATCGGCCATATAATACGACAAGAAGGCCTCTTGCATGCCATAATGGAGGGTATGACCGAGGGGCCAAATCTAGGGGACGCCCACGCCGAGAGTACCTGCACCTGGAGGACCTGCTGGTGGACATGCGCTGCTCATCATATGCAGACTTCAAAAGAGCCGCACAAGACAGGGAAGAATGTAAGAGAAAAATAGAGGAAATTGCTGCAAACCAATCCAAGGATTGAAACCAGAGAGAGAGAATAGTAGATGTATCTTTTAAAATAGATCAATATTGTTTTTTTTGTTTAGTTTCAGTAAACCTAGGGTTAATTTCTTGTTATTTTGGTCCGGCCAAGCTGTGAATTATTTCGGTTGGCTTTTAATACATTTGCCCCGTGTTTGGATTTATCTGGCTCGGAGTGCCGAGTGGTCCACGTTGATGTAGATATAAATACCCCGGCCGGGCATCCGAATTAATTAATTATGCAAATTTCAGGTCCTGCCCAATAGAATCCGACTGTCGGCTTCGGATTGACCCATTTAAGGTCGCCCGTACAGCCATAACCGTTACCAGAATGCTATTTCTGCCTTTTGTATTGTTATGTACGAAAAAGGTTGTTTTTTTAGTACTTTTTATACGACGTCGTTACGAAAACATGTAAACCTTTCTGTAAGTAAAAAAAAAAGTAAGAATTTCGTTTGTGCTGTAGAGTTAATGAGATTTATAATAATAACCGTTACCGAAAATGTCTCTTTCAACCGCATTTTGTTGGTTTGTGCAAGTTTTACCAACACTAGTCAAAATATTTCGGTACAAAGTATTAAAATATTTTTTTTTAAAGTTAATACTTCTTTACGCACGCTTGACTTGAGTGGTAAACTGGCGAATACGTTACGGAAATTACAACATTACGAGAGGCGTAATATCGGTGGTTACGAACGTTACGGAGGCGAACGATAATAAATTAAAATTAATTTTGAGGTTCATTCCTCACAATCTAATCGTAACAACAGTGCTCATATCCATAGTAATGAGGTAATGACGTTTGGAATAAGTGCTGGCATTTATTTTAAACTTTGTAAGAATTAAATCAACAATCCCATTCTAAGCGTAATTCCCATAATAAAATTAATCAAATTTTCGTTTAGAAGTTTAGAGTGTGCGAACTCAGTGCATTGAAACGACTGATTTGTCACAATTTGGTAACAATCCAAACGTATCTTCAATATAGATTCTTATGCACTGATTATTGGAATGGTTTTATTCGATGCCAGAAAGAAAATGAGATTAGATTACTAAAGAAGTATTTATTACTTCAGTCGTGTGGTCTAAAGCACATTCGTATTTTTTAAAAATTTAAAGTTTTGTTTTCAACATGGGTAAATTAAAATTAGGTGTTGAATCCGAAGAGATACAACTGTATTGTGGGCGTATCCGTGTGCCCAAAATATACTCAAAATTTCCTTTTGCTACTGGTGCAATTAAAAAATTTCTACAAATAAAAAATTTGCAAATAAGTAATTTATCGGTTTCCGTTAACTGCCTATTCCTGACCCGTTTCAGCGTTTGATCAAATTTTAATCACTACCAGGGAAGACACAAGTTCAACTGTTAATCGAAATTGTGGTAATTGTCTGATAATTTACTCTATTTTGAAAGATATAATAATGGTTTTCTAGTTCTTTTCTTAAAATAAATTAGGTATTGCTAATTTGAAAAAATCACACGTAGTCTGAATTCTTGATTCTTGACAAATAAGTTCTAATTTTTTAATTTTTGATATGGTAATAATATTATAGGTGGGTATTCGAATTGCGATAAGAGCGGGTAAAACAGACTTAATAACAAATAATAAAAGTTAAATTTTTACTAGTGTTGGTAATGCGGTAACTCATACAGCGATATTAATAACCGTTAACCAACAGCCTGTTTACGTTAACGCGGATATGTGTTTTGTAGAATTTTTTGTTTAATTTTCGTTGTGCGAACCTATCATTAGCTGCTAATGCCCCGATGAAAGTAATTGCCGGCTATTTGCTGGTATCGTGGCGCCACCTGGCAGTTGATATATCACGCATTTAAAGCGTTATCGGCGAAATAATTACATTTTTTGTTCGAAATCGTTTTTAGTAGATCCGTTATGTCCTATGGAAGTGAATGTTGATGTGTTAATATCGTTTAATTGGTATGTAAGGCCGATGAAGGCGACTTAGTCAAATTAGGAATGGGATGCATTTACTTTGATCAACCCGGCTATTCAGATCTGGTCATCAAACACGACTAAAACCATTTCAAGCAATGTTTTGATTTTGAATGGTGTCCTTCCACCAGGGCGATACTGAAAGCATCTATCACTCTGGAACGTAAACCAACTGTGCCAAAAAGGGCACACTTAGAGCGCTTGGGCACACTTCATGCCAGCTCTCTAATATCCATACTCTTAGAATATAACACAGACACCATATAATATGATAAAGACAGTCGTATCCATAAAGTCAAAAACCTTTCACCTTCACAGCCCGCGACATTGTAAATAACTAATTGTGTAAAAATGTAAGCAAATTCTTATTTGTAAGTTTTTGTGAAGATAATTTCATAAAAATACTCTAGTCCTAATGAGTCTTAAATTCTCCAGTCTTTGAAAATAAATATTAACTCTACTTTTGGCACTAATCTTATTTATTTATTTATTTGAACGCCATAAAAGGCTTTTACATTAAAGTGATACATAAGTTTACAATGATACACAGGAGAGAAACAGATTATGAACAAAATACGTACTCTGAAATAATATCGAAATATATCTCAAAAAATAATATCACGTATGTATATTATTTTTATTTTTATTCATACATACGTAGTTTTATTTGCATTCGTTAAATTCTAGAAATTGAATAGAAATTATTAATGTAATATCGACAGTTATGGGGGTAGCAAATGTAAAATCGTGCAATGTCCAGTGTTATATAGTATCCTCCGCATGCACAGTCAAGTTAAGTATGGTTAGTATGTTATCCGAGTAATACGTTATCTCGTCATCTGTTTCTGTTTGTAAATAATAGATTTACAGTGTCCTTGAGGTGATTTTTTACAAAAACGGCGCTCTGCAAATTATCTAATTATTAATAACTAGAATATCGGCAGTCACTAATCACAGAGCGGTACATTGTTCAATGTACAATGTACATGTTGGCCTACACTTAGCGGTTCTCATCTGATTGCACTAATTACAGCTCAATCCTCCCATTCCGTCTAATTCTCCCTCCAGCCCGTCCTGTCCGGGGGCAGACTTAACCCCTCCGTATCCACCGGGTCGGCAGCACCGGTCAGTCGGCACGACTGGACGGTCGGCACCATCGGACAGTCGGACATTGCAGAACAGACAATGCAATGTTAATTAGCAATTGCGTCAATCGGAAAGAGGACCCAGACACAAACCGCGGCTGCAGCTTATCGACTGATTCACTACCACTGCAGTTGTTGCAAATACTCGTATAGAAAGAGGATGCTAATGGAGAATGCATTGAGGCCGACTCTAATCAAACGAACAGCGTTCGACTAGATTAAGCCCACTGTATATAGATAATCTCCGGAAGTGTGTATCCCAGATTTGAAAGAAAATGATTGCCGCCAATTCACCTAGCTTTGACTCTTAGGTCTCAATCAGGTCAACGAAACTGAACATCTGTTTATCGATTTTAACAGAAGTAATGATAAATTTACTGAGCTTATTTCTGGCATATCGCCCCCAAAACCCTTCTACCAGGTTTATCTGTTCAGTGTTTAGGCTGAATACTGACTTTGCCTGTAACCAGAATAGTCTAGATTGGTTCGCTTGTCATGAATTTTGTATTCGTCTAATTTAAGTTCGGCCACGTAAAACCAGATATAGCCCCGTCTCTCGGAATTCTAATATGGTAAGGATTCCAGTAGTTGTTTCCAGTGGACCGTGTAAGCCGTAAGTGAATCAATTTTGCTCAACGATTTCTCGACGTGGAAGTGGAAATGTTGGGTTTCCCGTGGCCAAAATAATACTGTTTTTATCATTGTTAATCTTCTACACTTCTGAAATATATGGATGCGATGTCTTAGCAGCACAAACCTCTCGATTTTGACGATGTTTGACTTTGCCATCATAAAATTTTCACAGCTTTTTCTTTATCTGATTCTA
This sequence comes from Limnephilus auricula, assembly GCA_951813805.1. NCBI lineage: Eukaryota > Metazoa > Arthropoda > Insecta > Trichoptera > Limnephilidae > Limnephilus > Limnephilus auricula. The sequence continues at coordinate 8,024,568 of OX638407.1, read as the reverse complement.
GTATCATATCAATTATTTCAAACTCTCAATGCAATTTCCATGTGTGAGAATGTATTATATTTATGCATAGTTAGTTTAGGTAATATTCTTCAAGATCATTCAAGAGTTTTTTCTACTCAACGTCTTACATAAAAAACTTGACAATATTATGATAAGAACTTATTTGGAATTAGGACCAAGGTCCATTTTTATAAGTAATCGTTATCGATGTTATAACATCACATTGAAGGTTGATTGACATTATCGTGGCCTTTGACAGTGACACTTTACGCCCATTTTCACACATTTTATTGCATCATATTTATATGGTGGTAGCTTCTGCCGAGAGCGTCGATTAAAGTCCGTCCGCATTCATGAATATCCTCATTTAATTTATGCACATAAAACCTCACTTAACTTGACATTCAATTTACATTTTTTAATTGAGCAAGACGATACCCAGAACCTCTTTGACTTCTGTCAGCATTGCAGCTTTGATGTTGAAACGATTTAAACCAGTTTAAAGACTTAATGGTAAATGGCTGCAGTCGTGTTCTCCGACAAGAACACGACAACATGTTATTGGATCTCGTCAAATATTCTGCAGATCTATGTGAGCTGTAGTTTGGCAATTTATCAAGTTCTTAATATCAAAAGATTTAAGTTTTCGGATCCAAGTACTCTAGTTTCTTCAAAGACCCTTTGGAATCTGGCCACTGAGAGCCCATTTTAACCTGTCTTTTTATTACAATTAGCTGCATACCTTTAGCTACTTACTTCGCGATTAAATGGGAGTGGCGTTGTTTTACTTTGTTTATAAATGATTATATTTATCTTAAAAATGGTTTCGTTTGCTTAGATCTAATTCCTTTCAATAAATCATTAAAATGCGTTATAGTATGTTTTCTGTCGTGAACACTTGCGTGGATTTAATTATCTACAAAGGCTACATTTATGATGACGATATTTTGAATCATTTTGATAAGAGTCGCTGCCGGGGATCCTAGTCTCGACCTTGTGGTATTCCGGCATGTAAGCTAAGTCTGAGCAACTTAAAAATTTTATCAGCTTCAACATGATTGTCTTGGAATGGGACTTGTTATCGACATTATTTCTAATTTTGTTCCATTGGTTGTCCGAGTAGCTCTGTCCGGTTCTTTGAAACTTTTCTGAAATCGCCAAGAATTTATTGTGGGACAAAATTTCTAGGACAAAGTTTATTATTTTATAACCTTTTATAAATAATTTAAAGTTGACTAGCAGAAGTTCTTCTCCCACGCATCACTACAGAGAATTGCGCCCGTATAATTTATGACATATATTTTTTAAATGTTCGTTATTACGTGTCGCTGCATACTTATTTTTGGATCGGTTATACAAAACCTGTATTTATTTATACAGAGAAAGAACTTCAACATTTGTTGTGTTAGTTTTATGACTGTTTCAGATACACTACATTAACCCAAATTTAACCCTTTTAATCACAAGAGATAGATAGTATTTCATTTATAATTTTAATATATTATTTTATTCACGGCTGTTTCCTCTTCATTCCAGAATGGAAGATACTATCGGCCTTAAGATGAGAGACCAGCATTCGGAATTGAAAAATTTCTTGAAACGACTTTTGCTACGTTTAGTAACCATTTCTTTGCATTTCCATCCGTCCCACAACATTTCCCAATATGGGGTTGTCATATAGTCACACTGCTGCTACTTAGGACTCTTGTGTGGTCATCGTTTATTTAAATAATCACCGATAAAAATTGCAAACTACGACACCACTAAGCAAAAAGTCCTCATCATCCTCCTAATGTCTCCATTCACAATTCTTGAGTGATCGGTTATTTTGGCTAAGTGCCCGCCACGTAGGCAGCTATGAAGGTAACTAGCCGACAATACCCGTCGAAGAATCACGTAAAGTTATGCATAATAATTGTTGTTGTTTTTTGTCTCTTATTTTGTTTGTTTTTAGTCTCACTGTTGTTTTTTTTTCTTCTTTTCTTTTCGTGCTGGCCTGTCGGTTTCCTGCTGAAAACGTGAGATGGTTGTGGGTGGAATTCCTTTGAAAAATCAAACAAAATATGAACGATTATTAATATTCATTGATACTATCTCTTTATTAGAGTCAGAAAGGATATTAATGCCTATCTGATCTTTGTTTTAATCATACATAGAAGCTCTTTGTGACTACGATTCTTTTATTTGACTCAAGTATTTGCTTTTCTCAATGTTGCCAAGTTTTCCTTCGGACGTTCCAAGGACGTTCCAGGCTCCTTTTATCCACTTGCGCATCCTTTTGCAATACTGGGATTATTTTTTCATCCATCCCATACCCATACGTGTTCAAATCTTATATGATTCATTTCAGGGATCTCGTTTCTACTCCATGCTGTATTTTCGATATTCCTTTGCCAATATTCAGAACTATCTTGTGGCTCAATCTTTTCTACCTTCGAAGTTGTTCTATTAACGAATAGGTACTGCATTCAGTCCTACATTAATTAAATTTCCCCTCATTCATATCCGATGTTCCTTATTAACCCTTCTACCAAAATTACAATCTTCGCACAAATAAATAAAAATGTATTAAATCTATTTATATAAAGGAGAGTTTCTGTGTATTTGTGATGGGCTGGCGGGCTGCAGCCATTGATACGTGTATTATATTTAGATATGAAATTAAGCGAAAAAATAGGCTACCGAACGTCCAGGAACTTCCAAATCCTGTCTAAGCACATCGCTTATCGCGTTCTAATAATGAAACACCTTTAAAACACATTTCGAAAAACTCTGTGTAAAGCCCATTATGGGACATTAGCTGTTGAACTATAAAATTAAATTATTTTCAATTTACCATCAATAAATTGTCTGTTGTTGTCCTTCGATTGGTTTTTTTTTGTTTGTTTGTGAATATGAATAAATTGAAGACATTTTTTTATGATTATGATTATAAATTTGTATTCTGGCAATAATTAATGTATTTTTTCTCCTCTGTTTCAGGTAAGGAAAAAGCCCCGCTCAATTTCCTCTTGTTGCTTTTAGTGAACAATGGAAGGAAGGCGGAAGATTCTGGTAGATATGAACGTCGTTTCCTTTTGCAGGCTTGAAGGAGTAGAATTTGTATAAAGTTTTAAAAATGTATTTTTATCCACGAATGTTAACGAATTAATTTATTACAACAATGACGAAACTCGCATCCATCGATGAAGTTTCGAGACCCGATATCTGCATGAATTAATTTATTGATATTGGTTTTTTAGAAGATTTTAATCATATTAAGTACTTTCTGGTTAAAAGTAGATCATAATAGCACCAATAGAGTTACAAAAACTTGAGTATAATTTATGCAAATGTTATGTTATTGTAAAATTCCGTAAATTACATCTTCAATTATATTAGAAAATCCTAGCATCCTTCGAAGGTAAATATGCGATTTACAGGATTGTAACTCTGGGAAAATTCTGTGGATAACCCAAACAAACCTAAGCATTTTCTGAAATTGTTCTGTAAAAGTCTGAAATTTTTTTTTTTTTTTAAAAAGAAAGACAAACATTCCTAGGTTACGACGAATAACCCAACAACATTTGAAAATCTCCTACTACCACCACACTAAGCGGAAGATGTTGCTTGTGTTGTGATGGAGGACTTAGCCAGCCGAGGAATCGAACAAGGCTCGTAAACGCTTTTATTTCGGAATTGTTGTTAATATTTTACATATAATGGTAGTGTAAGTGTTAAAATGGTTACGTTAGTACAAATTTTATTGACGGTTTCTACTGTAATATTTTATTACAGTGCTCGAGGGGAAAGGCTCTCAACTATTAATCCGGAGGTTGCGGGTTCAAATCTTGGCGTGCGCAAGTAAACTTTTTTGATTTTGTGCGCAAGTACATTAATGTTATTACATTAAAATAATATTAATTTACATAATTGTTTTATTTTTATTTTTATTATTTATCTTAAAATTGGTACCATGTTAATTTATACTGATCTTCCATTAAAAGCATTTGCTTATGGATGGAAGAAGAGTTTACATTTCACATATGTACAATTAATTTAGTCACGTGATTCACATATATACACTTTAATATTACATAAATTCTCTTAAATGGTGAATTGAACACCGTTGGAGCCAACAAAACGCTGTTCACAGAAGCGAAGCTAGCAGTCCACAATGGAGTGCTGGTACCAACCCTGATGTATGGCAGTGAAGCATGGAACTGGCAGAGAAAAGATGAAAGTATGAATGCTGTAGAAATGAGATCCCTGAGGCGTACGTGTGGTAAAACCATGTATGATCGTGTGAGGAATGTGGGGATCCGAAAAGAATGAAAGGCTGATGTGAGCGTAATAAATTAAGAAAGGGACGCTTTGATGGTTTGGGCATGTTGAGCGAATGAATGAAGAAAGGGTGTAAAGAGAATTTTTGACGCTAATGTGAATGGCACAAGAAGTCGAGGACGCTTAAGGAAGACGTGCATGATCAAGTGAATCAGATACTTGAGTCGGGCCATGTCAAGAGTCAGAATAATAGAAGAGTATGTATGAGAAGATGTATGAATGTAAATGAGGCAAGGAGTGTGTGCCAATACCGAGTTGTTTGGCGGTCGGTCCTCTCTGCCTATCCCTGTGGCGAAACGGCGTGATGGTTAGATAGTAACATTCTCTTAACAAAGCTGAAGCTTGTGTTTAGGAGAGGAAAATATAATATGCATGGAATACTTGATACTCTAAGTAATATACGTCCTGGTGTAAGACCACTATTCAGAATTGAAACGTTGCTTGAAATTACTTTAGCCGCGTTTTCCTCTCTTCCCATCTCCTCCCCCTCACTACCTTCAGCCTCTCGACATAGCCCAATTCGGGATGCCATAGTCTCATTGGCTCTAAGCGTTTGGGAGATTTTGAAATTCGTGTGCTGTATAATAATAAAAAATGCAAATAAATTTGGGAAACACTGAAACGATTCATTAAACAATGATTTATGGTATTATTTTCGTGTATTGTGTATTTTTTTGTTCAGGTTTCCCCGCATTATCATGCTGGCTAACGATGGATATTATTATTTGAATATCGTTTTCCTGTATGCAATGGGGTCTCGATGTTCGTGGTGTGACCTTGCCCGCTGCTCGCTGCTCGCTGCTCGCTGCTCGTTCGGCTTCCGCGATGCCAGATAATAAATAGATTCTAGATAGGCGATATCGCCCAGACCACTTTTGGGCATTAGCCTGCTAACTTGCTATGCTTATGTAAATGGTGCACATCGGAATAACGATGGTAGAACAATTTAAACAAAGTTATGATTTCAGGAATAGTGATTAGGGGGGAAAATAACAAAAATCGTAAAAATATTTACATAGGTATTTTTTATTTTTTCTATGGAGAAACCTCACAAGAGTCCCAATTGCACCCTTCTGGAGCCAGTGAGACTATGACATCCCCAATTGGAGTATGTTGTGAGGCTGAAGGTAAGTGGGGAAGGGAAGGAGATGGGGAAGAGGAAGGTGGGAAAGTACCTGGCTATTCAGATCTAGTCACTAAACACGGCTAAAGCCATTATTAAGCAACGTTTCAATTCTGAATGGTGGTCTTACTGAGAGTATCTTCCACTCTGGAACGTGCCGCAAATATAACATATATTATTTTTATTAATTAATTGTGAAATAACACAAATTAATCACATAAAATTTATTTGCGCACGCCGGGTTCGAACCCGCGACCTTCCGAATGGGAGTCAAGTGTCTTACCACTCGACCACGGACGGTCCATCCAAAGGTATATCCAAAGCGTAAGTTAAAGGTATTGTGGTTTCTGCTAAGTATTGTTTAAGTTAGTCTTTGAAATAAACTAATAAATTCTTCAATCACTTTCGCAAAACAATTATCTAAAGCTGCATTTTCACTTTATATACACGTTGAATCACTTTATTTATATTATGTACCGATCACCACTAGTGATGCAACTACGGCACTGGAAACAGTTCCGAAAATAACTGCTCCAAAGTAACTGTTCCACAGTAGCGTGCTTCCCGCCATTTCCGCGTTACACATTATAATTTCAGTATTTTACGTGCACACCTGCTCGTTCCTCATATTTTATATCGTGCTAGCTAGCTACATTGACATTTGCCACAACGCGTTACACCGTTTTCGGAGACTTATCCAGGGATCTAGCCACGTAATTCTATGAAATTAACACGCGTGTGCAATTTGTAGGAAAACTCTTGACTCGGGTCATTGAGTCCGCTTTTTCTCTGTAATGGTTATCCTGATTATAATTATTGTGCTTTTGAGAAACACTGGTTCAATAAAAACTGGTGTTAGTCCATTTCTATTTATTATTATTATTATTACAGAAAAACCCATTGTGTATAACGATTTATTTTTACGCAAATTTAAAAATTATAAACGCTTAATTTATACGGCGGTGTTTATCTGAAATCAACACAAGGTCGCTTCGCGATTTAACTTAGTCGGACGACCTAAAAATATTATTTTTACTATATTTTTATTCTCGAAAAAAATTACGATAATGAAGTCATTTTATTTTTATGTTAACGAATGAATTTTCTATAGCCATTTAAAATGTACCAGTTTATGATGCAATGAAAAATCTATTTTATAAAAACGATAAGTTAGTAAACATCGCTTTTATTTTGTATGTATTTAATTCTGACCGGTTTCGCTACACCCATAGCTTCTTCAAGGCAGTATAATATTCTATTAAAATCTACAAGTTTATTAATAAACATAATAAATTATGCTTTCACAGTGGATTGAAAAAAAAATGGGCTGAACTCCATGGAGGATGTAGGAGTACGGGTAAGTGGAGGATTCGGAAGAGAGTGATATTTGTCAATCGGGAACAACCTTAGTATCGGACTTATGTTTAAGTTTATCTGGTTGTTGATTACTTTGCTATTAATGTTTTTGGCTTTCCTTAGCTCTAGTGCTTCTAATTTATCCAATCTGATACCTAATCCGTTCTGTATTTTTTTTTATTAAACGTATGGTCTGTTTCAATGAGCTGGTTCACAAATTCGGAGAAGCCATCTTCTTTGACACGGATATAAAAAAAACAGGACAATAGCTACATTGAAGTAAGCAAATACCCGAGTGACCTGAACTATAATCTTTGTCCTTCTAGTTCGTTAAAAACGTGCCTATACTAGGTATATTGTTCGTGTAAAATGCTGGTTTGATTTTTGATATTTTATGATCATGATAAACGAAAAAGAAATAAGGAACTGCAGTGAAAAACATTTTCTTAGAACTACTAAAGGACGGGTTCTGACATTTACCCTAAAAAGGTGATTAGCGTCTTGATACTGACAATGAATTTTGTCTTTTGAATCTTCGTTTGGACTTTTTATTAGTTTTTGTTAGTGATGATTTGAATTCTTATATACTACTGTCGATAACAAATTAAATTATTTAGCTTTTATATAGCTTATCGCTGCCCAGTTCGGTGGTAAGAATATTTCCATTACTATAAAAAAAAAACAATAAGTGCGTACTTACTATGTTTTTATTACCTGTTGTTATTACTTGTCATTGACTCTTCCCTTTTTAACGATTTGTATTATTTTACTCGTATGGGTAACCTTGCGTAACCGAAGATAAATTTATAACAATGGTGACATAATAATGTACACAATGGAGTTGTAAATGTGATTGCGTATTATGTGATAAGTATTAAGGGGGAATTTGCGATGACCGAAATCATATTTCGGGGCGGAGAGGTATGAAGTAAACTGGACCGGGGAATATGCCACTCTCTATGCGGCGACTCGAGAGCAGCGGCAGCAGAGCACTAGATGGTACCCTTGAGTATGAGTTGAACATGAAACGCTTAATAATGGGCTTATTTAAAATAGGGAAGTTGAGTGAAAAATATTTTGACTTATAAAAAATATGTTCATGTAGATGACATTCAAACTTAAATACCAGTATTTTTAATTTTTTTTTAAAGTTCGTTTTCATAATTAAATTAATTCTACAAGTTTGAATTATATTAAAGCCCGCCAAAACGGCGGCAAGAGCACAGCAGAGTCCGTGACGTAACCCGGTCCTTGCTTCTGTGAAATATAAGGGAAATATTTACAAAACCGGGACACGCTTAATACGGACGAAAACAATAAATTTAAAAAGTTGTAGGTTGTAGTAGTTAGATATTTACTAGTACTAATCAATTCAGTTACCGGAATTTCAAAAAAGTGCATTTTAATGGTTATTTTTTAAATTTAAAAACACGAAATGTTATTTTTCACCGACCGCTATGTTAGGAACTGTTGCAAGTTTCGTTGAAAAATGACATTTCATGTTTTTAAATTTAAAAAACAACCATTAAAATGCACTTTTTTCGAAATTCCAATAACTGAATTGATTAGTACTAGTAAATTTCTAACCACTACAACTTTTTAATTTATTTTTTTCGTCCATATTAAGCGTGTCCCGGTTTTGTAAATATTTTCCCTTATATTTCACACACGCAAGGGCCGGATTACGTCACGAACTCTGCGCGCACGGTATTATGGCCTTGCCGCCGTTTTCGCGGGCTTAATAAAATTCAAATTTGTAGAATTAATTTAATTATAAAAACTAAGTTTAAAAAAAAAAGTGGTATTTAAGTTTGCCTGTGAATATTGATAAAAAAAAAATTAAAAAAAGGACTCAACTTCCTTATTATGTTTGTTAAGTTGAATGTGCATGTTTTTGGTAAATTTCGATAGCAACATTATTTATTGCAAAAGGACCTCATGATTTTATGGTTCTTATCAGATTTCGATCAAACTTGTTTGAAAAATTATTCTATACAATCAACTACACTGCTAGACGGTAGGCTCGAAACATGACTCATAATCAACAAGTTCTTCATTGACAGAAGATGTCAAAACAATACGGTATTCAATTACGCGTTTTCATAATACGTGATCATAATTATATCTGAATATATTGGCAAGATAAATAAATATCGGTTATTTTGAATATTTATTACCATTGTTGACAAAAAGTTACATAAAACAATAATTATGTATAATGTAAAAAGCATAAAATGCAACTTTTTATCAACTGAAGATCTTCATACAAAAAGTTGAAATTTTGACAAAAAAAAATCGTTTTCAGCTACAACAACATCAATAACGTCGTTTTTTTCAAACCTAGCACTCTAGCTCACTGAAACCTCACGGACCGCCACTGATAGACGGGTATATACCGGTGTATAAATTACCTGCTGTAATAATTGTATAGGTGGTAAAGTATCGCTAAATCTAGAAGCAAGGCGGCCGTCCGTGGTCGAATGGTAAGACTCTTGACTCCCAATCGGAAAGTCACGGGTTCGAACCCGGCATGCGCAAATAAATTTTATTTGATTAATTTCTGTTATTTCACAATTAATTAATAAAAAAATATATGTACTATATTTGCGGCACGTTTCAGAGTGGAAGATACTCTCAGTACCGCCCTGGTGTAAGACCACCATTCAGAATTGAAACATTGCTTAATAACGGTTTTAGCCGTGTTAAGTGACTAGATCTGAATAGTCAGGTACTTCCCCACCTTCCTCTTCCCCATCTCCTTCACTTCCCCACTTACCTTCAGCCTCACAACATACCCCAATTGGGGATGCCATAGTCTCACTGGCTCCCTCCCTCCCTCTAACCCACTCTTCGCCCCCCCCCCCCCCCCCTCTCTAATTGGTTCCCTGCAGTTGTCACCATTAGCCTTGCGGCGGTGACCAGCAGCATTAAAAATAAGGGGGTGACTGTGACAATACATCCATTAACGTATGTGGATTGCCAAAAAGTCTGAAATTGATCTTAAAGAATATTTCCAATATGAACTATCTCCTGCCCCACTGTCTCTTTTCTCAGAGGAAGGCATGCGCAAAGGAACCAAGTCCACATTTTACACATCGTTCAACCCTCTACTAAATAACACAGAACTGGGAAGCAGTAAAATACTCGTAGTTGATGGAGGATATTTACTACACAAAGTTTTATGGGGTCGTGCTCAATCTTTTTCAATAATTTTTCAGCAATATGTCAGGTATGTAAAAAATCATTATGGATCCAACGCATTAGTGGTGTTTTTGACCTAATTTTTGGTTAATTTTTGTATTAGTAACTGGATACCTAATTGAGATAAAACATTTAACGTGTACCTATTATGCATCTATTATGAAATTTTATTCTCTACAAAATTGATATCAGTAATTTTTTCACAAAATTGTACTGGAAAAAAGATATGTACAAACAACCAAACCAAGTCGTGCAATTTACCTGTTTTTATAAACTTTTACACATTTTTACAACTGCATATCTCGATATGTATTAGAGATAGATTTTTTTTTTAAAATAAAAGTTGTAGAAAATTTTATGGTCTACTAATCTTATTAAGCTACTTTAGCCGATATTTGTATTGGAAATGAGATATTTGCGAAAAACTAGATTTTGGGGCGAAACCGGTTGTTTTTTCAAAATGGCGGCTCAAGTGCCCCAAGGTCGAAAACTCAGATTTTACATCAAGAGATGACTATATAAAACATATAAAAAAAATTGGGACTACCGGAGTAATTCCGATCGCGGATCGCTAATTGCACTGGCCTAGAAGGGACCACCTAGAATATTATATGCCGCTGGTACAACCGGCCGGCAATAGTACTGTGAATGCGAGTAGAAAAGTCATCTTTGTTGTGAAATAATACATGATAACATAACAACTAACGTTTAGTATGCCCTCTTTTCTAATGTGCCAACACATTTACGTTTTACGCAAACACATTTGTTTATAAAATTTGACAACCTCTCACTTCGAAACCAACTCGCATACTGACGGAAAACAGCTTGCGCCTTGGTTTATATAATGGCGTGAAGTAATCACATTGAAAAACTGTATTTTATTTATTTAAGCAATGTGTATAAGATTTATAAAATAATTTTATTGTCCAGCCGTTTAGACAACATTGTTGTGGTGATAAAGTATATTTTAATAATTCTTTTGTATTTAGAATTAAATGATATAATCGAACTTTAAGCTATTTTTAGAGGTTCTGTAAATATTTTTTTATACAATAGTTTTAAACATTTTAAAACGTTTTGTTATTTCATCTTTTAGAAGAATAATTTATTTGTTCAAAACATAATATTGTTTTCTGATAAACAATATAGAAATTTTCTAAAAACTGCATCAAAAACCGCAAATTATGCTGCGCTTGCGGTAAGATACCCTTAATTGTCATAACAATGAATCGAGAGATCGAAACAATTTTTCTTCTAAAGGTAAGCAACAAATAATAGATACTTGATTCAGTTAAATAAAAACGAAGTTTTACATAATACTTGGAACATAATTCAGACCTAGAATCAAGACGTATAATCGGTTTTTGAAGTCTTTTGTAAAAAATTATAATTTATTTTCTTTTCATGTCTAGCTGTTAATTTTTTACGTACTGACTCAATGCTTGTGACCTAAATAGAATTTGTTGTCTTTCGGTGTGGGCGAGTGCCTACATAATATATTATCATTGATAATTTATCAATAATTACCGCTTATTCATAATTTATTCAAATTAAACAAATGAGGAGATTGATTTTGCATAAACATTCAATAAGTTAAATTAGACATTGCTATTTTTAGACACTTTCAAATTAACCACGAATGGCGAATAATCGGCAATAATTCGTAATTAAAATACAAAAAAATTAACAGAGCTAGGCAGACATTACAAAACACCACACATCACTCTGTCCTGTCCTTCAAATACACTGAAACTTTCATTTCTGAAGTCGAATAACAAGTGTGAAATATACTGAATGCAAGCACTGCATCTGTGTTCGGGTTAACTCTTGTGACACAAATTGCGATGGGTATGACTTATGGTAGATTCAGACTGGGTCGACGTACGTGCCCATCGCTACGCCTAACAATATCTGGACTGCTTAGCAACCATAGATTTTCAATGAAAATTTATGTTTTAGAATCACATTGGCCACACGCATCGCGAGGTGCGATGTCTGTGGCCATTTTCATAGAAAATGTATGGGTTGCTAAGCATTGTTTGAGTAGCGATGCGTACGTACGTCGTCCAGTCTGAACCTACCATTAAGCTTCCAGTTCACGTTGGGTCAATGCATTGGGCCAACGTTGGCGCCAATTCGCCAACGTGTAAATGCAGTTGGCGTTAAGAGCCTTGTGTACTCGGCCAACGTTGGCGGCCAATGCAACGATGCGCCAAGCGGTCATGTATACGTTGGGCCAGCGCATTGGCCCAACGCGTTGTCCCACTGTGAACTGGTAACTTTATATTGGTTCACCGGTGCGCGGTAATTGCAATAATAGTGCAATAGCGAGTACCTACTTCAATGCCTATCTAGTATCTAGTGCCCGGCCTAGCGCCTGTCACCGGTGACTGTGACTGTAGGTGTTTTTCTCCCGGTTCATGTTCGGCACACATTAGCGCCATGAACTTGACCGATATGCATAAAAATAATAATATGTTTGTTTGACCTTGTTTTATTATTATCGACGTTTTCTTACCGCGCGGAACGCTGGCAACAAGCGCTCGTTCTCAAACTGCTAAGACGCGTACCAACAATATTTATTATTTTTTTTAATAAATGCTAACATCGTCGGATCTGCTGTATCTGCCCTGATGATGGACACTGCAACTCTTTACGAAACGTCGGCTAAAGAAGGAGGTAGCGCAACACGGCATACCCCAAAAACAAACAACGAAAATGCTTTTGGCCGTGAAAATTTAAAAACGTAAATGCTTGTAATTCTAAATTTTAGTTTCACAATTGTATTAGAAACAACCATCCTACGATGGTACATACTTCCAATTCGTTAAATGTTTTATATTTATATTATTTGTTATTTGCACTGACCAGTGTTAACAAAAAGTGTTATCTTTTTATTGTGTTTTTTGGATATTACTATGTAACAATTTCTAGACATTTGGTTATACTGTCTTTTTAATACTTTTTGGAGCATACTTTGTGATTTTTTTCTATCGAGGAAATTTTACAACGTTCAAGGAACATGTTATAAATCGCTAGAAATTGGGAATCTTGGCGATATTTTAACGTCTAATTACAAAAAAAAATCAAAAGCTGAAGAAAGTATTTGAAAATTCCTAAATTTGTTTGTTTCAGGAATAAGATTTTTCTACTCGGTGTCCTTTTACACGTATCTACCCTATAGACTTTTTCTGTTGTTATTTGGAGTAAAAAATGTGTCATTTTGCACTCCAGAGTTTTTGTTTTCAATTAAAATTAAAAACAAATATTTCTTTATATATAAATATATTTTTTAAATTGAGTGCTACAAAAATGAATCTGTATAAGATATGGCATTCGAACTTTTTCCATTCCAATTTTTTGCTTCTTTTTATCGTGCATATTTTATGAAATTTAATATATTTTTGTGGTTCTTTCCAGTGCACAGGAAGCCTTTTCATTGTCTTGTAAAATAGCCGCAATTATCCTGTTTTAAGGTAAAAACTATGCACATGCAACATGATATGTAAGTATGTACTTGTAATGGACGGTGTCCTTGTAATGACATGTACACTTGCAACAACAGGTGTACTTGTAAAAACCTGTATACTTGTAACAACCGGTGTACTTTGAATGAAAGGTATTCGAAACAAGAGTAATGAATCGGCCCCATGACAGATTATATGGTTACGAGTCTCACTCAAACGCCAGTATTATATTATGTAGGTATGCCTGTATGGGATACTCCTCAGATCTTATAACTTGTTCAAAGCATTCAAACATTTTTTCCTTTGCGCCGAGAGCGGTTACGTCTTCGATAGCTTGGTATGGTGCCGAGGATCTCAAACTTTAGAGCACTGCGTAACTAGCACTAGTTTTACTAACAATTTAAAAAAATATTTTTAGATTGGGGTCAACGAAAACGTTTAATGAATTTGCATTTGTAGTAGTTGGTTTATTAATCCTAGTAACATCGCAAAACGACGGGAAAGACAGGATTTTTTATCTCGATTATTGACCTCAATATTTATTATTGCGAATTAAGTGTTTTTTGTGGAAAAATTATTTGTAAGTTCCATAAGTTTCTGACAGATGGCGGTGTGAGTTAATTTATTGAAACAACACTTAGTTATCTAGATTAGGTAACCATCCAGTAGATGGCGTTTTGTTTCGTTAGCCACAGCAACGCGTGGGCGGGTCAGCTAGAATACATATATATGAAAGTAGGGGTGTTTCCTAGAAGTGATCAAAACTCTCCTGGACACCAATGATGTAAACAAATTTTCCGCTAAGCATAAATTTTTACTTAATTTAATCTTCGCTCAATTTTAATTAGTGAAAGCCGCTGTTAGATTGGGAACATGTATGTATGTAGTTGGTCGCAACATTACGCTATTCATCTGTTACCCGATTCTTTGTTTCGTGGATTCATCATCATTCAACAGAATCAACAGAATGACTAGGAGAATACACAATGCAACCATGTTCTTAGTTCTTTTAACATCCTCTTGTACTGTCTTGTTGAACATTGTGCATTCACATTCGGTCCTTACTTTGAAATACTTGGTCGATAGACCATAGAGATCCCATGCTTGACTTTGTACCTGTGTGGGAAATGATATTTCATAATACCATACCTTTCACGAATCCTAAGGAGATGTGTCATTTTTTTTTCTTTAAACGACTATATAATACCTATATTGTACATTCAAAATTTAACGAAATAAATAGTGTGTAGGTTCTTTAAAGCGATTTAATAATATTTTTTTATAAATCCTACGAATGTGCGATAATAGACAAAAGATACCGATACATAACGGTCGGTAAAGTAAATTAATAAATATAATGGTTTTAAAACAACAAAAAAAGTGTTTTATTTTTACTAGCTGATTATTATTAAGTATTATTATGAAGTATTTGATTCACTTGTTCGTTTCCAGGAAAAATATAACTCCATTCAATCAGTTTTATTCATTCATCCTATTTCTACATTGTTTAGCTTTCAGATTAAACACACGAGTCATAAAATGATTCATTCAATGCTTCTAGAAATAAAACATTGTTAAGCAAACTGTCGCCATTCTTGCTGTGTTATTTTATGTAGCTCGTGCATCGGTAATAAATATTATTTATAGATTTATACACATAAAGCCGGCTCAAAGGTAAATTCTGATGCTATAAACATTTCCCACGAATGCAAAATATTATAAGATGATTGAATGTTTGACTTTATATATTATTATAGGTCGATTAACCTGCAGTAAATGCTCAGCTAATTATACATTATCGCAAAATACGAATTATAACGATAATTTTTAGGCATACATTTTTTCCTCTTTCTACCTATACTATTGATGTATTCAAGATGGAATGTTATTAAATTTTATTGTAATATTAGGTCCTTACATATGAAATTGGCGTTTTGCCGTACTGGCAACTTTGATCTCAAGTATCTTATCTTTGGTTAGGAATTCCAAATACAAATTTATACAGCTATTTACTCATGTATTTGTGTTTCGAAAATTATAATTCGTTTGTTTTTTCCTTAATTGTTTTTTTTTTTCTTTGCGTCACTTAGTTTACAAAATGGAAAACTTGAAATATCGCGTTATTTACGAGTACGAGTTCCACCGTGGCACCAGTGCTGCAGAAACGGCTCGAAGGATTAATGATGTGTATGGCGACGGTGCCGCAAAAGAAAACCCAGTGCGTTTTTGGTTCCAACGTTTTCGTTCTGGAAATTTCGACCTGCAGAACAAGCCCCGTGGACGGCCGGAGACCAAAGTTGATAATGAAGAATTAATAAGAAGCGGATCCATCGCAAACCAAAGAAAAAAAACAATTAAGGAAAAAACAAATGAATTATAATTTTCTAAACACAAATACATGAGTAAATAGCTGTATAAATTTGAAGTTGGAATTCTTAACCAAAGAGAAGATATTTGAGATTAAAGTTGCCAGTACCGTAAAACGCAAATTTCATATGTAAGGACCTAATATAATTATGATTTGGCCTTCCACACTAACGACCATCTTGATGTATGTTTGTTTCACCTCCAACTTCTTAAAACGTACGCGAAACCAGCAAAGATCGTTTATTTTGTGGCAAAAGTGTTTGACGTAATTTGTTGCGTGACGTAGTTGTTCACTAGAAAGAAATATTAGATTTTTATCTATTGTTACTTTTATCGAAACGCCTCGCCGCCTTGAAGCTATCATCTACAAGGTATATATATATATATATATATATTTTTTTTTTGTTTTTAATTATTCATATAACTGATTAATTTCTCAGGTGCGGGGCATACGGCATTACTATGTCTACCTACGTTAAATTGTCGTGAAAACAAGCTTATGTGCCCAAGCGGTTAAATTGAATGCAGTCCGCCAGAGACCATACCTAAAATATTTCTAACTGCCTAAATTTTGTGTTTGAAAAAATATCTTCACAACGCTCATGGGAATAACTTGCTGTAAGGCAAAATTTACTCCCTGCAGACCACGGAGGAAGGAATAGATTCCTATCTCTATTCTCTATTCCTTCCTCCGTGGTCTGCAGAGAGCAAATTTTGCCAACAAAACGGTAAAAATCAATGCTTCTTTCGATTGCGTCATAATGCACTTTCTTTTTGATATCAATTTTTTGGTTTCAGTGTTAATAATTTTAAGGTTCACATGCCCTCACACACGGAGAAAATTTTTATTCTGAAATACGATCATTTTCTCTATACTCAATACTCTAAAAAAAAAAAAAATTATTCGTAAAAACGGTAAAAAACAGGACTAAAGTTCTTACGTAATTTCGTACGTATACCAACAAATTATTCTTACATTTTCCCGCCAATAAACACTAAAAGAGTGTTAATTTGTTCGTAAGAACTTCAGTCCCGCTTTTAACCGTTTTTACGAATAAAATAAAATGAAAAATTTCTTTGTATAGCTAATATGTCGATGGTCATAGGCCCTGAAATTGCTTTCTTGAGATTGACCAGTTTCATCAGATGACAGAAAGGGTAAATATTCCCTAGAATGTTATATTGCTAATAGCTTTGAATATTGTGGAATAACTTGTCTTGTTATTATTAGATAATTTCGTTTCCTGACGTATCCATTGTGCGCACATTCTCCCTACCGCAAACCCAATCTTGCTTTATTCACAGAAAATAATACAAATCCTCGTTATTTTGCTTACGTGTCGTAATGTCACAGCGACCCAGATACATAATAATTTGGGAGAGAAATATTATTATGGGCTCGGGGGTAAATCTCGCGCAGATAGGACGAATAAAAAATAATCATACATACTTGTTGGTTACGTAAAGTAACTAGGCACAGTGTGCTTACAGCAGGCATGGGCAAACTTTTGGCTGAAGGGCCCAATTACGAATTCTTACAGAATGGCGAATAATATATTAAAAAAAAGAAAAGGGAATTTGAACAAAAAAATAAATGACTCTCTTAACAAAAAACAATTTAATCAGACGAATAGAACTGTTTCTCCTCTTTCGCCTTTTTAAAAATAATTTAATGGGTAAATTTTGTAGTGAATATTCTTAAAACTGTTTGTAAATGTTAGCCTTACTATGGCTATCTAATTTGTTTTTAATTTCTCACACCTACCAACATACTCACACATACACTCACACACATATACACTACGCACATCACCCGGTAATTACAAATAAGACATTCAAAGAAACATATCATAGGTACCCACCATGAAATATCATTTAATATATGTAAACTGTCTCATCACTGTAACCAATGTACTGTTTGTTTCTGTAATAAAAAAAATAAAAAAATAAAAATTTGAGCGGGATCGTTGTGGTTTGAAGTTTAGTCCCAGCGTCCCGTCACTATGTCCCGATTGTAAGGGAGGTCTTGTCAGAAGTGGCACCTATCAGTTGTGGGTAGCCGCCATGTCCTTTGCTTGTAATAGGCCTGAGTGGCGAACTTATTACATACATAAAACTAGTGGCTAAGTAATTGTCTTTAACCTTAAATTATTAACGACTTTTTCGTTAACTGCGATTACAAGAGACGGAATCCTGGTCTCTAAAAAATTGTTAATTTTTTCAGGTTAATGACAATTCCTTATCCTCAAGTAGAACCTTTTGTCTTAGTGCCGCTAGATATTGATTGATCCCTTGCGAGGAGGAGAGATTTTGTAAAGCATCTCTGTAGTCCTCTGCAGAGATATTATTTTTTATTAGTACTGGGTCAGTATCTTCAGTAGATACTATTCTGTAAAGATTAAAAAGACTTTTAAAAGTTCTTTGATATCACAGTGGCTGTTTATTGTTGTTTCGTACTTTATACAATTTAAGAGTTCACATGTCCTTATAACTGGGAAGATAGGTTTTGTCTGAAGAGCTCTCGCAAAAATAATGATTCTGCCTACCCGTCTTCAATTATCTTAGGCACAACTCGTAAAAGACACCACGTGACAACTAAAACAATGTTAGAACTGTTCATAGACTAATTATGATACATCACAGATGTGTTGGCGGTAACGATTATTGGGGTTGCAAGTTCTCTGCTATGTCGGATATCCGAGGGCCAGAACAGGCGATAGTCCGGGGTGTAGAAGAGACAAACAAGGTCCAGAATAGAATCAGGCTGGAAGTCAGTGGCAGAGCGTAAACCCGAAGTTAGCAGGTATGCAACATCACAATCTCAGTCGAGTAATGTCAGATTGCATAAGCAATATACTTGAGTCAGTGTTTGTTTTAGGTTTTTGAGATTTTTAGTGTTTGAGATTTGTAGTGAGTAATTTAGTAGCTTCATTTTTTGTTTGCCCAGGCCTGGTTTTCATAGTAGACATTGGGGAGGGGGAGAGAGAACGGGGTGGAGCTCTCTGCTCACATATTAGCGGAGACGTCGATAAAAATATAGCCTTCGAAAATAAATCTGTGACGGAAAAGAATTTTTCTTTTATGCCTATGAATAATAGAGTAATGGCAATTTTGTGTTCAATTTGGGCTGATATTGACAAAGAGGATGGTCTGCCGCAAACTAGGTTCGTGATTTTATTATTAGCAAAAATTTATCTCTTGACATTTATGGAACTGGGAGAGGGAGAATGAATGTAGACATTTATGGTATGGAAACGTGTGTAATTTTTTTATTATTTTTATTTATTTATTTATACGCCTATTGGGCTTTTACATACATAGTTATAAAAAATATTCTTAAGATTGTAAGTTCACAGTAACAGTAGTAATACATAGTATAATCTATCCATTTGACATATTATAACAGCAAGTAACTAGTAATGCATACGATGATTATTTGTAGGTATATAAACCTGTTGTACAAAAATAAGAATTTGCCTACTCCTAGTTTTAACAAACGTAATTTAGCTATAAAGAAATGTAAAGTTTATATGTACATAGTAGACAGTGAGAGCAGTAACATGGTATAATACGACATAATAATATAGTGTAAAGTATGGGGCCTTTGAATTAGAGAGTTTACGAAATAATTGTTGGCGGTATTGTTAACATAATATACCTAGATCGTTTGACCAGTTATTTTTAAACAATAGAAATTTTCCTGCTAAATGTGCTTGACCTTAGTGAAACAATATATTGTCAGTTTATTCCACAATAGGTTAATAATAATAATTATTGCAATAATTATAAGCATCTCTTAACAACAATAGTAGGATACCCTAGCTGTGCACCATAAGTAGAAGAAAAATATTAAAGACAAAAAAAATCAAATAACATTTTATCAATACCGCAAATCAATAAACAAAATATGCATGTAACTTCTTGTTCCATGTGCGTGAGTTACACAGAAAGAAATAACAAACAAGTAGTAGTGAGAACAGACTCCAACACAGAAATAACAATTTAAGTATACAACAATTAGCGACCGCAATTTTATATATCTACACTCGAAAGTTGTGGCTTATCAGTACTTCTTTTATATCCTGTTCACTTTCCGGTGAATCCGTATCACGCGGTGACTGCTCAGGTAAAGTTGACTGCAACTCCGATGGGCCTGCAACGGACGGCGGGCTCCGGCCAGTCTGAGGAAAATTACTGGCTGCAATATACCCTGGAGGGATGTACTGGCCGTTGACCAGATCTTGATATTTCCCCATGTCTGCTTCAAAGATAATGTTGTTGATCGCGTTTTTGACGTGTGCCAAAGTTCTCGGGTCGTACTTTCGGAGTTCGTTGCTGATGTGCTGACCATAAGTGAAATACGGATCGTTGGAAGGACCCGTACTGGATTGTCTGAGAATGGGGACGTCGAATGTCGGGACAGGAGCTGATCGCAATGGATCTAGGTCTTCTTGGGCCCATTTTTTTCTTTTTGGTGTGTCAGTGGTGCTGGGGGTGTTGGTGGTATTGTTGGTGGTATCTTGGCTCGATTCTTCCGGTACAATCTAAAATGAAACACATAATAAATTTCACGTTACAAAATTATATATTAATGCCCTTCTAAATTAAATCCAAAGTAAATTGGGAACTTCAAGGGAACTACCGTGCGTCGTAAGGGTCAACATAAACCGAGTGCTGGTTAATGATCAGCATCTCGGCAAAGGGATGTAATAAATACGACAACCAGTAAAATAAATAATTATGACAAAAAACTTACAGTTTCCTCTGCATCATCTTCGGTGTTATTTGGATTATGTTTGTTCCTCATAAAACTAAACAAGTCGTAGGCAAACCATTTGGAAACATAAACCTCCTTTTTCCCTATAACAAAAAGGGAATACATTAATTAAAACACTGAAAAAATCTTATTTAATCAAAATTATCAACATGTTTCGAAACCAATGGTTTTTCTTCGTCAGGATAAAATGAAAACAACCTTTCAAACAAGTGGTGTATATAAAGTGATTGGTTTTTATTTAATTAAAATTGCCACAAGAAATTGCGATTTTTTTAAAATATAAAGGTTTGTTGGCAGAAATAGAATATGCAATCAAAATAAATCAAGTAATTACGTACATCCAGCAGAAAGGCTTTGTTTTTGTCGCGACTTTTCACGTCTGTAAGATCCTAAAAGTGATGCCATTTTATTTTTAACTTCGGCGGCTGATATGTTTAAACTTTGGCCAATATCTTCCCATGCGTTCTGTCTGATCCTCTTGTTTAAGTAATGTACGTGAGAACAGTCCCACAGTAAGCTGTGGTTCTTGTACAATTTGATCAGGGTTCGACTGCGCTTTTGATCTATGCTGATCATCGTATGTTTATGTGATTTTTTCGAATTTATCAAATAAGACCGCGCGAGGCGTGTGTACTATCCGGAGTGAGCGGCTTGCTCGCACTGAGGCGTGAGGCGCGAGGCGGGCGGTCGTAGGGCGCAGGCGGGTTTGCGGCGTTTGAGCGCGCTCGAAGTACAAGAACACGCGGTCCGATATCCGATATAATACTCCGATGTTGTTGCGCTGCTGTGAGATAGTGTGCGCCCGAGGTATATATATCCCGTCGGGCGAGGCAGCCGCGTATCGCCCTTGTATTACGGTACTGACACACATGCTCATCAACTGTAACTACACATATGCTCATAAACGAGCATGCTTGGTTTGAACATAGTTATGATTGAGCATGCTCAATGCCAACAATTGAACACACGTGCTCGTTTATGAGCATGATCTTGTCTAATAAATGTCAACAAATAGAGTTAATTCCATCCCCTCAGAACTAACAAAATAATCTTATTGCTTGCAGCGCAATTATTTAAGAATCTTTTGACGAAAAAAAAAAGGGTTGATTTGGGTCCAATATGTCGATGGATATATTTACATAATAGATAGAGTCAGTCTCATCCGCACAGAAGTCAACAAAATAATATTACTGCTTGCAACGCAATTTCTTAAGAAACTTTTGGCGAGAGCAAAAAAAAATTAAAATATCGATTTGGGTTGTGACTGAGACCGGATCGAAATGAGCATGCTTATAAATCTCATAAGTCATAATCCAGCCTTTTCAAACATGCTTATAGCACTTCCCCTTCCACCGGCGAATCCAGTAGCATGCTCACTGACCCACATTTAGCAACACTAGGTAGCATTTGCTCATTAGTAGCATGCCCTCTTGCTACTAATGAGCATGTCTCAGTACCATTAGTGCCTACCGACTACCGTTTTCATCCGTACTATCTGAAGCCACCACATCGAAGGGGCTTTGCCATCTGACCATCATTTTTTTACGTCAAGGCAAATTGTTCGATCACTTCCGACATGTTTTACCTCACGCCACTGTCTAGACCTAGACCTGCACGCGGGCGTTTCCCAGATGGTTGATCGCGGATGCCGGCTCAAAAAAACAATAATAGGCAAAACTCCTTCATTTATCGTGCATCACACACTTTCAATGCACACTACACACTCCCAGCCGATCTCTCGATCCTTTATGACAACTATAGATACTCATCGAATGCTACCACCATTCTATGGACTTCCCTTTTCAAACTTCAACAACCATAAAATAAAATCCAAGATGAAAGAGCAAGGGGCCTACGGCCCGGTACTCTGAAAGCCATTATTCAAAAGTCACAAGTCATGGACTTCCCTTTTTTTTGCATACCATTATTAGCATTCGTACAACCAGATCGAAATCTCCCATCGTACGCCCATCCCATCCTATCCCCATTTCAAAAATTTGTTATGTAATCTTTCTTACATAATTATAATTATCATTTTGCAGTTATCCTTATTTCAATATCTCTATCTGCCTTCCCATCTGTGGTAAACGTAATTCCCAAATACACAAACTCATCCACCTGTTCCAAGTATTCATCATTCACAACTATATTGCATACTGTTTTCATAGACTCTCAAACACCATGACGGTTAATGAAAGACCACCATTTAGTATCTGAACGTTGCTATAAATGTCAATGGCCGTTTTTAGTGACCATATCTGAATAGTTAGGTACTTCCCTGCCTTCCTCTAACCCATCTCATTCCTCTCCCTATATCCTTCAGTCTCACAACATTCTCCAATTGCGTATACCATTCTCAATAACTCCGGTTAGCAGGGAGTACCTAGTTAGGAATCTTGTGCGATATTCACATAATAAATTTAAAAAAAAAAAAAAATTTTTATACATTTTATTATCGATCAATCTCGAGACGCGAGACGCACGTCACGATATTGTTGCGTGATTTGTGATTATGAGTGTAAACAACGCACGTAATTATTATATTAAAGTTTTTACGACGCGCCTGGCAACAGCCCCGGCCGGCGTTCATTCCATGGCAGGTACTCTATTTATATATATTTATATCCATATTTATGTAAGTCAGTGCTTCTCAACTTACGTGTCTCACCTCCCTCTTTCAATTGTATTTTTTACCGCTTTCCTAGGATATAATAATTCATAAACTATAAACAATAACAAATAACATTGACAACATCGAAAACACACATCGCACATCCCGCAGAAAAGGGTCGTAAGTCAAAAAAGTAAATTTTACAGGTGAACGTAACAAATTAATGATGACATTGATGACTGATAAAACAAGCGACACTAGCGACATGTCACGGAGATAGAGTGATTTAACTTAAATACGGTTTTCGTGTGGCATAGATTAAAATAAAAATTTATTAAAAAAAATATTAATTTTATACATCCTGGCGAAAGATCACCATTCCGAAACCAAAGGATGATTGAAATGTCACGAACCTTGTTTAGTGATCACTGATATAACATATACTATATGAGTTCATTACGAGTCATTATTAATTACTAAATTACTAATTACTTTAAAACTTAACTCAAACAACAAATTAATGTTGATAATAAAGCACAAATTGTTGACCGTTGTGAAACTAATCGCTATTATTACAGTTTGTGTAAAGTTTCTCTGTAGTTCTCTCTCCAGAGATATTGTGTTTTATTAGTATTGGGCCAGTATCTCAGCACTTTTCTGTATAGAGTAAAAAAAGTTCTTTCAGATCACAGTGACTGTTTATTGTTATTTCGTACTTTACAAGCATAGTTTAAGAGTACACACGTCGTTATAACTGGGAAGCTAGTTTTAGTCTCGCAAAATAATGAATTTGCCTATTCGTCTTCGGCTATCTTCGGCACAAGTCGTAACCAACACCATGTGACCCGAAGATAACATAGAAAACTAAAACAATGTTCATAGACTGATTATGATACATATTACAGTTTGTAAAAATGAAAGGTAGCAAATCGGAAACACAACAAAACCTGCCATTGTTCCGCTTGCCTGATGGTCCGTAATTTTCTTGTAAAAGTATTGACCCGTGCTAACAAACATTCAAACAAAAGAAAAATTCTCGGAAACTTACGGACAATTCTCAAGATTCCCTGCGAAAAGATAGAGGTATTTCGAAATACCTGTACAAAAGGTAAGATATAAAATAGATAAATTCATAATTACTAAAATTAGGCAATGTCCTTTCCAAAGGAAAAAATAAAGTGTTTTCGATGATTTATAATATTATTCAGTTGAAAAAACATTTTCAATCATTTCTGTCCTAATTTTATATATATTTTTTAAATATTCTATCCACGCAGAAGGCCCTGAGGAATATAATTCCCCTCAACTTTGGGGATACTGTGTGGAGGGTCTTTTTGAAAAAGACATGAAGTTCTGGGAAGGAAAAAGGTATGAGGGGTGGGTAGCAGTAACGGAGCTATGAATCTATCCCTCCCACCGCGCTGCGAAGCACTGCGAAGTGCACCGAGAGACTCCTGCTAGAGAGGTCAAAAGGGCTCTTTCAACCAGTCCCTCTCGATCCGGTCCGCTACGCAGTAGGTGGGCGAAAGCATCAGCCGCCAAGACCTATACATGATCCTGGGCATCCCCGCTAGTCACCGAACGTAGCGAACCACTTCAACCGGACCAATAAATACTTCCCGGGGTGGCGGTACCCATACCCGCCGCACAACTTTATAGTCTGGCGTGACCATTAGAGTGAAAACATTGCTTTCTCTCTGAAACGTAACAGCTAAACGTAGCTTTTGTCCTGCCGCCGAGAGCTTCGCCCTTACTCCTCTTTCTATTACACGCTTCGTTTAGGAGAATGAGAGAGAGGTTTCAACGTATCTATCGGCGGCACGCCTTTAGAACTTGCCGTGATAGTAGCTTTGTAATGAAGATTTGTGTTGTTCCCCATTGGGCCCAAAACGCTCATAAATTTCGCGAGAAATGTTCGCTCTCCTATAATTCCTACTATAAATCTTAAATGGAAATATTTTCAGCAGTTTTTCCTGCTTTATGCACTATCTTTCGACAGTACTGCAATTTTTTTAATTTCATTTATAGTGAATACCTCACAAGAGTTTCGACTGCTCCCGTCTGGAGCCAGTGAGACTATGGCATCTCCAAATTGGGGTTTGTTATGTGGCTGAAGGTAAGTAGGAAAGGGAAGGAGATGATGAAGAGGAAGGTGGGGAAGTACCTGGCTATTTAGATCTAGTCACTAAACACGGCTAAAGCCATTTCAAGCAACGTTTCAATTCTGAATGGTGATCTTACACCAGGGCGATACAAAGAGTATCGATGGAACGTGCCGCAAATGTACTGTACATTATTTTTATTAATGAATTGTGAAACAGGGTTCGAACCCGCGACCTTCGGAAAGGCAGTCCAACGCCCTACCGCTGGACTACGCCGGCCGTCAAAATGCTAAAATAATGCACAAATTTCAAAATTTGTACGACCTATCTTTGCTGGAGATTTATTTATTTATCTAGTTTTTAACGCAAATGTGTATAATGGTGTGTGCCCGAAGTAAGGTTAATTTTCTCATTTTCCGCGTGAAATTGATCAAACATTTTAATATATATAAAAATTCATTAATTCATTTTAATCAATTTGATAAGCCTATCAGAATCCCTGCACACTCGATCGATAACGATCGAAAGGATAACTATCGATAACTTCTCATCGTTCCCTAGCATGACTACAGATCGCCAACGAATAAGTCACAGTTCACAATGACTACGTGTTCTTAACATATTCGACATCAACTGTTGTTTGTACGTTAGCGATGTGCAGTTGTCCTAGGGAACGATGAGAAGTTACCGATAGTTATCCTATCGATCGTTATCGATCGAGTATGCTAGGGCCTCTGGGGCCCAGAACCCCTAGCACGGTCGATCGATAAGGATAGTATCGATAACTTTCGGTAACATCTTATCGTTCCCAGCATGACTGCAGATCGTCAACGAATAAATAAAAGTTCACAATGACTAAGTGTTCTTAATATATTCGATATCAACTGTTGTTTGTACGTTAGCGATCTGCAATTGTCCTAGGGAACGATAAGAAGTTACCGAAAGTTATCGATACAATACTTGTCGATCGACCGTTCTAAGGTCGGAGTTAGTTGTTCTTTCTATAACTAATGTGAATTCTCGGCGTACTTTGTGACCTCTACGCATTATCCATTATACAAATACAATTTCTACAAAATGTTTGGACTTTTTAAAAAAGTGTTTTTCTATGTAAATTTAAGTTATGCAAAGTTAGTTACTCAATTAACTACATTTATAAAATGTTTTCTGGGTTAACTTTCTCTAACTTCTACCTCGAATATAAAAGTTCTACGGGGCGTTGTATTGTATTTTTTTTGTTAACTATTGTCGTAATTAAGTTTCGTGCATAAACATTTTAATTTATAAAAAAAAACACCGTTTGTTGACGTACACTTTTTTCTTAACATTAGATCCTCACAGGAGGTCTTGAGGAAACACACCCCTCAGGGTCTGTCATCTTTGGGGATGCTGTATGGAGGGTCTTTTTACGTTCTAGGAAGGAAGAAGGTATGCGGGGTCTTCAGGAATCGGGGGGTCAATGTGTTCAGGAGTGACGGACGTATGAATCCATCCCTCCTAGTACGGTGCAAAGCGATGGGTCGAGAGAGTCCGGATGGGGAGCTCAAAAGGGTCCCTCAACCGGTCGGCAAACGCATCCGTTGCCAGGACCTAGAAAAACCATCCCATGAACCCGGGGACCCCTGCTAAGTCACCATATATGGGAACCACTACGGCTTATTACGAATAATTTTATCTAGGCCAGTGCTTTGTAAACTTTGCTGCGCGGATATTGGAAGCTTTTTATGCGATGTAATTTTTTTTTCTATGATTATACATTACATGCCGTAATAGTAACAGACTTTAAAAAGCGATTCCTAAACTTTTTGAATTGAAAATGTAGATTTCGTTCTGATCTAGGATATATAATAATATTTAGATGACTTTTATACGTATAGCGCCGTTTTTTGTGAAAAATCACCTCAAGGGCGATGTACAAAATTCAAAACATTTCTACAATCTTACTTCTAACTACAGACTAGACAAACATTATAAAGGGTATATATATTTTTTTATTGAAAATGATTGTATCTTTTGCAGGTCATGTAAATAAATTGGACATACATAGTTTTCATTATAAATGTGAATGTACTTTTGTATTGTGGCTAAATAACTAACGTATTTTTCTCTTTTGTTTCAGGTAAGAGAAAAATAGCACTCATCTTGTCTTCGGCTCTCGTTTGTAGTGTAAAACGTTGGTAAATATTAATATTTTTTTTAAATATAATATAATAACGTATAGTATTCCCACAGATAGGTCTTACGGGACGCCATCGTTATAGTATCTTTTCTTTTTAAGCGCCCTTAAGGTGATTTTCTCACGAATACGGTGCTATATAAATTATCCGAAAATTATTATTATTATTATAAAAAGTGTGAGAAGGAAGCATTTCCGGTGATGACGTAGGTACTTACGACCTCTCTTTGGAACCACTTCGGTAATAATAACAAATCTTGAACTCACGGAAGACATTTTTAGTAATACTGCATAATCCATAAAAAAAATCTTGGATTTTCAACAGAAATATTCCGTTAATAGGAAATTAATATTTGTATTTTTTTTATTTTAACAAAGACAAACATTCCCAGGTTGCGAATAACCTCACAATATTTGAAAAACTCGTACTGCCACCACAGTAAGCGGAAGATGTTGCTTGTGTTGTAATGGAGGATTTTTGCAGGCAAAAAAAAAAAAAAAAACATTTCAGATAACTAAATAGTAAACATTTAGAAACGCTTTAATTAAACTAACAGTTAAGTATTATGTTATGTGAAAATGGGCGAATTTAACTCGTGGAACGCATTACAAGTATTAATTATAAGATGGCGTCCCTGGGAAGAAGGCGCTGCGCTGCAGCCCAGACTTTGGGAACCACTTGCAGAGCCTTTAAATTATTTTTTAATTTCTTTTATATATTCAATAATATTATTATTCAATGTATAAAAACAGTTTATTATAAACAAGTTCTGCTTCGTATTTATTATTAAGCGTTACAGCTGTTTCGCCCTCTGAAGGCATTATCAAACTGGTGTCGGAACCACTTACAGACGATGAATTTATACTAAATCTAGATCAATATTTACGATGACTAATTTATAATTTCTTAGTAAAATGACTGAAGCTATTAATGGTTTCATCATTCAGTCATTTTACTAAGAAATTATAAATTAGTCATCGTAAATATTGATCTAGATTTAGTATAAATTCATCGTCTGTAAGTGGTTCCGACACCAGTTTGATAATGCCTTCAGAGGGCGAAACAGCTGTAACGCTTAATAATAAATACGAAGCAGAACTTGTTTATAATAAACTGTTTTTATACATTGAATAATAATATTATTGAATATATAAAAGAAATTAAAAAATTAAAATGGAGTTCTACAAAATAAACTTAATAACAATAAATACCTTTAAATTATAGTCACAGAGCTTCCTGCTGCCTGCATAATTCACAACAATGCAACATGCACTGACCACCGACAACTACTATTACTACTATTGATTTATTATTACTATTACTATTATTCTCATTCAATGAGCAGGGAAATAATGCGCCGGTTACATAAAAGTCTCGTTGCACTTTTATTCTTTTTTGTATTTTACTACTGGGGACGTTATTTTGCATTGAATTATAGAAACCATACATCAAATGTTGTAGAAATGAGATCCTGGAGGCGTACATGTACTGCGTACGTTAAAACCTTTTAACGGTGTTCATTCGAAAGGTAAATTTCTGATCGACTCTAAAATTGACAATGTTTGTTTTTGGATTGCCTTCCAAAAACCTGAGGCAAATATTTTTTATATTCAGCTAAATATTCCGTTGTTTAATTACGTATATTAATTAAAACATGTTGTCAGTCGCTCAGACGCCGACGTCTGGGATTTTTTTTAAAGCGATTTTAACCCTTATGAATAAAGAAACTGTACAACTGTTGCTTTTTATTTCAGTAATGTAGCCTCTCAGAAAGCTCTGATATTAATTTTCTATGATATACGGCCATGTGACCAAATGTCAGTGGATATTCAAGAAGTTTAAGTTGCCTTTTTTATAGAGAATACCTCACAAGAGTCTTAACTGCTCCCGTCTGGAGCCAGTGAGACTATGACATCCCAATTGGGGTATATTGTGAGTATGAAGGTAAGTGAAAAAGGGAAGGAGATGGGGTAGAGAAGGTGGGGAAGTATCTGGCTATACAGATCTAGTCACTAAACACGGCTAAAGCCATTATTAAGCAACGTTTCTATTCCGAATGGTGGTCTTACACCAGGGCGATACTGAGAGTATCTTCCACTCTGGAACGTGCCGCAAATATAGTATATATTATTTTTATTAATTGTTAAATAACACAAATTAAACAAATAAAATTTATTTGCGCACGCCGGGTTCGAACCCGCGACCTTCCGATTGGGAGTCAAGAGTCTTACCACTCGACCACGGACGGCTTGTAAGCTTTTATAGTTGATTGGAGGTGAATAGGAAATGGCGACATTCATTGACCGATGGAAAATACCCTTAATTCATAATCAATCACTTGATTGAAAATGGATTATTTGCTATCTTACTTTATTGACTACAGACTACATACGGTATCGGAAAGGTGGCGGAGATAGGAACTGCTTCTAGGAAAATTGATAGCTGGAATATTGCAATTATTTGATTGCATAATATATTAGCGGAAACAGGCGCCAGACTATCGCCGATTTATAATGTAAACATAACATCGATATTAGATTATAGGTGATCGTAGTTTTCTCAGAATTTCTCCATTCATAAACATATTATATTTAGTGTGGGAACAGAGGAACTAACACGGCACCATATCGATAAAGAAAGAAATATTGGTAGGCTAAACTTATTATTTGTCGACGTTTGTTTATCAATGTTAATTAATTATTTTATTTTTTATTAATTTATTAACATTCCAACCCGCTGTACTACTTATGTAGTTTGTCAGCAGGGACATAATGATAACATTTGATGGAATAACATAATACATTTTCAAACGGTATACGAGTATACAGATGTTAAGCATCGTACTTGACTTACTTTAACCAGTGATTCCTGACATTATTTGGAGTAAAAATGTAAATAAAATTTTGGTCTCCGGTGACATTTTTAAAGTATTTTTTTCTACAAAAACATATAAATCATTAGGTATTGGGAAGTTAGGGGCAGGGTAAGGGGTGGTTGTTTGCTTGGCTTAGAGACCAGTGACGACATGTGGAAGAACTTTTTTTTCTTTGATTTTGAAGAAAAAGTTTTTGAAAAAAAAAAATTACATATAAAAAGTCACCGGAGACCAAAATTTCATTTACATTTTTTACTCCAAATAATGTCAGGAATCACTGGTTAAAGTAAGTCAAGTACGATGCTTAACAACCTGTACTTATGTATAATGATGATGATAACAATTAGATCAAATGGTTAAATTACAGAATAGTATACATATAAATATGTAAATAGCAGTATAATCTTTATACAGGATGTCCGGGAGTAAAGTACAATAACTTCGGGGGGCGATTCTACATGATGGTAGGAGTAAAAGAGATAAATAACTTTTTCCGAAATTCCAACTTTTTTTTTTCCGTACAAAAAGACGTACCTATTAAAAATCCTTAGTGTGAGGTACAAACTTACCGATCAATTTGCTATGAGTCAGTCGGCGACAGCGAGTTGGAAGGTTGTTATTGCCCGCATCGTAATAGCGGAAAATAATAGTGCTAGACGCACATGCCGTACTAATTTTATCTTTTTACTAAATAAGTACCCTTAAAAGTTGGAATTTTGAAAAAAGTTATTTATCGTTTTTACTTATACTATCGTGTAGAATCACCTCCGAAGGCAATGCAATTTACCCCCGGACACCCTTTATAATAAGCAGAAACTCCTGGATGATTCAATGCTCCAAAATCCTAAGTAGAAACGGCCTGGATGAAAGCGATACCCAGAACCGAAGAAGTACAACCTGAGAACGAGGAGAGCCGACCCCAACAGCCTACCTAGGCAATGAGTTGGGACAGTGAAAGGAAGAAGAAGACCCTTTATAATAAGCAAGTAAAAATATATATGATATACGTAAAAATGAGTATAATCAACAAAACATCAATAGTTTTGTATATAGAGGTAGTTTTGTGCGGTATTAAAAAAAAAAAAATGATTTTCCATTTCCTTAGAATTTAGAATGCGAACTCCAATTACGAAATCAATGTCTTTGTTAAAAACGCCCGCAGTGGCAGCACTGACGCATTTTATCAAAATTATGCGCATTCCTTTTATAAAGGTGATTTTATGCATCATTTTAGGCATTTCGAAAGTAAGAAAATCTCATATCGTCTTATTTTCTTCCGCTTGAACCAAACACGGCTAAATCCATTTCAAACAACGTTTTGATATGAGCGATGGCGCAACTTAGTAGAAAATTAGAAATAGATGGATTATATAAAAAAAAAATTATGTTTTTTATGGGTTTATTTTTATTAATTTAAATTTACATCCGGTGAAAAAATGACTCGTATCTACGATACAAACCTAAATTATATTGGTATAATTCGGGTTGTTTTGGGAAGCCCGTTGTTACTGAAATTGCAGGACATCATTACATGCGCATACCTACTATGTATGTATTATTCAAGTATACATATTATTTTTATTATTCTACCAGAGTCTCTGGTTCTCTTGTAGCGTGTCGGTAACGATCTCGCCTATAAAAAATACTCCGGGGCCATGCTGACTATGAAATGGGCTCTCCTCTCGTAAATTTAAGACTGGAGGAATAAGCATATTCATAAAAT
Source organism: Limnephilus auricula (assembly GCA_951813805.1). Lineage (NCBI taxonomy): Eukaryota > Metazoa > Arthropoda > Insecta > Trichoptera > Limnephilidae > Limnephilus > Limnephilus auricula. Next base: position 7,992,466 of record OX638407.1, on the reverse strand, counting down.
GCTTTTTACTGCTTTCTTTTTCATAGCTCGAGAATCATTTTGTGGGTGTGAAAATACTTGGAAGTTATTAAAGAAATCTGTAGGAGTATTTTGGCCCAAAACTTTTGGGCAATCTGTAAATACAGTTAAAAATGTGAGGATGATTTAAAGTTTATTTTTCTATTTTTCATTGTACTAAAAATATTAATTTGTAAATCACCACATTCCGAAACGGTTCCAACTGGCTACAACGCCATTATGACATAGAAACCGCCACTGGCTGGTACGACGGTTGTGACCAATGTTGCCCGGCGTGACGTCAACGCCGCCGAATTCACTAATAAAAAATAACATGTCTTTTTGGCGGCAAATCGAAAAAAGGCACATTTTAAATCCATGTAGAAAATTTATTGGTCAACATCAAAACCAAATAAAAATACTCGTAATAATAAATAAAAATATCGTAATTTTTTTCGATCCACAAAAAAACTGTGAAAATATTGGTGTAGGTACTTATACTATATCATCATGTATATCATTTTGTATCGTACCATCATTTGTATCCACTTTGTATCGAACCATCGTTTGTACCATCCATAACGGTTGTCCATTTTTATGACCTTTTTGAAGAATCGTTTTACCACAAACAGGAGTCGGCCAAGCCTCTCGGATGGGTGTATCGCCAATGATATATATCAGATCTGTTACCGGAAATGTATGAAATCTAGGAATTGTATACAACTCCTAGGAAATGTATACAATTCCGAAGCTTTTTTCGTTGTTTGTTTTTGGGGTGTTATGCCGTGTTGTGCTACCTCCTTCTTTAGCCGACGTTTCGGACAGCGTTGCAGTGTCCATCATCAGGGCAGATCCGGCAGATCCGTCGATGTAAAGAAGGAGGTAGCACAACACGGCATAACACCCCAAAAACAAACAACGAAAATGCTTTTGGCCGTGAAAATCTAAAAACGTATCCAATTCCGACGCTATTTAGGAAATGTATAAAATATTGTTCAAAAATTAGTTAATGCATACATATCCTGGGAAATGTTTACATTTCCTAGGAATTGTATATAATTCCAATATCGTATTAGGAAATGTATAAAAAGAATGCTTTCTGTAATAAAACGCGTTGTTTTATTTGTTATATTCTTTTGAAGTTAAACTTTCATTTGGTAAGTAATCAGTCTGTTATTTAAGTAATTAACATGGTTTGTGATACAAAAAAGTGCCCCCTTTATAGCGCCTGCTCGCGTCAAGGTAAGAAAAACAAACATGATTTGTGATACAAAAGAAAGTGCCCGTTTATAGTTATATTATTATTAAATGTTTTATATTTCCGATTGAAATGTACAGATTTCCTAGGATAGATTTCCTGTCTAATTAAATTTATTTCACACATTTCCGGGCGATTTTAGGAACTACATACATTTCCTGGGAATTGAATACAATGACGGATTACATACATTTCCGTTAACGTATCTAAAACCTCTATCGATCTTCTGCATGCAGCGTTCTAGAAATCAATTGTAAACTAAATAAAGTCAGTTGAAGAAAGGCCAATAATGTCGGACAAGTGACCGACTATGTAAAATGAAAAAAGATTGTAAATTTATTCTTCTTCCTCGCTCTTTATTTCAGAATCATCTAGCATTGTTTCATCCAAATATATTACATCATCATACAAGTCAGAATTATTCGCTTCATCTGAGCCACTTTTCTCGCATTTAGGATCTGTTGAAGACGGTATTTCCTTTTCGGTTTTAGACTTCCGAGTCGTTTTAGATGTAGAATTAATCTTACGTGTTGGCGCTAAATTCGATGACCCGTGTTTTTCTGATCTAGCAGTTGGTTTGGCAGCAGTCTTTTGCGAGGCCATGACCTTCTTGACAGCGCTCATAATTTCTATTTTTGCTGTAAATTTGTGCTCACCGTCGAATCTTCTCATGGCTGGAAGGAGAGACATCAAAAAGCATTCATCTTCATCCATATTCATGTAGACATTTTGTTTGCATCTTTCTTTGGTCAGTTTTTCTTGGGGTATTATTACTGGTCGTGTCTTTTGCGGTTTTTCAAAGCGTTTCGCTTGCCTTTCGATTGAAATATTTCGTTGTAGATTGACCGTTACTTTTTGTCGGAGTTGTCTGTTTTGAAGCTTTTGTTCTCGACTAACTTTTGAATCGCCTGACTTTGTTCTTTCTTTTCCAATATTATCCGATTCATCCTCGGAACCAGTTTCGTCTCGTTTGGAGCGAGATGGTGATTTCTCACCCTTAATTTGACTCGTTTCCAAAAATCTAAGTTGATTGATGTACCCGTATCTACGTGGCTTTGTGATTTTGTCTTCCGTTCGTTTAAATTTCGGTTTTTTCTTTAAATTCTTTTTGTAAACCTCTGAAAGGTAGATCCATCTTTTTTGAAGTTGTTTACCTAAAACAATATGAAAATGTTGCTTTTTATTCTTGAATATCATTTTAAATGAGGACAAACGCAATCAAAGTACTCTCACGCTAAACAAACATAAAAAGTAGAAAAAAAAAACTAATTCTAACTTCGGGTATGGAAAAAATTGTATCGCATAATAAACTAAATTAATACAAAGGAGGAGGATAGGTCCCAATTGCATGGCAATGAAATGTTCGGTGCATTCAACTAGTCGCTTTAGTTTGACGTTTGCTAAATACGTATAAGATGGAAAATATTGCAAGATGTAAGGCTGAGATTCTGAAAAGATTAGAAAGATGAACTCGGGTGATTTGGAAGAGTAAAGCGGATGGAAAAAGCACGGGGTTGTGTGGAAATTTTAATGTGGTTTAAGTGAGGTGTGAACTTGGACAGATGTGTGAGACATGAGAATTGATGTAATTATAGTATAATTGTCGAAGTTCAGGAATCGGTATTTTGGAGATACTACAACAAATCTAAACTACGTAAACAAAACAATTGATAATCTCTTAAAATGCCAGTACAGTCGCAAACATTCACATGAAATAGTGCAGTATATTTATATATTTAAATAATTAATTAATGATTATAAATAATAATTACTTAATTTATTTAGTGTAATTAAAAATAACAAACCTTTCAGTTCTTGGAGTTCGGGAGAAAGTTCTATCCACCTCTCTACCACATTAGCGTACACTTCACGCCATAGTTTGTCTTTCTTGTCGCCATATTCCGTACATCCCCTGTCGTACAATGCCGGTCTCTTTCTGACCTCGCGAATCAATTTTCGGACGTTGATCGGGGACATGGCAAAACACACAACCGCCTAGAGCGGCGGACAACCGCGGAATGCCGGAATTATATAGTGGCAACGTCGCATGCGGCCCAATCGCGCCAAACTCCAGCGTAGTACGGCCACTGTTGCCAGGTGTCTTGAGTGCATGCTTTGCATCGATGCATATGCACTGCGTGGCAGTTTGATGATTTGATATCATGGACGTCCTCAATCCTCATTGAGGGCTTTCTCGTTTCGAAGTCATGAAGTCTGGCATCTTCTCTGCCTAGCCTTCCTATGTCTCTGCTATGTCTTTACTGATTCATGAATAATCTGTTTCATATCTGCGGTCGTCAGAAGTGTATAAACAAACTTCTTCGACGATTAATTACAAAACTACTTTCTGGCATCATTTTTAAACAAACCGTAATCAAACATTTTGTTTTTAAGAGCTTTATTTACAAATAATCAAACTTATTAATTGTGGTTGTTTGTGATGTGCGTTTTATTAGTGTCCCTGCAAGAAATCTGGTTCAATGACCTTAAATTTGAATTTAGGAGCATTTTTCAAAATTGAGACATATTTTTCGGACATGCGATAAAGTAGATACCTACCTATAATCAGAAATTATGTCACTTTAATTAATTGTTGTGAATAATAGACGTACATAAGACACAAAATATGTTCGTTTTAGATTTGCATAAAAAAGATTTGTATTTATTACCATTTTTAGGCGCCATTGTGTTGTTTTTCAAAAAAACTGTGCTGAACTACATGATAAGGTCTACTTTTACTTTTTGTTGTGTTTATTCTCTTGTCCAAATTTAAACCATTTTCATTGTTGGCGCAAATATGAATCTTTTCATACCACGACAGTCAGCGATACCAGATTACACAAAACGCTATTTAAACATGAATAAAAGTTTTTGCTTACTGAGTATAAACAATGTTAACAATGTTAACAAACTTACGTATGTATAAACAATGGAACAAACAATAATATAAATATGTATGATGTCTTTTATTCCGCTATAATATTTCAAAGTTTCATACTTCACACTGGAAAACTGAAAAAAATATAGGATATATTAATTTGAATGACTCGGTTTTTAAATTTATTTTATATTAGCTGAAGTCCCCGTCGTTTCCCGGACTTAACACAGAGTTTTTCGAAATATAATGTAGACTTTGCTCGTTTTCCTGTTATATTGTTTGTCTCGGAATGCAACTGTATGTAGATTTGTATAAAAACAAAATCTAAAGCATCGATGACACGGGACTAGTTTACAAGCTACTAGCCGGCGAATTCACTGTCTGCTAGTAAACTTCGTATTGTTCACAATCTGCTAGTTAGTTAGTAAATATGATTACATTAATGAATTCGCTGGCTAGTAGCTTGTAAACTCGCTCAATGTAATCGAGGCTTTAAAAACCACTTGCTCGCTGTCCGCTTTGCATCTGACCGCCACAGATACGTAGATAGAAAGATATAGTTTTAGAAGAAGCAAGAGTATCAATAATTACATAAATAAATATTTGGATGATTTGTCTAGCGCTGTTTGTGTGAAAAATCACCCGCCAAATTTTTATGACGCTTTTAAAATTTATAATATACAAGCTTCTGCCCGCGACTTCGTCTGCGCATGATTAGTACTTCTATTAGCCTATTTTCATTTTCTAGGTCCCATCTATGTTTATACCAAAATTCTTAACCGATTTATTTAAAATATCTATAATTATTGATTTGATTCAAATTATTAGGCCAGTACTTCAAATAAATTCACTAATTTTCTAAATTTGGTTGGTTTGCAAAATGTCGTTCTCGAATTTTGACATTTTCTATTAAACAATAATTATTAATTATAATATATTGAATAGCTAGCTTGAAATGCCTATACGTTATTCTGGCGTATGAGCTATATTATTGTAAAGTTTCATTAAAATTCATTCAGTAGTTTGAAGTAGTAGCGTGAAAGAGTAACAAACACACATATATCCATACAAACTTTCGCGTTTATAATATTAAGTAAGATTTCATAATCTTACAACAAACTAAAAACAAATTGGATAAACCATTAAAACAACTTATTATGTCTAAAAAATTGCATCCACCGGTTCATCAATCACTGATAAAAAACGTGATGTGTAAAAATGTACAGATATTGATTTATTTATTGTTTTATAGGCAGAAAACACACAGGACTATTATTACGTAACATTCAAGAAAATAACCCAATTTCGTTTATTTTTTTGTGTACTTTTCATTTCGACATCCTGGGTATCATTTCCCCACCCCACCCCCACCCATCCGATCGATCACATCGTTCATTGCCAATCAAAATACCGTCCGGGATAATTCCATCTCTTCGCACAAAATAATAATAATATCGTGAAATTTCATCCTCGCCCGGCGCGGGAGAGATCCTCCCCTCCCCCTAGCCTCATCCTCACCCTCACCATCACCCTTGCATCCCCGCCCGGCACGTCCGCCCAGCTCCGCCCGGGGACCGGACGGGCGGAGGGCGGCGGGCGGTGGGATGAGGGCGGATGGGGATGTGTGTGTGTTGTTTCAATGTCACGGGGCGGGCGGCCCGGGCGGGCTGTGGGGCGCCGGTCGATAAGGGGCGCAGTGGGGTGGCACGTACGCAGGGCGCACTCGCGCAGGGGTGGGGGCGGAAGGCATCAATCCAGCTATGCTCAAACTTTGGAACTGGCACTAACCAAACAACTAACTGTCCGGAGCCAGTGGAACTACGGTATGTTATGAAGCTAAATGGAGCGTGGAAGGGAAGAAAAAAATCCTGAATATTCAGCAAACATTCGCTTCTGGCAACGTTTCGATTCTGAAAGTCGGTCTTTCACTACCATCTACCACTCTGGAAATATTCTACCACATTCGTGAGATCAGCGGATCTTTTTAAAATGTAACCGAGTCTCACCGTTGAGTTTGATAGCCGATTTGAGTTCTTGCCTGGAGCCTACATAATTTATTATGCTTTACAGAAACAGGAAATTAGTTTTAATAGATTCAACCTTGACATCAGGTTGCTCTTTCGGTATTTCAACGTTATATGCTCGAAAAAATAATTTTATTGATTCCTGCTGCCTGACGAATCCGTGTTTAATATTTGCATACGGCGGACATTTTACGCATTAGAACAGGATGTTTTTACGACTTGTTCTTGTGTCAACGGCTTGGCTGTGGATGACACGCCGACTTTAGCGTTTCTACCCTCTCATGATCTCTTCCAGATCTAGGTTAACTGATTCTTTTCCCAAGGCCCCCCGCAACTCCATATCCAAAGATAACATTTGAGAGAAATCTCGGGGAAATGTGTCAAGTTATTTTAAGATTATATGAGAACTTTCATAGTTTTATGAAGCTCTGAAACTTTTCACACAAAACCAGTCCTCTTGCAAATATTCATCAGCACCGATTACCTCATTTACACCCTTTCGACCTTCCACTTTTCCTTTGAAGACCGATTTAGGGACTTTTCACTTGTTGCTTCGTAACAGACAGTGTCTTAGATACTATATTATTATTATTCTCTTCCTCTGCTTCGTCCTCCTTTCTTGATTGTTTTCAAGTGCTTTCTCACGCAGTTCGCTTTATTTTGTGTTTACCGAAGGAAATGGCCTTTTTCTTTTGGATTTCAGAATCGGTGTTGGAGCAATAATTTTCTTCAACCGTGCCTAATATTATTTTTTTGTACGTTTGCTGATTTGATTTGTTTTTAATGGTTTTCGATACCGTGATATAAATGTTTATACCCTGAAGATCCAGAGTCATCAATGTATTTGACTGAATTTAAACGGGCTTTAAAAACAAAATTATTTAAAAGTTCATACCATTCGTCTTAACCTTAATCTCTTTTCAATGTATTGTAATGATATGTTTTAAGTCTCTGGAAATTGTTTGGTTTCGGTTTCCTCCTTACTGTATTTTTATGTTTTTTAAATGTTTTTAATGTCCACTCAGAATGATTCTTATTTTTGCGCCTGTTTTATACTATATTTTAGTTTTAATGTTTTTGTTTTGTCCTGTGCTATAATAGCGTTACTTTTTACTAATATTGTCCTATGCTGTAACAGCACTCTTATTGTTAATTTTGTTCCCTTGTTATTGCCTTGTATACTCGTATACTGTATATTCTTTATTTAAAATTACTTTTCAATACTTTGTAAGCACTGTAGGATTATTTTTAAATTTTGTTATAGTTAAGCGCACTTGAAGTGAAACATCACAAAACTGCGCTATACAAATGCTTTGTTATTATTATTTATTATTATTCTAAATTAGACTCATGCTTCTTTAATTTCTTCTCATTGTGTACAATTAATAAGTACAGGAAATCCTAACATTTTTGGGGGTTTATTTTTAGAAGTGCCTACGAAAAAAACGCCGAAACAATATTTTGACTTCTATATTAGATTCAATCGAGCACCTGACATAAGAAATTCATAACATTCAATAAATAAGGGACGTTAAGGAGTACTTTCTGGTACCTAACTCGAATGACCAAAAAATCATTTAGGTACTTCTAGCGTTAACCCTCAGGTTCTTCGCTGCGGTGACCGGACAACTCAACAAAGTGCTACTTCATCATTCCTTCGAATAGTCAAAACTTGGTTTAGTAGGTTATGTTAGGTTAGGGGGTATGTTTAATGAATTTTCAAAGGGGTGTTGAAATGTTACTTTGTTTGATACATGGAACCTTTCGGAGCACCATCCATTGAAGAATAGGTAGAACAAACACAATATCTCATCTGTCTTCTATGTTATAAATTCTAAACACTAACTTGATTTTAAATTATTATTTGTTTCTGAGCAGGTTACACTGTAGGTTTGCCTTACTTTGTAAAACTCATTTACATTATGGCAGTTTTAGCATATTTTAAAAGCTTTGTTGTTCAAAAAATCCCAGAGATAACTTTCCCAAATAAGGCAGGATTTAATAATAATTTTATGTTAATCTTGGGATTCTTGGTTTAGCGTCAACTAAAATGATGCTTTTGAGGGTCTCTCTTTCTTATCGCTAATCGCGTACAATTGATCACGTATTATAGTAGAGCGATCCACAGTAAATTGGAGACATGACATTCAGATTTGCGCCCCGCAACGTGACCAAATGCGTTGGATACCACAACCAACCGCTGAGCCGATTAAAACTAGTCGTTAAGTGTATCGTAAAGTGACTTACTTTACTCCTCGAGGGGTAACATTGCCACATTTTAACAAATTTTTATTGTCACAATTCATAAATGGTTACTTGTAGTGACATATTTTGCCAGCGAATCGTGTAAAACCTGTTATAATTGCGAAACTGTCATGTCTTTTCAAGAAACAGATTTTTCCGCACGTACAAAATCCACAGTATAATAATAATAATTTGATAATTTGTAGACCGCCGTTTTTTGTGAAAAATCATTTCAAGGGCGCTCTACATTTTATTATAATTTTTTAGGCTCCATCTATGTACATTTATTATTTACAAATAGATACAGAAAACCTACTTACCAGGCAGGTCACTTCCGATAAACACTTTTATGCTTGGAGAAGATACGACTTTGCACGCGGAGGACACTATACAGGGTGACCAGGTTAAAGTGCAATAACTTTGGGAGGTGATTCTACATGATAGTGTAAGTAAAAAAGATAAATAACTTTTTTCAAAATCCCAAATTTCGGGGTACTTTTTTGGTAAAAAGATAAAATTACCACTATTAGGTATTTTCCGCTGTTATGATACGCGTCAATCAAAAACAACGTCAACACAACGCGTCCGTCGGACTCACAGCAAATTTATCGGGTTTAGTTTGTACCTTACACTAAAAATTTTTAATAGGTAGGTACGTCTTTTTGTATGGGAAAAAAGGTGGAATTTCGAAAAAAGTTGTTAATGTTTTTTACTCCTACCAACTTGTAAAATCACCACCCGAAGTTAATGCACTTTACCCCCGGACAACCTATATTTAAAACATTGGACATTGCATAATTTTACATTTGGTACCCCATCACTTTTCATATTACATTTATAAGAATATAAAATATAATTTTTCTGAATATTTTCCATTTTGTAAAATATTTTTCTAATGAGTCAATGTTACCCCTCAAGGGACAAATTAAGGCAGTTTTACTTAATCTGTAGGCCTTGTTCGCTGGGATTGGACAAGCCCCGACGGAACGGACTATGGTGAATTGCATCAACGAAATGACGCTGCATTACCAACTGAATTTACATCTCGTTACGTTGAACGTACTATTGTGAAAGCATTACACATACAACACACATTCTCGTTCAGTAAAGTTGTTGCTTGTTTTATGTTTTTTTTACCCCGCCAAAAATTCAATAGAATTATAATATTACTAGCACAGACAGACCCGTGAAAAATGTATTTAAAAACAACGCTTGATGGTTTGGGCCTGTAGAGCGGATGGACCGAGAAAGGAGTGTAAGGAGAAGAATATATGATGCAAATGTAAACGGTAGAAGAAGTCGTTGACACCCGAGGAAGACATGCCATGATCAAGTGAACCAAGAACATTATTTTCCTCATGGCTTCCTGTGTAAATAAATGTAAAAAAAATAACAGAAGTTTTGTATGAGATGATGTATGATGATGAATGAAACTGAAGATTGTGTGCCACGACCGAGTTGTTTCTCCCTACCCCTGCGGGGAAACGGCATGATGGTTGGCTTTTACTTTCAGATTCGTCTGATTTTTTCAAAGACCATGCTCTATGCCAGATGATCTATACAAGGGGATACCCGGCGGTGATTTTTCCACACAAACCTATTCCCTATTTATCTCTCTGGATTTTAACCCTAGAGAAAATATTGTTTTCACATAAAATAGATATCAACTACTAGCGTGTCGGTACTTTTTGTTTTTTTTTTATACGTTACTTTTTATAGAAGTTATGAATGACCTTCCAAAAATCAATAAAATTGACTGGTTTAAACGCCGTCGAAAGGCGTTCAGTATACAAACTAGACAATGTTTTTTTTTAAAAAGCAAAACGGACAGACATAGAATAGTTTTTTTAAATGTAGTTGGTAAAAAAAAAAAATTGAAAATCAGTCCACTTTTGGAGGAGAAAAGTGGGGAATACAAAACCTCGATTTTAGTTAGGTATTAGTAGCCCGAGGTGCATTGTCCCTTTCGATCAATATCCGATGGAGTAAGAGCAACAGTGACAGCAACAATTTAGTAAAATCTTCATTTTCAAATTTCTCCACCACCGGGTATCATCTTAAGCATCGTACTTGACTCACTTTAACCAGCGATTCCTGACATTATTTGAAGTAAAAAATGTAAATAAACTTTTGGTCTCCGGTGACAGTTTTGAAATTTTTATTTTATTTTTATTTTTACAAAAACATAAAAATCAGTAGGTTTTGGGAAGTTAGGGGTGAGGTGAGGGGTTGGTTGGTTTCTTGGCTTAGAGACCAGTGACGACATGTGATTTTTTTTTTCTTCTTTGAATTGAAGAAAAAAATTTGCAAAAAAAAAAAAGATACTTATCTAAAAAGTCAACAGAGACAAAAATTTCATTAATATGTTTTACTCAAAATAATGTCAGGAATCACTGGTTAAAGTAAGTCGAGTACGATGCTTAACACCCTGTATAGCCTGTTTTATCTCCCTGCCTGCACCCCGCAGGACTAACTTGCCAATTGTCATGTCAGTCGGGAGAGCAATCTTGCTGTTGAATAGAATTAATTCGGATTTCGATATATTTAGTGCTAGTGAAGCTTCCCTTTAAAAAATTGGCGTATTTTGTCAGAGGCTAAAAATATTCCCGCTTTACAATAAAATCCAAATAAATGGAACATTTGTTAACGTATTCGAAAACTAAAAACTGTTTTCGAAAGGTGATGAAATAGGCTTTCAAATTTCTATATTAAAAATTACTATGTATTTTTTTAAATATTTTTTTTTTGCAAAAACTTTAAAAAGTGTTGAAAATGGCTCACTTTACTTTTTTTTCTAACTAAAACTACTGATAATGAAAAAAAAATAAAACACTTATTTCATTAGATAAATGAATTATAAACCTTACTGTCACCTCACTTTTTTTCGTTTCATGTAAAAAAAAATCTTAAAAAATTCACAAAGTTCCCTAATTTTTTTTTCAAATTGCTATCGGAAAATTTGGTTTCAGAAAGGGGTAAATTTTATTTTTTTTGTGGTTTTCTTTTAGATTTTAATATATAGTTTGTTGTATTCCAATACCGTTTAGATCACATTGATAAAAAAAAATACATTTTAAGAGTTTTTAAGAATACATTTTAACACAAAACTGATTCTCCATTACATGATATCAATTTTGACGATTCGATTGATTTAAACAATTGTATATTTAATGAAACTGATATTAAAAAGAAAATTGTCTCTTTAAAACAAAATAAATCCGCAGGCCCTGATAATGTTCCTCCAATATTTTTATTAAAATGTATATCTATATTAACAATTCCACTAATGAAAATTTTTAACCTCTCTCTAAAATCTGGAATTTTTCCTGATCAATGGAAGAATAGCTTTTTAACGCCTATATTTAAAAAAGGTGATAAAACTGACGTCTCAAATTATAGACCTATATGTATACAATCTGCAATTCCTAAATTATTTGAATCTATTTTATTAACGAAACTTAATAAGGAATTAATTAAAGTTATTACACCATTTCAACATGGATTCATTTCGGGAAGATCAACTCTAACAAACCTTATGATTTATCAACATCATATAATTGAAACATTGAATAAACGATCTCAAACTGATTCAGTGTACACAGACTTTAGCAAGGCATTCGATAAGGTATCTCACAAAATTTTAATTCATAAACTAAAAGTTCTTGGTGTTTCTGGTAGCATGTTAAACTGGTTCAAAAGTTACTTGTCATCTAGAAAAATTTGTGTAAAAATTTTAGATTGCACTTCTAAGCAATTTGTGGCTTCCAGCGGAGTTCCACAAGGTTCTCATTTGGGTCCTGTGTTATTTTTAATATTTATCAATGATATTGTAAAAGTTTTTAATGGAGTAAACATACTCCTGTTTGCCGATGATTTAAAAATTTACAAAACGATTACCTGTATTAATGATTGTAATATCCTTCAATCCAATCTCGATCGTTTACAAAATTGGTGTAATCATAATGAACTGTTTTTAAATATTGATAAGTGTCAATTCATATCTTTCTGTAGAAACAAAAATCCTATTATGTTCCATTATAGTATCAATAATATTTCTCTTAAAAAGATGTCTCATATCAAGGATCTGGGTATCGTATTTGATGAAAAATTAACGTTTGTTCCACACATTAATGAAGTTACTAATAAGGCTATGAAATGTTTGGGATTTATTTTAAGAACAGTCAAAGATTTTACGTCACTTTATTCATTTAAAATACTCTTCACTGCCTTAGTTAGAAGTAATTTAGAATATAATTCTACTATTTGGTCCCCATACTATAAAGCACATCAAGTAAAAATTGAGAGAGTTCAACATAAATTTTTAAGATTCATTAATTTCAAACTCTCCATACCCATTGAATAAATTAATTATGATATATTATTGAAACGACTTAATTTAACTGACTTATCTTCTAGAAGAACCAAGAGCGATATGGTACTTTTATTTAAATTAGTAAATGGCACAATTGACGCACCTGATTTAACTAAACTAATAACATTCAGAGTACCAAATTGTAACACGAGGCTTCAAGAGCTGTTCTTTGTTTATCCTTCGAAAACTAATTATTTCAATAACTCCCCAATCCAAAGACTACATAGGCTTGGAAATAAATTTAGTTCAGTTGATATTTTCGTTTATTCCTTATCAAAATTTATTTCTGAAATTTCAAAAATTCTGTTTCCCACTTACTAAACAATGATGTAACTTAATTTGTATATTATTGTTTATTTTTCTGTTATTTTTGTATTATGATTGTTGTAAAAGCTCTATGGGCGTGAATAAATAAATAAATAAATAAATAAATATTTCTGACTATGATAGTAAGGGAGAAACAACGATTTCTGTGAGACCTATGTGAGCTGGGACAAATATGGTCTCTTGTGATTAAACGGGTTAAAATGCAAGCTCTACGTTTGTATAGTTTGCATCCTTACCTGTTATGTTTAATTATGTAAACTCTTAAAATGTATTTTAAAAATGCTTTTAAGTAAAATTTTGTTACGTTTTTGAGAGAACAAATAAATTGAATTAAATAGAAAGAACTTTATTATTTTTCTCTGAAGGAATCAGCCGAACCAAGTCATTTATCACCAACCCTGCAATTGTTAACACTAACAACTAACGACCGGCTATCCAGGCCCCCTGTACTCGGTTACTGAAGCTTAATTATAATAATAATAATTGATTGATCAACTTGTCCAACAAGAAAGTGCCCGAGGCAGACACTGCCAGACAAGGCTAGGTAAATGGATTGCCCTAACGCGGCTTTTCCCTTACGTCTCGTGTTCTCAGGGTAAAGTAACCTTCATCATTATCGGCACTGCACCCAATGACGTTACAATACATCTAGACTTGCTATTATTGTCTATAACTGATAATAAAATAAAATGGCAAGTAAGACACACAATTCTTAATTTAAACGTTATCTATGGATGACAAAGATAGAAAATCAAAGAAAATGTGTACGGATGAAATATACGGTTTGCAAATCGCGGCGATTGTTGTTGATACTCGTTGTTACTTGTGATATTTATGTTATTTCACCGCAAGCATATAAATAAACAGAGTGATTAGATTATTTGAAACAGCAGAAAGACATATGACGCGAATATGAATGGTAGAAGAAGTCGAGGGCGCCCCTGGAAGATATGGCGCGAGTGAATCAGATACTTGCGTCGGGCCATGTCAGGAGTCAGAATAATAGAATGAGGCAAGAAGTATATGCCAAGACCGAGTTGTTTAACGGTCCGTCCTCTCTGCCTACCCCTGCGGGGAAACGGCGTTATGGTTAGTTAATTAGCAAATTTTACTGAGCGACAGCAGTGATTTCGTAATTTGACTTTTATTGATAATTAATTGTAGCTATTTATTTTTTGTCGAAAGTCGAGACGTTTCCTGTGAGCACTTAGGCCATAGGCCCATTGTGCTATTCTTATTTACCTCTTTCCTTTAACAATAATAATAATATAATATAATGTTTTATTCCAGGATGTGGGAAGGATAGTGCAATCCCACACGTCCCATATAGTTATAAATACAGTTAAATTATAAATAAAACAATAACCGTGTCCCTTTTATAAAGTTCACCAGGATTGTTATTGAATATGTGGCTGTCTTCTGGTTCCAAAATGTGTCTTCCCAGGTATCTGAGCCTTGTTCCTAAAAGAGTGGGAGATTGGCACCATAGGTGAATTGGATTCTCTTCATCCTCTTCACATTTCCTGCATCTATTGGTGTTTTCCACTCTCAACATATGCATGTGTCTCCTGAGATGGCAGTATCCCCTTTATAGTCCTACCAGTTCCCTATGTAAGTGAGTTTCTGTCCATATCCAGTACTTGCTTATGCGACATGATAGATACTTTTTATGCTTAGGAAAATGAACTGAAAAGGGATGAATTTTTACAGTTGAAGATTTGTATTTCCATCCTTGAACAATTTCCCTCATTTTATGACTGGCTTTCTCGGTTTTAATGGTTTGGTTGTAACTCTGCTGTCAATAACATAATTGAAAGCAACTTTCAAATAATAATTCTACTTTCTGTGCTTTTAACTTTTTCTTGTGACTACTATTAATTATTGTATTAATTTTATGAGTTATAATTATGATATGAGTTGCAAATAATATCAAGTTAATGGCACTTATTCGGCACATAGATTATTTATTATGCATTATTTATAAGAAACTAATAATTTGTTTTCTCTTGTTGCAGGTAAGAAAATTTAACGATTGCAATGGTTTCTTCAAAAACAACTTCACAATTCCATAAAAATAAGGTAATGATATTTTAATATCTACGTCAATAAACTACAATTATTTGCAATTAAATGCACTTACTTTCCCCTCATTTGTAATGGCTTATTACCACAGTGCGTTAGGTAAGCCTTAAACCGGGCTTAGGGCCGGCATAACTATACCAACACTGAACCGGCGCGTAATAATTTAATACATAAAACGGTACAGGTTTCGCGCATGTTAAAGTGCAGAGAACTCATAATATTGTCAATATTTATCTTAATTGCTCAGAGTTTTCTTTCCATTGGAAAACCGTTTTAATTTGCCTACCAGGTTTTTAAACCCAATTTTTGCGTCCAGTTATTGTCATCCTAACGAGTGCTCAAGCTTAAAACAGAGCAATGACAAAACATAACATGATTAAAAAATATGGGTTAGGTTAGTTTTTTTTAGTTTTAAATAACGTAAGTGTTATGTTTTTTTATCACGGTTCTGTTTTTGTCACTGTTCTGTTTATGTCACTGTTCTATTTTTGTCACGGTTCTATTTTTGTCACGATTCTATTTTTGTGTCAGTTTTGTTTTTGTCACGGTTCGGTTTTTGTCACGGTTCTGTTTTTGTCACTGTTCTGTTCTTTTCGTGTGTCTGTTTATTCACGGTTGTGTTTTATTTCGGTACTCTTTTGGCGCAGTTCTATTTTTGTTTGTGTAACCAATACTTCACCGTAACCTTTGTGTAACCAATACTACAGCTGAGAAGGGCAAAGGTGGTTTTGGTACAACCTGTTCGAAGATGCCCCAAGCACCTGGGGGGCACGGGGCACAATATGACGTCATCCAATGTTCAACGGAGCGGCAACGGTAATATGGTCGACCAAAGCCGTACGAATGTGGAATTTATTCGGTGTTCAGATGTATAACCCAAGATAGACAAGACAGAGTATGATAGTGGTGAGGACGGGCTATAGGGTAAAATACAGTTCGTGCTTGAGTAGTGATACAACTTTTCTTTGGCGGGAGTTGTTACACGTCCATTCTGTAAAATCTTACTAATATTATAAATGCGAAACTTTGTATGGATGTATGTGTGTTTGTTACTCTTTCATGCAAAATCTACTGAATGAATTTTAATGAAACTTTACAATAATATAGCTCATTCATCAGAATAACATATAGGCTGTACGCTATAATTTATAAAGCCAGCTATTTTTAATATATTACAAATAATAATCATTGTTTAATAGAAAATGTCAAAATTTGAGAATGACATTTTGCAAAACAATGATTGTTAAATCAAATTTCTATTTTAGAAAATTTCAAAATTAGTGAATTTATTTGAAGTACTCGCCTAATATTTTGAATCGAATCAAGAATTATTGATATTTTAAATAAATAGGTAAAGAATTTTGGTAAAGAAAATAGGCTACTCAAAGTAGTAATCGTGCACGGACGAAGTCGCGGGAATAAGCTAGTAAATAATATTTTTAATTGTCTTCCCTTTCTGTACAACAAACTTCGACGAGTCTGCGTAACAAACAGCTGTTGGTTGAACCTGATTAAATTGTTGCCATACAAATATCATACATCTTCTTGAATATAGTTTTCTACCTTCACCCTTCTTTTAATGTCCTTATCAGCTTTTACACGCTCATGAACAAGGTCCCCAAACACACAAACTCAACCACTTGCTTCAAGTATTATTCATCTTTCACAACTAACTATATTGCAGCGTTTTCGTAGCCTCCCTTTCAAATACCTCCTTGTACTCAACTTATTCGTAATATAATCATTATTGATTTAACAAACGTACTTGGTTCATCCTAGCCTCGAGCGCCTGTAGATCCACTGTTGGAATGAAGCACCTCGTCATCAGCATACAACGTACAACATAATTTCGAATTGTTCAATTCCTCGCCTTGTCCTACGTCAATTTTTGCATAGCATCAACTCTTCTTGTAATGGTCCTTACAAGCATCGCTGCAAGTGATCAATGTCTCTAGGTAGTGTTCAGAATGGGTTTTAAAGAGTGCCTCACAATGTTCACATTGTTAAAATAAGTTCATTTGCTTAATATTTACTTAATATAAAGTTTTTTTTTAACCTCTATTTTTATTCTTTCAACAAGTGATGTTATATATTGTTTTCACAGCCTGATTTTCTTTTATTTTTGTAATAATGTAATGGTACAAAATCTACCTTATTTAAATAATTTCTAACTTTTATTTTATTCGTAAAAACGGTTAAAAACGGGACCGAAGTTCTTACGAACAAATTAACAGGGTTTCAATGTTTATTGGCGGGAAAATGTAGGAATAATTTGTTGGTATACGTTCGAAATTACGTATAATTAGGAATAATTTGTTGGTATACGTACGAAATTACGTATAATTAGGAATAATTTGTTGGTATACGTACGAAATTACGTACACCAACTAATTATACTTACATGTTCCCGCCAATAAACATTGAAACCCTGTTATTTTGTTTGTAAGAACTTCAGTCCCGTTTTTAACCGTTTTTACGAATAAAGTGATCGTATTTTAGAATAACATTTTTCTCCGTGTACTATTATAGTACATATATATATGTTTAATAATAATAATTGTATTGTGGAGCGCCGTTTTTGTGAGATATCATTTCAAGGGCGCTGTATATATCTTTATACTATTTCTAAGGACTTTACTTAGAAGCGGCTTTTAAACTTTGTACAACTGATAAATATCCTTTAATGTACGGTAAATAGTTGTTCATCAGTTGCTTAAAATTTAAAACTTATAGAACATCAAACTTTGACAACAGTACCTAATATGGGCGTGTGCCTAGTCTTGTAATTAAGTAAATAATCATGTAAAAACTTTGTACAAAAAGGTTTATATGAATAAAGATATTCTTTTTAAACACGTGTCCCAGGTACGCAATGTATGCCACGCATCACAACATCTAGACAACAAGTTAATACATCTAGTTATTATACGAGCACCTACACGATGAACTAGCAGTACTAGCACTAGGCCTAACTACCTATTTCATTGTCACTGTTCACAAACAAATTATGTGGCAAACTCGCCAATTCCTCGCTTACATAGTTTTTTTAGCAAACGAATATACTTGTAAAAATAATATTCACTGCCATACAAAGCCCTGATGTATGGCAGTGAAGCGTGGAAATGGCAGAAAAAGGATGAAAGTAGACTGAATGCTGTAGAAATGAGATCCCTGAGGCGCATGTGTGGTAAAACCATGTATGATCGTGTGAGGAATGTGGAGATCCGAAAAGAATGCAAGGCTGATGTGAGCGTAATAAGTAAGATTAAGAAAGGGACGCTTAGATGGTTTGGGCATGTTGAGCGAATGAATGAAGAAAGGAGTGTAAAGAGAATTTATGACGCGAATGTGAACGGTGGAAGAAGCCGAGGACGCCCAAGGAAGACGTGGCACGATCAAGTAAATCAGATACTTGAGTCGGGCCATGTCAAGAATCAGAATAATAGAAGAGTATGTATGAGAAGCTGTATGAATGTGAATGAGGCAAGGAGTGTGTGCCAAGACCGAGTTGTTTGGCGGTCCGTCCTCTCTGCCTACCCCTGCGGGAAACGTGCGTGGCGTGGGGCGTGATGGTTAGTTGGTTAAATAATATCGACATTTATAATATAACAAATAAATAAAACGTACCTAAACAAATCTTTCATGTTTCAATCTTTCAAATATTATTTCTGAAAATGTTTAGATTATTTTATATAATAGGTATATTTTGTTTATTTATTTATTTAAGTTGTAAACCATTGTTATTTATTATTAACCCTAGTTTTTTTTTGTTTATTACTAGCCTTTGTAAAAAAAAAATAATAATCATAATATGTTCCCAGTTTTAAGCCCTATGGGCATTTAAAACAGAAACAAAAACTTAAAGTGCATCATTCATCCCGCTTCCGCGGGAAAACTATAAAATGAAAACTTCAATAGGTCTATTTCAATATTATAGATAGCCAAACTTCCGTTTGCATCTCGTTCATTAAGCGAGAGTGTGCGACAGACGTTAGCGTATTAATAATATGAAAATATATAGTTTAGAAACGTACGCTTTCCTTCAAACACCGATCTGCGCTGTAAAGATTGGCGAGGGACGTGTGAAGGTTAGGTTGACGTATGCTAAGTAAGCAACATATTACGTTATCTGGACAATCCATACATTTTCTATGGAAATAGAAGCTTCAGAATCATACTTGTCACACGCATCGCAAACACACGTTCCCATCGGAACACTGATCTGGGCCGGACAGATCGGCGTGTGACGTGTGGAAGATAGAGAGGTGCGGTCCTGCCTCCAATGAGTTTATTTGACATCTGTTAGTGGAATTATCTACGCATCTAAGGTTACGTTCGTGGTATCTGTGGTTATGTTTATTTTGACGAATTATTTTGACAGTTCGTTCGAAATTTACTCAAGCATTTGTCGCCCATCCGATAAAACGGGAAATGAACAACTGATAGAATTGTATTTCTTCTTACGAAAATATTAATTTTAAAATAATAATCTTAGTAAATTATCCTCAAATTTGCTTTCAGAATCAATCGCAAGACGTGACAAAGCTATTAATTGCGTATGTTGAGAAGTGAATCACATAAACATATGCGCGTCGCGTACGCAATATCTAGAGACCATTTGTCATGTGGTCACACGCGATGCGTGCTTGGAACCGGTGTACACGTCGACCGTAGGAACGTAGTATAGGGTGTATCGCCGCGTATCGCGAGCGTGGGCCTTGTGTCTGTGCCTTGAAAGTGGAGGGGTGGCCATACGCCTTCCCACTCGTGACGCGTCAGTCGGTTTTAACCGTTAGAGCGAGTAGGACGTTCGTGCATTTATTGCTCGCTTTGTTGTTAAAATGGGAGAAGTACAACTAATAGATTTAATAAAACGCTACCCAGCGATCTATGATGCCAAATGTATTGGGTATCGCGATACTGCAATACGCAATGCAGCATGGGAGGACATAGCAGAAATGCATGGCGAGAGCGGTAAGACCTTTATAATTTAATTAAAATATTTGTATATATGCAACGAATGCAATCGTGTTATTTTAAAATTTTCTAGCGAGTAGAAGTGCAATAATTATTTGAAGTAATTTATTTATTTCGAGTAAAAATTATTTTAAATCAACATGAAATCTTTGAAACTCTCACGTTGAACTATTTGTAACCATGGAATGTTTGTAACCATACAATAAAGAAGAACACAAGAAATGCCTTGTGGACGTATATCGATTGGACAAATATTTGGCCAATCGTGCCTTAAATTTCCAATACAAAACTGTGTTTCACCATGATTTCTATATTCAAATGGGATGGAGATCTACGATGTCATGCGTGTGTAAGGGAGATAACCCATTTAGCACGCGGGTAAATGGGCTAAATGAAATATTTGTTTTCATTTTAATTTGTATGGAAGGCACATTCTTCTTTAATAATAATAATAATAATAATTTTGGATAATTTGTATAGCGCCGTTTTTGTGAGAAATCACCTCAAGGGCGCTGTACAATTTATAATATAATTCTTAGGCTTCTAACGTTGTTCCCAAGTAGTTATGAAAGCCGCATTCTACCGGAACTATTTTGTCCACCATTACTGGTTGTATTTGGATTGCTATTTGAAATCCCGCCATCTTGCTCGTAATAAAAGCCAAATGTGTTTTCTGTTCTCCTGACTTGATACAAACCATACAATTTTTTTTTAAATTAGCTCATCATTCAGTAAGACTTTTTTTTTGTTTTGTTATGATCCTGGTATTAGTGATTGATCGCTTTGATTAGTGATACGTTCGATTTATTCTGGTCTAACGACCGTTGTTTCCAATCCAACTGATCAACTGTTTGGGCTCAACGCTCCTCAAATGCACAAATATGTACGCTCTTTCCAACGCAACCAACAGGCGAATCGAATGTTAAGCCTCGATTACATTGAGCGAGTTTACAAGCTACTAGCCGGCGAATTCACTAATGTAATCATATTTACTAGCTAACTAGCAGATGAACAATACGAAGTTTACTAGCAGATAGTGAATTCGCCAGCGAATTCACCGTCTAGTAGCTTGTAAACTAGCCCCGTGTTATCGATGCTTTACTAAACAAATCACTTAGCTGATCGGAGACTCCGACTAATTGATCGAAACGTTGGGAACAACGTCCTAACCTAGCGTCTACTTATATTTTGGCTTATCTAAACCTTTATTTAACACTTAATGTTGACATTTTGCGATCGAGCACTGATGCAATTTGGAAAATTCCAAAAATATTTGAATTTTTTGCTATTTTCTTTTCAAGTTTCTGTTGTTGGTTGGGGCATTACATTACGTGCTACATTTTTCGAAATGGCTTCACATACCTTATGGACTATAATATTGCATATAGTAAAAATCCTGTGTTGAATCGATAGTTGAGATAGTTGAATTCTATAGACCCAAACGAGTTTCCCTTTTCCAAAAATCTGTAAATAATACATAAAATAATTATTGTTTCAGTTGAAGAGTGTAAAGACATTTGGAACAAATTACGTAATTGCTACAATAATGCAATGAATAGGCGCATTAGGACAACTTTAAAAACGGGGAGAATATTGACGCCCTGGCGATTTGAAGAACAAATGTCATTTTTAAATCCATCTATGGGAGAACGTGCAACTACACTATACCGTGATGCTAAGTCTAAGGAATATATACCGGAGAACAGTCCATCTCCTAAAAGGCCTGGAACTACGACTTCCACGCCGAATACGACGTATGAAAGGAAGGCGCGCCCTGAGAAAACTTTGTCTGAAACGATGAACATCGCGAAGAGTTCTCAAGAAACTATACAAAATAAACAAGAACTGGATGACATGGATCACTTTTTTCTTAGCATGAGTAAGATGGTAAAAAAACTCCCGAAAATAGAACAGAGTAGAATTAAAATGGATTTACATAAAGCCATAAATAAAGCAGAGCTCAAGCAGCTGGAAATACAACAAAAAATTGTAAAGCGCGAAAATCGATAGTAGGCCATTACGTTCCATCTCCGTTTCAAGATGGTGGCCGTTCTATCAGTACAGTTATTAAAAATGTGAAATCGTCCTGTTTATGTTAACTTTCTTATTAGCTTTTTTCAATAATGTGGTACCTGCCTGAAGAATGTTTGACAAAAGAATTGTTAATTTGATAGTGACGTTTCTTCGGATAAATTGTATAATTCCTTATTTGAAATAAAAAAAATATATTACTTAATCATATGGTTTATAATTAAATACCCAGGTACCTACTTACAAATCTTTGATTTCAGAGGAGATTATAAGATTTGCGCGAAACGCCGCTTGCGGTTGCTTCTTTCCTTTCCATTATGCAGAGGCAGCTTCATATTTTAAAATTGATCCAATGAGCGTACGAAGGCATCATATAAATGCACCTTATATTATTCAATGATATTCAATGCTCAGAGTTGCTAAATATGATTCAATTTAATGTACCTGTGCGTTCAACACGCTCTTCTGTCCTATTCAAAGTAAATCTATGCAAAACGAAGTGTAAACTAAATTCTTGCCTTAAAAAAATTACAATAACGTATTATCCAAACTACCAAATATTTCTCTGATGTTTCGTGTTAATGTTTCAATTGTTGATATTTATAATTTTGTTATGGTTTGGTTTGTATGTACAACGTTTCTTCTTGGTTGCCAATGTATTTATATTTTTCGTTTTAAATAATTTTTGGCTTCATATTCCTTTCTTATAAATTTAATTATTTCTAATTCCTTATTATGCTGTCTTATAAGCGGTCCACACAAATCCACAATTGGTTTTATTTTCTCATGAAACAACTGAAAAAATGTAAACTGTCGATTTCCCGAAAATGAATAAATAATTCGTGGCTCGGCTCACTGTAAAACCTACCTGCTTATATGCAGCAAATAAGTGAAACGAGTCTTTGATTCGAATTTTGCTTTGCATGCGTGGGACAAATGTGCACATTGGCGTGGGACTGTTGTATCACATACGTTGCATGCATGGGACGAGTGTGCACATTGACGCGGACTGTTGCAGTACATACATGCGTGCATGGAACAAATGTGCATATTGGCGTGAGCATGTTGAATCACATACGTTGCCTGCGTGGGACGAGTGTGCATATATTGGCGTAGGGACATTGCGTCACACACTTGCATACGTTGAACTAACGTGTCTTTACCTTTATAGTTGCCCTGTTTTATCTCCATTCATGTAACCTGTAAGTTAGCTTATCGGTGGGAGATAACAAACACATCATAAATCATAACAAACGCTTTGCGAGGCCAAAATAAATATTGGGCAGTGGGCCACGAAATTTCTCGGAAAAACATCACGTTCGCTTTTTTCTAAACCATATACATACTTGATAAAACAGCGCGAGTCGAGCCACGAATTAAGGAAAGAAACGAAGCAACCACTAGCGGCCTTTCACGATGTTTGCGGTTTTATATCGAGTGTTGAGCTTGGTTGTCTGTGCGTTCGTAAGTTCATGTAGTCCCGATACGGTTTAATAATAAACAATAAAGGCTCTATTTTAGACATATATAATAACTATTAACTCTTGTGGGTAGACAAATCACGTTGTGTTATTCCAGTTCTGCTTTCAACTCAAATATACTTTTCTTCATGTTTCATGAGGGATCCGATAAGCAATTAAATATCATTATTCATTGTCCCTTGCTAAATAACTTGCGAAAGAGTCATCTCCTGATTACTATATAGTACATCTATTTTTTTAGGCTAGGGACATGGAGCTGTTTATTTGATTTTGTCGTTTTTCTTTTACCTAATATCTACACCCTTTATTGGTCGTTAAGGCAAAAACGTCCACACAAACGAGGGGGGGGGGGGGGGGGGGGGCAAAAAACTCACTGCCTGGCAGTGACTCTACTTCCCTTATATATGTAGCTCGGTTGTGTCGAGAAATTTCGGTGCCAGAATGTTCGCGACTTTTCTCGGACCAATGCCAGACAGAATAATCGAGATCACTAGAATGGCCGCGGCTTTTTTCGTAGGATATATGTAGCTCGGTTGTTTCGAGAAATTTCGGTGCCAGAATGTTCGCAACTTTTCTCGGACCAATGCCAGACAGAATAATCGAGATCACTAGAATGGCCGCGGCTTTTTTCGTAGGATATATGTAGCTCGGTTGTTTCGAGAAATTTCGGTGCCAGAATGTTCGCGACTTTTCTCGGACCAATGCCAGACAGAATAATCGAGATCACTAGAATGGCCGCGGCTTTTTTCGTAGGTTAGCTATCTATGTGCCAGACGTAAATGTATAAAATACAATCACGCGGGCTACATAAGAAAGTACAACTACTCGATAACTCGACTCAGAGTTGACTGACGAGTGAAACGAACAAATATCGTGCGGGCTGGCGGCCCCGCAAGGGGGAGGGGGGCGCCCCCCCCCGTCTCTGTATCCGCCACTGCAATGAAGGAATGTGAATCAAGCAAGATAGAGTTATATAGTGTTCCATCCTATCAGCTTACCTTCTGTGAAACGGAGTGGTTAGATGGATAGATAAATAATTCCTTTGAGATATTGCTATCAAAATTTAAATAGCCGTTGGTTGGGCCTTTGCACAATACACAGCTACATTTACAAATCTACACACATAGATCCATATATCATAAAGCTTTGTACTTGTAGTTAGTATTGTTACATTTACTTCCTACCCTTATCCTATAGACCTGTCATTTTTTCTATTATCCACGTCCAGTCATTAATCGACCCTCACCGCGTAAACATCTCCGCATTAATATTCATATTCCGCTCTTTTTCTCTTTACCGCCGCTGAAAAGAACGTACTGTTTTCCCATTTTGTTGTCACCCTTTTGGCCCATTGTGATTTCAGTATATGCTTTGGATAATTACAATAATTTGAACATTCCGAGGTTTTGGTCCGGTTGTGATGCAACCATTGTTTATTTTTTTATGCTCGCTCCATTATGATGTAATTATGCGGAATGTATTTCCTGAGCGCTGATGCATGTGATGCAACAATGGCCTCTGCTGTTATTGTAATTTCAATGGAGATCTTGTGGCAGGGAATATTCTTTCAGTGGCAGCCAAAATACAAAATTTATTTATAATATTTTTATTTTTTTTTATTTGTGATAATATATTACAAAATTATACATAATATTTATAATACATTATTCCCATTGAGTTTAATAAAACTCATTTCGGGAAGGACAACATTATACAATTATGAAAATTATTTTTACAAAAGAACACGAATTTAAAGGGCATTTAAAGGAAAATACACAGATGTTAAAACAGACTAGGCACACTTGATACAGTTAGTTGAATATTTCATAAATACATTTAGAAAGATATACAACAGTTAAATAAAAATTGTTAAATATCTCTTAAGCTTGCTTCTCGATTGATATTTTGCAAAAGTATTTCTGACCCAGAAATTAAAATACCTACCTAAAAATAAACTAAGGAGATCTACCAAAATTCGAATAACGTAAAAAAATCTTACGAATGCATCTGTAATATATATGTATATGTATTGTGTAGATTTAATCGTGGGATTACTACAATTAGGTAACATTGAAATCAGGGTTTTAGAGTCGCACTTTATTAACCACTGGAGCGACAGAGCAATTAAAATATTTTTTCTAGGATTGCTAAATGAAATTTTTCCGCCCACTTAAAAAAAATCATACCTTCGAATTTGAATATGGAGACATACAAATTGATTATAGTTCTATGTAGCCAATGATAGCCTATCTTTTGTCTATTATCACATATTTGTAGGATTTATAAAAATAAAATAAAATAAATCTTTAACCTTAAAACATTTTAAACAATCTAGGGAAATATTTATTGTGTTATATTTTGAATGTACAATATATTAATTAATATAGTCGTTTTAATTGAAAAAACAAAATTTTAATTTGCCCCATTTTGGCAACAAAGCAATCCGAGGTTTTGGAAATAGTGCCATAATGTGGCAAAAAGCGCTCGAGTGGTTAAAAGCGTAACTTTATTTCTTCGTCAATAAATGCCACAAACAGAAAAATTGTAACGCAATGGAATCATCAAGTTATTTGAATGTGTTTTTTATAGGTATGATCTCCAAAAAAAGATATCTTTTAATTCTATAATAATTAAGTAACTCTAGTTTATTGTTTATTGTTTCTTCTTCACATTTTAGGTATGTCAGTTTACAATACAATTTTTAACCTCACTAGGAGTGTTTTTCCGTGTTTTAATTAGGCAACCAGACTTAGCTAGTTGTAGCACTAAAATTTGTGGAATTGCTTTCGTTGCATTTTTTGTAAATATTAGTATATATATACGGTTCCCAACACACAACAAATCTACGATTTAATCACATCTACTTATCACAGTAAATATACAGCAACCGGTTTTAACATTGATTACCATCTTCTTATTCAATTTCACAAAGCTGATTTCAGAGTTACCTAGTTGAAGTAATTACCCCACGATATTGCCCTGAAGAAGTTACGGTAGTAGCGACACCTGGTCGGTAATAAGAATAAAAATAAAATTATGTACATAAACTAAGTTATTATATTTTAAACTAGCTGACCCGGCTAACTTCGTACTGCATCAGAATCAATAAAGGTTGCGTTTAATTTATTAGCTGTTCGAATTGATTCAAATTACATCGATCAACGCACATTATTGGAAAAGCCGTTCCATACAATATATGAAAAAATTTATTCTCTTCATAATTATTTTTCCCGTGATTTTTTTTAGATGTTTTAATAGTTATTCTGTTAATCGGGACGGAGACAAATCCAACAAATCAAAGATCATAAAAATCGGTCCAGTCGTTCTTGAGTTATAAATGGTGTAACTAACCCGACTTTGTTTTATATATTAAGATTTAACAAAATATATTTATAATAACTTTCTACGTCGAATAATTTCCGGAGTTTTCCATTTTTGGAATCATCATGTCCTGTATAATCTTTGTGCAATGGTTCCATGACAACTCAGGACAGTGGCAATTCAACACACTTTTGAAAAGTAAAGTAAAAACTTAAAGTCCGATACGATTTGAAATATTCATAGACAAAAGTATATTGTTTCTTCAAATTAAGAGTATATTAATTGTAATTTATTTATGGGTCGTTAGTCGTTATGTCTTGTGTTGCGCTACCTTCTTCTTTAGCCGAAATGTTGGCTAAAGTAGGAATACGGCTAACTTAAAAATAAAACATGATTTAAATAAAAGTGAAACTGGCCTATAAACCTAACCTAACATAACCTATTTAACCTTGTTTATTTCCAACACTTTTCTGTGTTGAATTGCCACTGTCAAGTGCATAAAAATATTTTTCCTTTATCATTTTCATTGTTATTCCAAATGAAGAATTGGATGACCTTCTGAACATGCCAGTATTGGTTGAATAATTGATGGTGGCTGATATAGTTAGGTGTCAAAGAAGTACTTCACCCATCTTTTTTTAACCCAGATTTTTGAATTTTTCATTTTATATCGTTTACCAAAATTGGACAGGGCCGGACAGATTATCATTAAATTGTATTTGAATTCTCAAATAATTTAGTCAGATTACAACAATGTTATATTCAAAGACTTGAATCATCTCACCCTCGATAGTGAAATATCGTCCATATTGATAGTGAGCGAGTAGCGCGTCGTGCTTACCAGAGCGGAAGGTGCAGCCTGCGGAACATAGCATACTATATCTCACGCTAGGATCAAACGAGAATCTACCGTTGGGAGTTGGGAGGCACCACCCACCACCTCCCGCCCATCGGCCACCAGGGGCACACTTTCCCTGGCGGAGCGTGAATTATAACTACGGCGTTCCTGTTCAGCCGACCAGCCGACCATTGAGGGTCAAATTCTGTGCTCTTGCTGGGTTCCCTCGGGGGCAGTTTTGTTATAATTTTACCTGCGTTCTTGGCGAAATTATTATTTTCGATCAATTTTACTACCAATCAGATACCGAATACCAAAAAATATGCTTTTCCTATCGTTTCGCATAATCACTGGAGCGACAGAGCAATTAAAATATTAATTTTTTCTCGGATTGCTAAAGGAATTTTTTCCGCCCACATTAAAAAAATCATACCTTCGAATTTGAATGTGGAGATATCCAAACAGATTATAGTTCTATATTGCCAATGAATTCCCTTATCTTTTGTCTATTATCACATATTTGTAGGATTTATAAAAAAAATATAATTATATCTTTAAACTTAAAACCTTTTAAAGAATCTACACGGAGAAAAATGTTATTTGAAAAAACGATCATTTTAATAGTAAAAACGGCACTGAAGTTCTTACGAACAAATTAACAGTATTTCAGTGTTTATTGGCGGTAAAATACGTACGAAATTACGTATACCAACAAATTATTCTTACATGTTCCCGCCAATAAACATTGAAACCCTGTTAATTTGTTCGTGAAAACTTCAGTCCCGTTTTCAACAGTTTTTACTATTAAAATGATCGTTTTTTCTATTAAAATTATCGTTTTTCTATTAAAATGATCGTTTTTTCAAATTTTGTCATATTTTGAATGTACAATATATTATATAGTCGTTTTAATAAAAAAAAATAATTTTAAGTTTGCCACATTTTGACAACACAGCAATCCGAGGTTTTGGAAATAGTGCCATAATGTGGCAAAAAGCGCTCGAGTGGTTAAGTAAAATTAAAATCAAATTTCTGGTTCTTTACGAAAAATATAAGCGTAAACTACTAAATAAAGTATTTTTTAATTAAAATTATGAACGCATTAAATATTTTTATTATTATTATGATACATCTATTTTCAAATGTCTTTTAAAACTTTATTGAAGATTGGACATTCCTACCCAGGTATTGGAGTCGACAACTTTACCAACAAATCGTAAGTGGGCAGGACGTATATTTATTGCATATGTTGACTGCTGTAATGTCATAGAATTTAATAAAAATGCGTGTAGGTCCGCGTGTGTGTGCATGTTTGCCACCATTGTCATCGACAACGAGTCTATCTGCCGAGTTTCAGCTCGTTCGGATGTCAGGAAGTGGGTTAATTTCCACTTCCAAGTTTTCACTTTATTCATATATTCGTATTTAAAAATAATGTTGTATGAGTAAGATTATTTGTGACAATTTACTATGAATAATTTCTTATAATATTCACAAAATGAATATATAAACTAAATTCGTTTGCCAAACGATTGTTATGCTATTTTATTACCCATATTCGTGGCGGTACAAGGACTCACTAAGAATATTATACATATTTTTGGCTTGTGCATTCCTATTAAATTTTAAGTTCTGGCATTAAATAAAGTTTTGAATTTGCTGTTTTTTAACCCGTTGATATTATAACGAGTTGATGCATACTGAAACTTTGCTTGAAATGGCTGTAGTCGTGTTTGGTGACCGCATCTGAATAACGAGTTTATTTTTCAACTTATCCTTTTCATCTCCTTCACATGACATAATGTACACAACAGACAGAATTAAGGGGGGGATATCAAAACTCGGCTTGACTGCAGTTAGGTATTTTTGGTACTTGTACGGCCCGCTAGCGAACCACAATTTTAGCCGTCTATGGGACAGACTCGGGTAAGATTGACACCAAATTGGTAAACCATTTAGCATTTTGATATAGTACGAAATAAAAAATACACTTGCCCTAAAAATTTAAATTTGTTTACTAGATAATGGATACAGCTAGACAGACAAAAAATCATATTAGCAATGGAATGGATAGATAGAAACATCTTTTACGCCCTGAACCTTTTTTGACGTCTCCGTTTTTTACTCAATGAGACTTTGAATCTAATGGTGTTTTGACGTAGATTGTATGGTTTATAAAATGGTAATAACTGTATTTATAATATTACCGGAAAATAATGGGTGTGAATAAAGGGAGATCATAAAATAAAGTTGGGACAAATATTTTTAAGTACGTGCAATAGAAATGACGAAAGGTGGTTTTGTTTTTGAAAGTTTATTTAGACAAATTTTTTCGTACTCAAGAAAGAATATATTTCAAAATATTAGCTCAGATAAACAAAAAGTAGAATGACGCACATAAACGAAAAATCACAAAATTTAATACAAATTGATATAAAATCAACTAAATGTAAACTTGGTATGCAAATATTCAGCATAATATCCTACAAAAATTGCCAAGACTTGTGGATTTTAGAATGATATTAATTTTATCTTTAGTACTTGTGTTAAACAGTGTTAGTCGTACGGAATTTTTAAACCTCTCAACAATAATAGTAGAATATTTATTTTTATTTTTATATATAACTTCGCACAGGAGGCCCGGAGAAAAATTGTCTTTAAGAGACCCATATTGTATGAAGGAGGAAACACAGAGGCCGGCAAATCGTTTCACAGCTGAGCTGTTGAACTCAAGAACGAGTGGTAGAAGCGACCCGTTCTCATGTGAGAAATTTCGACCGTGTTTCGACTTTGCACCGGTGCTGAAGGGATCAATGACGCTAGTTCCTCTCTGAAGCATCTTCCATGTCTGAAATAACGGTAGAACAAGGATTCCATCGCGGTAGACGACCCTGAATAATTCTTGAAGCACGTGTGCTCCTGAGGCTGTTCCTTCTTATTGGCAGCTCGCTTACAAATTACCCAAAATTTATTTGACTCTCTCGACTCATCGCCTTGCCCCGCTGTGGGAGAGATGGATTCATACGTCCGCCACTCCTTTTTTTATATGAATACCTTACAAAAGTCCCACCTGCTCCCGTCTGGATTCAGTGAGACTATGGCATCCCCAATTGGGGTATGTTGTGTGGCTGAAGGTGAATGGGGATGAGAAGGAAATATTGTAATTATTTCTACAAATCTCATGACGTCAGAGCTCACCACTATATGTATATAGAATCCTTCGCGGGCGTGTGCACAACAAATCACCTATTGTTTCAGCGCAATCGAATGAATGGTATAGGATTTTTTTTATAACGCCAGAGCTCAGCACTACATATAGAAACCATTACAGGTATGTGCACAACAAATCACCAAAGTTTCTTTGCAATCGGAGTAATGCTTTAGGTACCGTATAAGGAATTACGAAGGTGTGCATTTAACAACTTACAAAAGTTTCATCACAATCGAATAAATAGTACAGGAAATAAATTCATAACGCTAGAGCTCACTTGCACTATAATATATATAGAAACCTTCAAGGGCATGTACACGTACACGAAAAATCCGCCAAAGTTTCATCGCACTCAGATGAATGCTTTAGGTACCGAATAAGGGACAAACAAAGAAACATTAATTTTTTATGTATTTTTTAACAAATTTCATGACGCCAGAGCTCACTATTATTTATAGAAACATTCGCGGATGTGCACATAACAACTCACCAGAGTTTCATCACAATCGGATAAATGGTATAGGAAATAATTTCATAACGCTAGAAAGGAAATAATTTCATACACGACAAATCGCTATCGGATAAATGCTTTAGGTTCCGCACGAGGAACAAACAAAGAAACATTCATTTTTACACGATAAAATAATTAATTATTTAATTTCTACTTTGCTTGTATAACACCCATTTCCCCATTCATTGCTTGACGGAACTGCAATGCGAGCGCGCGACCTCTCCCCTCAAATGTCCACTCATTACTGAATAAATTTCCAAAATAAAGATGAATGAAAAGTAATCATTCGGTACTGAAGTATTCGGTACTCACCTAGTAATCAAAGTACCGACTATTCAAAATGAAAAGTAGTCGGTACTCTTGATTTGATTACTTTTGGTATGGTTACTTTTGATATTGATACTTTTGTACGTACTTGTACCGACTACTTTGGTCACTATTTGTGACGCTGGAGGCGCTCTGCGCGAGAGCCAGCTGTTCACGGCATGAACTACTATGAACAAGGAACAGTATTGCCAGAGACAAAAAAATACTCCGGTGCTTGCATCGGTTAAAAAAACTCTTGAAGCGAATTACCCCGTTAGACTATAATAATATTGTATAATTTTGTGTAATTAATACGATGCAGAATAGGAAGTTTAAGATGAACGGATCCCAAACCTACCCTTCCCCTTCCCTCTCTCCCCACCCCGACTGCGCCAACAACAACGGAGGCAGCACTCCCGCCAACAAGGTTTCAAGGTTAGAGGGGTAATATACTGCATGAATTTATTATTTTTCGTTTTCATCCCTTCATCTGTGGGCAGTGGTCTAGAACCTGTCTTCTAATTCATTGTACACAACCCTTGATAATTTTACGATACCTTCCTTAACATACCTATTTAAAATCTGATTAGCTTTATTACCCTAGGTTTTGGTTTCTTGTATATTGTATGTACATTAATTTCTCATTTCTCATTCCTTCTATTTTGACCTCTAATGTTGCTACAGTGTACAAATTCGTCCTATGAAATGTTTTTTCTTATTGATTAATTTATTATTTTTGGTTTTAATTCCCAACTTGTTTAGGCGGTAAATAATTGTCTGAAGGAATTGGAAAGACCAGTTTCACAGTGCTTCGGGCATCTCTTCCCGTATTGCCTATATTAATATGTTTTATTTATGTAATTGCTTTGTTATCGACATTGCGTAGTGTCAATTCATAGAAAATACCTTCAGTGTTGCTAGCGTATATAGATTCCTTATTTATTTCCTGTCAATAGTGCTATAAAATTATCGGAAGTTACGCCTATCGATTGGATATTTGTAAAATTATCGATTTCATCGCGCTGGAGCTAGAGAAATACGTAAAATAAACGTCTGAGTCAAGTAAATGTCCAAATGGACAAATTGAATGTTCAATTGATAAAAGGGCTATCCCAACAGACAAAATGAATGTTCAATTTGACAAAAGTGCCGTCCCAACGGACAAAATGAGTGTCCAATTGGACAAAAGGGGTGTCCTATCGGACAAAGTGAATGTCCAATTGGACAAAAGTATGGTCCTTACTGACAAAATGAGTGTCCAATTGGACAAAAGGGATGTCCCATCGGACAAAGTGAATGTCCAATTGGACAAAAGTATGGTCCTTACTGACAAAATGAGTGTCCAATTGGACAAAAGGGATGTCACATCGGACAAAGTGAATGTCCAATTGGACAAAAGTATGGTCCTTACTGACAAAATGAATGTCTTATTGGGTAAAGGACAAAACGAAAGGTCCAAAGGACAAAACGAATATCCACAAATGGACAAAACGAATGTCCAATTGAAAAAATTTTATGTTCAAGTGGACAAAATTATTTTTTTACATTAGCAAATAACAAATAGGAGGCACTGAGAAAAATAATTGCCCTTATCACTGAATGGTGATATCACAATGCAGAGTGCCTGTATACTGTCAAATACATTTATTGACAAATCACTGAAAGGGACATGCCCATGCCACTCTCCCTGCTCCGCCGAACTTGGTTTGTTCCTCTCGCCCTTATGGGCAGCTCTGAGTCTTTCTTATATTATTATACTGTGGTCCATAGAGATAACTTTTTATTAACTTAAAATTATTGAATTTCAAGTTTGTTTTATACACCCTATTGATTAGTGTAGCGTTATGTTATTTACTACAGACTAAATACAGATTCTCCAATACTTTGGATGGAGATTACTTTTAGGAATAATAGATACTTTGTTATTATCTGCGTTTATTATACACTTTGCGGTTTACAATGTAGATCTCGTTGATCGACCTAACTATATCCAAAATGTTACCGTAAAACCTGGGCCTTAACAATGAAATAACAAAGAATAAAAATCAACCGTCCAATAACGGTGTATAATATCTAAGAATTAATCAAGAAGTATGTAAAACAACAACAAAAAAACAAGAGACAATAAAATTTAGGTTATGTGAAGTCAAGTGCAAACAAGGATTTTGAGTTAAATGAAGTTAGGAGCAAACAAGGATTCGAGAAATTTTTAAAGTTCTGTGGGGTATCGCTAAACATGTCTTGAATTTTGCCACTATAGTGGTTGTCATACAGTCGACATGTTCGAACGGTTGGCAAAAGATTGGTTCTTTGTAAAGGAATACGAAAAGTTTTGATGCCTTTTTTCCACTGGCTCCGGGCACCTGTGTTGTACCTACCTACACGTAAAAAAACTGCCAGAAAAACGTGATTAAATCGCTAATGCAGTAAGTGAATATAATAGGTTTTTCTTTTTGTTCTAAAATTAATAGAATTGCTTTTCTTGTTTATAAAAAATTTGGACTGCCTAAGCTGTCTTTTTGAAGAACTGCGGTATTCTTTTGGCGATAAGCTTGATTAAGAAAATCTGCTTTGCGGTGGGACTGGTGGCGGGTGGTGGGTGGTGGGTGGTGGGTGGTGGGTGGTGGGTGGTGGGTGGACACCGAGTGGTGTTTCTCCCACGAGATCCAATGATAACATCTGTGCAGCATTATAAAATTAATACGTTCCCGTTTAATGCTCTCTAAGTTCCCGAGATGAAGAGAATCGGACAGGGCCGCCGGAGAGAGCCACCCACAAAATGCCGCCCCGTAAGTTATTAGAAATAGTAGTGGTATTATATAAATGATAAGCAAGCTTATAAACTTTTTGTGAAGTTAGTACAAATTTAATATTCCTTATGAATTGATTCTGTTTGTTGTCAACGAAAATTTCTTCAGACCATTTTATAGTGTCTTTCATAACCGCTTGGACACATAAGCTTGTTTTCACGATAATTTAATCCCGTACCTGAGTTATTAATAAAAATTATTACGCTTACATCGATCGGTCTCGTGTTACTTTGGGATTTCTTCATTCGTAATTCGATTGTACGCGTTTTACCTCGTGTACGCTTCAGATGTCTTATTTTTTTATTGTTATCCTAAATTTTTTACATTAGCTTAACACAACAGGCCCTGAGAAAAAATAACTTCATTTACGGTTTATGTCATCTTAGGAGATGCTTTGTGGATGGTCTTTTTAATGAAAGGAAGGAGGGGAAGATCTAGGAAGGAAAAAGGTATGAGAGGTGTGTAGGAATCTGGAGGTCGGGGTATCCAGGACTTACAGACGTAATAATCCATCCCTCCAAATGCGGTGCAAGACGATTGGTTGGGAGAGTCCGGCTGGAGAGGTCAAAAAACCTCCCTCAACAAGTATCTCTGGATCCGGCCACCACGCAGTAGGTTGGCAAACACATCCACCGCCAAATCCCGACAAACCCGGCACCCTTGCTAAGTCACCAAACGTAGCGAACCACTTGGGGTGACCTTTGACATAGGTGTTGTTATCTAATAAATGATTCCCGGGCGGCGGCACCCATACCCGCCTCCCAAATTGTTTTTATGAAATCGGATGAATTAGAAAAAAGATAGATCAAAATAAATAAAAATTCCCCCTGGTTCGGCCGCCCATGTGCGCTGTGCACGTTTTACTCAAGGAAGCGACCCTGCTAGGAAGCTGGATAAAGAGTGCCTACAATTAAAATTTTAAGTACATATAAAACGGCGGTCCTAATTCGAACCTCGCTCAATTTTTGTCCTCGTTTCGTTAGATGGTTTTTCTGGGACAATTTATAAAAATGCTCACACTTTGTCATAAATTTAATTTAAAATATATTATCTCGACGCAAAGGTTTCGACTCGGTACCAGTGCGTTCTTATAGTGTGAGAATAGCCCATTGCCCCGAGTTCGTCTGTTCTTTTGTATGTTTAATGCGAAATTAACGAACTGAAATTATGCCGTTTTGGTTCCTTTGTGGGAAAATTTCGCTGCGGGCGTTTCTGTATTCCCATAGTAGGTACCAGCAGGATAAAATAAAACAATGTTGTCGGTAGGAAAATGGAAATTCCTAGAATTAAAATACATCAGTAAGGGAGGTTTTGAGGTTTTGTCAGTACGGGATGAACGCTTCTGCTCGTCTTGTATTCAAATTTTTAATAATATCTCGGATAAAAAAAAACAAAATGATGCGGATTAAATGAATGAAATTATTTTGTAAATTATAATATTTTTAATTAATGAAGATAATATTAGCGAAAGTCAATCGAAAATCCGAAACAGAAAATTCAGAAAAAGATACGGATACATCTAGGAGTCGAACCAGGCCCGGATTGCCAGAGGTCCTGGGTTCGATTCCTAGATGTATCCGTATCTTTTTCTGATTTTTCTGTTTCGGATTTTCGATTGACTTTCGCTAATATTATCTTCATTAATTAAAAATATTATAATTTGAGGTTTAACTCTTTAAGTTAATAAGTTAAAAATAAAAATAAAAATATTTCATCCTAGACTTGCAGATAAAGTCAATAGATGTCGCATATTAATAAAAGTGATAGAATTTATCCTGACACTATCTAGAGGGCATTTTGTTCGAGTTGAATCTTGCAATCATACATAAAGATAGCAGCCAATAAAAATATGCATTAAGAAAAATGAAAAATAATGTTGGTGGTTCCCAGTCGAAGTATGATAAAGTTAAAAATGACCGAATTGGATAGGGATACGTTGGCGCAGTGGATAGCGCGTTGGCCCGGATTGCCAGAGGTCCTGGGTTCGAGTCCTAGATGTATCCGTATCTTTTTCTGATTTTTCTGTTTCGGATTTTCGATTGACTTTCGCTAATATTATCTTCATTAATTAAAAATATTATAATTTGAGGCTTAACTCTTTAAGTTAATAAGTTAAAAATATTTTGTAAATGTTTATTTTGTGTTGTATGAACATTGATAAAGACACGAAAGGAAATGTTGGGTACCCCAAAAGAATGACTAATGTGTACTTATCGGGTAATATCACGAGAATATGTAAGAATCTGTAACCTTAGCGAGGCCGCACACCAGACATACACTTGTATTACGATAACTGTGGCTCCACCTTTGAAACGCGACACTTTTAACGCCCCCTATATTTGCGCGCAAGCACGCACACCAAGGACACGTTTGTAGCGGGTGCAGTTTGTGGCGAGACGTCAGCCGCGCTACACGTATTCTTGATCGAACGCGATCGTTTTTGTGGCGCAGTGGTTTTGCAAATATGAAAGACACTATTGAATTTTATGTGGAGTTTATTGCAGAGGTTGAAAAAAACCCTACATTATATAACCATGGACTAACTGATTATAGCAATAGACGGATTACAGAAATCATCTGGACCAAAATCGGCGAAAAATTCAATGAAAGGGGTAAGTACCTATCAATGTTTATACCTTTGGTATAGCCATTTTTTTTTGTAGCTAGGTTTTGCTTATGTTTGAATTAAAACTAAATAACTGTTAACAACTTTCTTCTTACGATTTTCGTCGAGGAATTAATATTGTAGATATTTTGTTCAAGACTATAAACTATGTATTAAATATAATTCAGAAGGTTTTACATTAACACATTCAAAGTAATTGGGTTCCGAGGTCAAACTCTCCAGGCTCTCTTCTATTTAACCACTCGAGCGCTTTTTGCCACATTATGGCACTATTTCCAAAACCTCGGATTGCTTGGTTGCCAAAATGTGGCAAATTTAAAAAAAAATTTTTTTTATTAAAACGACTATAAAATATATTGTATATTCAAAATATAACAAAATAAATATTCTCTAGATTCTTTAAAATGTTTTAAAGTTAAAGATTTAATTATATATTTTTTATAAATCTTACAAATATGTGATAATAGACAAGGAGAATTCATTGGCTACATAGAACTATAATCATATGTAATAAACGTAATCTTATGTCTCCATATTCAAATTCGGAGGTATGATTTTTTTAAGTGGGCGGAAAAATTTCCTTTAGCAATCCGAGAAAAAATATTTTAATTGCTCTGTCGCTCCAGTGGTTATACTGTGTAAATATTTTGCCATGGCACCAATCCGTTTGGTTTTATGAAGTAATTACACAAATATTCTCAACATTCACAAGCATCGTTATTCGGTCTTCCATGATCTATATTACCGGTGTTATTGACAGTAGTAGGATCAGTTTGACTAAAAAAAAATATATTATCATGTTTTTTGATAAAGTTTTATAGAACACAAGCAGCTTTGACAGTTTTAACAGTTTTCTCGACTGAACATGAAATTGAAGTTTCTAAACTCGAAACTTAGATACAAGCATACCGAAGGCACACTCTACAATCTTTCGTCCACGGGTTAACCGATAATTAAATATTCGGCGATTATTATTTAAAGATCTATTATATTAGTTAATAGGGGAAACCCTTCGTCAGCTGCGAAATAATAAAAAAAATTACTGTCCAAATTCTCCCTCCCTAGGGCCGTGAAAACGAACTTCACTTCGCTTCGTGCAACTTCGCCTCGCTTCGTCCGACTTCCGATCGTTGTCGGGTTTTGCGCCGAGTCAAAGGATTCCAAGCGTTCCGAAGTTCGAACACGAAGCGTCTGACTATACTACTCGGTTCACTTCTTCATTAACTTCGATTAACTTCGCCAGTAGTGTATTTGAGGCTTTATAATTAAAGTATGAAGATCCAGAGCTCATAGGTTTTTTCATTCTAATATGTTTTCCGTCTACAGCTCCAATGCAGTTAGGTAAATTCCACCTTTGGAGAAATTCTTGTGAAATATGTAGCCAGTCATTTGTTGTAGGTTTTTCATTTAGATTGGTTGTAAATCTTTCCATGTGACGTCACAACTTTGTTGTTGACACAACATTGAACCCAATGGTTGTTTCACCTCTTAAATACATAAGACATTGCTCGAAATGACGATCCAGTAGCCAAGTACCTGAAACGAATTGTTTCATTTTAATGGACCTGGGAAAACCAATTTTTTTTTATCCCATAAAATTATAGATCTCATTATTAAATAATCAAACAGTTTTAAAAAAGATGCTTTTTGCTTTTTGCAGGTGATGATTGTAAGTCAAAATGGAAATCGATACGTTCAGCCTACATACGATCTCTGAACACAAAATCTAAAAAAGGCTCCGCTGCTGGCTCTAAAAAGGAGTACTATTTGGCACCATACTTGCTATTTCTAAACCCTTTTACAAAAAATCGACCTCAAGAGGGCAATATACCCCTAAAAATTGAAGATGAACTACACTTAGTGGATTATGAACATGAATTTCACATAGGGGAAGCTTCAAATAATGTACCTGATTTGACATCTGCGGATGAAGATTCACAGAGACATATAGCGCCTACAGATAATTTCACCAGTCCACCTGTATCCAGTCCACAGTCCTCAAGTTTTCCAGTACAGACTCCTCAACCATTCAAATATCGGAAACATATGAGCGAGGCAGACGAATGTTCTATTGATTATTTTACTTTTAAAAAAAAGAAACTAGAAAATAAACAACAACTCGAGAAACAACAAAAAGATCCATGTGAGATGTTTCTTTTAAGTTTAGTTCCGCACATGACATCTATGTCCCAGCAACAACAATTAAACTTTCAAAGAGGTACACTGGAGCTAATCTATAATATTAAATATCGTCAGCCCTTACGTAGTTCATCAGATACGGGTTCATCAAATTCAAATTGACGAACATAACCCTCCTTTGCAACGAGCATCCGAGATTCCTCAATTTGAAAATCAATATGATACATCAATTACTTTGCAAAGAACATCCGAGACTCCTCAATCCGAAAATCAATATATAATGATACAGCAATAATTGTAAATGGAAAATCCTGGCCTGAAACTTTTTTAAAGGCAACAAAATGTATTTTACATGTCTCATCATGGCTAACATGCAATAAACTCTTTTTAAACTATACTAAAACATTTTACCTAAATTTTTATAAAAACAGTAAAAACAAACCTCCTAATAACCTTAAAATTATAACTGGCAATCACAAATTAATAATACCGTTTCTAAATTAAGATATCTTACGTACATATTTTACAGACTTAAGGAAGTACTCAATATTGACAAATTGAAAATGATTTATTTTTCTTTGGTGCAATCCTCAATCATGTATGGTATATTAGGATGGGGTGGCGCCCTTGATACATTTATAAAACCGTTACAAATAGTCCAAAATCATATTATCAAGGTTATATATAATAGAAAGAGGACATTTTCGACAGACCAATTGTACAAGGAATCTCAACTATTTAGTCTTCGCAAATTATTTATACTACAAAGCATGAAATATATTTTAAAAAACCAAAACAAATTCCAAAAATGTGAACCCAGAATAAATTCTAGAAAAAATCATTTATTTTATAGCCCCCAAACAAATACCAAACTAATGCAAACTCACAGTAGTTTTATTGCACCTCGCACTTTTAATCTATTACCAAAAAAAATTCAAGAAGCAACTAAACCAGCTCAATATCTAAAAGAGTTGAAATTGTGGCTGAGTAATGTAGATATTCAAGCATTATTTATTTAATCTTTACTTCATTCTAATTATCATTTTTGTTTCTGTATTAATTTTGTTTCTGTATATTTTACTTTCTTTTCTTTTACTACATTTTTAGTATCTTAAAATTTTAATTTTTTTACTTCGATATATTTAAAGTATTAAACGTCTTGTACAATCTTTAGACAACTTTTAATTATAATCTTACCTCTTTTATTTTTTAGATATTAATCTTGGTATATTCTTTAGATGCTCTCTGTTATTTTTAGGTACAAAAATAATATGTAAAGTCTTATATTACCCACGCACAGGCTGCGCCTTAGTGGGTTTCCCTTTCTTTCTTTCTTGCATAACTGTAATGTCAAAATGTAAAAAAAAAAATGTGACTGATTCCTCGTGCAACAACCATCCGAGATTCCTCAATCAGAAGATCATATTGTAATTTATAAAATAAAGTAGATAAAATCATAACAATAAAATGTTTGACATTTTGTATTTTTTTTGTACTGTAAACATCACTCCCAGGTATCTAAAATAACAAAAAATAATATGTGGTCAATGGTGTGGGTGTAAGAATGTGTATAAGATGACTGTTACGACGAGTATTAACTATTTTTGTTCCAAAAATACATGGTTTAAATGCCAATGCAACTAGCAATCACAATGATTTCCTCCCCATTGAAACAGCTTCCTCTTAAACAAAATTGTAATTATAGGGGTAAAATAGGTAATGATTGTCTGCCTAGGGAAATTTTGACTCATACATAATATGTCGATCATCCAGTTGAATAGTCAGACATCTCCAAATACTTAAGTTTCGAGAAAATGAGTAGTATCTTACTTTTATTATAAACGCGAAAGTTTGTATGGATGTATGTATGTTTGTTACTCTTTCACGCAAAAACAACTGAATGGATTTTAATGAAACTTTACAATAATATAGCCCATACGTCAGAATAACATATAGGCTTTATAAAGCTAGCTATTTTCAATAGATTATAAAAAATAATTAATGTTTAATTAATAGAAAATGTCAAAATATGATAATGACATTTAGCAAGACAATAAAATTTCATTTAAATCAAAATTCTATTTTAGAAAATTAGTGAATTTATTTGAAGTACTCGCCTAATACTATGAATCGAATCAAGAATTTTGGTATAAACATAGATAAGACCTAGGAAAAGAAAATAGGCTAATAGAAGTACTAATCCTGCTCAGACGAAGTCGCGGGCAGAAGCTTGTATGAAATAAATGAAACATTCTTTACAGATTAAAAATATGCTATAAATTTCCAGATTAAATATTTTTTTTACCGATTAAATATGATATAAAATAACACCGGGAGCCATAACGGTTTGGTTTATTAGAATTATATTTTGAAATATCCTACTAGTGACCCAGGTAACCTCAATATATTGTTTAATTCATTACAAGTTTTTCTATTTTATTGTTAATTTTGTTCCCTTGTTATTGCCTTGTATACTCGTATACTGTATATTCTTTATTTAAATTTACTTTTCAATACTTTGTAAGCACTGTAGGTTTATTTTTTAAATTTTTAAATTTTGTTATAGTAAAGCGCACTTGAAGTGAAACATCACAAAACTGCGCTATACAAATGCTTTTTTTTTTCACCAGATTTACAGGAACGGGTTTAGTTTTTCCCATAGGAAAAACTAAACCCTTTCATACACTTTTCCATATAAATGATCATCTAGTAAATCCACGTTATGCAAGTGTATTATATAAGTATAATTAATACAAAACAATACAAGAACAACACGTTAATCTACCAAACTATTAAATGGGAATATAATTCACCGTCTCCAGATATTTTCATATCAGAGGGTTCGGCTCTGTGGAATTCCTAATTTGACCGATAAATCCTACTGATCCCTCAATATAAATATTTAAAAAATCTTTCGTAATTCTACATGTATTTAAAATGACTGATTTTTGCATTTTTATATACAAATTCTTTGACAAATCTAATATGCCTAAATTTTTAATAAGAGAGCTAGGTATAATGCCAGTAGCCGAAATAACAAAAGGTAATATTTTTATAGTCTGAGAATGCCAAATTCTTTTAATTTCATTTCCTAAATCTGTATACTTTCTTATTTTTTCAGAAACAGATTTTTGAATATTACAGGAATTTGGAATAGCTACATCAATAATATAAGTTATTTTTTTAATTTTGTCATGTAAAACTATATCAGGTCTATTATGACCAATTGGTCTGTCTGTTAGTATAGTTTTATCATAGTAAATTTTAAAGAAATTATTTTCTAAAAATGAATTTGGTTCGTATTCATAATATGGTACTATATTATGACAGTCAATCAAGTTATGTTTAATTACCAAACTTTGGTGAATTATTTTTAAAACCTGATTGTGCCTAAATGTATACTCAGACGGCGCTAATATAGAACATCCTGATATAATGTGTTCTATTATTTTTTTTAATTCACCAGATTTACAGGAACGGGTTTAGTTTTTTCCATAGGAAAAACTAAACCCTTTCATACACTTTTCCATATAAATGATCATCTAGTAAATCCACGTTATGCAAGTGTATTATATAAGTATAATTAATACAAAACAATACAAGAACAACACGTTAATCTACCAAACTATTAAATGGGAATATAATTCACCGTCTCCAGATATTTTCATATCAGAGGGTTCGGCTCTGTGGAATTCCTAATTTGACCGATAAATCCTACTGATCCCTCAATATAAATATTTAAAAAATATAATTATTATTATTATTATTATTGGTTTTAGTTGATTTTACGAGTAATCGTACGCTTTTACAAATAACTTGCATACTCAACTCAAATTTCTATTTTTCAGAGATGTCTGACTAATCAATTAAACGATCGATTTGTAGGTTTGGTCTCTTGCCTTTCATATTACAAAACAATTAATAATTGCATAATATTTAATTACCTATACTTATAAATTAGATTAATTACTTCCATCTATTATATTACACCATAAATAAATACATTTTTTTTTAATGAACAAAAAATATAAATAAATACAGTGTTTGTCCACTTGTTCCAAAGTGATTCCCACAACCATGCCCATTTTAGTGATTCAATAAAAATGGTTAGTAAAACAACCTGAATATGGTACACACTTATTTATTTTATTTTATTATCAATTAAAATTAAAACAATAGGATAATATAATAATAAATACACTGCAAAATTGAAAAAACGCGTACTATGAATTAAGTCATAAGTCATAAACAAAAAATAAATAAAAACCAAACGGCTAACTTCTGCAATACACAAACAACTTTGCGCATAGCAACTACAATCTTGTACTAAATGACCAACGTGCAATGAACAATCGCCAAGCCAGACGGCTCAGATTTCAACTACCAGCTGGCTATAATAATACTGTAACAGTGTACAACTGTACAGTGTCCATAGTTTATGGTTACTTTATGTTAATGCTGTAAGAATAGCCGGTAACGCGATATCGAGTGACCTCACCGCGAAGGCCACACGTTATCAGCGAATACCCTCAATGTGGTTGCATCCAAATAATAAACAATTAACCAAAGGAAAGTACTTAAATTTACTTATAATAATAGATGTAAAAGCAGTTAAATGTCATTTATAATTAAATGAAAACAAATCACTTTATATTTAACACTTATTTAATCAAAATTATCAACATGTTTCGAAACCAACATAAATCACTTTATATTTAATACTTATTTAATCAAAATTATCAACATGTTTCGAAACCAACATAAATCACTTTATATTTAATACTTATTTAATCCAAATTACCAACATGTTTCGAAACCAACATAAATCACTTTATATTTAATACTTATTTAATCAAAATTATCAACATGTTTCGAAACCAACATAAATCACTTTATATTTAATACTTATTTAATCAAAATTATCAACATGTTTCGAAACCAACATAAATCACTTTATATTTAATACTTATTTAATCAAAATTATCAACATGTTTCGAAACCAACTTCGTCAGGATAAAATGAAAAAGAAGAAACCATTGGTTTCGAAACATGTTGATAATTTTGATTAAATATGTTGTTTTTGTTAATAAGTTTAGTCTATCCACTGGAGCGATTTGTGGCTCATTTATGCGCCTTTTTAAATGTCTAAGATTGCTTTACGGCTTTAAAAAGCCAATTATCTCTTGATTCGGCAAAAAAAGATTTAAAAAATATTTGTAGCTTC
The DNA here is from genome assembly GCA_951813805.1 of Limnephilus auricula. Lineage (NCBI taxonomy): Eukaryota > Metazoa > Arthropoda > Insecta > Trichoptera > Limnephilidae > Limnephilus > Limnephilus auricula. Next base: position 7,947,809 of record OX638407.1, on the reverse strand, counting down.
CACGTTTGTTATTTCGGACTTAAAACGAAGCTATTGAAATGCTTTATCTATTATAGCCGTAGATGTTGCAAATTCGAACTTCGTAGATTATTTTAGAACGATGTTAAAAATATATTTTTTAAATATTTTTTTCCCGCAAAATTTATGATCAGCTGTCTATGGTTAAAATTAAGTCTTTTTTTCAAAGATATGTACCTTTCATTATCAAGTATACCACAGAGAACATACAGAAATCGAAAATATTCTATATTGACTCGAATAAGTACCTCTGACGGCAGATTCAAAGTTTCAAACACGCAGGAACCGCGCGGTTATAAACTTTACGATTTTTTAATATTTGTTTTATACATCCTACAAATATGAGATAAACGGTATAATAGAGGTTAATTCATTGGCTATATAGCATTTTAATAAGTTTATATTTCTTTCATGTTAAAATTCGAAGATATGATTTTATTTAATGTTGGCGAAAAATTAAAAAAATGATCGTCCGGAAATCTCGAGCAAACGAGGCAAATTTATTTATTTTGCGTGGTCGCTCCAGTGGAACAAAGTGTATTTGCGATTATTCGAGAAATAATTTAGAATGTTCTCTTTTTATCTTAACTGCTTGATTATGTTATTTTCATGTAGTATCATTTCTTTTCACTACACTTTGACAATGTAATAATATTGACTGCTACTAACCTAATATACAATACTGCCGCTATGGGCAGAATTACAGACACTGTCCTTCTTGAGAGTATCAAACATGCGAACACCTCAGCACAGGTTCTCACAGTGAGGTGTTCACAAAACACTACTACAACCGTCTCTTATTTGCATACAGTTATTTTATATACAGACTGACTGTCCATGAGAGTCTCAAAGAGGATACTGTCTTTTGTTTATGTCGGCACAATAACACTTTATCTAAAACACGTGAACACCTCAGCACAGGTTCTCATAGTGAGTTCTCATAGTGAGTTCTCATAGTAAGTTCACAAAACACTACTACTATCAGTAGTTAGTAGATGCTACCCGGTTTTGCTTGAGTTTGTTTCAACGCTATTATTTCTTATTTAACAATAAATAAATAATAACCGATGGCTCATTTACTACGTATCCGCTGAAATGATATTTCAAAGATTCGTTATTCATGACGGAAAATAGGTACCTCAGATTATGAATAAAGTACATTGCGAGCTCAAAATAGTTGCGTTAAGCTATAAATTACAGACGGACAAAAAAAAACTGCAAATTACACACGAGCGTTCAACCGTTTTTTTGCCGAAAGGAAAAGATTTTCCACTTTATAGTAAAAAAGAAGGCAGAGAATTTCATAAAACGGTTACCCATAAAACTGGATTCTTTATATTTGGGAAATTTGAAATCATGCGACTGACTGAGCAAAGGGATTTTCATTATTTGAATTTTGGTGAAATTGTGCTCCTTGATCGTTCCACTCTTTTAGGGTTATGTTTCGTCATGTTCATTATAAAATAAATTAAAAATGTGCGGCGGGGGTGGGAAATGATTAAATTTGGTCGGCGTTGTATAAAATGTTAATATTTTACGGTAAATTCAATTTTTTGGTTGAGAAATCCCAACGTAACCCATTACGTGGGCTACGATCAGAATTCTTATTTCACTGATCTAAACAAAAATATAACATCGTCAGCGAAATCATCGGGGAAGAAAATCAGGGTAAAAGTAAGGGACCAACGAACCGACAAGAAAGGGTAGGGAAATTGAATGACCGTCAAAAAATCTACGCACCTTCGGGTTCGGTAGCGATGTAAATACACGACTAGAAGTTCTTCTTTATTCTATGCCTAGAAGCCTAGTTGCCTAGGTAGTCGTAATATAAGAAAGTCCGGAAAGTTGACTACTAAATAGAAAATGCTTAGAAGGCCAGAAATGTGAAAGAAAACTGATGTCGACAATTTACATAAGACATTTTGATTACCATCCCCCGGATAGGCCAATGGAATTGATTATTTTCTCTTCAGGAAAGAAATTCTATACTTGAAAATGTTTGATCAATTTCATCCGAAGTAAGATAAAATAAAATGTACATAATTCGGTATGTAGGAATACCAGATGACAGGAATTTTCCTGATATGTCAGGAATTTCGAAAAATATTAGAAAAAAATAATTTAATAGAATTTTGTGCGCAACGGAATTTATATGGATTAAGGAATTCCTGGCAGAATCGAATAAAATGATAAAAAAACATGATTATATAGGCGAAACTACCAGAAAAATTCACACTCTAGACATCTAGAATCTGATAAATAAAATAAAAATAAAAAATCTCTCAGTGCCTATCTTATCTTGCTGTGTGGGGGTCTTTTTGATATGTCGTATTCTCTTAATTTTGGCATTCAAAGTGCACATTTCCAAGCCCTTGATTAATTAATGACAGAAGTAGTTGCGTTGACCTAGAAAATCAAGACAAAAAATAACAGTAAAGTCTAACTGCTTTAAAAACAAACGATTTTCAGCTATTCAACTTTCTTGAAACCTACTTCAAAACTTACCCTACGTTTCTACTAAAAACCTACGACTGAAAGACTTCCAGAAAAGCAGCAATATAACTCTTACTGAAAGACAATATTACATTTCACGAACATGAGAATATAGAATCGAAACCGACAGAAAGAGTTCTTTGGCATTTCGTGTGCTCATCAATTTATTTTATTTTATTTGATTTCCAAGGATGCTTCGGCACTCATTAGCCTCGAGGGATCTGGCGCTGATATATATTTTCGCTTTACGTTGAAAGAACTACGTTAGGTGCTCGCTCATAAAGCTCTCTTGTCAAATTAAACAATAAAAGCAATCAGTATCAATTTCATGTTTATGTTTTTTTAATGAAGCAATGGCCCATATCGCTATTTTCACCTCAGAAATGATAAATAGGGTAAATGCAGATAATTCCCTCAGTGGAGGACTGAATGCCGTTAGCGCTAACAAAAAAACTGTCCAAAGCAGCTGAAGCTGTCAGTCCATAATGGAGTGCTGGTATCTACCCTGATGTCAGTGAGGCATGGAACTGGGAGAAGGAAGGATGAAAGTAGACTGAATGCTGTAGAAATGAGAGCGTACGCGGAGAAAAATGTTATTCGAAAATCATTTTAATAGTAAAAACGGGACTGAAGTTCTTACGAACAAATTAACAGTGTTTCAATGTTTATTGGCGGGAAAATGTAAGAATAATTTGTTGGTATACGTACGAAATTACATATACCAACAAATTATTCTAACATGTTCCCGCCAATAAACATTGAAACCCTGTTCATTTGTTCGTAAGAATTTCAATCCCGTTTTTAACTGTTTTTACTATTAAAATGATCGTTTTTTCGAATAACATTTTTCTCCGTGTTTATGTGGTAAAACCATATATGTTCGTGTTAGAATGATAGAAGAAGTCGGAGACGCCCGATGAAGACATGGCACGAATCAGATACTTGAGTCGGGCCATAAAAGTCAGAATAATAAAGAGTGCATGCCAAGTCTACCCCTGCAGGGAAACGGCGTGATGGTTAGTTAGTCAGTTAGAAATGATAAAATTCTGGGTTAATTCATAACGATTGAGCTAAGAAAGATTTTTCCACTTTTTACTGTCTCATTTTCAAACGTTTTTAAATCTCTAAAACTCTAAACGATGCAACTACCTTCATGGTTGCTGATTGTCAGTCTCAAGTAAATATAGTACAAAACATTCCTTCCAAGTTATTATCGCCTGATAACTGAAATAACAAAACTGCTATACGAATACACCAAAATATGCAAAAAATGCAAATCTTCTATGATGGACTCATTAGAATATTAATGAAATTCTTTGGAAATCCACTCGGAATGGTTAAATATATTATTGTTTATTCAAGATGCAGGTCTTCTCCGTATTTTCAAAGTCACTGAAGAGATAGGCTAATACAAGTGGGCCGTGGGCGTGTTCGTGTGCCCGAAATTAGGTAAATTTTATCTTACTTTATGTGAAATTTATAAAAACCTTTTCAAATATCGAAATACTTTCTTGAAAAAATTATCAACTTTATTAACATTTCTTTTAGTGGGGAACATTGTGAGGCTGAAGAGAGTGTGAAATAGAATTGCCAGTTTTTTTTCGTTGTTTGTTTTTGGGGTGTTATGCCGTGTTGTGCTACCTCCTTCTTTAGCCGACGTTTCGGACAGCGTTGCAGTGTCCATCATCAGGGCAGATCCGGCAGATCCGTCGATGTGAATTTGTAGTGTTAAGTGTGTGCTTATTTAGTTGGAAGCGATACCGTGCCGTTAGCCTTATTTCAGAAGAAAGTGAACTACTTTGAAGGGGAAATTTGGTGAAAGCGCAGTATTTACGTTAGCCTGGGGCCCGTCCACGGAGAAATGTAACGAAATTTCCAAACGAAAGTAGTGTCATCTTGTGGCGAATTCTAGAAATAGAAAAAAAAACCAATCTGAAGCGAATGTAGCCAATATCAAGGTATAAACAAATGGTTTTATACTTTTGTATTGAATTATTATATGTTATTAAAGTATACTTAGACATGGTTTTTTGCGATTAGCTTTGGTGTAGCCGTCAATTACCGGATACCAAGAGCTGTTGAGCTTAGCTCCGTCGTCTCTATTAATATTAATTGGATTTTTGTAGATTTCAATTGCCTCCGTAATCAGGCGTGATCTATAAGTTTTAGGTCTTCCCAGGACCTCAGGAACAAATCCAAAATAATGGCCGGTTTCAATTAAGTGCTCGGCGATTGCCGATTTATCAGGATGGCCAAGTTTACAAGCACGAAAGTGTTCTGCTATCCTCTTGGAAATCGTCCGCTCTGTTTGGCCTACATAAACCTTGTCACATCCGGAACAGCTGAGTTTATACACTCCGTCTGCTTCCAGAGGAAACTTAGTTTTTGCAGACCTCAGTAGGTCTTGGATTTTGGTTGTGGTTCCGAAGACAGTCTTGATGCTTTCTTTTCTCAAAATCCTGGCAATTCTGTCTGTCACATTGTGAACGAAAGGAAGGAAAGCACAGCCTTTTGACTCTTGTTCAACTCTGACTTCCTTCGGTGTAGATTTGGCTCTTATAATTTGCCTTGTCTGCCTTGTCGGGTAACCGTTGCGTTCCAGTGCATCGGTCAGCTTTATAATGTGCGCGGCGAACTGGATGGAATATCTCGGGACCTTTTCGATTTACACCTGCATCTGAGTGCAATCCTCATCGAGGAAGATTGGAATAAAATTGACAATATTACTTACCAACAAGCACTAAGATGTAAGCAGTCAACGGATGCGAGACAGAAACATAAGTTTGAGAGACTCAACCAAGCCAAAAAGGGTGATCGAAAACAACTTGATCAAAATAAAGTTGTTATTAACATTTCGACCCTTGCGCTGAGCCCAGATGCAACCTCAGTGCTTGCTAAGGGGATGAACTACGCAGTTGCCCCCAAAAAGATACCTGTGGAATCTATCGTATGTGGTGTGGAAACAGCACTACATACAATGATGAAAGTACACAAAATGTCAGAATCGCAAGCAGAGAACATACGACAAGAGACTTGCCATATTTTGAAAAGGGCTGAAATACCCCGCCCAAACATCACAAAAGGAGAGTTTGCGGCCCTAAAAGAATTGCGCGCCAATGAGGACATCTTGGTTCTGCCAGCTGACAAAGGAAATGCCACTGTCGTGATTAATACGGTAGACTACATCAAAAAGATGGAAAACTTATTGTGCGATGCCGGCACTTATAAGAAAATTAAAAACAATCCCACCAACAAAATTGACCTGAAGACTAGGGAGTTAATAAAAGCTTCCAGCATTAGGAAAGAGGATCGATCTAAGCTGTTCGTAAAAGCCTCCAGAACTCCTGCCCTGTACGGTCTTCCGAAAATACATAAAAAGGATATCCCAATGAGACCAATTGTCAGTGCTATAGGTGCACCGACGTACAAACTTTCCCAACATCTTTCGAGATTGTTGCAGATGCAAACTGGAAAAACTGAATCCTGGATTAAGGATTCCGCAGATCTGATCAGCAAGCTCAAAAAGGTTAAGACTGAGGAAGGAGATATCCTAGTCAGTTTTGACGTAGTGTCCCTTTTCACAAATGTGCCACTAGAAGATTCCATGACAATGCTCAGGGAGATCTATGAGGAAGACATTTGCAAACTTTTTGAACACTGCCTCAAAACGGGTTATTTTGCATTCCAGGATGAACTTTTTGAGCAAGTGGAAGGAGTTGCGATGGGCAGTCCATTGTCGCCAGTACTAGCCAATTTTTTCATGGAGAAGTTTGAAGAAGTGGCACTAGACACAGCTTCGGCTGTTCCCAAGGTATGGTGGCGTTATGTCGATGATGTCTTCGCCATTTGGCCTCATGGAACAGAGAAATTGAACGAATTTCTGGATCATCTAAATTCACTCCATAGTAAAATTAAGTTCACAATGGAGCTGGAAAACGACGATAAAATCCTGCCTTTTCTAGATGTGGAGGTGACGCGAAAAGAAGATGGTAATCTAGGACACACAGTATATAGAAAACCTACGCACACAAATCGGTATCTACATGCCGATTCGCATCACCACCCAGCGCAGAAGAGAGGTCTTATCCATACTTTGGTGACCCGAGCGACCAGAATATGCGAAGAAACAAAACTCGGAACAGAACTTATAAAGCTGACCGATGCACTGGAACGCAACGGTTACCCGACAAGGCAGACAAGGCAAATTATAAGAGCCAAATCTACACCGAAGGAAGTCAGAGTTGAACAAGAGTCAAAAGGCTGTGCTTTCCTTCCTTTCGTTCACAATGTGACAGACAGAATTGCCAGGATTTTGAGAAAAGAAAGCATCAAGACTGTCTTCGGAACCACAACCAAAATCCAAGACCTACTGAGGTCTGCAAAAACTAAGTTTCCTCTGGAAGCAGACGGAGTGTATAAACTCAGCTGTTCCGGATGTGACAAGGTTTATGTAGGCCAAACAGAGCGGACGATTTCCAAGAGGATAGCAGAACACTTTCGTGCTTGTAAACTTGGCCATCCTGATAAATCGGCAATCGCCGAGCACTTAATTGAAACCGGCCATTATTTTGGATTTGTTCCTGAGGTCCTGGGAAGACCTAAAACTTATAGATCACGCCTGATTACGGAGGCAATTGAAATCTACAAAAATCCAATTAATATTAATAGAGACGACGGAGCTAAGCTCAACAGCTCTTGGTATCCGGTAATTGACGGCTACACCAAAGCTAATCGCAAAAAACCATGTCTAAGTATACTTTAATAACATATAATAATTCAATACAAAAGTATAAAACCATTTGTTTATACCTTGATATTGGCTACATTCGCTTCAGATTGGTTTTTTTTTTCTATTTCTAGAATTCGCCACAAGATGACACTACTTTCGTTTGGAAATTTCGTTACATTTCTCCGTGGACGGGCCCCAGGCTAACGTAAATACTGCGCTTTCACCAAATTTCCCCTTCAAAGTAGTTCACTTTCTTCTGAAATAAGGCTAACGGCACGGTATCGCTTCCAACTAAATAAGCACACACTTAACTCTACAAATTCACATCGACGGATCTGCCGGATCTGCCCTGATGATGGACACTGCAACGCTGTCCGAAACGTCGGCTAAAGAAGGAGGTAGCACAACACGGCATAACACCCCAAAAACAAACAACGAAAATGCTTTTGGCCGTGAAAATCTAAAAACGTATCAGAATTGCCAGTGTTGAAATATGAAAATTCAAATTGAAGAAAAAATAGCTAAATTGAAAATCCAGTTTGACTATGGCATTCCCAGTTAAGGTATATTGTGAGCCTGAAGGTAGTTGGAAATGGAAGGAGATTTATTTTACTTTTTTTTATTATTTCATAAATTTTTATGAGTTTTACAGTTTTGACATTTTTTAACCACACTGGGCTAGTGCCCGTGTTGTGGTTGTCAGATTTGAAATAATTAATATAAAAACTAAAAAATATTATTTTATGGAAACAGAAAAAACATAAGAAAGAAGAAAAAGAATGGGGAATGGGAAAAAGAATAGAAGACGGGACAGATAAAGACACGGCTTTTTTATTATTTATATTAAGTACTATTTAAAAAATACAAAGTAAAGTAGTATATTCACAGTCCTCACTAGTGATTCCTGTTCCAAAACGGACTGATTTTAGTTTTACCTATTGGTGTTACATCACGATTTCCTCATCTTCGTATTATTTGTTGACTAAATTTGTTAGTTTCCTCATCTTCGTATTATTTGTTGACTAAATTTGTTAATTTCCTCATCTCGTATTATTTGTTGACTAAATTTGTTAATTTCCTCATCTTCGTATTATTTGTTGACTAAATTAGTTAATTTCCTCATCTTCGTATTATTTGTTCACTAAATTTGTTAATTTCCTCATCTTCGTATTATTTGTTCACTAAATTTGTTCACTAAATTTGTTAATTTCCTCATTCGTATTATTTGTTGACTAAATTTGATAATTTCCACATCTTCATATTTGTTGACGAAATTTGTTAATTTTATCATCTTCATGTTGGTTGAATAAATTTGTTAATTTTCTCATCATCACGTTTGTTAATTTCGTAAGTTTTTTATTTCAAGAAACGTTTCGATTTTGAATGTTGGTCTTTCACCAGAGCGATGCTGAGAGTATCTACCAGTCTAGAGTCGATAAGTCTTGTGTAAGCTGGCGATATCAGGTTTCTTTTTCGGTAAAGATCACACTAGGCACTATCTGTTCAGTGGTCAGAGCAAACAATTTGACTGTGCCAACAATGAAGTGACTGACTTGGCTTTTATTATTTTAAAAATAACTCTTGAATAATCTATTTTAGAATGCTTTGGACGTCAAATGGCAAGAATCGGGTATTTCCATTGCATTAAGGAAGATTTAAGATTTCCTTATTGTTATTTTACTGCTAATAAGCCTTGCTTTCGTGGAACCATGATAATATATATAGTTAACGCCATGATCATGCCAGAACGTTACTAATGCTCATCTCTTCTGAAAGTCATAGGGTTAACCGGATTACTTTGCATCACTTTTTTGGAATTTTTCACTAAAGTTGTGTTTTTAAGGTTATGAGTAGGCAGTATTATTGAAATTTAATGGTAAGATAATATCTGTACCCGAGAAGCATACGGATGCAAGTCCAAAAAGCCAAATGTTCAGGAGAGCCAAAACCGTTTTTTTCTTTAATTATGGTCTCATAACTTCTACAGATATTCATGCTGATTGATGAATATTTTTTAATTCTTAAATCAATTAGTTTTGTTTTAAAATTGAGAAAATAAAACGAAATATTTTACATGCAAAACCTAAAAATAAATGTTTAAAATTAATCACTATGGACTTGAGCCCTTCTGCTTCAAAATGAAATACACTATTTTGTTATGACAAGTGATGAATTATTAAAAGATCGATGTTTGAAAATTTAATTTGGAAGTAAAATAATAACAGTGCATAAGAGGTTAAAAAAACACACATCTTACTGTTTATTTTTTATATAATTTTTACTAATGATTGGTATTTTCATCATCTTCGGCATCTGACAGAGGATAATCTGGCATTTATGGCTTAAAATTTTGTTAAAAAAGTGCAATGGATCTTTTTTAACATTAGCTCCACACAGTAGGCCCTGACAAAAAAAATTCCTCAGGGCCTATGTTATCTTTGGGGATGCTGTGTGGAGTGTCATTTAGGGTAAGGAAAGACTCCTTTTAGACTAAGACTAAGAGAAGAAGGTTCTGGGAAGGGGTTTTATTTTATTTTTATATCACTATTATTTTTTTATCCTTCCTACATTTATCGTTTGTTGATAGATGAGGTTATTGTGTTTAGTTCCATAGAAAACAAAGAGATTAGATGCAGAAGGATGGACTTGAGTCTTTCTGCTTCTAAGAATAATGGTAGTTGCATCCTTATACATTTTTGAAAAACCCTATATTTCTTCAAAATATGACTTCAATCTTTCTGCCACTGATGAACATGATCATTTACTACACATCTTCATCAAAAACTCATTTCTTCAAATTATGGACTTGCATCCATATGCTTCTCGGGTACAGATATGAGGTATGAACAACATTTTTTTGTTGTTTTAAGTGTACTTGGTATTCTATAAATTTTGAAAAATTGGGTGTAGGTACTTTTATGAGGAGGTGACTTTGCATTACTTTTGTATTTCCTTATTTTCTCATTGGATACCCTCAAATTGATGCAATGTAATGCCATAAATGAAATATTTTAGGCACCCCTAAGAGTCTTTATTAATCCTTCTTCGTGAAAATTTTCCCATAAGATGCAAAGTAGCCCATGATGTTTTTGTTATGAGTTATGAGTACGTGTTGAGAACTTAATTTTCGTAGCGTACACTAATTAAGAAATATGTATAGGTATAATCTTTTTGCAATACTTTATGCACCTTTTTGATCAACTCTGACGTTAATGTCAGAATAACATATTAGACTGACTTCGAATAAAGCAAGGATTATGCTGGGTGGACACATAGTTGGGTGGCCTTGACTCCTTTCTTTGCTTCTTTCTACTCTTTGTTGGTAATATTCTAATGCCGGGGCCGCATCTGCGTGTATCGTCACGAAGGTTCGTGCTATGACACGATACGCGCAAATGTGACCGGCCATTATCGGCTAGCGTCACAAATTCGCAATTCAAAACATTCGTTTTTTCAATTTTTTTTAGTGCGAAGTATCGGCACGCATTACTTGGTTACGATACACGCTGGTACGGCCCCAGCATAAGAAATAGTTCATACAAAAATACTAGTGGCCCTTCAGCGGTTAACCGTACGATCATATAAACCTGTTAGGATCTGTTAGCCGCCAGGTGCGCAGCGAAATACCAAATTTGTACGGAATAGTATTTTGCAACCATCAATGTGATTATCGTGTTTTAAGTTGTTATTAAAATAAGTTCATTAGTAAGGTGCTGAAGAGTGAAGATGTTACTTTTTTATATAAAAAAACGAACAGTTTTTTGCTTAAATTGTTACTTTTCATATTATATTTTTTATATCCTACGACATTTTATTCATTAGCCAGACCTTTTTTTAAAACTCCGCTCGAACTCCCATTGAGATATAACAATTCTACCTTATAGAACGATTTCATAAAACATTTTAACAAATTTAATATAGGTAAATCTTTTTTCTCGCCAGAGCTGAAGTAAAGTGTTGAAATCACTTCCAGAATTGGAAGCTGGATTCGGTGGCATCATGAAATCTTTATATATAAAAATCTCGTGTCACAATGTTCGTCCGAAGTAAACTCCGAAACTACCTAACCGTTTTTTTATGAAATTTGGCTTACTGTGTGTAATTTGGTCCAACTTAAAAGATAGGATAGTTTTTATCTCGATTATTGACCGCAATAATTATTATTGCGAATTAAATGTTTTTTTATGGGACAATTATTTGAAATTAATTGTAAGTACCATAAGTTTCTGACAGATGGCGGTGTGAGTTAATTTATTGATACAACTCTTGGTTATCTAGGTTAGGAAACCATCTAGTAGATGGCGTTGTGTTTCGTTAGCCACAGCAACGTGTGGGCGGGTCAGCTGGTTTGTATATATATTCAACTGCTGTTAAATATTGCAAACTGCCATTAAAATGTGATAAATAATTTAATACGATCAACAGTCTTTAATTCTCCCGTAGGGGACGGCAAGAAATTTCAATAAATAAAAAAAAAAAATTTAAAGCCAACACGTAGACAATACTATACTTGAAAAAGTGACATTTTTATATTTAACTAACCTTAGTAGAGGTAAAATCCGATGACAAAATGAATATATAAGGTCGACACTAGAATTGCAGTGCTTCGCACCGTGTATAGGCATAATTCTTCAACACTGCAATTGCTGGGCTCCGGCCCCAGGGGTTAACATCTCCATCAAACTTTCGATACCATCAGTAATTATAATGAAATTCTCCTATAATTTATCTCGTTGCATTTCCAACGGTCCGCTGTATTGATTAGTCCTTGGATCCGCCCATCCGGTGGCGATGCGGTGGCGCGTCCTCCCGACCGCACCAAGGAATAATGAGTAATAGGTAATTAATATTCCCGGTTTCGCCCGTCCGGGAGGACTGGGCGCGGAGACGTGACCTCTCGGCACACGTGACCCGCGTTCATTCCTCCAGACCCCCGTCTAAACTTTCACAAATTGCCTCCTTCGTAATAACTAACCAATAACAGCATTCAGTAGCAGTATCGACTGAACGACCAAAAAGTACCCCTAAGAATTTCGAAAAAAGCTATTTATATTTTTACTTATACTATTATGTAGAATCACCTCCCGAGGTTTAATGCACTTTACAGACACTTATTTCTCGTTCAAAGCGAACTTAGTTTTATTGTACAAACTCATTTCTACTGCATTCAGTCTGAGTTCGTCCTTTCTACCCGTCAATTTCATGTCTCACTGCCATCAGATGTATCAGAACTCAGTTGTGAAATGTGTTTCCTTTGAAAACTTCTCATTAATGACTACATAACTAACTCTTCTATCAATTACCTTATCCGGACTTTCCCCATTCAGCAACTTTTCAAACATGAAACGTGGCCTTTCACTTGGAGTTTACTGAGATCATTTTCTACTGGATTTTATAGAATTCTCGGATCCTTAGTCCTTACCAGAAACCGTGATGTTTTATTTATATGTCGACCGTAAGTGCGCCTGATGCGATGTCACTTGTTATCTGCGCTAAAGTGCAATGCTAACCAACACCAGCCGTCACGAGTTCTCTGTCAATATTGTCACACGTCTTACCGTACTCGTAATCTCGTAAGTAGGTTCCTAACGCGTTGCCAGTCTCCGGTTACATGTCGAATATTTATTAATGTATTAATAGTATAATATTATTATATTCCTGTAGAAAACATTGATTATAACTACCTACTAGATAAAATGTTCCTATTAAAACTTTCAGAAAGAAGATTAATCACAGATTTAATACTATTACATAAAATACTGCATTACAAAATTGACTGTCCTGAATTGCTTCAATTAATCAATATCCACATACCTAAAAGATCTTGCCGAAATTTACTACCCTTTTATTTCAATAACACCATGACACTCTCTTATGAAAAATTCCCCGATACCGAGACTTCACAGTCTCGGAAATAAATATTCTGATCTGGGAGATATATTTCACATTAAAAACAATAAGTATAAACATTTGTTTATTTCAATTCTTTCATATATTTAGACATAAATAGACGTATATAATCTCTGCAATTTTTGTCTATATTGAATATCTTTTTTTGTGAAACTTCTTATATTTTTTACCTATGTATCTAATTTTATTAAATGCTTTTATTGTTAGTCTATTTTATTGTAGGTATATGTTTTTGGTTTAGTTTTATTTTCACTGTATTATGCTTTCTTTATTGTTTTAATTTAGAAAATGTTTAAATAACTGTCATACTCATCTATTTAACTAAAATGTAAAAGCCCATAAGGGCGTGTAACAAATAAATATCATTTATTATGCAGTTAATTTAATTTAGATGGTTCAGTTTTGGTTTTGAAAATAGCGATGAAAATACCAAGTTTGATTCATAGTCCAACAATTTTTTAAAAGTTCGAAATTATTTGAACATTTTTTAAATTTTTATAAATATCAAAAATTTTCGCTTTCTGTGCTCAACTTGTGGTTTATTATTCTTCTTTTAAAATATAACCGCCATATCTGTGTGCCGACAAATACAAACACGCGACTCGCTGCAATGTCAACTCAGAACCGGTTTCTTTAAAGAAATAACAAACTGCGATAAACTAAATAATGACTCGCGTTTCTCGGAACTTGTCATTTTCTCTATAGTGCAAGCAGAGGCATACCAACTGCGACTGAATGTATTGCTGTGTCACTAACAGTAAATAGTTGTTTGGCTGAGTATGTAAAAGCACAAATTGCACAAGTAAATATTGTTCGTAGTGGGACAAAACAGTTATCAGAATCACCTCATTTTGTTCGTCACTTTCTGCGTAGCTGTCAATTATTACAGTAATATCATATAATGTTATTGTATTCTCTTCTGATACTTTATTGTATTTGTTTGTAAGTTTTCTTTTCTGCCGTTTTCTTTTATCTCTTGTTTCTGCATATTTTTGTATTCTTTCTATTTATCTATCTTGTTACTATCTTTTGCTTTTCTATTTTGTGAACTTTTTCATGTTACCTATTACTCACCTGTAAATTTCTCATATTAACCCAAACTATATTATTATTTTTATGCCATCTGCAATTTAACAACTGGTTTCAGTGTTATTTTTATTTTTTCTCTTTTCTTATAATATAATATTTTCACTAAGTAACCTTTATAACTACTAACTACCTACCATTTTTATAATGTTCATTGCTATGAGTTTATCTTTCTTATTTAAACATTGTATTACACATATATCACTGTATTATACACTTATTATGTAAAAGCCCATCAACAACCATAAATAAATAGTAAATATTTTTATATGAATCATCGAAATACAACTTCGAAGCAACTGAAAATCCAAATCTTATATTTTTTGGTTGTGGATCCGCAGTCTCTATTTGAAAGAGTGTAATCATGTTCGATGACACGGTGTTTCAGATATATATTCTTACCAGTTTTGTCTTTGTTTATTTACCGTTGTAAACAAGCTCCACAAGTCTTCGCTGAATATATTTACAGGAAACACGTTGGTTCACACCATCCCAGTACAAAGGAATCGACACTCGAAAATAAAAATGTTATAAATTGGAAACTTTACGTCCTTTTAAAAATGCTGATGTAAATAATATATTCATTGGTTTCTTATCGAACCCTTGGACTGTTATATAATCGTATAATGAGTCAAGAGCGCTGACCACATGCGGAAAATACCGCATTTCGCCGGTGACTAATGTGGCATCTAATGGGCGAACGGACTCACCTCTACGGGACAGGTGTGGTCTAATTGGGTCATTTCCTGAAAGGTTTGAGCAATCAAAACAATATCAATTTATACTCTTATTAACGTTACGAGAGATGGGAAGGCTGATGGCGATATTGAAAGAAGGGTAAATGCAGGTAACTCTATTAATGGTGGACTGAATGCTGTTAGCGCCAACAAAAAGCTGTCCAAAGAAGCGAAGCCAGCAGTTCACAATGGAGTGCTGGTACCTACCCTGAAGTATGGCAGTGAAGCATGGAACTGGCAGAGAAAGGATGAAAGTAGACTGAATGCTGTAGAAATGAGATCCCTGAGGCGTATTTGTGGTAAAACCATGTATGATCGTGTGAGGAATGTGGAGATCCGAAAAGAATGTGAGCGTCATAAGTAAGATTAAAAAGGGACGCTTAGATGGTTTGGACATGTAGAGCGAATGAATGAAGAAAGGAGTGTCAAGAGAATATATGATGCGAATGTGAACGGTAGAAGAAGTCGAGGACGCCCGAGGAAGACATGGCACGATCAAGTGAATCAGATACTTGAGTCGGGCCATGTCAAGAGTCAGAATAATAGAAGATCTTGTATGATAAGATGTATGAATGTGAATGAGGCGAGGAGTGTATGCCAAGACCGAGTTGTTTGGCGGTCCGTCCTCTCTGCCTACCCCTGCAGGGAAACGGCGTGATGGTTAGTTAGTTAACGTTATCATTTCACTTTATGAATCACTTTAAAACTCTTGACCCTGCAAAAAACGGGCGATTCGTTTATTGGTTTCGGTTGTTTTGTTATCGTAAGATAGGTATCAGTTGGGAATGCTTTCCTTGTTCTACTAGTATTTCTAAGGACGTTGTTGTTCCGAAGAATTATCATAATTTATCCCTTCGGCATAGCTAGGAAACTGGTTGAAATTAAATTTGTCGTATGAGAACGGATCATTTTTACGATTCGTTCTCATATTTAATATCTCGGTTTTGGAGTGTTTCCTCCCTCGTACAAGATGCTTGTTGATTTTTAATTAAAGTAGTTTGCGTGTGAATACAGTAGACATTTTCTTCAATAATCAGCAAGTAACTAAAGATATTCAGCTTATATTTAACGAGTTTTGTAAAATAAATAGAGTTATGGTTTTGGTTTGTTATGGTAATTATGCATTAGCTTTCTAAATAAAGTCTCATCTTCATGTAAGTTTCTTGAATTAGGTTTGCGGTATAGTAAAGGAATTTGACAATTTTAACGTTTGTATCAATAATTTTGCTTTTCCTCGACACTCTCATCTGACCTCAAATACCATTCCGCATCGTGAATATAACATGAGATCCTCACGCACGCTTCTCAGATTACGCAGGGTTGGTGCATCACCGCGCTGCATAGATTACTGGCGAGCATGCAATCGTGATGGTTATTAGTTATTATTATAGTTATGATTGCATAAAAGGCCGGGCTAAGAGCCGTCATTGAGTGGGATCGACTCTATCAAACCTACCATCATCTTGTGGAGTCAATAGGTTAAGGACCTCGCTCGCTCACCTCGACTCTAAATGGTCTCGGAAACCTGATAGCGCTAGATTGCACAATAATGGAATTGACTAGACAACTTTGAATCAAGTTACGACAGCTTTTGAACAGCTGTTGCTTGGACCGATTCATTATTTATGCATAAGCTTTTGGTGTGAACGGTCAGATATAAAAAATGCCAAAAATATAAATATGAGTACAGGACAAAAACAACATTGGTATAGCTAGTGAGAATTTATTTGGAAGACAGTACAAACGCCTGCTATTCACCTGTGCATTTTGTAATCTGCATGAATCAATTCTTGCAACTCGTTTAAAAATCAACTCGATTCTACTACTACAACCTTCTGCACGCAACAGTACTATTTTGAGAGGGTATTACCAGAGAATACCGAAAATTAGTCATTTTTAAATCAAATTCTAGACCATAGACATATGAATATGTATAGACCTGCCCAAAGTGATAAAAGCGTATTATTTTCCCCTCCTTAATTCTGGGTTCCATGGAACCGGCCGGGCTGGCGTATAGGTACGCGTGAATCTAGAAAATGTGACGTCATCATTCTTGTGCGGACTAGCGTCGAGCTCTTATCGGTACATTTTACGAAATAACACGGCAAAAATGGTAACTTGTGCTATTAAAACATGTAAAAATAGAAGTGAAAAAGAGTATAAACCCAATTGTCGTATTACCTTCCATATGCAGGCATTATTTGTCATTATTTTAAGCTTATTCACATCATATAATATGATCAGTTTTAGACATGAAGCGAAATTCCCGGTCCCATCGTGTGCACGTTGCAGTTTACTGTGATAAGTAATTTATGAAACATTTGTAAAAGTGTCTTAACTTAACACGGTAACAAAATATTCGACTCTCAAAACAAGCGAACCTTTCTTCATTTTATATGGATTACACAAGTTTGTTCAAACCGGGCGAACAATTCGCGCTCCCATGTAAAAAGGTCTATTCATTCAAAAGCCGATTTTACTTTTAAGAGCTAAATGGTGATATTATAATGCGTGATGCCTATATACTGTCGTATTGAAGGATTAACGAATCACATATCATTACCGTCAACTCATCCCTCTCCGCCCCGCTACAGATGGTTATTACCCCTCTCCCTGATTCTCAAGTCTATGAACAATATGTCTGTGTTCCAGACGTATTCACTCTTTTTTACAAAAAAAAAAATGAATTGATTTTGAAAGATTGTTATTTTATCTGGTAAAAAATAAGTTTATTTCTAATATACTAAGGTTATACCGTTGATCGTTGGCAGATTTGTTCAATTTTCAAACGATAGATTCTATTAAACAACAAAAATTTCAAATCATATAATCATACAACAAAATAAATCAATACATAATCTGGTAATCACAGTTTTCAAAATTTTAATTTTAGTTAAATTAAAATCATTAAAAAATAAATCCCAGAACGTGTTTTTGACAAAAATACCTCAGTTTTCCTATTTAGTTAAAGTCTTACAAACTAAAATATTTCAATTTTTTTTACACACTTATTTTGTTTAGACATTATTAAAAAATCATAAATACTTGTCATCAAAAAATACTTCCAAGAAGTACGCGATATTTAATAATTTATCATCGTGGGTTTTGAGCATTTTTATTGCTTCCTTCAATGTAGGTATATATTAAAGCAAGTTTTGAATGAAATAAATCGATATTAAATTTTTGATACGGGGAATAATCGATCTTTCTCATTGGAACCTCCCTGTACAGTTGAAAGAATTTTTAAACTTTTATTCTCAGACGCTGTTCAATCGCTCTTAAGCCCCTTGTTCACTCCTGTCTCATAAAAAACACAGAGTCAAAATTCGTTGATGTACGGAGCGTTGAAGATATTTGGAGAATTACCAGAAGAAATAAAATTAGAAGAAAACATAAAAACATTTAAAATTAAATTACGTAAATATGTGATTGATATTTTGTAAATGTATTACTTTAATTATGTATATATATAAGGATTGTATTAGGACATAGATAACTATGTACCTACTTAAAATGCCTCAATAAACAATAAAAGACCTCGCTCAGAGCATTTCTTCAGTGAAGTTGATTATGGAAGTTATTATGTGTTTTGACCTATGTGAATTAAATAATATTCTGAAACCATCCGAGATAGTCCGATCATTCTGGAGGAATTTGGAATGTGGAGCCTTATGTGGAAAAAAAAGGATACATTTGAAACTTCTTCGGAGACTTTTAAGAAATTTACACTTCGCCAACTTTAAGATATTTCAGGAATTTTCTGAACTGCGTTAAAATTATTAAATTTCAAAAGAAACACTTTATCGTGGTTTTATTTCTTACCTACATTTACTGTCATTGACCGGTCAGTGGTTCAGTGGGCATCGCGTTTGGGTCCCACCCAGGCGTTCCGTGTTCGATTCCTCGGCTGGCTAAGTCCTCCACCACAACACAAGCAACATCTTCCGCTTAGTGTGGTGGTAGTAGGAGATTTTCAAATGTTGTTGGATTATTCGTAACCCGGGAATGTTTGTCTTTCTTTAAAAAAAAAAAAAAACTTTAATTAAGGGTTTTCAAGTCGTAGCGCCCTGAATCTAGGAAATAGCATCGCCATATTTAATGAGTTTTTGTTGAACAAAATTGTATGCTACTTTCAGAGCACTATAAAATGAAAACTCTTATAATATAAACATGTTTTAGAATGTTGTGTATGTAAATTCTGGCGAAATAATTAATGTTAATTTTCTATTTGTTACAGGTAAAACCCGAATCAAAGACATGTTCTCCTTCAGTGTTGTTTGTAAGACGACAATTTACTGCAGAATGGATGAAGATTCTGGTATGAATATATTTACTGATTTTCTATTGAAATGTCTTCCCTTAAAATTATTATGTCATACAATAATGAGTTAATGACTTATGTTTGAAGCTTAATTTCTAGACGTAGGTCACATAAAGGGCACGGGTTTGCTTTTAATATAGCACACTGTTCAACTGGTATGAGTGCCAAATGCTGACGTTTCAAATTCTGTGCGTGATTATGCTCATTAAATTGTAGGTTTCCCAAAATAACTCTGCAATGCTAAGTCTGTTAGTAGTTTTGCTACAATGTGAACCATTTGTTGATGTCACACGGAGAAAAATGTTATTCGAAAAAAACGTTCATTTTAATAGTAAAAACGGTTAAAAACAGGACTGAAGTTCTTACGAACAAATTAACAGTGTTTCAATGTTTATTGGCGGGAAAATGTAAGAATAATTTGTTGGTATACGTACGAAATTACGTATACCGACAAATTATTCTTAAATGTTCCCGCCAATAAACATTGAAACCCTGTTAATTCGTTCGTAAGAACTTCAGTCTCGTTTTTAACCGTTTTTACTATTAAAATGATCATTTTTTCGAATAACATTTTTCTCCGTGCACACGTGTGAGTTCTATAACGTATGAGAATCATTCTAATCATTTTACTACATTAATTTTCCCTACCGATCGAATTGGTAGAATCACAGTAGGTATCTACTTACAAGATGGTTACTCACATTACTCACACTACTCACACTGGTCTTAGCGAGATAATGATATTAGTAGGTATCTAAAAGATACCAAAATAAACCCAGTAAAATAAACGAAATTAGGCATCCAACCTGCACTTTTATAAAGCTTTTTCTCGCCTCTGTGCAAAATGTGTATTACATTGCGACCCCTTCACACAATTATTTTGTTACACGTCAGCCCCATATAAAGTTATGAATTATTTTTAAATTGCACTTTGTTTGACATGCACACAACATCTGAATCACGAATGATGGCTATCTGCTATATTTTAAAAATGTTTTCGAATCGCCAACATGTTTTCCCTTTTATTTTTATTCACCTCGTGACGGGAAACATGCATTCACCATTCGAACGCAATGCAGTAGTAGATTGTTTGGTTTTTGCCTTTTCGTAAACAGAAATTGCGGAAAATCGCTTTTGGCCGAATTGCAAATATTGAGAATCATAACTTGGACACGTTTCAAACCAATCCGTGTCCGACATGCATTTTTGGACCCGTTCCAAAAGCAAATAATAATCCATTTAGAAAATGCGTTACTTCAACGGTATCAACAGACACATTCGACTGCAGATTATTCTGGTCTCTCTGGAAATAGTCCATCGTCTCAGGTTGAGTGATCTCTGGCCTTTATCGTTAATCTCATGTGTCCGTGATCGATGAATTGGCAAATGACGATGTCATCTGGAAATCGTTATCGGCAGAGTAAACCAGATTCCTCGAACTGGTACTGGTATCTCGAGCAAGAATCTGTTTTGATCGCTGTGGAGTCACACTCAATAAAGTTGCAGTCTCAAGGTTTCTCAAGAACATTTCGTGTTTGAATTTTCTACTTGTTCTTCTTGTCATGTTTTTGTCATCAACGCCGCGGTTTATTATTATTCATTGAAGAAGAAGATAACAATAATAATCAATTTTTATTAAATATGAAATATGAATTAAAAAAAAATAATTAAAACTTTAACCTTAAAACATTTTAAAGAATCTAGATAATATTTATTTGGTTATATTTTGAATGTACAATATTATATGGTCGTTTTCATAAAAAAAACTTTTTTTAAATTTGACACATTTTGGCAACAAAGCAATCCGAGGTTTTGGAAATAGTGCCATAATGTGGCAAAAAGCGCTCGAGTGGATAAATGATAATAAATTTGAGAACCTAATTTTAGAATACGTTAGGTACTACATTATTGTTTTATTTGTTTATCTTGATAAAGCTAATTATAATGGATTGTTCTATCTGATCAGGAGGTACATAATGAATAATAGATATAATAAGATTAAAAACAGTATTACATAATTTTCTTTGAGGTAAATTAATTTATATTGTTAGTAATCACAAAGCCACTGTTTTAACCAAAAATTAAAGTAGAATATTTTTGTTGTTTATTTTTGTGATATTAAGCCGTGTTACGCTAACTCCTTCTTTAGCCGACGTTTCGGACAACATTACAGTGTCCATCATCAGGGCAGATGTGTTGAAACCTCGGCTAAAGAAGAAGTTAGCGTAACACGGCATAATATCCCAAAAATAAACAACAAAAATACTTTTGGCCGTGAAAATCTTAAATCATATTTAAAGTAGAATAACTTATTTTTAATAGTTTTTATGTCGGTTTTCTCATAAATGGCGCAATGTGTCTCTACACGGAGAAAAATGTTATTCTAAAATACGATCATTTTATTCGTAAAAACGGTTAAAAACGGGACTGAAGTTATTACGAATAAATTAACAGTGTTTCAATGCTTATCGGCGGGAAAATGTAAGAATAATTTGTTGGTGTACATACGAAATTACGTATACCAACAAATTATTCTTACGTGTCCACCAATAAACATTGAAACACTGTTATTTTATTCGTAAGAACTTCAGTCCCGTTTTTAACCGTCTTTACGAATAAAATGATCTTATTTTAGAATAACATTTTTCTCCGTGTACACTGCTTCGCTATTTTGGTAGAGGATATTATTAAAATAATTAAATCGGATAATGATAGATCCATTTATTCGAAGATCGTTAGCATGTTAGTTGAGTGTTGAGTCACGACCTTGGTCATAGTAATATGACTGTGTTAACATTGAAAAAAAAAGCCGTCATCAAGGCCCTACAAATAATGAATTTGCCGGACATTAAAGTTTGTATGTATGAGACGTAATATTATTATACTACTTATACTTTTAAGATAGTACTTTTGTCTTAATGCAATTTTAATATGCGCTCGGTAAGCCAGCCTCTATTCTTGCCAGAAATACACTCGCCAACATTATTTCTGCTTCAATTTGCGCTGTGATGTCCACAATGTTTCGAACATTGTGTGTTCCTATTATACATTTGGCATTGCATTCCTCGCCTACAATCTACAATGTCGGTTTTGGATTTGCCAAGATCTTAGTCATGAGAACATAACCTCTTATTTTGTACACAAATCTGGCTTCGGGACTCGTGCAGTGTTCGCGAATTTTCTGCAGAATTTCTGACTGCTTTCCAGAAAGCATGTCGAGACGGACATTCCTCACATTCTTACGACATTTATTGGTGTTATGGTATAACATACGGTCTGATTCACCGAATTCCAATTTTTTGTGTTATAGTTTTAGCTCGTGCCCTAAAGCTGTAATTTTAAATACATCTAATATTTGAATTTCAATTTGGTTTGAATGAATAAATGAAGTGGAATCGTGGAAGTGGAAATTCACACTTCTCGACATCCGATCGAGCTGAAACTCGGGAGATAGACTCGTTGTCGATGTCAATGCATTCTTTCAATTCATTTCATTTTTTGTGGCAATCACGCAAACACAGGCTGACATATACGCATTTTTTCTGAAATATGAAGAATTTAAAGCACATAAGTCGCTTTACCAACTGGCGATTTGGCGCGGTTTGCACGATCAAAAATAAAAGAGCCTCACTAACACACGAACAGGCTTTTTATATCCTCCGTTCGTGTCTTACACAAATCAGAGACATACGTACATTATTATTCCATAATCTCCGACCTACGTTCATTACACACTACTTTAAAACATTTATAATGGACTAAAACGGTTTATCTTTTGTTTTGAAAAAAATTTTTTTTTTTTTTTTTTCGATACTGTGCAAGTGTTTCAACTGCCCAGAGCCATCGTACAACGCGGTGTGTCTATTTATGAATAATACGAGGCTGAAGTAGTGTTAGGTGGGGAAGGGCCTACCTGGCTATTCAGGTCTGGTCGCTAAACATAGCTACATACTGTAGCCTACGGCCAATTCAAGCAACTTTTCGATTCTGAACGGTGCTCTTCTACCAGGATTATACACAGAGTGGTTTTCTATTCTTATAACATCACCATCACTGTGAAAGCTTGCACGTAATTTAAGCAAAGATCTTTAACTAACTAGTTACTATAGTTTTTTTTTTAATGTGTATTAACGACCAGCAACTACTATTTATTTATGTTACATTTTTAACCACTCGAGCGCTTTTTGCCACATTATGGCACTATTCCCAAAACCTCGGATTGCTTTGTTGCCAAAATGTGTCAAATTTAATTTTTTTTTTTTTTGAAACGACTATATAATATATTGTACATTTAAAATATAACAAAATAAATATTCTCTAGATTCTTTAAAATGTTTTAAGGTTAAAGATTTAATTATATTTTTTTTATTAATCCTACAAATATGTCATAATAGACAAAAGATAGGGGAATTCATTGGCTACATAGAACTATAATCAGTTTTTATGTCTACATATTCAAATTCGGAGGTATGATTTTTTTAATGTGAGCGGAAAAATTTCCTTTAGCAATCCGAGAAAAAATATTTTAATTGCTCTGTCGCTCCAGTGGTTAAGAAATAACTTTTTTCTGTTCAAAACGAGGCAGGAAAAGTTTATATCTGGTCACATACTTCGAGGGGAGAAATATCACTTGCTCCAATTAATATTAAAAGGCAATACAGAGGGTCGCCGAGGGCCTAGTAGGAGACAAATGTCTTGGCTGCAAAATTTACGAGAGTGGACCAGTATTAGAGAATATTTACCAGAGTGATCGCCGACGTCGCGTCGGGGCACCTGATAAGGCACACGAAGACGAAGAAGAACTAGGATTTTTTTATCCTTTTAGGAGAGTCAAATTGACAGGTTTTGTCATAGTATTCATATAAGATGAAAGAAATTTACAGATGCCAGTAATAATTTAATGATTGTATGTATAAATAACAGTATGCTCCCACAACATCTCAGCAAATAGTTGCCTGTTGCCATGTCAAAATCTATTTGTAGAATGTCTGATGTGTTGACCCCTTCATAACGACGCTTGTGATTAAATTGGCACATAAACACTCGCGCCGGAGTGACCATTAAAGTGTTTTGCTAGACTCTGTTCATACGTCTTTTGGTCGAACAGGTCATTCACTCGCTCCTTTCTGCTTACTGCTTGGTCTTACTGCCCGATCCACAACATCTCAAGTGATCTTTTCTGGCATAGATGGTCTAGACTGGTGCAACAGTGTTGCATTTGAATAATTGCTCATGCAATGCAATGATTTCGTTCATCCGCAGGTACAGAATGATCCAGCATGTACACAAAGGTAGTCAGATGATCTAAAGCCTAATTTTTACGATAATATTTGTTATGTCTCGTTAATTTCCAGTAATAGTAAGACAACTTAAGATGTGTTGGGTATTTTCCAATTAATAAGGTATAGGTTCGACTGATTACTCGTTAGTTTATTTAGTTATCGTAAATATTTTACCTATCCCAAAGTAGTTCTGCCGCTGCGGCCAGCGGACTGGGGGAGCCCGCCCGATCTCACCGATGTATTCGGCCATCATCGTAACCGTTTTTACGTAAGACACGAACGGCGGTAGATGGTACTCTTCTGATATCCTATGCAGCTGCCATATATTTGAATAAAGCAGAACTTCGTATTACAAACTAAGCTATCGACATCTATGAAAAGAAGATGAAACTAGATGATTGGGCAATACACTCTAAGATGAAGAAGGCCTAGTTATCTGAACCCCCGCCATAACTGTCGTCGTCATCAAATCGACATTTGACGTCTTTTAAATATTATATACATGGTGTCCGGAAACTCGTAGTACAAGCAGGAGACTGGTACATCTACATCACATTTTGAGTAGATTTTGTGGTATAACTTTTTTTGATTTGAGCCTTAGTTTTCGAATAAATCGAGACCAAAGTTGGAATTTTTTAGGTCAAATCTGAATGTCGAATGGTCAAAATGGTTGTTACGGGGTTAATATCAGATGTTTAATGTATTTTAAAGCGTGTAGAAAC
The DNA here is from genome assembly GCA_951813805.1 of Limnephilus auricula. Taxonomy (NCBI): domain Eukaryota; kingdom Metazoa; phylum Arthropoda; class Insecta; order Trichoptera; family Limnephilidae; genus Limnephilus; species Limnephilus auricula. Next base: position 7,922,511 of record OX638407.1, on the reverse strand, counting down.
ATCGACCCTCCTTAAAAGTTTTTTTAACCCTCTAGTTGCCGAAATTTTTTAAATTTTTTTAATTTTCCAAAATTCTTAGATCGAAAAAATAAAGTATTCTTTGGGTTCACTATGTGATATAGACTCACCAGTTTCTTGTTTGTCCTACGAGTTTCCGGACACCGTGTATATTAATTTCATGATGTAAATTTGAATAGAGTTCCTACCTAGTAACTAAGGCCTGATAGATTGAACCCTCGTTGCATTTGAGTTTTGTTATCAAATCAACAATTTCGGAACCTTTTTTAAATTTTGATATTTGACCTTACATTTGGTTAGATTTAGATGGCCATTGATTATGTTTGATGGTTTAATCATTGGCGGGTTCTTTGATTGGCCGTTTTGTTTATTTCCATTAAAACTTGACAAATCGGTGATTGGCTTTAATTAATTAACGGGTACTGAATGCGGTTGTTGTTCAAACATTTAGGGTTAAGTGTGTTATCCTTGGAGATTATAATCTGTGAAAATACTTGCATTGATTTATTAGGTAGAAATGAAGGGTAATTTTTGACAGTTTAAAATTATTATAGAATCATAATCAAGCATCATAGCCTGCTCAGGCCTGTCCCCCACCCCCCTTTCACGCAACACACTTAATTTCTTAGCAAGTGTCCAAAATACAGATCGTGCAAACTTGAATTTTCTTGTAACCGCATGTTGCAGTCCATCCCAATGTCTGCCCCGCATTAGCATGCCCCGAAACGATTCCGCCGGTCACGTGTCAGTCGCTTCCTTTTCCCGATCCCTTCCGGTGTGCGATTACCATCTGTTTCATTGTTGCACCTTGTGGCGATGCAATTATATGCAGTAACATCGCCAGGAGTCACTGTTCACTCTTCAGTCTTACCCTCTTTTGCTTCTTTCCTTTCTTCTCCAGGGTGACCGCTGGTACCTGGCACCTAATGCTACGCTGCTATGTATGTCAACTGTGTTTTCCTTCAATGTTTGTAATGGCTGTTTATCCTCATTTTGGGCAGTTCCTTTTACAATGACGATTTATTTACCAAACTCCAACCGTATTACAGTTAAAAAAACACAAATAGGTACGTAAGTCAAAGAATACATAACATCTACATAAAAATACAAAAGTATTAAATTATGTAAAAGCTCTCTCAAATGACAAATAATACAAAGACAGGCAAGAAATTCAAAGTGAGACATAAGTGATGCATAATATAATTAGCTCAACATATTTTTAATAATAGCAGAACGTTTTTTGTTGATCCTGTTTAATTTATCGACGAAAATGTCAACTTCAGCACACTTCTTAAGTTATCACAGTCATTTATTTTTATCACCAATAACTGAATTGCTGCAGTCATTCAATAGATAAAACACACATCTTCAAGTAGAAATGTCTCCATGTAGATTTGAATCGAATCCAATGTCGCCAGTGATATATCAGCGCCTTTGAGGTGATTTCTCACAAAAACGGCGCTCTACAAATTATCCAATTATTATTATTCATAGTACATTTTGACAGTAAGATCGAGACAGCCAATCAACATTGCGTATTCTGTTTCTCTTCCACTGCCAGACATCGTAATTGCCATTCCGTTTGATTTTGATTTCGTAATGAAAGATCGAATTTCTGAATTTGAAATTGAAATTTAAGCAAAGAATGGTCAGACTTTTGGATCACGAAACATACCCTATTTGTGCTTTTTTAGTGCTCTTCTTTATTAAAAATTTCTAAATTTCGTTTAACTTTGAGTTTTTGGCTATTGCACTAAAGAGCTCATGTTATTTTGGGTGCCGCCTGCTCATATTGTTTTCTCTTTTTTTTGGTGATATGCCGTATTGTGCTCGCTTCCTTACTTTCTTCCCTTCCATAGCCAACGTTTCGGACAACGTTAGTGTCCATCATCAGGGCAAATGTGGGTACACACCTGCTATAAATAACAAAAATGATTTTTGGCCGTGAAAAATCTTAAATCATATCTGTTTTTTTTGTTACTATTATTTTCTGTTGAATCTAATTTTTTTTCTTCATTGAAAAAAAGAATATGCTAGACATGCCTCAAAGCATGTTCAATTTCTACGCATTACGTCGAAAAAACACGTGATCCATCAACTCTCGAGAACTTTGCCTTTCGTAATAAAGTTATGTAGAAAATTTAGCAGAAGGTGTTTGTTTTGCTTTACAGAATTAGTTACACTTCTGAGCCACTCAAACGCTTGAGTAAGTTTCCGGGACTTGTACACCTTAAAGCCAGGGACACACACGGCGTTATAAGCGCTAGCGTTATTTGGCTTGGCCTATTTCAGCATATTCCTCGCCATGCATTCCTATCGCAAATGTATGGCGAGTGATATGGTGAAGTAGGCCAAGCCAAATAACGCCGGCGCTTTTAACGCTGTGTGTGTCCCTGGCTTAACAGTCTGTAGGCTATACTTACGTACTTGTTAATAAATAATTCGATCCAGTAAACGCTTTTCTAAGTTTCCTCTGTGAAGAGTTTCGTCTGAACGCGTTTCAAGGGGTAATTTAATTCTGCCTGATACCACCCTCTTGAGAAATCATTATTATTATTAAGATGATCCACTAGTCCTTGACTCATTCGGAATCGGGCGGAGCGAACGATTTTTGGGCGCTTACCAATAAAAACCCTAATCTCTAGCAAACAACAGTGTTTTGTTATTCCGTAAGTATATTTTTAAAGATCGGAGCGCCGCGTAGACTAAGGCATGTCCGTTGGCCCCGGGCTCTGGGCGTAGACTGAGCGACGGACTAAAATCCTTCTGTACATGGCATTTTTTATAAACTATGTAAAATGGCAGAGCGAACGCCCTGGATTTAACGGGCCACGATAACTTGTCAAACGGTCTAGGTATATTATGTTAAGAGTAGGTTATAGGGCAAAAAGGTGATTTGCAGCAAAACGACCCTCTAAAACAGCTGAATTACTACATTTCGTATGACATTGTCAGACTTCATATTTTTTGTTGTTATTTAATGGACTATTATTTTTCAAACAGCGGATTTTTTTTTGTAAATGATGTAAGCATTCGACCATAAAAAATAAAAACATTGATACACCATACAACCCACTTTTCAAACTTCGATTTATGACTATGGTATAATTAATGATTTTACACAATGTCTTTAATTTAAATTATGTATGTAATACACATATCTGTCAAGGTACGGGTTCATATTGTCGTTATGATATCTGTGAATATTAACAATTAAATAAATACTTCAATTTCACCATATTTTACAACACTTCAACAGCTTTCTTGCCATTCCGGGAGAGAAGCCCCCGTTGAACAGAGGTGAAACTGTACGTTCCGTGTTTCACAGCATACGTATTTACAATATGCCATCAAAATGTTTTATTACTGGGTGTAAAAGATCTAAAGGAACTTACTTGAAACATTGCAATAATTTAAGAAGCCAGAAAAACAGTCAGAACTCACAAATTCCCTTTTTTTACGTAATTTTTAACATAAACTGTCACATTTCTTTCAAATGCAAGAAATATTATGTTTGAAAGGGTGTTCGCGTTCAGTGTATTCCGAATTGTTTGTTACTATCTTCGTGTTGTTTTCAGTTACAAGTATATGTAAGAATTCATTGTCTTTACGAGCTCTGACCTTGTGTGAGTGAACGTTTTTTATGTTATGTCTTGTTGGGCAGTGTACACAGTGTTTGGAAATAAATACTTACTTATTTTTTATCTTTAAAATTTCTAATGAAGTCAATGAAGTTGAATGTACACGGTGTTTGAGAAACAGACCAAAATCTTTTTAAGGAAATTAACAATTATGTATACAGTAGTACCCCGTTTATTTGAACCCCGATAATTCGAAAAATGCGTAGATAATTCGACATTTTCAAAAAAATATTTCATACAAAATGTTTTTTATTCGAAATTCTTTAATTCTTAATTGGAAATTAATTTTTGTCCGCACACTTTTTGTTTGTGTAATTCGAGAAAAACATCGATTTTCGAATTACACGAAAAAAATTATGATAATCATCAGATATTTTTCGTAAATCGGAATCTGACAGACAGCCATGGCGGTAAAACGAGCTTAAATGTGGATTTAAGCGGTTGGAAATCGTCCTAATTCGTACTATTATTTTGTAAATCGGAATCGGTTTCCAGTGGAATGTGGTATATTTACGAATTTACCTAAATGTCAAGGACCGGCCGCGACGGCAATCGGTCGTAAGAATTTGATTTACGAGGAAAATATGCGAAATTTTACGAATTTACTTTGAATTCTGAATATGAAGAGCTAGTTGTGACGGATATCGACTGCGAAATTTCGAATTTATGCGAAAACATATCGTATTTTCACGAACTTACTTCAAATTTCTGAGTTTAAAGGGCCAGCCGCGGCCGTAATCGGCAGCGAAAATTTTATTTACACGGAAATATATCGTATTTTTATGAATTACTACGAGTAGGTATCTGAATTAATGGCCGGATACTACGGGATTCGAGCACCAAAATATTTTTTCGCGATAATTATATGGTATTTTTACGAGTTTACTTAGAATTTTTGAATTAGAAGAGAGAGACGGAAATCGGTTGCCAAATTTCGATTTAGGCTTTGAAATATAACACGAATATACTTTTTATATATCAATTTAAAAGGCGGGCTGCGAAGGATGTCGGCCGCGAAATTTCCATTTATGCGGAAATATATCGTATTTTTACGAATTTATTTAGAATATCTGAATTGTAAGGGCTGGAAATTGGCAGCGAAAATTTTATTTGCACGGAAAAATTATATATTGGTATATATTTTTTCGAATATAAGACCGACCGTGGCGGTAAACGGCTGCGAAAATTCGATTTTCACAGGAATAAGTCGTATTATTACGAATTTACTCCGAAGAACCTACCCGAATTTAAATTTTCGAACGAAGAACTCGATTTTCGGCGACTGTTTATAATTTATTTTTTCATAAAATTTCGATTTACGTGGGAATTTGTTAATTCGAAATTAGATTTTTGGTGTCCCATGGATTTCGAATTAACGGGGTTCTACTGTAGTAATCGTAATGATGAGTTCTATAAAATATAGTTTAAAAGGCTGAATATTTAGAAGTTAAATAAAAAAACACCATTAAATTGACTTTAAATGTGAACCACGAAATTCCAAACCATTCTTCTTCTCGTGCCCTGTCCGTCCAACGGACGTTGGCAATATACGCATGTTAAATGTTGAACATTTTAAGTCCGAGAAGGGACTATCACCGCCACCTAGCGATGTAAAAATGAAGATATTTTGACAGGAAATGAATTGTTCCAAGGGTATAATATACGCTTAACAATACCGCCAACAATTATTTCGTAAACTCTCTAATTCAAAGGCCTCATACTGTACACTATATTATTATGTCGTATTATACCATGTTACTGCTCTCACTGTCTACTATGTACATATAAACTTTACATTTCTTTATAGCTAAATTACGTTTGTTAACCTTAGGAGTAGGCAAATTCTTATTTTTGTACAACAAGTTTATACCTACAAATAATCATCGTATGCATTACTAGTTACTTGCTGTTATAATATGTCAAATGGATAGATTATACTATGTATTACTACTGTAACTGTGAACTTACAATCTTAAGAATATTTTTTATAACTATGTATGTAAAAGCCTAATAGGCGTATAAATAAATAAATAAAATAAGGATGAAATTCGCACTTACAAATTCGTTGGGTACCGCCTATTTTTATTAACTGAAAAGAAACGTCGCCAAAATGCACGTTTTATTTTATTTTGTGAAGTTCAGATACAAATATTAAAATGTTTTCCGATCACTCTATAAGAAACTTAATTAGCTACATTATTCAATAAAACAACACCAGAAAAGGGATTTGTAGGAGATTTTTCACTTTTTACCATTTTTTATAGGGCAGACGCATAATTTTTTTCTAAGCTTATTAAAAAACTTATCAAAAAAATACTCGATCACTTCAAAGGTTAAGATGTGTTCTACTTACATTATTTAATTGAAGCATCTATATTATTTCTAAGCGATCAAATTTTCAAAACTAATACACAAGATTTTATACGATTTTGCATTTTTCGCATGTCTTCTAGAGAGACAACAATCGCCCTGGTCGAAAGAATCCAGATTCCCCAAAATCAGAATATTGCTTTAAATTGTTATAGCCGTGTTTAGTGTCCAGATTTGAATAGCCAGGTACTTCCCTTCAACCTTCCTCTTTCTCACCTTCTTTCCTATCCCACTCTCTTCAGCTTTAAACATACCCCAAGCGAAGAGCAGTTGCCTTTCATGTAGTAACAACAACGTTACGAAAAGTGTAATGCGTTACGGACGAGGCGAACGGGCCAAATCACACTGTAGAAGCAAGAGAGAGTAGTGCGCGCGCACATTTTCTTTCTCTCTTCCTCTCATAGCCAGTGCATGAAGATTATTCATAATTTCATTTCGTTCTTGAACAATTTTATAAATAATGTAGGAGCAAGAGAGAGCAGTGCGCGCGCACATTGTCTTTCTCTCTAGAAGTTTTACTTCAGCCGTATTTTCTAAAGCACACTCGTATTTTTTTTTCTTATTTAATTTTGCATTTACACCGACTGGATGGAATTGGACCGAGTACTAACCTTGTTCTGTGCAGCCATTGCAAATATAAACCATAGAAGTGTGATGTGGGCGCATTGATCCATTTCATTAGCTTATCTGAAAGGCGACAATAGTTTTCTTTTAAATCAGTATATTTGATCTGGGAGATATATTTCACATTAAAAACAATCAGTATAAACATTTTTTATTTCAATTCTTTCTTATATTTAGACATAAATAGACGTCTATAATCTCTACAATTTTTGTCTATATTGAATATCTTTTTTTGTGAAACTTCTTATATTTTTTACCTATGTATCTAATTTTATTATATGCATTTATTGTTATATTTTGTTGTAGGTATATGCTTTTGTTTTACCTTTATTTTCACTGTATTATGCTTTCTTTATTGTTTTAATTTAGATTTTTTTGAAATAACTGTTATACTCATCTATTTAACTAAAATGTAAAAGCCCAAGGGCGTTTAATAAATAAATAAATTTCTGTATGGATAACGATATTGCTCCTAAACGCTGTAACGATACGGGCACGTGTTCGCCGTTCTCCCGTTCTAAACAAGAGTCAGAACCAGTGGCGGTTTTCTCTAAAGTGCGGTTGTGCGGTGAACCCCCATTAAAAATATGATAAAATAAAACAATCTTGTTGTATAGTAATATAAGCGCATCACAGATAGCTCGACATTAAAATTCCGTCTTTAAAACTTGCGCCACTGAAAAATACGGTACCTATCTATTCCCATTTTGTGCGCGTTGCGATCCGCACACATTTGTCCATACGAAAAATCATAGCCGATACGAATCGCTGTGACGGTAGAATGGAAAAAACTACGCAGCTTGGTGCGCTGCTCACGAGTTAAGATGTCACGTGACCTCCGAACTTTGACGAGTCTCGCCGAAACGAAGCCCGAGACTGTCGCAGGATGACCTGCTGACGGTCGACTTTTGCACCGACGGATGCAAGTTAAATGTTATATATTATGGTATTTAACTTTCTAGTCATTTTTGTACATTTTTTATTTTCTTGTTTCTGCATTTCTCCAACCGTTTACTAATGGCATTTGTAAATCTACTATTGTTTTCAAATTTTTTTTATAGATAAGTCGTTATATCCCTTAGTTACGAGTACATTTACTAAAGTTTCGGCAAACAACGTCGCTAGTTATGCAATTTTGTGTTGAGCTTTCCTAGTATTGTTTCGGCTTTCAAATTGAAAGTGGTTGCGTTTATCGGTTGTCGCGAATATTCTGTCCTAATTTTTTCACACAATGACGGAATACAGTGTTATATACAAAAAATAACGCTAATGCTTATGAAAAAAGTTTGGAAATTAAATATTATTATTTTTTGTATACGTGTATAATGGATTTTGAGTGTAAGTGAAAAAAGCTAATTTTATTTCGTGGCCACCTTTATTTGGGTTTCTTGTTTTTTTATGTTTTAAAATATCAATTATATTATATTCTACATTCTACGCAAATATTCTTATTGAACAAAAACAATAATAATTAGCAACGTACATTGAGTGTTGTTTAACAATTTAAATCCTCTAAAACCATTTTGGTTGTTTAATAATTGTGTCGAGGAGTATCAAGTTATTTAAAAACAATAGTACCTATTTAGGTACCCCCCACTAACTTTATTTAATTTGTGTGACAAGAGTAAATTTTGATTAGACAATATATCATTCTTCTCTTGAATTTCTGAACCCCCCGTTAAAAAGACCACGAACCGCCACTGGTCAGAACTCACGTAGTGGGCTTTTTCTACTTGTTCTCCAGTACTTAGCCGACTTAATCGATTCTGTCTTTGTCCCAAAGTTATTCCCAAGTTAAAGTTTTTAGAGAAATTCTTAGCATTTTCATCTTAACACTGTTATAGTCTCAGAGCTGTGTTGTGACCTCCCTTTCTTCTGCTACGCGTTGTTTATGAGGAAGAGCGAGATATTATAAGTTAAAAAGGACATATCGTACATCCCATTGAAAAGCGTCGTAAGTCAAAAAATAAAATTTAAAATAGAACGAGAACAAATGAAAATTGATGAAACAAGCTGTCCCGTCGAGAAGAGATTGAGTGATCTAACTTTAATACGGTTTTCGTGGGACATAGATAATCACAATCGCGTTTAGTGATAAAAATAAAATTTTATAAAACAGAAAATTTTGTTTTACGACCCTTTTCAATGGGATGTGCAATAAGAGTATCCCACTTGAAGAATATTGTGAGACTGAAGGAAGTTGGGATATAAGTAAGGGACTGGGAAGGAGAAGTCTGGAAATTATCCGATAATTCAGATATTTTTTATTTATAATTTTTCGGTACCCACAATGTGTTTGGAAAGTTTTTTACACTACAAGGTTTTTTGGTAAGTAATTTTTTTAACGAATTTGGAATGGGAATATAAAAAAAGCTAAGGCCATTTTAAACAACCCTGTTCTCACACCAGGTCGTTACTAAGAGTATCTTCCATCTGAAACGAGGTGCAAATCCAAATTAATTATGAATAGAAACATATACTTTTTAAACTTTATATTGATGATTAAAACATTAATGATAGCAAGCAACAATTCCTATGACTGCTTTTTTACGAAGAAGAAATTAATAGTTATTAAATTTGAACTCTAGTTTTGAACCCACGACCTCTAATAGCCTATCGCTTTGCCACGGAGACCATTAAATATTCACAGTTCTGTTGTGAAAGTCTTTAGCAAAGCCTGTCTAGTAAAGTTATTGCGCTAAGTTCTAGTCATAATTATAATAATATATGTTGCTTTTAAGTACGCAATGTACATAATTTAAAATGTGCTGCTGAGGGAAACCGGCATAACTATAAAGATAAAGCAAAGTGTGCGCGCAATCTTTTCTCACGTCCGAGCCAGAAGTGGCAAGTTTTCATCTTTGCCATCTCCGGCGCATAGATGTATTATATTCAGGAGACACCTAGCGAAAAAAGTTGATTCACTTAGATGGAGGTTGATACATCCACCTACTTACTACCACACCAGTTTAGTCCACCCATCACCCGCTTTTAATGCACCTATGCCTGTATCGAAATATATTTTTGTGCTATGTTTTGTGTAAGGCCTTTCTTCCACAGGAATTTGCAAGTATCCGATGCTTGCAAATTTACTGTATTCAAAATAACATGGGACGGTCGGTCTAGGAGCGAGGTCGACAGCCGTATACACCGGGCTAGGCTTGCATTCAATAAAAGGTCGAAAATAATAGAATCAAATAATATAGACCTAAAACTGAGAATACTCCTCATCAAGACCTATGTATGGAGTATCTTGATGTACGGCTGCGTAACATGGTGCCTATCCGAAAGAGATAAACGGAGACTAGAGGCTTTTGAGATGTGGTCCTATAGAAGACTATTAGGAATTTCCTGGAGAGACCACATTACAAATGAGGAGGTTCTCCAAAGAATCGAAGGAGGAAGACACCTGCTCAGGACCTTGTCCGAAAGGCGTGCAAGATGGATCGGCCATATAATACGACAAGAAGGCCTCTTGCATGCCATAATAGAGGGTATGACCGAGGGGACAAACTCTAGGGGACGCCCACGCCGAGAGTACCTGGAGGACCTGCTGGTGGACATGCGCTGCTCATCATATGCAGACTTCAAAAGAGCCGCAAAAGATAGGGAAGAATGGAAGAAAAAAATAGAGGAAATTGCTGCAAACCAATCCCAGGATTGAAACCACAGAGAGAGACGTCTATACACAGTGTCGCTGCTAAAATCACTAGACCCACGTTGACAACACCTCTCGTCAAAGCTAGTTTTCATAACCTCACTCACAACTAATGTGTCTGTCATTTTTTGTCGTCTGTTTCTAAATGTTTTTTGTTAACTGTTTCTGATCTAAAGCACGCGCATTGTTACAAAATGTCTTGGCACAAGTAACAATGAGACTATCATGTTTGCTAGACTTTCATTTTTATTAATTGCCCCAATTGTTTAAAGTACCCAGTTGGTCGCGGGAGACTTTACGAGTTTACAAAATGTAAGCAACATGTATCTGTGTACGAACGTACGAACCTCCGCGAAGATGTGTGACGATAGTCACCTGCAGATACTTTCGTATATCTGTGGAAGAAGGGCCTTACTCTAAAAATAACGCCATGATATAATTTGTTAAAGCCAATGTAGTAACATTCCTTGTTAAAGTACGTATTTTTTATAACATTTTAAAACATAAAATTTGAAGTTCGTAAAATACAACTGTCACATTGCTACATCACATGCATCACGTACGCGTTCGGCTACATATCGGCATAGTCGTGAGTCGTGGGTGTCGTTCGTCTGGCGAATCCGAGAATCCCATCTTGGGACACAATTTCATGTTGGGTTGCCTACTCTATTTTATGATATCTCTATGCTCCAACGAACGGCGGAAGTTTACACGGAAAAGTTTCAAGGATGCTGAGGCGTCGTGCTTTGATTAATTTATGGTCTGAGAAAAGCGGGATTTTTATCTCGACTTCTTAAAACTGTTGTGTTTTTAAAAAAAGCAAAAAAAAAGTTATACAAGTTATATCTAAAAAAAAATGTGAAATATTCTTGCTGATGTGGAAGAATAGACTCATAAAACAAAGCAAGTAGTCAAATAATTAATAAAATTGCTTAATTATGCATTATATGAATGGGTAGATTAAAAAAAATTATATTGTTTTAGGTTTCTAAGACAACAATAATGTTTTTAAACGATTTTTTAGAACATTCAATTTTATTGGAAAAACTTTTTTTTAATAACCGGTAATACTGACGGTTCCCAGTTGCGATCGTACTTTTTTTATTTTTCTGTCTTTTATTCTGTTTTATGTTTCGTTTAGATTTATTAGCATTGTCTTCTTCAATGATATATTTTTGAATAAGACAATGCGATTTTATTGAATACGTCTTCATGGAATCCCAATTGCTCCTACATGTAATGTAGCTAAGGCATCTCCAATTGAAACATGTTAGAATAAAGGGAAAAGGAAAGAAAAAAAGATAGGGTGGAAGAAGTGAGGGAAGTACCAGGATATTCATATCTGGTCACCAAACACTGCTAAATCTATTAATGTTTCGATTTTGAATGCTAGTTTTTCAGTAGAGCGAAAGAGTGAGAATGGAAGATTGAAATAGTGAAAAACTGAAAAACCTCTCTGAACGCGAACTATTTAATAACATAAGAAAAGAATTTTTGTAATTTTTCTTTTCCAACAAAAAGCGTGTTGTTTTATCTTATTGTGATTAATTTCTTGTTGTTTGTTCCTCAAATTAGCTATCGATTTTCCTACAGTGGGGAGGTTTCCTTCAATAGCACGCACCCCTAAGCCGGAACGTGACTGGGGATTTAAGCGGTCTAAACCGAGCACCTTCTTATTATAGGCCGCTTTGATAACAACCCTCGCTTAAACCACCTGCTAATTGTCGCCCTACCTCTAGGCCTAGTTTTTATCAGGTGGGAATATGATTAAAGGATCAACAAAATGCCGACAAAATATCCATATTTCTTAACTCTTAGCTATAAGTATCTAACATTTCCAATATTTGCTATAAATAGCTGAAATCGAACTTCTTAACTATTAGCTATTTATTAATTTATTTAGATACTAGCTTCTGCCCGCGACTTCGTCTGCGCAGGATTATTACTTCGAGTGGCCTATTTTATTTTCCTAGGTCCCATCTATGTTTATACTAAAATTCTTAACCTATTTATTTAAAATATCCATAATTCTTCATTCGATTCGAAGGTGAGTACTTCAAATAAATTCACTAATTTAAATATTTTCTAAAATAGAATTTTGGTTTAACAATCATTGTTTTTCAAAATGTAAGCGCCTCCGCCCACTGAGGCAACTGAAAACCAACTAAAACCGGCTGTTTTCTCTGTCTTGATTGGTCAAAAAGCTTGTTTAACCATAGACGAATAACAATCAGCTGACAGCTCCCAACTAGCAACGGCAGCCCAGGGCAATGAACAGTGACAGTCGCAAGATGGTCGCAAGTCACCGCTTGCGTTACCATTGACAACGGGGTTTTGTGTGATTGTGTAGTGTGCGGGCCATCACATTGTCGTACAAAGACAGTCGGCAGTTGAGAGTTTTCAGTTGCCTCAGTGGGCGGAGGTGCTAATTCTCAAAATTTAAAATTTTTTATTAAACAATAATTATTATTTGTAATACATGCAAAAAATGGATTGCTTTGGATAAGAAAAAACCCCTAACCTCACGTAACTTATTTAACCTAGGTTTTTTTGTTCATAATTTTTAATAACTTTTCGAAGGAGTTATGAAGTGCCACTCTGTTGAGTTGTCCGGTTACATCGGCACTTATAACAATGTCATAGCTGTTAATTAAGTTGTTCGTATTATTTAAATAACACCGTGGGAATAAAATTGGAATAATAGTAGAAGTAAGAAGTAAAACCACCAGTGTAAAGAAGTCAATATCAAAAACTTCTGCTAAATATAAAATTATATTTAAAAAACATCATATCTGCCTAACCTTGAAAACGTAGACTCCGGTAAATTTTAGATCTGTTATTCCACGTTCATTTGGTGTAAGTGAAAATCTCATTTCAGTTAATGTAGAAACCCCACTGCACGAAACTGGCTGTGCCCTGTTCCGTTCTCCCGTTTCCCCGGGCTTCCTTTCCCCGTCACTTCCCCTCCCCCCACCCCACTTCCCCGCCGTAGTACGGGCACGTTATTACGGCCCATTCATCAGCCTTTATTATTATTCTCAGCGGGGGCGCGGATTTATGGGGACGTTTCCTGCAGAGCCACACTCAACCGGTACAAGAGTGTGCTGTAACCACCTATACCTTATACTTCCGCCTTTACTTTTACCTGCTTCTTGTTCTTCTTCGTAAATTCTGTGAGCAAACGCAAAGGTAGCGAATCCTCGCAGGATACTCCTTTTTGGCAACTTTGTAGATACTTACTTTTTAACTGTCGGACAGTGGCGTATCAACAAATCACCGCCTTTCTTGGCATGCTTTTAACCTCTCAGATCTTCGCCATAGTTGGTCAGAAGGTCAAAATTATTTGATAAAATTAAAATAAATTAAATATTTTTGAACGTATCCGAACACTACAATCTGTTTTTGATAGTTGATAAAATATTCGTAATTTCGTACGTATACCAACAAATTATTCTTACATTTTCCCGCCAATAATCATTGAAACACTGTTAATTTGTTCGTAAGAACCTCAGTCCCGTTTTTAACCGTTTTTACGAATAAAATGATTGTATTTTAGAATAACATTTTTCTCCGTGTAAAATAACGATAAAAAAAACACATAACATATTTTATTAGGCGAATGTATTTATAAAGGTTAGTCACCTCAGTTTTTTGCAGTTTCGTTCAAAAAATCATAAAAAAATCACAAAGTTGCATAATTTTTTCTCATATTGCATTCGGAAACTTTAATTTCATATATGTGTACATTTAATACTTCTGTGGTTAACTTAGTTTTTTTATCTGTCTAACACCTTTTAGATCATATTTCTCACCATGACAGTAAGGGAGGCACGACAATTTCTTTGAGACCTATATGGGCTGTTCCCAAAGGCGAACAAATTAGCCTGAGGGTTTAAGGGGCTAGACTTTGAACCACACGCGGAACACCCGCGTATGTCATTCATCTCACGCACACTTTCAATACATGCGAAATGTGCGAATGAGACAACGCTCATATTTACCTATAGAAATCGCACAAAAAAGATTTTTGGGAGAAAGCATTTTTCTACACCCAAACTTTCACGAAATTGTAATATAAAAACAAAAATATGTTCTCGAAAGAATAAGCTATGTCGGTATGTTTTGATAATTTTGTAATTCTTTATGAGAATTAAGTTAGCAGCACCTTTTCCTTAAGTAATATTTCCCGATAAATTGTACATGTTTGACAGTGAATGTTTACGTTAATACGAAACGCATCGAAAATTCAAAAAGCTACCGACATAGCTTTAACCTTCTAGAAGGCAGTATAAAAAATATATTCATTTCGTGCAATTTTCGATGTAGAAAAGTGTTTTTTCCCGGACGTCCTTTGTGTATGGGCCGAAAAGTGAAGTCTATCGTCTTAAGCTTAAGTTATTAAATTAGGTAAGGGTTAATTTATCACGAGACCTCGAGATAACCAACCCTTTATATTTCAACCGTCTTGGCTAATGTTCCCCATATACAGAGTCATAAGTTATAATGTTTCACGCTAGTTACAAAGTGTACTATTATAGTTGTGTAGTATGGCATTTTGCTGTGCAAGTGACGGGCTATTGTTTCACCAGCAGCGCATTACAAATGAGATTTATCACCTGTGTGTCCATTAGCGCCGTGTATACGTAATAATGTATTTATAAACGCAAGGATGTCTCGTGTCCGTCCCATCCCATTACATTGTGAACCAAACCATGACTCATGAGACATGAGGTGGGCATAGTGCGATTCCAACTCACCAGGTGGCACTACTTTATTTATTGGCCAATAGTGGTGCGAAGTCCTTCAGTAGCATCAGAAGCTGAAGACTTTTTTCCCGCTTTCAAAACTCTGGATTGGCATCGGACTACCATGGAAGTCGATTATTTATTATGGATTTGAAAATCCACCGATTGCAGACGTAGACATCACATTTACGACTACACCTGGAGCTATAGTAGATCTGATGACCTTGGCCGCCATCGAAATAGTTGGCCGGCTGACAACCGCCCTTCGATTGGTCGTCGCCAGGAACCGTGGGGTTGGAGCCCTATCAGCTGCTCCAGTCCACCGTTTCAGAAGTGGAGGGAGCTGTGTGTATATCTCCGAAGGCAACTTGTATTGCCAACTGAGCGTCAACTCATATTCCACAAAACTACGTGCCCAATCACTATACACATAGTCTAGCCCTCATTAAAATTTTAAAATCATTTTATTTGTGCATCTTATTTATGTTGCTAAATGGACAAATTTGTCCTTGTTAAAGCACTTTATTGTTTGATTTAATAATCCCTGCTCACATCAAGTATTCGCAGCCGCTTACACAAGGTCCACACCTGAGATATGAATGAATTCTTACAGTGTAAATTCATCTTTGAGTAAAACATCGAGTGTGCAAAATTTCATCAAGTATCAAAATTCTCCTTTAAGTGGTGGGAAAATGAGATAGGGCGGTGTTTCTAAATTTCACGTAGACAGTGACTTTCCTCTTGTTTTTAAGGTCATGAGTGCAAATTTCATCAATCTCGGAATAAAACTGTAGATTCGTGTAAAAATCATATGAGATGCAGTTATTTGGAAACCAAATATTCCACAAAAGATTCTGCACTTTAAAAAAACCACGCGTATTTCTATGCTAATACATAGAAAATATTCCCTACAAATAATTTTCTTTTGTCGTTTTTCATTTTTTCCCCAGATATAGGGAAACTTCCCCAAATCGTCTCACTGGTTTTCAGTAGGCTAGTTGGCGGTTGGTGGCATGGCGATGGCTTGGTAGCTT
Source organism: Limnephilus auricula (assembly GCA_951813805.1). Lineage (NCBI taxonomy): Eukaryota > Metazoa > Arthropoda > Insecta > Trichoptera > Limnephilidae > Limnephilus > Limnephilus auricula. Next base: position 7,906,421 of record OX638407.1, on the reverse strand, counting down.
CAGACGCCGCCCGCGCTCGTTTCACGAAGCTCCGAAGATGAGATGTGTGGAGGTCACATAACGGTGGGGCCAACATGACCTCAGTGAGCGGCTTCGTATCTACGTGTTTTGAAACCAGAAACATGTGTGGTGTGATTGTGGTGCGTGGGGAGACAGGATGAATATACAGGAATATGTCGGTCTTGAGATTGTTTTGTCTTTTGTAGGTGTTGTTCGACGTAACACAAAAGAGTAAATTTTGGCTAAAACCTATACAAAAAAAAAATATCCTTCGAGCCTCGAGCCTAACCTAACCTCTTTTATACAGTACCATTGTTACATACCAATCCATGTACCGCCTTCTTGAATATGGTAAAGCGCAGACCCTTAAAAAATCACGAAATCTGTCTTTACTATCCAAAATAAATCTTAAAATATTTTAATAAAAGAAATACCTATTTCAAATATTAAATTTAAATAATATCTGTTAAAAATGTATTATTTTATAGGTTTAATATCTAGGTACTTTATCGATTGTCTGAATTCTTGACACAATCAGTTCAAATTTTGAAAATTTCCACGTAAATTCGTAACAAATTCAAGTTCATTAAACCGGTATACCAATTACTCACAGACCCTTATCCGAAATTTGATGTCATTCTAGAACCTAACCTAACCAAACCTCTTATCCAGTATAACATTATTATATTCGGCCACCATAACACGGGCATGTGCCTAGTATGGCGGCCATAAATTCCACAATTGTTATATATTTACTATTCAAAGAATAAAGAAACATTAAAAAAAAAAAAAAAAAATGAGGTTGTAAGAAATTGGGGAGTGGTAGGAGAAGAGAAAGGCAAAGGTTGGTGAGCATCGTGTCATTCGGATTTTCTTACTAAAAATAACCGAATCTACCAGATTCCTACCCACCCCTCATACCTTTTTCCTTCCCAGAACTTACTTTCCTTCCTTTTCTTAAGACCCTTTACACAGCACCCCTAAAGACGTTATAGGCCCTGAGGGGAATTATTTTCTTCAGGGTTTTACCTGTGCGAAGCTAATTTTTGATAAAGATTCACCCATATATAGAAAGAAATATTTTTTAAATTTTATATTTATTTATTTGGCTTTCTTGCCCATATAAGATACTTAAAATTAGTTACATTTATTTTTTTATCTGCAGATTACATGGAAAAAACAAACTTATATTAACAAATACAGAAAAATGAGAGAAGAAAAATGTTCAGATGATTAGGCAAGGTCTCAAAGTGCAGAGCTTTTATTATAGTGATTACAAAATTGTAGAAAAGGAAGTTGTACAGGATCCTAAAAATAGGAACCTGTATAACTGTACACAATAACATAACAAGAACAAATGCATACAGATTTAACAAATACAGAAAAATAATGAAGACGGTTACACAAGTACAAGTTATAAGTTACTAAAGTACAGAGTTGATATTATAGTAGTTTGGAAATTGATCATTGATATGACACTAAAAAAAATGGTCTACTGACCCACAATCACAATAAGACGAACTGACTATGTGGAACCTGGCGAGGTGGCTAAGACAACAACTGTGACCTAGACACATTCGGGTTATGGAAGAAATATATATTTTTAGGCATGAAAGTATATTTGTGAAACCAGGGCTTGATAGGAATATAATGTACTGGTGACCTTCTATCAGAAAGTTTTCAATTCAGAGGACCATTGGCGATGGTTTTTAGTTTTTAGAATAGGGAAATAGTCTCTAATCGGAATAGGGATACTACTTAATGGACCATGGACCATATCAACTGTACAGCGTTCACTGTCGCCAAGAAGCTACACGAGAATGATGACAAATATTTTATTATTTCTGTAGAATGTCAAAAGATTCTTGTTTACATTGGGTGCAGTTGTTAATTAACTCCCAGTTTTCATAAGAAAAATACATCTTTGTGAGAGTGTCTGTTAGTATTGAAGAAAGAATTTTAACAACGCTCAGATAAGAAAAACGTGTATGTTTATTTCTTTCTTTTACATAGATGGTAACTTAAGAAGATTCGTCGTTTTCTGAGCTTGAATCTTCAGGTTCTTGGATTACAACTGGTGTAATGGTTTCGTAAAATAAATCGGAATTTTCCATTGAAGATGTTGATGGCATGTCATTAAAAATATCTTCTATTACTTGCATAATACGTCGTTTAAACGCTCGCATCTGTCCATCGGACATTGGCTCCAGATCTGGCAATAAACTTAGTAGAAACATCTTTTTTGGATTTTGTTCGAGATTATGTATACTCGTACCTTTTTTCCTGGCTTGTTTTGCCTTCAAATATTCAATATTGGTGTCTGATTTGCGGATATTTTTCTTAGATATTCTTGACGATGACGGGCCTGTCATTGATTGCGGCGATGATGTTGGCGACGGTCGAGTTTGAAGAGATACCACTGATACCATTTTTGGTGATGATGATGACCAATCATTGGTAAATTGCATCGGATTAAGTGTTGATGGTGAATCCAACGACTGAAATTGTGACCCACTTGATTTTTGACGCCCAAACGATAAATTTTTGTCTTCTTCATTACTGTTCTCTTCAATGACACAGTCATCATGTTGATTTGTTGTATTTGGCAGATTCCCAGACCTATTTGGAAATTTAATAAACGGTACTGTGAATTGCATAACTTCGAATAAATAATAAGGTTTCTTTTTATTCTTCACAGATTTTGAAGGTTTTAGATTTCGTACAAAAACATTGCGAATATTTCTCCATTTTTCTTTACATTCGGGTCCTGAAATGAAAACAAAAGATTTAATAATTTTGTTCAGGTTATTTGGCGAAGGTTTAACATTTACGAGCCTGGCTTTTTATTTCGCGAGAGGAGACAAAAATCATTGCAGAAACTGTTGTTATTATGTGGGATGTATTGAATGAAATATGCTTGCCAATCTCAAATCTTAATTTTTATTAGAACAACTCCTTTTTTATAACTTTTGAAGGTTATTCCCATCAATGTAATATATCATTGAAGAAGAAGATAACACTAAAAAATCTAAACGAAAATATGAACAAGGCACAGAAAAATAAAAGATAACGGTCGCAACAGGGACTCTAACCCAGAATCTCTCGTCTTACCGGGACAAACCACTTATTTAAACGTCATATTTATCAATCTCATATTTCAGAATTAACCATATTATCTTCGACTTATTTTATTTATTCGACAACTTTTTTTAAATAACCGTTTCCCGTACTATTTCGTAGGTGATGAAGGATTTCCACTATCGCGGAATTTAATGAGACCATACTCCAAAGTAAATAGCATAAGAACAGTTTTTAACTTTTAAATAGAGGCAGAAAAAGTATAGAATGTACGATTGAGATGAATGACTATAAAATTTCTTGTTGTTAGTTTGATGTGGTGTAAGTCAGTGCAAAGGAGCCGATATTGTCAAAGCCGTGTGAATTTTGCATAATTCTGTTCGAAAAATAGAAAACCATATAGGGTATATTTTATATTAAGTTATTTTTAAATTCAAAATTTTATGGTTTTATAGGCAACTTTGGCAATTATTTGTGAGTTAATGGTAAAATTAAAAATTAAAATTAAAAAAATTTTGCTCTTTTTATTATGTATGTAGTTATATGATGAAATATAAAATTATTAAATTAAAATGCTAAAAATTGAAAGATTTTTATTTGTATAAATTCAAATCACATACATATTTTACCTACCTACCTATTTACGTTTTTAACAAAATTTGTCGTACATAAATTAAAATTAATCTACCCAAAGAGAGGTTATTTTATGATATTAATTTTTTTAATGTATTTTCCAATATATTAACTATGTAGGCAGGGCAAAAATATTTTTATAATAATTATAATTAATTCATAAAAAATGCCAAAGTTGCCTCCAAAATCATGCGAAATTGAGTTTTTAATGACCAATATATCATAATTTATAACAAAAATAGATAAAATAGCACATATGCGTACTAGATATTTGCAATACCTTTTGATTAAAAAAATAATTTTTCAGTTTGGTTGGATATTTCGGCCTCAAATCCATATTTAACATACGTATGAAAAGGGCCGTTCCTACGTTTGTTATATCTACAAAATACCTGCAATAAACAGTGGGCACAAAAAATTCTATTCGAAATTTAAGAAAATATAATTGGTTTTAACGACATTTTATATAAAGTCCACTTTTTTAATAAACAAAGTGTTAAAATTAATAAAAATTATTAAAAAATAAAAATGTAGGTCCCTAATGTTACAATTTTTTTTTTATTGTCTCATAATTTTCTAAAATATTTTGTGCGTGCAACAATGATGTTGCTGAAGCAGAATGCTGGTTTGCTAACCCCATAACCATATGGAACCGTTCTAGTATCTTCTGTCGTTTTCGTTCTCAAACGATGCGAATGAAGAGGACGAACATCGATGATAACCGTACGACCTATCGCTAGAATCCCCCTTTTCAAGTCGACATCTGCTAAATTATCTAGCTAACTACTTTATTTTCAAGTTCAGACTTCGCGCTACCTTGACATTTTAAATATTGTATATATGTTTTTTATGCATAAATAAACCAATCCCAAAAAACAAAAGTAAACAATATTACGTACCTGTCAAATTGACTTTGTTTCCGACCTCAGTCCATGCCTTCTCCACTAAATCCTTTCTTACGTATTCTGGTATAGTATAATTATATAAACACGGATGTTTTTCCACCTCCAGAACAAATTTAAGATTAAAATCTTGTTCGGACGCCATTTCTGTCAAACGAGTAGTAAATGCGAACGCTGCTCACGTAGCGTGCTACCAGCGCTGTCGGTAGCGTGCAACTGACGTCAAACCCGTAGTAGACGCGTAGCGTTGTGTACGATCCAGTGTTGCCATATCCCAAAAATAATATATAACCATGTTTCAGGGATAAAAAAATCGTGTTTATCGCAAGTTTTATTGACAATTTAAATAAGAAAATAACGGTACCTAAGTAAATTATCGATAATGCTTTATTAATAATTATCATGTTTTACTTTTCCTTTGAATAACAGAAATGAATTAATGTTTTTAATAAATCATCATACAAATAAAAATATGTATTTTTTACTGTTTTCAAGTTTAATTTATAATAATTAATTTTAAATTATATAATAATCTTAATGTGTAAAAATGAACGTTTCTTTGTGTGTCCCTTATGCTTTACTAAACCATTTAACCGATTGCGATGAAACTTAGCTGATTTTATTTACGCCCGCCCTCGAAGGTTTCTGTCATTTATATGTGAGCTCTGGCATTATAAAATTTGAATAAGAAATTAGAATAGATGGCTCGCGAGTTGTTTGAAAAATGCGTGTACACCATATAGTTTATCGGATGGGCAGGAAGGATGGGTCGAGGGATGGGGATGGAGATCCGGGAGGGGAGGGGGGTAGGCGAACGCGGGAGGGAAACGTGGGAGAAAATGCGGGAGTTCGTGAGATGGTGGTAATGCCTTATGATATTTATATATAAATATATTGTATTTAGTATTTGAATATGTATTACTAAAAGAAGAGAAGGGAGACGAAATTCTCCAACAACTCTCAAATCATTTTTTTTTCTACATTTTAAAGTAACTACCTAGTTAGTTAGGTACCTAATTAAAGTTAGATAAAATATTCATTTTATTTTATTAATCAATTCAAATTATTTATTGACAAAGATAATATAATTAGATAAAGAGGCGTTGTGAACCCATACTGAAAGTTCAAGAATTACATTATTTATTGTTTTTGTGTTTAATTCGTAGAACTCCATTTTTTTTTTAAATTTAATTTTAAAAAAAGAACTACATTCCTGAATTCGGGATTTTACACACATGACACATGCAAAAAATCTTATCTCTCTCAGTACATACTTTTGTCGACCGGTAAACAAAAAACCATGCAAATATGGTAAAAAATATTAATCTGGCAACACTGGTACGAACAGTAGCAAAATAGTGTATCGGATACTCACGATCGACGCGTATGCATTGCTTTTTGACGGCCTGCGAGGTAGAGGGGTTAGGCTCTCGATTAGCAACCCTAGGTCGCGGGTTCAAATCCCGTCGTGCACAAATAAATTTTATTTTATTAATTTGTGTTATTTCACAATTAATTCATAAATATATTTAGTACGTTAGCGCCACGTTACAGACTAGAATATACTCTCAGTATTGACCTGGTGTAAGATCACCATTCAGAATTGAAACGTTTCTTGAAATGGCTTTAGCCGTGTATGATGACCAGATCTGAATAGCTAGGTACTTCTCCACCTTCCTCTACTTCCCATCTCCTTCCCATCTCCTTCCCATTGCCATAGTGTCGCTGGCTGCAGTTGGGATTCTTGTGCGGGTGGAAGATACTCTCAGTATCAACCTGGTGTAAGACCACCATTCAGAATTGAAACGTTGCTTGAAATTTCTTTAGCCGTGTTTGATGACCAGATAGGTACTTCTCCACCTTCCTCTTCTTCCCATCTCCTTCCCCTTCCCACTACCTCCAGCCTCACCCAATTGGGGTTGCCATAGTGTCGCTGGCTGCAGTTGGGATTCTTGTGCGGAAGGGAACGAGCTTCATGAGGCCAGAAAACCGTCTAGACGTTTTGTTGTGCAGTGGGTCTATCTATGACTTTTTGCTTTCCTGGCCGGAAAACCGTGGGACGGACCACTAATAAACTTAATTTGACAGTACTTAATATATTCAGCGCCCTTGAGGTGATTTCTCACAAAAACGGCACTCTACAAATGGTCCAATTATCATTATTATTATAAAAGAACGAACCACGTTATGTTAGATAAGTTTTTAGATTTTCCCGGCCAAAAGCATTATCGTTGTTTGTTTTTGGGGTGTTATTCCGTGTTGCGCTTTCTCCTTCTTTAGCCGACGTTTCGGACAGCGTTGCAGTGTCCATCATCAGGGCAGATCCGGCAGATCCGACGATGTGTGTGAAAACACGTTATGTTATCTCATAAAATTTCCAGGTACCTCGGCAGGTTAGCTTTCTTTCGTTTTTTTTCATCCTGTTTGTGCTCCTCCGGTATTGCCAGGCCTACTAATAAGGCCTACAAGGTGCCACAGACAACTTATACATTTAATTTGACAGTTCTTGATATCGTCGTTGCATATAGAATATGAACCGTGTGAGATTGTGTACATTCTGGGAAAATCGATAAAAACTATTTATAAAAATAACGAAACGGAAAATAACAATTTTATTTATGGACAATGTAGGAAAAATATATTTCGTTCATTATAAGATTATATTTATGGCAAACATTAATTATTTTATGCCAGAAAATTGAATTTTAACGCGTTTTTCTCACATGCTTCATATTCAATGCACAGTTTTTCTCACATGGTTCATATTCTATTTACAGTTTTGGTCATAATTTTGAATACAATAAAAATGTCAAAATATTTGATTTAAATTTAATCAAATTTGACAGTTAGGCATCACAAAATTATGTTATTATTACGTACACACAAATGCAATTTAATTGTGTAGTGGTATGCAGAGGATATGACTTTATTTTTTATTTTTTATTATGTACTATTTTGATTGTCCTCACATGGTTTATTTTCTAGCGTTATATATATATATATATTTTTTTTTTTTTTTTTAAAGAAAGACAAACATTCCTGGGTTACGAATAACCCAACAACATTTGAAAATCTCCTATTACCACCACACTAAGCGGAAGATGTTGCTTGTGTTATGATGGAGGACTTAGCCAGCCGAGGAATCTAATACGGAACGCCTAGGTGGGACCCAAACGCGATGCCCACTCAACCACTGACCGGTCGTATATAATATTTGATATTTTTACATGGTTCTTATAATAGAAGATGGAGAAAAAAAAGAAAAATAACTGCAAATTTAACTCATTTTCGTCAAAATTGTCACATTGTTCATATTAAATATGCAACGACGATATATTAAAGGTGCGAACCACGCTATGTTATCTCTTAAAAATAGTTTGTAAAATTGTAAATAATAGATCTAGATGGAGCCTAAGAATTCATTATAAATTGTACAGCGTCCTTGAGGTGATTTCTCACAAAAACGGCGCTCTACAAATTGTCCAATTATTATTATTATTAGCTACGCACATAACACTCGCCTTTCACATAACCCAGAGAAGTATCTCTGAGTACTAATTGCCTTAAGGATTGAAACCGCATGGCTGTTACGTGGTCCAAGAATCTTACCATTATACAACGAAGGTATTCACGACACTCTTAGACTCTAGCAAGATGTTTATCAGTGACACATCGCGTCACTCCAAATGTCTAAGGGTCCCTCCCGTGAGTGGCTCGGACAGGACTACATGGGATTAATGGGGATGTATTGCGCGGCGAGGGCGTGTGACGTGTCCAACCCGACCCTCCCCTTTCCTTTCACCTCCCACTCCAGCCATCCAACCCCTACTCGTCTGGTATATAAGACGTAAATGTAAAGCTACCTACATGTTTTCTCCTTTACCAAAAGCAGTGATATGCAGGTTCCAGAGGAAGGAATTCATTTATTTCGAAAGTTGCATACAAAAATATTTTTAAATAAGTGTTTCTATAGGATCTTTTAATATGTGTTTCTATAGAATTTTTAAATGTAAATAAAACAAGTTTTGTGTGAGTCATCCACTCAATTTTCAAGCATATTGAGCGAAATAAAAGGTCACTTTGGTGTGCAATCAAACTAGAAAAATTGATTGAGATACGATATTTAGATATTATAAAACACAACATGTTATTTTTTCCACTCTTTATATCATTATTCGTACTTATTTAGTCCACTGAGGATGTTATTCGTCATTTTATGTTTATGTACCTGTTTTTAAATATATAATCAAAACTTCCTCTGGCGTAAATCTTATCATTTAGCCTAAAAACATAAATTTAAAATAACTTACGTAATATTAACTTCACTTTAAAATTTACTGCAAATAAACATTTAAGTACATTTAGTACTTTTCTTTGAAAGAAATATATTTAGAAAGTTTATTTTCACCCTGTAGAAGATAGTAAGGCAGGGCCCTCTGCACGTCCTTGGGGGACGCCGGCTTGCTCTCACCCTTAGAACCTCTCCCTACAGCCCACACGTCTCCTAGCTGAGATCTGATTTCTGTGTATCTTTGCCCGGGGCGGACACGGCGTGCTACGTGGCATATAGCCCTAGTCAGATTTCTTAGTACGCTATACGCACTTGAAAATCTGAACGAGATTTCTATACGTTTTACGCAGCCAAGTACTTTTACACTTTTTATTTTATTTTTTTGTACGAAATATGGACTATTACGAAACTTTTGTTCTTAGTACTTTGAGATTATATTTTAATTTATTTTATACTCGGAAAAACCCATTGGAAAATCCAAAATGAATACGTTATATTTTGTAGTGGAAGATACGCTCAATTAATAATTTTAAAAAAATCATTCGCTCCACATAGGAGGCCCTGGGGAAAACATTTTCTCTTGAGCCCTATGTCGTCTTTGTGGCTGCTATGTGGAGAATTTTTGAAAGGAAGGAGAGGAAGTTCTGGAAAGGAAAACGGTAAAAGGGGTTGGTAGGAATCTGGGGTCAGTATGTCCAGGAGTGACAGATGTCACAATCTATTCGTCCCACTGCGGTGCAAGGCGATGAATCAATAGAGTCCGGCTGGAGAGGTCAAAAGATCTCCCTCAACCAGTCACTCACAACCACGCACTAGGTGGGCTAAGACCTAGACAAACCTCTCACTCATGAACCCGGACACCCCTGCTAAGTCACCAAACGTAGCGAAAAATACATTCGGGTGAACTATGGCATTGGTTGGTTATCCAATAAATGGTTCGCGATGCCACGGTATCCGTACCCGACTCCCAAATGCTGCATCTAATAGTTTAAGGTATATTTAATGACTAAATCCAAGCCTATCTAGTATATCGGGTCGTTTATCTTTAGCCTTCCAACCGTTGGTTATTGTGTTACTTTGGAAAAGGGACGATACATTTGGAATTACCCATCTGATCACTAATCATGGCTTAAGATGATAGACTTCGCATTTCGGCCCATACAAAAAGGACGCCCGGGAAAAAACACTCTTCTACATCGAAAATTGCGCAAAATGAATATATTTTTTTATACTGCCTTCTAGAGGGTGAAAACTATGTCGGTATGTTTTCGAATTTTCGATGCGTTTCGTATTAACGTAAACATTCACTGTCAAACATGTACGATTTATCAAAAAATATTATTTAAAAAGTGCTGTTAACTCAACTCTCATAAAGAATTATAAAATTATAAAAAGCTACCGACGTAGCTTCTTCTTTCTAAAAAAAATATATTTTTTTAAATTTCAATTTCGTGAAAGATTCGGTGTAGAAAAGTGTATTCTCCATAAACCCCTTTTCGAGCGATTTCTGTAGGTAAATTTGAGCGTTGTCTCATTCGCACATTTCGCATTCGCATGTATTGTAAGTGTGCGTGAGCTTATTGTGAGCGGGACAGAATGACAGACGCGGGTGTTCCGCGCGTCGTTCAAAGTCTAGCCTCTTAAGCTCTTCCAAGCAAAGTTTTGACTTCTTTCATCCTAATTGTATTACTAAAATTCCTTGGCTCCTGCCAGTGCCGTATCATATTATAAATAAAATGGGTTATTACGTCATACGTACCTATTTCTCTTGGCGTACACATTTACCAACGTAACAGTTCCTATTCATTAATATTTCTCTGTTGGATTATATGGTTATTTGCTTTATCAAACATCAAGCAGAGCTGAAATTCCTCAATGTTCTAATTATATTATTTACGAGAGCGAAATTGTTATTTTCCGAGCCTTTGTAGTAGCTACCTGCCTACATCTAGGGAATATAAATAAATAAGGTAATATTGTTTTGCAAACAGAGATTCACATGGAATATTATTATTATTTTATGTTGTATCTACGCGTACCTATCCGGTGGTACAAAGACGAGAGGAAACGCTTTCGAAGAAATACTCTCGGATGTGGAATAATTCAGTCAGGGAGCGAATAGGTACTTGTACAAACAGAATAAATTACCCGGAAAAATTACGCCGACATCGTTAGGCTAGGGAGGGGTAGGAAGAATATTTTATACTTAGGTAGGTACCCTACCTAATTGCTTTGTTGAGTTGAGTTCAGATTTATCGTGAAGTGGAATTATTGAAATATTGTTTTTCGGAAATTATGGTCAAGAAAGTATAGAAATAGGAAATATTTTATAAAATTACTTTTGCAAAACCGAGTAACATAGATTTTAGAACCAAATATTTATTTTAAGACTCGGTAGTACCTGCTAAAAAAATAAAATAAAGAGAGATTCGTCAATACGAATGTTAGAGGGAACGCGCTAGTATTAAAAACGATAATATTCAAGCGAAAATTGGGAAAATGTTTAATAAAATACGACTCGTTAAATATAGAGCAGAAATCTCTTGACATACCGTGAATTTTTTCAAACCTTATGATGTGTTAAATAAAATAACCATATGTGTTTTTTTTTAATTTCCGGAGCATTCTTTGCGATTTTTTTTTTCTATCGAGGAAATTTTATGTGACTACCTATTCGGCTCGACAATATCTAGAGATTGTCTTAAAAAATAACAAATTATTTTTTAGAACTTAGAAACGTAAAGTGTTCAAGGGAATGACATGTGTTATAAATCGGTAAAAATTCGGAATCCGAGCCTTAATTTTATTTATTACGCCCGTAATGCTTTTACATTAGGTAAATTATGGTTACAATTTTTTTTTTACAAAATAAACAATGATTTCTACGGTTTACAATTTGAATAAACGATAAACTATATAATATTTAATATACTCATATTATATATAAACATTTTCAGAAATAATATTTTGACACGAAAAAATTGTTTAGGTGTGTTTAAACATTAAATTTGTTAAATTAAAAATGTCGATATTATTTGTATATTATTTTGCTGTATGCAAGGAATTGGCGAATTAGCTACATGCCTCTGTGGTCGAGTTGGTACTCTATAATTATAATTAATTGATATTATAGTAGATTCAAATGTGAGGTTATGTTTAACTTCCGAACCTGACAGATTGACATTGGATAGGAAAAATGGTATATCTCAAGGTTTCTTAACGTTTTGTTTATTATTTTTATCACTGTGCGCATTTCTTCCACATTTATTTTGATTAACATTTAATAAACAGCTTCTTTAGTATTTATATGCCAATCTCACAAAAAGAAACATTTCCATGCAATTATCTCGCTTGTTAAAAAAATAACAAATTTAACTAAAAAAATAACATATTTTTTCTTAAACCATCTTGGTGTTACCATTTAAAACCATTAAACTATTTTATCTATCTTGGCTCCCTCCATTTTGTCGACAATTTCTTGTACCTTGTCTTATTGGCTTATTGATTTGGATTTTTCGTGAAGCAAATTCATTGTCACAATTTGGGAGTCAAATGTGTGGGTACCGCCGCCCCGGGAATCATTTATTGGATAACCAACACCTCTGCCATAGATCACCCCAAGTGGTTCGCTACGTTTGGTAATTGGGGTGATGATTGTCTGGATTTTGGCGGCGGATGCGTCTGTCCACCAACTGCATGACGACGAAGAGACTAGTTGAGTGAGATCTTTTGACCCCTCCAGCAGGGCTCCCTCGGAACATCGCCTTGAACCGCGTTTTCCTACCCATCCCTTATATATTTTTCCTTCTCCAGAACTCCCTCTCCTTCATTTCCTAAAAAGCACACAGCATCTTCAAAGATGACATCTTGGCCCTGAAGCGAATTATTTTCTTCGGGGCCTCCTGTGTGGAGCTAATGTAAAAAAAACCAATTGGTAAATTTCTTCTCGGAAAGTAAAGTTGATATGTCCAGGAGTACAGAAAAACTTGTGGGTATTGTGTACAGTTGATTATTTTTATAGCAGAGGTTTCCTGTTTGCGGTTTGTGTGATTTATTGAGGTTGTGAAATAACAATGTCACTTGTTCCTTGTAATCTGTAAGCTTGTTAGTAAAAGTCAACGTTCGCTAATAAAATTCGCAAGGTCGTGAAGGGTCGTAAATATTCTCTAAATCTGCAAATATATATCGTTGTTTGCTTGTTTGCCTAAAATGATTTTTAGGAAGGTAATGAATGAGTAGTGAATTGAAAAATTATGTTAATTAATATTATGTACCTATATCAATTCTCATTTAATTGGTCTTTATGAGATTTTGCTTGATTTATAATATTCACATTTTAATGTTTAGAATTCCCTTTATTAATATTATCAAATTGACTCAATTACCATTAGGTACGTACAATGAACTTAATATTAATTAGTAACTATTGATTTAATCGAATAACTCTTAGATAAGAGACTTTAATCGCGGCGACGCGATAGTTTAAAAATTTAATTAATACAAATTCTAAAAAGTCTTTCGTGTGCGTGTACCTCCATGCCGTGGATTTTTATATCTGCAACTTTTTCAAAGCAAATTGTCTCTGCAATCAAAGTATCTCGTCTGCGAGCGCCCTTAGAAAATATCCTATAAATAGAAATAATTATGTTTTTGCTCGACCGTTTTGCATTTTGTCTGTCCATAAATTTGTTTTTACGTTCCTTTTCCGTTTCAAGATGGTTACCGTTTTAATGGTTCAGTAAGGCGATCCGCTCACTGAGGCAACTGAAAATTGTCAACTGCAGTGGCGGTTTTCTCTAAAGTGCGGTTGTGCGGTGAACCCCCATTAAAAATATGATAAAATAAAACAATCTTGTTGTACAGTAATATAAGCGCATCACAGATAGCTCGACATTAAAATTCCGTCTTTAAAACTCGCGCCACCGGAAAATACGGTACCTATCTATTCCCATTTTGTGCGCGTTGCGATCCGCACACATTTGTCCATACGAAAAATCATAGCCGATACGAATCGCTGTGACGGTAGAATGGAAAAAACTACGCAGCTTGGTTCGCTGCTCACGAGTCACGAGTCCGAAACGAAGCCCGAGATTGTCGCAGGATGATCGGCTGACGGTTGACTTTTGCACCGACGAATGCAAGTTAAATATTATATATTATGGTATTTAACTTTGTAGTCATTTTTGTACATTTTTTATTTTCTGGTTTCTGCATTTCTCCAACCGTTTACTAATGGCATTTGTAAATCTACTATTGAAGTGGACCGATTTTGACTTCTGTTTTCGTTTTTTTTTATAGATAAGTCGTTACATCCCTTAGTTGCGAGTACATTTACTAAAGTTTCGGCAAACAACGTCGCTAGTTATGCAATTTTGTGTTGAGCTTTCTTAGTATTGTTTCGGCTTTCAAATTGAAAGTGGTTGCGTTTATCGGTTGTCGCGAATATTCTGTCCTAATTTTTTGACACAATGACGGAATACAGTGTTATATATAAAAAAATAACGCTAATGCTTATGAAAAACGTTTGGAAATTAAATATTATTATTTTTTGTATACGTGTATAATGGATTTTTAGTGTAAGTTAAAAAAGGTAATTTTATTTCGTGGCCACCTTTATTTGTGTTTCTTGTTTTTTTATGTTTTAAAATATCAATTATATTATATTCTACATTCTACGCAATTATTCTTATTGAAAAAAAACAATAATAATTAGCAACGTACATTGAGTGTTGTAAAATCCATTAAACAATTTAAATCCTCTAAAACCATTTTGGTTGTTTAATAATTGTGTCGAGGAGTATCAAGTTATTTAAAAACAATAGTACCTATTTAGGTACCCCCCACTAACTTTATTTAATTTGTGTGACAAGAGTAAATTTTGATTAGACAATATATCCATTCTTCTCTTGAATTTCTGAACCCCCCGTCAAAAAGACCACGAACCGCCACTGGTCAACTGGCAACTGACTCTGTATGACAATGTGATGGACCGCACACTACACAATCACTCAAAAACCCGTCGTCAATGGTAACGCAAGCAGTGACTCGCGACTCGCACTGCAAATTGCCGTGGCCGGCCGTTGCTAGTTGCCAGCTGCCAGCTGCCAGCTGATTTTCAAATCAAACTTCTATGACGGCGCCATTCAATTTTAGGAATTCAGTTTATTATCTCAACTTCTTTAACCATAGACGAAGTACAATCAGCTGTCATCGTAGCAACTGGCATGGCGAGTATCGTGCCTCGTCAGCGGACGCGCTAAAGATTATTTTTCATATGCGAAATCGTTGTGTTCATTTGTACTTGGCATTTTTCAAAATGGTACCTATGGTTTGAAAAAAAAATAGTATCTGGGATTTGACGGTTTTTGGACAAATTGTATAATTCTTTATTTGAACTGAAAAAATATTACATAAAATTTTACAGTAATTAATTGGATTGAATCACCGATGAAATATTGTATTTGTTAGCCCTTCTTGAAAGATTAGAGTTTTTTAATCGACCAAACTATTTATTAATATTCATATTGATTGTGTACTTCCGCGAACAATAATTTATTCTTAATATTTCAAAGCATCACTTGTAAAAACCGTTTATAAGTAAAAAATACTATACGCGCGTTATCTACGAAAGCGTAGAATATTAATTCTTTTGACATTCACCATTTACATAGGGAGTGTTATTGTTAGCGGCCTAATTCCGAATTTTACATGTTGTGGTGTATCACCTTAAATTATGATTCTTAGCTTATTTTTAGTTTTTAGTAATTTAGGTGTTTTCGAGACTTAAAAAAATTATTAAGAAATCAATTGGTACTTGAAAGCGTCCACGAATAACGATGGTTATTAACTCTACAAAATCATTTCTCAGTATTATTGATCTCGCATCTTTCATGTACATACAAAACACTATCATACAAACATGTTCAGAATTTTCGATGCTTTCACAAGTCGAGTAATTTTAGTTCTATTATAATATTCTTTTCGGTTCGTTCCACCCAGACATCGCGTCGCCTACAATATTCCTCGCCCGGAAAAATACACAAGCGAATGCCTCCCGACAGTCCCGACCAGCAAGAAGTAAATAACGAAAGTGAAACAGCGTTTTATATTTTATAGACGGGAGTAAAGCGACGAGATAAGAAGCCAGCCTATTTATATGGCCTCCAGAGAGGCCGAGTGTACCGTTTACCAGGGTAGTCGATGGTACTCCGGAATACACAAGTACCTATGTAAATACTTTTCAAACAAAATAAAATATACAACGAGGACTTCTCAGACGTAACACAAAGCCTTGCAATAATGAAATCAGACTACCAAAAATAGAAAAAGCCAGTACACAAAATAGTTACAAAGGGATGAAATATTATAACGTGCGGCCGGAAATTATAAAAACTGCACCAATTGACAATCTCCGTGGTCGAGAGGTAAGGCTCCCGACTAGCGAACCACAGGACGCGGGTTTAAAAGAGGGTTCGAAGAAAAAAATGTTCAATTTGTGTTTTCCCAATTTAATCATTTAAAATAATATTAGGTATATTTGCGGCATGTTCCAGAGTGGAAGACACTCTCAGTATCGCCCTGGTGTAAGAACATTAATGAGAATTGAAAAATTGCTTGAAATGGCTTTAGCCGTGTTTGGTGTATCATATCCTTCCTCTCCCACTTACCTTTAGCCTCACAACATACCCCAATTGGTGATGCCATAGTCGCACTGGCTCCAGACGGGAACAGTTGGCGATTTTGGCTTGTGCGGTATTTACATTAAAAAATCGACCACGAATCTATCTGCCGAGTTTCGGCTCGATCGGATGTCAGGAAGTGGGTTGATTTCCACTTCCAAGGCTTCATTCATTCAAGAAAACGAAATTGTAATTCTAATAGATGTATTTACTTAGGTACCTACGTTTCGCATATGAAAGTCAATTTGAATTAAATCGTTGCATTTATATCCTTTTTATTTTTCAATAATAATGTATTACAATTTTATTTTCTTAGCGCTAAGATATTTATTCCTCTTTTGGCATCAACACAATTCCTTCTAGTACAGCTCTCTCTCAAGCAATTCTTCCGATTTAATGAAACTAAATGACGAGTATTGAGTTTCTAAAATCTCCTTACAAATCGAACAAAAGAAATCTTTGGTACCTCCATTCCTTTATTCCTTTATTCCGTGGGGAGAACGCTCATTTGGTTACATTTGAATGTTTGATTTGATGACCCGTGATGTCAGACGTTCTCTGGAGGTCAATTTCACTACAAGGTCAGAAGTTTAAACGACGAACGTACATATACGTCGTATACATTTATCAATATCTGTATTAGTATCTATATTAGTAACAGTATTAGTAACAATATTAGTGTACGTATGTGCGTATTTATCAGTGATTGTGTGTGTATGCGTCATTTCATTTGTTTGAGTGGGTCTGTCCGTGTATTTTTGTCTCTTTATGATAATGACCATTTTTTCCCTGAGATGTATTTTTTTGTATGTACGTTTTGTTCAAATGTTATTTTAAACGAAAACCTTGAACTGAGTCGAGTTATCATTATATCCAGTACACGAGGCAACGTGTTAAATTTAAACGTTTGTGATTATTTACATTCACAACTAATAACAAAGCAGTCAGAAAAAAATACAAAATTTTATATCCAATGTTTCTATTCTGAATGCTGGTATACAGGGCGATACTGAAAGTCTTTATCATTCTGGAATTGCCGCAGAAATTTTATTCGGTAGTCGGTCTTCTGGCATTCTAATCCCATGTCTATTTGTCTAAGCTACCTCATCTGTGACTTTTCGAGGAAGCGTTGTTTATTCGTTAATTATGTGTGAATGAGAATGAAGCACGGAACGTGTCCAAAGACCGAGTTGTTCGGCTGATCAACCTCTCTGCCCACCCCTGCATTTGTCACAATTCGAGTTCATTAGAGACGGCCGGCGTAGTCCAGGGACAAGTCTTTGGACTCCCATTCCAAAGATCACGGGTTCGAACACGGCGTGTGCTAATAAATTTGATTAATTTGTGTTATTTCACATAATTCATTAAAAATAATATATACTACATTTGCGGCACGTTCCAGAGTGGAAGATATCTACTCTTAGTATAGCCCTAGTGTAAGACCATTATTCAGAATTGAAACGTTGCTTGAAATGGCTTTAACCGTGTTTAGTGATTAGATCTGAATAGCCAGGTACTTCCCCGCCTTCCTTTCCCCCATCGACTTCCCTTCCTCGCTTACCTTCAGCCTCACAACATAACCCAATTGGGGATACCATAGTCTTACTGGCTCCAGACGGGATCAGTTGTGGGACTCTTGTGAAATGTTCACTATAATTTGCAAGGAAGCAAGTTGTTGGTCTTTTTCGTGTACATAATCTCGTTTTTGAACTAAAAAGAAGAGGTACAATGGTAAGTGATTGGTTATCCCTTTTCCTTGCATTGCTAGTTTTTCCTACACATATTATCACCCGATTATAGCAAACACCATTACGTCTCGTTTCATTTTTAGTATTTGCAATCCATTTCCAAGTGCATTTAAAGCTGTAATTCCTAAGCAGTTTCGGATGTTAGTTAGTTAGATATCTAAAATTATTAATATGCATCTTATTATAAATTAATATTGGTTCGTATCCCTGGTGAAAGGGACGTACGCTCGTTATGTTGTTTGGCTCAAGTAACTGCCATTAGGTCCGCGATAAGTAGTAGATACGTAGATATAGAAGGCTGGAGAAATATATACTAATTCTAAAATAAAAAATTTAATTAATAACAAGGATGTTTCTAATAAATTCGAAAAAAACGGGATATACACTTTGGAATGTAATGATTGCGACGCCCAGTACGTAGGAATGACTACTAGAAATTTTAGAACTAGAATCAGGGAACATGAACTCTGTTTACGAAATAATAACTATTCTGAATTCGCCAATCATTTAATAGAGACAGGCCATAGCTTCAACAAAGAAAAAACCAAATTTAAACATATAAATATAAATTCATACTTTAACTTGTGCGCTTTAGAAACTTTAGAAATAAACAAAAAAATTAAATCAAAAATTAATTTAGTTAACAAAATAATAGCACCCTGCAAATCTCCCCTTTTGACTTTGTTCCCGTGTGATATTGACCCCGCCCACTGTTCTCCCCTTCCCCCAAAATCACCCCTCCCACCACCCCCACCTAATAACATCTAATTCATTTCTGTACTTGTTTTAAATTTTAAGTTTAGTTTTAAGTTTGCTAGTGAATGACACGGATGTGTCGAAACCGGTAGCATAAAAATTAAAATTTAAGTAACGATAGTACATTGAAAATTAAAACTCTTCAAAACAAAATGTCTAGAAATTGTTACATAGTTAATGCCCAAGAAATACAAAAAATTTGTTTTTCTCATCTCCTAATGTCATGTTTGGCTTATGAATTTTTTAAAGTTTCTTATGTAAAATGTATTAGTAATTGAAAGCATTTTCCTACATATTTTTTTTCATATTTTGGAACACTTTTTCCTTGTTTTTACATTGGAATGTGGTGAAACTGCACTTGCATACTATTTAAAATACTACAATTTAATACCTACGTTTTTCTTCACCTTGCACAAAGTTTAGTTGACTTTATATTTTCCTTTAATTTCAAGATATTTGGGTATTTTTATTGCGGATTCCTGCATTCTCTGCATCTCACTTCCAGGTGGTCATTAAGACCTGCACCACTTCATGGGTTTTCTCCTCTTTAGTTAAAAAGGCCGCCTTTTAACTTTAACATTTTATGTATTTGACATAGGTACTGTGCCATTTTGAACGTATTGAATGATCTAGTCTTCTAATTCGAACCTAGCTCAAACTAAAAAAAAAATTTTCATGATTTTTTTAAATGGCTTGATGTGTTATCTAATAAACTAATTATTTTATTTTCTCTTGTTTCAGGTAACTACTACACCTTGTAAAAATTAACCGAGGCGTCTCTCAAAATGGTAGGTGAGAAATATAGTTAATTTTCGTTTACCGTTCAACAACGCAGTACCAATATTAATTAGTGTGAAATCTAAGGGTTTACATCGTTATACAATGTACAGTACATTTGACCAATGAACGTGATTCTGCGTGAAATGTACAGAATTGAATATAAATAACTTCTAATTAATACAAGATGACATTTGTTGTGAAATATAAAAGTGTAAACAATATTTTTAGGCACCTCTTTCTTTCTCCTTTAAAATCCGGCAAATTATGTCTTCGCCCATCCTTTTATTAGTTATTAAATTCTCGCCACGAAATAATAATGTTATACATATAATAAGAATTTGTAGGCCCGTGCAGAGGGCACTATCAAACTGGAATCATAAAGCCTTTCTTTTGATTTGGCAGTGTAGGAAACGTATAGAAAACTTTCTGAATGGGGATGAAATTTCGTGAAGAGGTGCTATTATGGCCCATGTTGTGCGATCTTTTATCTGATTTCAGTTCGTTTCCGCTTTTTCTACGCCTTTTGGATGCCGCGAATTTAGCTAGGATCTATCTACCGTTGTACATAGCAAGATATTGCATAGCTCCTGTATAAGTGTGTACCTAGGGTGCTTCAAAAACGTATGAAAAATATATTTTTTTCGAATATCATGTACCCCTTTCTTTCACAGAGTTTTAGGGGTCACTATCAGGTGTAGGGGTTTGACCAAAAAGTGTAAAAAGATGGTGTTTAAACTGAGTATTTATTTTGAGCAAATTTTTACAAAATGTAGTTTAACACAATGTTAAAATCAATGCAATTATTACATGTTACACGTATACGCTTGTTGGCGTCATTTTATGTCACGATTGTAAATTTAGTCTAAGAACAAAAGTATTTTTTTTTTTTAAAAGAAAGACAAACATTCCCGGGTTACGAATAACCCAACAACATTTTAAAATCTCCTACTACCACCACACTAAGCGGAAGATGTTGCTTTTGTTGTGATGGAGGACTTAGCCAGCCGAGGAATAGAACACGGAACGCCTGGGTGGAACCCAAACGCTATGCCCACTCAACCACTGACCGGTCAATAATAAGTTATTACTTATTATTACTCTAAGGGGGCTTCTCAACATCCTCCTAATAGCTTATCCATACTATAACGAATATTGTTAAAAATAAAATACTCGCAATAGTTAGAAAACTCGGCAAACTTATTGCCATATCCAATATATTGCCACTACCCGAATAATAAACTCCGACTTAATGAATAAATAATCCGTAAATCTTAAATCGGAAATAAACTTTATCCTATGGATAAGCTATGCAGAGGATGGTGAGAAACCCTAAAAGACTCTAATTGCGATACTAACACGTATGAACATACTTCCTGCAGAGGTCGGGTGAGGGATGTGTTTAACCTATCCGACATATTAAATCTGAAGCGTCACAATCATTGCCCTTAACGTCGCTTTTTTTCAAATTTTTGATTAACCCTTAAAAAAAAATTAAATGAAAAAAAAGTGTATAATTTGTTGGCTATTGATAGTATTTACAAGGGCCGACAATTATGAAAGAAAACATTCACGGTAAGTAATGGTAAAGTTATACTTGTAAGGCGTGTTTTGTCGTTATGTTCTCTGCCGTGGTGGCTAGCGTTCACGTCTATAAGTTGTGTTCTTACGCCTTATGACGATATTTTAAATCAATACAGCTCGTGGTACGTACACACTAGCCAAGACGCAGCCATCCCCGCACCCCTCACCTTTACCGCTCTGTCAAAAATCGAGATCGCTTCTGTCGCATCACGACAGATCGCATCATGACACAACACAACAGACTAATATAATCGTCACCATACTAAATGTATGAAACCGATACCTTTATGACGCCACGACAGACAAGGACAACTCCACCATAACTAAATAATATGTAAATAGTTTAGAGTTATTTTCCTTTTAAGGCCCTGTCACTAAACAATTAACATCCTAATTCTGCGGTGATTCGAAGATTTGTCAGTTTGTTATTTATGTTTGAATCCCCTTATTAGTGCATTAGACTCCCACCTTCGCGTGACCAAGCGAACATATTTATATTATTATTCAACTTGTTTTCTCAAAAACAACGTGAATCATGACAAAATGACTTCATGACTATTGCACAATTTGTGAAAAAATTAAGGATAAAGAGTGGTAATTTCGTGGTTTATTTTTTAGAATACCTACAGCGTTGGATATTGTTGCACAATACGGAGATAAATTTCATATGTAAATAAATCAGTAACACTACACAAATAATGTAAGGAAAATATTTTTTATTAAATAGCACAGATTAAACCCGCGAGACACAGCGGAGTATTTTGCCTTGAAAGTCGGCCAAAACCATGGAATGAGTTTTTTCAAGTTGATTCATGATAGAAGTTATTTTAGAGATATGATTTTTTTTTCACTAATCCCACATTAAAGTCAACACAGGCAATTTTTTTGAAACTGTGACTGCCCCACTATTACAAAAACAGACCACTAGACAGACACTAATTATAATACCGTTAATAAGTGTTATGGTACACCGGCAGACATGCTCATTTCCCCTTCCACTCGCGAATCAGTGAGCATGCTCTACTGGGCGTGATACATATGCTACTATGCTACTAGGTAGCATTGCGGATGAAATGAGATATGAGCATGCTCATTTATGAGCATGTGTGTCGGCCGGTACCACTAAGCAATTTTTTTTAAGTGTTCGATTTTTTTATTGCTAACGGTCCAATTCTTTTTAAATTAAACTTAAAAAAGACTCGAGTGATTTTTAGGCAAATGTTTATCACTTTCTGTGCCGTACATACGCCTTTCGTCAATATTTCCCATTTGATATTGTTTCATAAACTCGTAAATGAACTTTCAAGAAAATTTTGCCGTCTCCTAAAATTATACACATGTTATTAAGAAAACTATTTTTACACCTAAAAATTTAATGTGAGAAGCGCACTATTTTAAAATAGAGTATAGTCATATTAAAAAAAAATAAACCCTTCTGATAATTTTTTCAAACGTTAATTTTTTTATTTTTTTTTTTATTTTTTTTTTTTTTACAAATACAGTTGTTATACATTGTATATATATATTTTTAATACATTTTTTAAATATCGTGATTCACCTTTTTTTTTGAGCAATGCTCGTGTAAAAAAGGTGGAGCAGCGAAAAACAATTCAACTTAATTCAATTCAGTTAATGTTATTGTTAAAACATATTTAACAAAAGCTATTCACCAATGACTGTGGTAAATTGTTTGCCGGCAGGAAGGGCTGACATTATTAAAAAAAAATGGTTTTTGACTGTTTCCGACTTATGGCCATCTTTCTTCATGGAGATACTCTTCTGTGCGACGCCTCGCTGGGAACCCGACTCTTTGAAAACCGCTCGACCAGCTACCAACCGATCAATTCATGCTACATTTTATTATAATATACCGAATATCATGATAAATACTTTTCTTTTCCAAAATTCGTGGAATAACAAAATATGAGCAAAATTACATTTTGTTGCTGAAGGATTAATACATCTTAATAATACCCTACGGGTTTTAATCTTCGGGGATAAGGGACGGCCACCGGCCACAAGGCCCCAATGTGCCCTTTCTATCCGCCTCGGAATCTCCTCATTCCCCGGCGCTGCCCGGGCTACATTCTGCCGGCCTTTATTCCTTTATTGCCTGTACGGCGAGAGATTATAGCGGGCCTTTCATTGGTGAACAAAAGACCGACATTTTGCTCCGATCCAGAATAGACTAGATGAAATTTCCATAATTTTTTTACACAAGGATGTTTTTTTTATATAAGAAAATAATATGAAGGGAATTCCATAATTTTAAATTATCCTCTTTTTCGCTGTAATTGGAGAGAACTGGATGCGGATTCCCGTTCTTTATCCTTAGCTAAGGAATATACCTATCCCCTCATTTTCAGCATTGGCATAAACTAGAGCGAGTGAAATAAATCGTTAATTTTAAGGTTGAACGCAATTCTGATTTCATCCAAAAGAACTGGAATATCAGTTAATGTAAAGGATGTTATTAATTTTAAGGTTAAGGACAATTCTTTATCCTTAATTAGAACCGGTATCTCCGCCCTGCTTGAAAATTAAGGTGTATAACTTACTGCGCAATGACGTTTATATTCGTTATTATTATTTTTAAATCCGGATACAGCACAGTGCAAAGGGTAGAAACTTGTAATATCGCCCTGGTGAAAGACCACCATTCAGAATCAGAACGTTGCTTGATATGACTTATGTCGCGATCCTTCCTTCAACCTTACTTTTCCCCTTCTCCTTCCCTTTCCCTCTCCCTTCAGTCTCACAACGCATCACAATTAGGGATGCATTGGAGCACTTTGAAAATGTTTATTGATAAGAAAAGAAAAAAACGAATTAAACAGTGTGATGGTCAAGTCTTGTCTCATGGAAATCCGACTGAGGCACACCGTGTGCTCATCGGTACAGAAGAGTCCCACTGTCTCAGCTATTATATCGATGTTTATTTTCCCAAATCCTATTTTTTAAAACCACGTTTTTTTACATCGAATTTCTGAGCCCTCGAAGATTTGGGAATGGATTAGATTTTGCACAATTGTCTGTTACGAACTTGAATAATTATAAAAGAGATAAAATTTTATTGGAATTGTAAAATACTCTAAGCTTTTCTGAAAGCTTCTGTTGCGATGGCTGCAAGGCCTTTATCTTACATTCAATCCGAGATTTCAGAATGATTCACTAAAAATACATTTTCTGATCAATAAATGGTATAAACATTCTTGAAATGGCTTTGGCCACGAACTATCGCCATTCATCATTTTCCTTTCGAATTCCTTCCTACAGCTCCCTCCTAAACCCGTCTCACTACGTTACCCAACAGAGTGACTGTATAACCAATAACTTCGTACAACCAGGGTGGCTTTTCTAAGGTATTGCATATGAACTATCAATTGTATGAAAGAATTGAATGCTATATCTTCCTTGGGCATCCCCGACGTCTTCTACCATTCACATTCGGGTCATAATAACAAAGCATTTGTATAGCGCAGTTTTGTGATGTTTCACTTCAAGTGCGCTTAACTATAACAAAATTTAAAAATTTAAAAAATAATCCTACAGTGCTTACAAAGTATTGAAAAGTAATTTTAAATAAAGAATATACAGTATACGAGTATACAAGGCAATAACAAGGGAACAAAATTAACAATAACAGTGCTGTTATAGCGTAGGACAATATTAGTAAAAAGTAACGCTATGCTATATATATTCTCCTTACACTCCTTTCCTCGTTCATTGGCTCTACATGCTGAAACCATCAAAGTGTCCCTTTCTTAATTTTATTATTTACGAATTTGCGAATCTCCACATTTTTCTCACGGTCATGCATGATTTTACGCACTTAAGCTATAGAGATCATTTCTAGAGCATTCAGTCTACTTGTATCCTTCCTTTGCCAGTTCCATGCCCAACTGCCATATGGCTGCCTTGTTCTAGCTTCTATCTGTTGCGCAATCGCATAATATAAAAATAAGAAAATATTTAGAAAACGTAAATTTCAATAATGCCAATCACAACCACAACCCATATCATTATGCCCTGGAAATCTGCCAAATGAATGTGAAGTGGTAGTGCTTGTTTGTTGTTCGCTGCTCAGCCAGTACTGGGCTAGTCTGGGGGCGGTATTGGGGTGAGGGCGGTAATGGGGTGGGGCGGTAATGGAATGGGGGCGGTCATAACGGAACTCTCAATGACAGGGCATTATGGGGATTTGAGCGAGTGGTGGAGTAAAGAGTGACCTAACGTAACTCTATGTACTACTATGGCGGTCCCGTATAACCTCATTAAACTGACAATAAAGTTTTTTCACTTTTTAAATTTCACTTTGTGGCCTTATTTTAATTAAATGAAAACAAATTTCTTTGTATATATCACTTATTTAATCCACATGTTTCGAAACCAATAAAAACCATCGTACGAATAAAATGAAAGTGCTGAAGAAACCATTGGTTTCGAAACATATTATAATTTTGATTAAAAAAGTATTGTATACAAAGGGATTTGTTTTTATTTAATTTTGATTAAAAAGTGCTACATTGGTTTGAAAAAGCATAAATTTCATGCTACATAATTATATAAATACCCTTCCAAATGAAATTAAAAATACCATGGAGATGAACAAGTTTAAAAACAACATCAAAATATGGCTAAGTTTTTTAATACGAAGATGAGAAAATTATAAAATAATGAAGTAACACTAACACAACCTTCAGTCAATAAACATAAAGATCGGGACAGACCCCTTATCCCTACTTTTCCCTCATACCTTTATCCTTATCATAACTTCCTCTCCTTTCTTCGTTAAAAAGACCCATGAGGGGAATTCTTTTCCACGGGGCCTACTGTCTCGAATTTAAAAAAAAATCATAATTTTATATTTCTACAATTTTATGTATCTAGTCATTAAAAAAATATGAGTGTGCTTTAGACCACACGACAGAAGTAAAACTTCTAGAGAGAAAGAAAATGTGCTCGCGCACTGCTCTCTTTTGCTCCTACAGTATTTATAAAATTTTTCAAGAACGAAATGAAATTACGAGTAATCTTCATCACTGGCTATGAGAAGAAGAGAGAAAGAGAATGTGCGCTCTCTCTTGCTCCTACAGTGTGATACAGCCCGTTCGCATCTCCCGACTACACTTTTCGTAACGATATCGTCACGCATTCGCCAGCTTACCCCCCAAGTCAAGCGTGCGTAAAGAAGTTTTACTTCAAAAATATATTATTATCCGTCTATTATTCAGTACTCTGTTATTTTTTTCTTGCATAAGCTTTGCATAAGTTTGACATTACAGAAGTAATCAATGATATTTCTACCTGTTATTTTTATTTGATTTATAAAAATCTTCGTCTTTCCATTACTCCAATCTTCGTTATAAATTATAGACTTACCATTTGTTTGAGAGACGTGCCATTCCTCATCCACGCCATCGCCCATTGGCTGCTGGCGTTCGCGGTTCATTTGTTACTTCGTTCGACATTCGAAAATGGCTATGGGGTGGGTAGGGGGAGGGGAAGGAGGAGATATATTTTCGATGTGGGATAATGGATGACCACTGAAGTCATTTACCAAACTTATCTTCTCTGCGATCCGTGCTATAGAAAATTCTTTAGGGATGGCAAACTAACCAACCCTCCTTGAATCAATTTTTCGAAGTTAAACTGCAATTCAAGTAGGTTTTTTTAAAAATATTTATTCATAATTAAACCTGCTAAATTACTTATGTACTTTGTCAGCAGTGACATAGAGACAACATTTTATACAATTACATGATACAATTTAAACGGTATATGATGTTACATAATTACATAAATTGGTTAAATTACAGAAAAGTATACATAAATAGCAGCATAAACCTTATATAATAACCAAGTAAAAATAAATGTATGAACAAATTACACAAACAATAAGTACATCAATAGTTTGATTGATTCTTTCTTCTTTTTCCGTTTCCTAAGAATGTGAATTCCATTTTGGAATACAAGGGCTTCAGTGGGGCATCAGTATAGATCATTATTATCCAATAGCCATTTCCTTAGATTATATTTAACTTTAGCAGTATACATGTAATTATTTTTAATTCTTCTTCTTATTATAAACTTACTTACTTACTTCTTCTTATAAAAGGTCTTATTATTATGCGAAGAGTGCCAGTGATACTATGGCATCCCCAATTGGGGTATGTTTTTTTTAATTTTTTTTATGGAGAAACCTCACAAGAGTCCCAACTGCTCCCTTCTGGAGCCAGTGAGACTATGGCGTCCCCAATTGGGGTTTGTTGTGAGGCTGAAGGTAAGTGGGGAAGGGAAGGAGATGGGGAAGAGGAAGGTGGGAAAGTACCTGGCTATTCAGATCTAGTCACTAAACACGGCTAAAGCCATTATTAAGCAACGTTTCAATTCTAAATGGTGGTCTTACACCAGGGCGATACTAAGAGTATCTTCCACTCTGGAACGTGCCGCAAATATAGTATGTATTATTTTTACTAATTAATTGTGAAATTAATTAGTAAAAATAATACCAATTGAACTGTAAATTAATCAAATAAAATGTATTTGCACACGCTGGGTTCGAACCCGCGACCTTCCGATTGGGAGTCAAGTGTCTTACCATTCAACCACGGACGGACGCATGTTGTGAGGCTGAGGGAAAATGGGGAGGGGGAGGAGGTGGGGAAAAAGAAAGCGGGAAAGTTATTATCTATTCAGATGTAGTCACCAAACACTGCTAAAGCAATTTTAACCAACGATTCAATTCTGAATGGTGGTCTTACATCAGGGCGATATGGGCTTTCCGCAAAAATAGGCTTATATTATTTTTAATGTTTAAATTGTGAAAACAAAAATCAAACAAATAAAAATTATGCTCGCCGGATTTGGTGAAAACCTCTTAGATTTGTCTATTAGATGTTTTTTACATCAACCCCACACAGGAAACCTTGAAGAAAACAATTTCCCTCGGGGTCTATGTCATCTTAGTGGATACTCTGTGAAGGGTCTTTTAAAGGAAATGAAAAAGTTATGAGTGGTTGGATAGGAATTTAGAGGTCAGTGTGTCCAGGAGTGTCCGACGCATGAGTCCATCCCTCTCGCTGCGGTGTAAGACGATGGGTCAAGAGAGACCAGCTGAAGAGGTCAAAGCGTCTCCCCAAACAGGCCTCTCTCGATTTGGCCCGCCGCCAAGACCTGAACACACCTCGCTTGATGAATCCGGGCACCCTTGCTAAACCACCAAATGTGGCTTGACCTAGGGTGTTAGTTATCAAGGGATTATCAGTTAATAGGGTGTAAGTATTCCCTATTTATCTCTCTGGATTTTAACCCTAGAGAAAATATTGTTTTTACATAAAACAGATATCAACTACTAGCGTGTCGGTACTTTTTGTTTTCTTTTTTATAAGTTACTTTTTATAGATGTTATGACCTTCCAAAAATCAATAAAATTGACTGGTTTAGACGCCCTCAAAAGACGTTCAGTATACAAATTAGCCAATGTTTTTTAAAAAAAGGCAAAACGTACAGACACAGACTAGTTTTTTCTTATGTAGTTGGTAAAAAAAAAATTGAAAATCAGTCCACTTTTGGAGGAGAAAAGTGGGGAATACAAAACCTCGATTTTAGTTAGGAATTAGTAGCCCGAGGTGCATTGTCCCTTTCGCTCAATATCCGGTGGAGTAAGAGCAACAGTGATATCAACAATTTAGTAAAATATAGTCGGATTATGCCTATGGTTGCCTTTAGTGGCTAGGGTTTATTCTTGACGGGGGGAAAGGAGACGCTGTGCCGAAAAATTAAATCAAAACAGGCTCAATAGCTATCGACGAGCGGTTATAAAATTGAAATACTTGATATTTATTTCAGAGTGTACAAAAAGTACGAAGATCCAATGTGAAAGAAACAAAGAAAGACAACGGACACGCAGTAGAGATAGCCAGATATCTGATGACGAACAGCAACATTGGTAGTCGACATGGTCGCAGAAAGTTAGTTAGTAAACAACATTGCTGGTTTTTAAATGTGGACATTACTGGTTTTGTCGGGACAGAGAGCTCGATAACGACAATCCCGATGTATTGGGACGGATGGCAACCCTAATAATAATAATATTTGGATAATTTGTATAGCGCCGTTTTTGTGAATTTGAAAAAAACCACATCAAGGGCGCTGTTTATGCCTAGTCATGCTTCATGCTTGGTCGGTACGTAATGATGCACGTAATGTTTAAATTGTTAGTTAATGGCTAAACAATGGTTGTAACTATACCCTGATTGAAACAACCCAGCCTTAGGCGATCCGCTCACTGAGGCAACTGAAAACTGTCAACTGCCAACTGTCTTTGTATGACAATGTGATGGCCCGCACACTTCACAATCACTCAAAAACTTGTTGTTAATGGTAACGCAAGCGGTGACTCGCGACTCGCACTGCTGATTGCCGTGGCCGGCCGTTGCTAGTTGCCAGCTGTCAGCTAATTGTTCTTCGTCTATGGTTAAACAAGCTTTTTGTCCAATCAAGACATATAAACCAGCCGGTTTTAGTTTGTTTTCAGTTGCTTCGTCAGCGGAGTGCCTTAGTGTCATTAGTCATGCAATCTACTTATATTATTTAACCTCCTTACAACCTACCAACCATCTGGCCCGACTTATTTTCAGGTATCATGTTTAATCTAATCAATGGTTTATGTAGTGTCATTACTAGGACTCTCCAAGAATAGATTAATTAATAATAATGTCAATAATGCATCACCGTTACAGCCATGGCACTCCCGGAATTGGGACGTATCGTAGGTCATGGTAAGGCACACAACGATTGAGTATTTTTCCTATTTTTATTGCATCTGATAACGGACACGAATGACTTTTGATAACCTTCCGTCAATTGTTGACTTATTACTTTTTGATTTCTTACAAACTCTTTAGTCTCTTTGTTGTGTGGCCTTGCAAATTAATTTCTGTAACGTTAATGATACAGGTCGACCAGGTTTTGCTTCTAATCATAATGTTTAAAATTGGATATTTTGTATAGCGCCAGTTTGTGAAAAATCACCTCGAGGGCACTGTACAAAAAATATTATGACTTTCTAGGCTCTATTTAATTATTTACACATAGATAAAGAAAACATACTTATCGGGCATGTCACTTCAGATAAATCCTTTTATTGGATTGTAAGCTTGGAGAACATACGAATTTGCACACAGAGACACTATATTAAAAAAATCTCTGACAATGCATGCTTTTGCTGTTGATATTTTATCCTGCATTACTGAAGTGTGCCAACATAAAAAAATTAAGTATTTGAATTTAAAAAAGCATGTTTGTATGTGGATGAAGCAAAGGGGCTCAGAGAGTTGTAAACCGCTCAATTTTGTACATCTGCTACTGAGCCACTTCGGTCGCCTAATTCAATGCGTTTAGTATGGGCATTTTGCTCGTAGAAAGGGGCTAAGGAGCTTATGCCCAACTTTTCACTGCGCCATTCGGGTCGTGTAGGTTGATACGCGTAGTTTGATACCCGCATCGCTTACTTTCCTGTTTCAACGAAGACTCGTACCACTGAGCCAGTTTTCAGTTTATTATGTACTTACTTGGTACAAGATAATTGTGTTAATGAGTTCGAAGATGAATGATCGTAACAAAGACAAATTCATGGAAAGTTTTGGCATCGAACGGTTAAAGATCTGCCAAGATTATCAAATTATTGTTGTTTGGTTTTTCATTTTGCAACTCTGTGTGAATTTCACCTCCTCATTTGAAGTCATCAGCCTCTTTTAACGGGTATTTGGTTACATATTATACGTACCGGCAGCTACAAAAATTATGTACTTTTCAATACGTTTGTCGTTGTGTGTTGAGAATCAAATATTCAAATAATCAAAATCAAATTAGATAATTTTTATAGCACCGTTTAGTGAAAAATCACCTCTAGGACGCTGTACAAATAAGACATACCTAGGCTACATCTAAGGATGTACAAACAGTGCAGAAAACATCATTTTTTATATTGATATATTATGTAGTAAGAAAGAAAAAGTACGAACGAAGTAAAACCTCGAAACTTGAAAGCATATTGACACACTTAGTGTGAACCTTCTTTCAACAAAGTTGATCAAGTTAGAAATCTTGCCCAATTTTTGTCGTTCATCAAAAGGTGAACAACTAAAACTGAAAAGTCAGAACGCGTCATAAGTCTCGTGAATGTAAAATAGGCGTAGTATTTCGTTGGGCTGACCTAAACACCCCATCTCTTTTTACTAAGTCATTTTTCCCAACTTTAAACACTATTTTAATTTTCTTTTTGAAATGTACACATTTGGCTTCATTTTATGATCTCTTTATTACCTTTGTCCGTTGAATTCTGGATGCAGGATGCTTGCTGTCCATAAAACCCGCACCTGTCTCTACGCCTTCATAATTTTATTGTTTCTTGTAGCACACAGTACCTAGTGCCAACATAGCCGTATTCGTACATAAATCCTTCTTTAGTGCTAGCCGCCTCCTAAAGTTGCTACTTTATGGGCACTAAGTTGCCCTGACTGCCTCTGCTACCGCCACCGCCTAGAATGCCGGTGCAAGGCCGGGCACGCTGCGGGTTGAAGTACTAACGTACCTACCACCGACAATAATATTATGTAAGACATAACATAGTACCTACAATGTTGTTTAAATTAAAGTTTAAATTTTAAGTTTAAAATTTAAATAGAGTGTACATATAGTTTTGTATCGCTGATCAAAGAACCGGTGGATTTGCATCCATTGTTTTAGCCATAGGTTTTTTATATTTGTCTAGTGTGTAGTTAGAAGTAAGATTGTAGAAATTGTTGAAATTTGTACAGCGCCCTTGAGGTGATTTTTCACAATAACGGCGCTATACAAGTCGTCCAATTATTATTATTATTAAACTAGGGGAGACAGGGATACGTAAAGTAAAAGTAATTATTTTAAAGAAAAACTAATGTGGGCAGACTTTTCGACTAGTACGACGTGCATTTAAATTTGATTCCTATTTGAAAATTTTATATTGATTTCATCGGAAATAAGGAATAATTGAACTTACTTCGGACTCACACATCATTTCAGTGACTTTTTCTAGTCGCTTGGCCAATGGGCAAGTTTCAAGAAAGATTTGGGAGCACATTACGAGTTTAGGAATCTGGCAAGTTCAAATGGATAACTTAACAATATTGAATCGATATTCTTAACTTCCGATGATTTTATATCGATATCCCCAGTACGGTTGCACTGTCGATAGCCAAACCGATATTGACACGAAATAAATTACGCTTTAAGATGGCATCACTGGTTGATCTGTCTATGAATTGACATTCCTGAACGTCAAACGGCTACGTAAAAATATGAACAAATTGACAATGTCGAATTGAAATACTAATTTTAATATACATTGGCAGTCAGCTTGTATTTTTCGACACTAAAAAGGGAGTTAATTATTTAATGAGGACTTTAGTGACTTAGTAACTTGTGATATTTGAACAACTTTCGTTTCTCCAACTTGATTGGATTCAATTGATCGCATTTACCACTATTTTCAATTCTAAGAGCTTCGTTATTCATATCCGTTCATTAATAAGCCGGCAATTTTGCATAATGCATAACGAACGACGTTATCATAAAAGTTGTGTATATTGTCAGTTTATCTGACATGTTAGTGGTCGCGCTAAAAGCGACGCTTTTCGTCTACCGACTGTCGGAATCATGTTATGCTGACCGTGCTCGCAAATGATCATAGATAACGAATATAGAATATCGTATTGAAATAGGGTTGTATCGATCGACCATAACGATGCTAGATATTCATAAAAATAGGACATTGACGGGGAAGGAAAAATGTATTTGGAACAGCCTAGAGAAGAATGGTACAGTCATCAATATTGTGTTTTTTCCTTCACCATGACTGAGCTTACTTACTTGTCGTGCCTGGTTCTCCCCTTCATATAAGTTTATAGCTTTTAGTCCCAGACTCCTTGTTTCAATTACGATGTCCGGACCATCAGTACAGTGTATCCACGCAGGTCAATTAAAGCCACGTTTCATGAACATTAATTTCGATTGTGAAAGAAAACTTCTATAGCTTTATATCTAGCTATGTTGATGAGATTTCCTATTTTAACACATTTACGCCGGTAGGTAAATACGAATAATGCCTCCAGATCATTCATGATTAAAATGGCATCACATTTAGGGTTACCGGATCAAAATATGAGTTTTCCTGACAAAATCCCTGACATTTCAAAAAAATTACTTTAAACTCTGCCGATCCATAAAACCATCAATACTGGGGGGGGGGGGGTGTAGTGATTTTGGGGTTGTGAATTGTCGCCTATGAAATCATGTTTTTTGTCATTTTATTCGATTCTGCCAGGAAATCCGTCATCCCGTAAAATCCGTTGCTCACAAAATTCCATTAATTATATTTATTTTTTTTAAATTCCTGACAATTTTCCCTGCTTCTTTGACAGACAGCTAAAATTCCGGACATGTCAGGAAAATTCCTATCATCTGGTAACCCTAATAACATTAAGTAATGAGGCAAGGAGTGTGTGCCAAGACCGAGCCGTTTGGTAGTGCGACCTCACTGCCTACCCCTGCGGGGAAACTGCGCGATAGTTAGTTTAGTTTGTCCCTAGTTAAGGCAAATGATATAGAAACTTACGACGCATTTATCTATATACTCGTAGAAAATAATTCGGAAACTATCTGTCAAATGGCTTAACATATTTTTCCTTACCTTCAAAGACAGATATAGTTTTTTTAAATTTTATTACCAAATTATTCTTTAAAACGCTTGTCATTTTAGTTTACAGCTATTCCCATATCCCACGAGACAAACTTTATTATCTCGTAAAAAGTTTCAAGATACAAATTATTATAAAGAAAGCCAATAATAAACTACCGAAGTCTGCGGCTCCATCGACAGCTTGATGTTAAATGGGTTGTTCCTAACTTTCAAACTTACTCTGTTTACTGTCTACCACTTTAATGGCCACGAATGTTGTCAATGTCACCTACAATAAAATTATTACCCACACAACATCTTTGGATCTCTGTAAAGTTAGTTCACTAAACTTTTATGACATGGAGCAATGTGGGGATACCTACATATATACGTATTCTGTCAACATTGTGGAGTGGAATTTTGTTATTTGAAATTCTATGCTTGGCGAGTAATCCTTTTTAAGTCAGTATGGATTACATACTTCTTAAGAAGTTTTATCCGCCAACCACAGAATTCAGTATTTATTTTTACATGTTCGAAATTCGGTCACCTTCAAAACTTCAAAGTTTATATTCTTCGTTTGATACAGAGCGTTTTTTCCACTGCGCAAAACAGTGTTTGAAGTTTGAACTCATCAATCGTGATGGCTTTTAGCGGTCTTTGTTTCACTTTTTCCACATCGAAAATCACAGCATTATAAATAGGGCCTTAGCTGCATTTCGCTACTTGCAGTTTTATTGCAAGAGCTAAATTCCAGGATGGTGCGAACAAGTTCTTCATAAATATGTTATCCGTATTGCGATTCCATTGGGCTTCAGCGCCCTTTCACAAAAAAGGCGCTCTACCAATTATCGAATTATTATTATTATTTAAAAATAATCTTGCATTACGAAGAACATATCCAAGCATATTGTTCGCGCTGTAGACAATTTCAGATATGTGGGATTTGAAAAAGAGATTTTTTTTCGAAAATCATTCTGGCAACGCCGTAACGGCTTTTCGTTTAATACCATCACTATATCCACTTAATGAGAAATGATCAAGTGCACAGTGAACGAATAATCCATAGAAGTGTTATCCATATACCGAATATAAAGAAAACAAAAGATGTCGGCTCTAAGGCTACGGACATGATATTGATCATCTTCTGCTTGAGAACGAATGTCGATGTTTGATCAATTTCTTCAGAAGTAAGGAATTTTGTTTTTTTTTTAATATTATTTATTTTCACAGTAGTTGAAAAGAATGTGACACTGAGATACCCCGTTCTAAGGTCACATTGTATGTACACGGTTTTGTGTATGATTTATAAGTAAGTACCTAAGTTAAAATATCCCTAGAGGAAAATCATAAAAACGTTGGCGTATGCTGAGAGTTAGCATGTGTCACATGTGCAATTTTTGCAGGAAATGTAAGGACCTGTGCGAAGCATGTCTGCCTCTCAGCATACGCTGTTTCATATAAGTCCATACATTACAAAACAAATTCTGCACGTACGACAAATGCTGACTCCCAGCTTACGCCGACCCTATCTTTGTTAGGTTGCAAAATTGATCTATATTCTTCCTTCCCTTGTCCATAATCCATATCTTAATGCTTCTTTTGAAGTCGGTTATAATTTTATAGAGAAATTTTGCATATTTCTTTGTTCTAAAGTCGTTTCAGTGGAATTTATCGGGCACATGGACACGCCAACAACACGCTTCTTTCGGTTTATCACTTGGTCATTCTGCATCATTTTATCGCGGAATTTATACTGCGCAGTTGATGCTACGATCGTCGTTACGGATCTCCCTTCCTCTCTCTCTTCTTCTCCCGCCTAATAATATTATAATGAACCGCGGCCGACGACCCCATCACCCATCAATGGCAAATGGCAAATGGCAATGGCGTAATAAAGTCCTTCTGATAAATATCAAATCTGTTGAATACCCAGATTGGTCGCATTGCGCCGGCTTTATGGTCCATTCGTCTCGGAATTCAATTTACACTTTGAATGATGTACGGTGCTTTTTTTAACCTTATGGCTTTACGCCTGCCAATGTACCATTTGGACAATGTGCAGATACTGGAAAATATGCAACTTTTTGCCACTTTACATTTCACGGAAACCCTCTTCCTATTGGAACAAGGCAGCAACCGTGATTTGCAACGATCAGACATTTTCTACCCACAGAAGATAAAATTAATAATAATATGTATAATAAAACAAATATAGAACTTTTTTCCATTTTAGCTGGTAACCCTCCTCTAAACACCGGTTAAAATATCAGGAGAGATTGGTTGAGGGATATCTAACAAAGGGTGAATTACGGAATATTGATGCGGAGAAGTTTATGCGGTGGGGATCAATTTGTGACATAAGGAGTGTTATTAATAGCGGTCTGATTCCGAGTTGTTTACTTCATGCTCTTGATTTTTTCTGAATGTTAGCGCGGCAAAAGGGTGGTGATAAAACTAAAGTGGAAATAAGTTTTATATTTGTTTTATTATATTATTATAATGGAATTCAACCACGAATTATCAGTTACAAAAATAGAAATATTGAAATTAATAATGTATTGTCTAATTCAGTGGAACAGAGCGGAATATGCAATGATCTGTATTGCTTGATAGCTGACAATAGATGACGGATTTGGTCAATATCGTATTGATACAGGGTTTTATCGATCGACCATGCTCTTGGACGAGAGTGTTATCGAATATCCAAAAAACCCATTCTAACCACTTCGGCGCATCAAAGCAGCGAGAATATTTCATATTTATTTTTCTTTTAAAATAAAAAAAATTATTCATTGATTTTGCTAAATCAGCGGTTTTACCCAAGTTTTTTTATCATTTTTGAAAATTTTGGGAAATCTACCTCTTTTGTCAGTTTAATTGATATTTTAAAGCTTCAAAGCTCATGATGACAGATAGAAAGAACTATACAAGTTTCATGACCACTGAGTTTTTGCAACACCGAAATCGCATTCCTTGGTAGTCAAAATCAATCTCAATGATGTAATTATCAATTATTTTAACTTTATAAATTCAATATTCACTTAGATGAGTAATCCGAATTTTATCTGCCATAATAATACATTTATAAAATTAAATTTTATGTATATATTACTTAATAATTGTAAGAATGATTCTTAAGAAGAAGAAGTGTCTTACCACTCGACCATGGACGACCGTCCGTGGTCGAGTGGTAAGACACTTGACTCGCAATTGGAAGGTCGCGGGTTCAAACCCGGCGTGCGCAAATAAATGTTATTTGATTAATTTGTGTTATTTCACAATTAATTAATAAAAAATAATATATACTATATTTGCGGCACGTTCCAGAGTGGAAGATACTCTTAGTATCGCCCTGGTGTAAGACCACCATTCAGAATTGAAACGTTGCTTAATAATGGCTTTTGCCGTGTTTAGTGACTAGATCTGAATAGCCAGGTACTTCCCCACCTTCCTCTTCCCCATCTCCTCCCCTTCCCCACTTACCTTCAGCCTCACAACATACCCCAATTGGGGATGCCATAGTCTCACTGGCTCCAGACGGGAGCAGTTGGGACTCTTGTGAGGTTCTCTATTAAAATAAATAAAAAAATTTGCAAAGGAACTCTCCAACACTCAAAACAGTAATTAACATTGAATGTATTTTTAGCACATGTATTTTTTTTACTCACAGTATGTGTCTTTAATCCACGGTCTCAAGTGGTTCAACAACAGAACTAACAGACGTATCACTTCGATTCTTCTACAATAACAACACTGCTAGACTGCTTCTCAGCGAGCAAGGTCACCTTGGCACGATGAAAATTACATTTTCCTATGGTATTCATTTTCTCGTCTCGTGGGATGGAGTTGTTAGTGAAGGATTTTTTTCCTCAGCTTATGATGACTTGACTTCAAATTTGAAAGATTATTGAGCATAGAGGAGAGGGTGTAGAAAATCTCAAATTAAAAATTTACAGAACAAGTTATTGAAAAAATTATATAATTGTAATTGACATAATAGTTTAAGCCTATGCATGCAATTTCTCTACGCTCCGAAGAAAGAAAAGTTAGTCTATTTTCTTTTACTAGAAATTATTTAAAGTTGATTCTCGTTTTATTTTATTTTTATGGTTTTCTATAATAATTATATTTTTCTTGCCAAATAAGCCTTCTCTTGTGTATGACATTTGGCAGATAGTGGTGAAGATCTACTTTTTTGAACGCCTAAACCATATTATGGCATTTGTTAATACTACACGGAGAAAAATGTTATTCTAAAATACGATAATTTGTTTTTTTCTTTCTTTTAAACTTCGCAAAAAGCACTTTGTGGCGTCATTTTGAATTAAATTAAAACAAATAACTTTGTATTAAACCACTATTATATAATCACAATTACCTACATGTTTCGAAACCGATGTTTTCTTCGTCAGTGTATTTTTTCATGTCATTACACTACCCTGACGAAGAAACCATCGGTTTCGAAACATGTCGGTATTAATAGTAGTTTAATACAAAGTTATTTGTTTTAATTTAATACGATCATTTTATTCGTAAAAACGGTTAAAAACGGGACTGAAGTTCTGAACAAATTAACAGGGTTTCAATGTTTATTGGCGAGAAAATGTAAGGATATTTTGTTGGTATACGTAGGAAACTATTCTTACATTTTCTCGCCAATAAACATTGAAACACTGTTAATTTGTAAGAACCTCAGTCCCGTTTTTACGAATAAAATGATCGTATTTTAGAATAAAATTTTACCGTGTAATTAGTTAATTACATAACTTACATATTCACTAATTATAGTGTTCATATATTCATACTTAATAAATAATAACCATCCTAAAAAACTAGACATTTATTTCCCGTTTATCTACGCAAATGCTTGTTTTTATACTTATTAGTTATTATAATGTTTTCACTGGTTCCGAAGTCACTATTTCGTCACTGGCGTCAATGACTTGCAACAATTCGTGCTATTTTTTGTCTGCCGTCGAATTTCTATTGTAACTCTGTTGGCTGATGTTTTTTTTTTTTTTGTTACAGGTAAGAAAAAGAACCGAACCGGTGACTTGTAAAAAACACGTGTAGTTTTGCTGGCTGAGACTGAAGGGCGAATAACATTGTGCCCCGCCTCTTCGAGACATCGTAGTATGTATGGTATTGTTTTTTTACTAAATTTTTCATCATTTTTTCGGAGTTTATCGAAGAATGCTAAAAAAAGACACGTGGATTCAGAAAGTCTCGAATTATATACATATACTTATATATAATCATAATTCATTTTATGATTATTGAATTCTAAGGACCGCATGAACGAAAATTTGTTTATTTTAGTTATTTATACATTTATGTTTACAAATGGCTAATTATTTATAATAACTTCTATATTATTTATTTTCTCTTGTTAATTGCGGTTTTTGCAATCTCTTTTTAATTTACTAATTGGTATAGATTTTATAGTTTAAATCTCATTCCTCTAAGGTTTAATGCGTACTACTAAGGTTGGATTGTTTCAATAGGTGTTTTAACTGGTTTTTTTTTAGAAAAAAATTACGATATTGAAGCTATTTTTATTATATTATAACATGCGAAAAAATGCAAAATCGTTCAAAATCTTGTGTTTTAGTTTTGAAAATTTGATCGCTTAGAAATAATATAGATGCTTCAATTAAATACTCTGAGTAGAACACATCTTGGCCTTTGAAGTGATCGAGTGTTTTTTTATAAGCTTTTTAACAAGCTTAGAAAAAAAATTATGCGTCTGACCTATAAAAAATGGTTAAAAGTGAAAAATCTCCTACTTACAAATCCTTTTTCTAGTGTTGTTTTATTGAATAATGTAGCTAATTAAGATTCTTATAGAGTGATCGGAAAACATTTTAATATTTGTATCTGAACTTCACAAAATAAAATAAAACGTGCATTTTGGCGACGTTTCTTTTCAGTGAATAAAAATAGGCGGTACCCAACGAATTTGAACCTGCGAATTTCACCCTTCTGTCATGTACAGAAGGATTTTAGCTCGTCGCTCAGTCTACGTCCAGAACCACGGAAAGTAGCATTTAAAGAAACATTGTGATTTTTTCATACATATAATTGTAGAATAAAAGAAACAAACGTGTAAATAATAATTTTCGGAGCATTCTTTGCAATTTATTTCTATCGAGAGAATATCAAAAAAATTACCGTTTCAGCATAAGGAATGTGTAGATAGATACTAGATAATATCTACTAACATATATATTTTTTAAAAGCTTAAAAACTTTAAGGAAAATGTGTAAGAAACCGGTAGAAATTCGGAGAGCCTCCAAATGAAATAACACAAAACTGCGCTATACAAATTTTAGTTATTATTATTATTTAGGTTAGTTTTTTATACGGAAAATATTACAACTAACCAAAATGTTAAACGGTGTTTTTTTAACTTTTGTATAAAAGATAAATGAATAAATCACCGCAGGTTTGTAAACGCGCGAAGTTCAACTTTGTTAATGTAATTATTTTAATTTATCGCCGAGCAGAGAGCAAAAAGCCAGTCTCCATAAATAAATGTTACCTTTGTCAGCAATTGTTCGTGAGAGCTATTTTAGGATAATTTATTCAAATGCCTTTTTAAGACATTTAATTAACTGGTGTCTTATTTTCCACTCGCCGTTATTTATAACTTGTTTTGTGTGACATCATCATTTAGTATCATTGTTTTCCTCGATTTTATATTCATGTTGCTAAAAATTGCCTTCTAAGTACCCAAATTGGGGTTATTTTTAAGCGAATTCGAAATTATCATGATAGCATAATATGATAGCCACAGATAGATACAGATAATCTCTACACTTTGTATGGCTACTAGAGAGTGGGAAGATGAAGGTTAGTAAGTTATATTTCTTACGGCTAATACTAAAATACGATAAGAATTCATGGAAAGTAATAAATAAATTATAATTATCAAATTTTGGGCCGAACCATAACTGACATGACGCAGCAAAAGAGACTACGATGTTCTTAAAATCAGTTTGAAGAAGGAAAAATATCAAATCTAAGGCCATTTTTAAATGAGCGTAGGGAAGTTCTGTTTTCATTCGGCCATTTGCCATTTCGTCTATCTGTAAATTTGTTTGTACTCGCTTTTGATAATCTATATTATGGTAACCTGCCTAAAGAATGTTAGGAAAAAGAATTTTCATTTAGACAGTGATGTTTCTTTTTTACAAATTTTCTAATATCTTTTTTGAAATTGTTCAAGAACCTACTTAAAAATCTTATGTATTCAAAGGAAAATTTGATTTAGATGTATTAAATATTAATTAGAAACATATTTGTTTTGGACACGAGGTTCACTGTTCAAAGAACTACTGCACGGAGAAAAATGTTATTCTAAAATACGATCATTTTATTCGTAAAAACGGGACTGAAGTTCTAACGAACAAATTCACAGTGTTTCAATGATTATTGGCGGGAAAATGTAAGGATAATTTGTTGGTATACGTACGAAATTATGTATACCAACAAATTATTCTAACATGTTCCCGCCAAAAAACATTGAAACCCTGATAATTTGTTCGTAAGAACTTCAGTCCCGTTTTTACGAATAAAATGATCGTATATTAGAATAACATTTTTCTCCGTGTGGTATTTGTATGGTGCACGCATTTTAATACTAGGGGTAAAAACATTTTTAGTCGAAAAATGCAATATGAAAGTGAAAACCCGTAGATATATTTTCTCAAAACTAAATTTTTCAAACTGGCTGAAAACATAACGTCGTTAAATACCAATAAATTTTCTTTCACGAAATTTTGTGCTAAAAATGAACTATTTTTTCAATCCGAGGTAAATTTTGTCCGGCCCCTTATCCGTGAAATAAGACTTCCTTTGGTGAGCTCTTGTTGCTAATTTGTGAATTTTGTAAATATACGAAATAATTTGCAATTAATTTTCATTAAAAATGTGAAAAGGGGGTTTTCGATATATCACGCTGACCCGGATTCGTCGTTTTGGAAGGCTGGTCAAGAGCACAAGCTACGCAGAAATCCGGAGTAGCGAGGAGAATGCGATTAGTCGTGCACCGAAACGCGCGGTCCGTAATTTACAATGGCCGGAGTATGATGGTAATGATTTCGACATGTTTTTTGCGCGTCTGTTGTTGTCGGCCGCAAACTGGAAATAGGTCAACGCTTTTTGTAGCATTATTAAATTGTGATCTGATCATTTAATCAGATGTTTGTCAAAGCGTGTGAATAAATAATAATATTTTTAATAGATAAACAAACATCCATCAAACTTTTCCTGAATTCGCCGCCATTTTTAACTTCTAAGGAAGTCGAAGAATGGAAAATGTAAAATAATATTTTTCGAACTTCTGTTTAAATTAGTTCCCATAAAAATAATACGTAACTCGAGTTCTGGAGTTTTGCTTCGATGTTCAAAATTGAAATTTATTGATGGAACGATTCATACAACCGACAAAGGAGTTAGGTACCTACCTATAACATCTACATTATTTGAAATATGTATTTGTATTGTTTAAATTTTTGGCAGATGTCGTAATTTTTCAACTTTATTCATTCGGAAGGCAAATTTCTGGTCGTCTATATATATATATATTTTTTTATATAAAAATTCTTTCAGCTTCAGAAATTGTACAATTATTTATTACATTCTGCGTTTTTGCACGGGTCTGCGCTAGCAAACTCGTAATAACGGTGAAATTTTCCAAATTCATACAAAATTTAGTAAATGCAGCCACAACCACATCTTCTATTCTAACTTATCATTTCAACATTTCAATATTTAATTCGCTTTGAATTAAATTGCCCATGCCGACTTTAAAAACCATGTTTTGCATCATCTGTTATTGTCAGCTGAAGTCTAAGTGTTGATATATGAGCTCTGCATGCAAATTGCGTAACAGCTTGATTGATTTATATCAGTTTTAAAGATCTAAGCGCCGCTGTGCGGTATCGTGCAAAGTTAGCTCGAATTCCACTGAAATACAATTCGCTAGATGGTGTTTACTGTTGAAACAACTTTAGGACATTAATCCATTATACCCATGTTCCTTACCAAATATTCCTTCCTTCTGATTCCCCTCCTTTCACATCAAGGCCCTTACCCAAGAAGCAGAAGAAGATGATTTAAAAACACTTGATAAAAGAACACTTTTGGACTTCCTTGTTTTGAATAAAAACATTCAGTTGTTATCTTTGACCATTCGATCGGGCTTGTACAAGCATTTCGCAAATCTCGCAAATAACAATAATATAAATATATTATAATTGTCGTGAAGACCATCGGGTCATCATCATTGGAAAGTGATCGTGAAAGAAGAGCTGGGAGCTGTCACCTCATCATCAAGGTAAGGGCCATTCCTATCGTTTCCTTCCCCCCTTGTCGATTTAAAAACACAATCTTATACACTCATAATTTCGCTACACATAATTTAGTTTTACAGTCCACACGGTGTCATTGGACACTTAACAGATGGCGAGCCCTCATCTAGAAGACAAAATAATCGATTTGGCAAAACGAAGAGGGCAAAGAACCTATACAAAAGCGTAGAAAGGTCGTCACGTTCCTGATTATCCCTTATTAGTATAAATACACATCTATAAAAATAAAGTTTATAATAATTTTAGAAAAGAACGCAAAATGACGCTGAAAGTCTTTCAAATGAATGTTTAAAATCTTAGACAAAATCGCTGCTTCACAGATAATATATCTCACTTAAATTCAAATGAATTGTTAACTAAATACCAGTAATGTCCGATATAACTCTTGCTATCGAGTCGGGTAAACTGGCACACCTCTCAGTCTTGGACATGAGTGCAGCTTTCGACAGGATTGACCACGATTTTATTATCATACGACAAAAAGAATCCTTTGGTTTAACTGCGGCGTTCAGAATTGGCTGATATCGTACCTGGGCAACCGTTTACAAGACGTAAAGGTGGTGAAAAACCGATCAAACTATGCAACCCTTTCATCTGGAGTACCCCAGGGGTTTGTTCTGGGCCCTATACTAATATTTGGTTCGTCGATCACTAATACAAACTGTATGTACAATGCATATGACCAAAACGCGATGCTGCGCAAAAAAAAAAATCTTCCAATTGTACCTTTTTTATTTTCATGTCATTTCGGACTTCATT
Organism: Limnephilus auricula; assembly: GCA_951813805.1. Lineage (NCBI taxonomy): Eukaryota > Metazoa > Arthropoda > Insecta > Trichoptera > Limnephilidae > Limnephilus > Limnephilus auricula. The sequence goes on along the minus strand of OX638407.1, from coordinate 7,862,116 downwards.
CTTAATTTTATCTCCTACATGGTTTTATGACATTACTCAATCTCAATAAGCCTCTGCCAATTTCGAGATTCATTTCCGTCTAATGTTGTTATCAAACATGTACTTGTGTACTGCTAGCCACGCTTCCTTTGAACTTTTTTTTATTAGTCGTGAATAATTAATGTACTTCTTAGAATTCCTGTCTCTCACGAGTCTCAAAAATACGCTGACGGAAAGTGAATGATTAAGTATTAGTAGTTTCGCTTACTTACCAAACTGATCATTTGTTATTCTTGATTCAAAGACATATCACGACAGTTTCACGGCCGAAAGAATCGGAGACGCCCGTGGAAGATATGGCACACAATTCAATTCGGGACAAGAATCCTGTCAGATGTTGTAAGTATTGTAGAATGTCTGTTAACCTGATATAGTAACTTCAACCTAACCTTCCTCCTCCCATCTCTTTCCCTTCCTTACTTCAATTAGCCTTGCAATTGGCGATGCCATTCCAGTTGAGGTTGACATAGTCCCAATGGCTTCGGATCATATTTATCGGATAAGCTTGGATCTCTTGTAATCACATAAAAAAGCTACAATGGTGATATGATTTGCAGGTCAACACAACCATTTTTTGCTCGTACCGTAATTTTACATCGTGAGATTTAATGCTTTGAAAAATATCTGTGAAACTGTCGAAAGGAGGATAGTTTTTTTCACAATTGTTGAACTTCGGGCAAGTAAAAAGTCGTTCCGCGACAACTCAGGAACATACAACTTCAACACCCCTTTGAAAAGTCGTTAAAAATTATGAAAAAAATAGCTCAATACATCCCAACGTAACCTGTTAAACCATTTTTTTAATAACTTTTAATGTATTTTTATCTTTGTTGTATGTTGAGTTAGTCGTGTACGGATTTGAAGTGTAGCTATTTGTCGCGTTATTCTATGTTTATATCGTAAACAAGGATAGGCCAACGTTACTAATCCTATATCAATGCCAAATAAATACTCAGTCTAGGCTCTCAGTCTAAAGTTTCCCTCCACCCCCTTTCCCATCTCCCGCTAAAGTAAAGTTCGGTCATCCCTCACGCCTGGCTTTTATGGCCCAACTTCTGGCACTCGGGAACAACTACTTACTTGCCTGCTACCAGCACCAGCTACCGACACCGGCTTCGAGTGCTAGAACTGGAGCTCAACTTTTTAGTTACCATCCCCCCCACTACCACACCCCCCCCCGAGAATTTATTGTTACGCCGACTGGCGCCTATGACGTCATCAATGTGAAGTTGTTGTTGTATCTTGTCCCTTCCTGTTCCAAGTATTATCATGTAATCCTCGTGTCTCGGGTTTTTTTTCGAGGAAATTTTTTTTCCCAAAAGAAACTTTTTTTTTATTTTTTTTTATTTCTATATAATATTACAGCGTTCACATAAAGTTATTAATATTTATACATAATAGCTAATAACATAATTTATGAACTTTTTGTTGTGTTGTGTGTAAGGTAGGTTAGTGACTGTGAAACTGTGGTTGGGTAATGTTGTTTGTTTCGTGAACACCTCACTAGGAGAACCTGTGCTGAGGTGTCTACGTGGTTATGTTTAAGTGTGACAAGTATTTATGTGTTGTAGTAAAAAATGTCTTCTTTATTTATTTTTTAAATTAGTGCTTATTTTAAACTGTTTATTTATTAAAAAAATTATTAAATAAATATATATATATATATATATTTTTTTTTTTTTTAGGTGTTTGTATAGTTGATATATTCTCGAAAAATGTGTTTAGTTATCTTATCATTAGTCTGACATATCCGAAAAAATTGAGTTTAGTAGGTACCTATGCAGTTACATGTACAAGTTGTACCCTATCTCATAAATACAACCAAGTCAATTATAATGCAGAAAAACTTGTGGTTAATTAAATATAATGTTAATGTTAATGTTGTCACTAGTAGGATATTTCAAAATGTCATACTAATGTATTGGACGTTATACCTCCTGGTCTAATTTTCTACCTTATTTAATATGTAAAACGCAGACAAGTGTAAATAGTATTTGATTTATGGTGGGCATTAGAATATTGCTTTCCTCATTATCTCAAAACTTAAGATGTCTGACTAATGAACTGGACGATCAATATATGGAAAATAATTAGAAAATTTAATAAAACCCACAAAGTTTTAGGCAAAGCGAACGTAGCACTGAAATGTTATGTTAGTTAGGTAGATTGTTAAATTAGGGCAATTGGTATACTCCTTAAGATGATACCCGGTGGTGCAGAAATAGATTTTACTAAAATATTGCTGTCACTGTTGCTCTTACTCCACCGGATATCGAGGTTTTGTATTCCCCACTTTTCTCCTCCAAAAGTGGACTGATTTTCAATTTTTTTTTTACCAACTACATAAGAAAAAACTATTCTATATTATTCTATGTTTTGCTTTTTTTTTAAAACATTGTCTAGTTTGTATACTGAACGTCTTTTGACGGCGTTTAAACCAGTCAATTTTATTGATTTTTGGAAAGTCATAACTTCTATAAAAAGTAACTTATCAAAAAAAAACCAAAAGTACCGACACGCTAGTAGTTGATATCTATTTTATGCAAAAACAATATTTTCTCCAGGGTTAAAATCCAGAGAGATAAATAGGGAATACGTTTGTATGGAAAAATCACCGCCGGGTATCCTCTTAATGCGTTCCAGTCTCACTTTCGTGTTTGATAGTCACCTCTGGTCTGGAGCCTAATATACCTAAATACACACTTGGCCTCTGAGCGGAAATAGGCAGTCCGTTTGAGAGATTTTCCTATCTTTACGAAAGGATTGCAATCTCTGGAACATAGCAGTCAGATGCGAATGCATTCCATGTTCAACCGCTATTTCAGTGAAAGATGCTCCGACCTACTAGCGTCATGGATCCTTCGCCACCGGTGCACAGCCGTAAGACGCTCCAAGCGCGCGCCAAACATTGATAAACAGTTGATATTTGCCACTCGAGAACGGCCTTTTTTGTACATTTATTATTGTAAAACATCCAAACAAAACGCTACGAAATCGGGCATGCTAACATTAGATATTAATATATTCCTTGTCACGCGATGAAGACATTGCACGTATATTTACTAATATCGTGTACCGATCCAAATTGAAAATATCCTAATATTGTCGTTTCTACGACTCGTTCTTGAGTTCAACAGCTCGGCTGTGGAACGATTTGTCGGCCTCTGCGTTCCCTCCCTCCTATGGTCTCTTTAAGACCCATGTTCACTTCTTCCTCTCCTCAAAAAGACCATTCTACACAACAGCTTCATAGATGACATAGGCCCTGAGGGAAATTATTTTCCTCGGGGCCTCCTGTGTGGAGTTAATTAAAAAAAAATCTGCCAATCCGTGTGGTAACTTGTCTGATAACTTGTTAGTTAGAAATATCTATTTGTGAATCAGTAAGAAGGAAACAAAAAAAATCACAAAATCACAAAATGCACATCGATAGTATTTATTCCTGCTCTTCCATGGCCTGCAGTTTTTTGTTTACGTGAGCTCCAGACAGAAGGCCCTGATCCCTCAAAATCCCTCAGGGCCTATCATATTTGGAAATGCTGTGTGCAGTGTTTTTTTAGGGAAATTAAGAAAATAATGTTCTGGGAAGGAAAAAGGTATGACAGGTGGATAGGAATCTGAGGTTCACCCCCCTGAACCCGGGCACCCCTGCCAATATCCCTCAAGCCACCGTAGTTCGTGTCCTAATATCTTTACATTTTATTTCATTTATTTTTGTATTGAATTTCATAATATGTATGTAATTTTATTTAGATGAAAACTTCTATATGGCACACATAGTATTGCACTCACCACTATATATGTTCGACTGAAATAAATACATAATAATGTTAAAAAATCTATAAGAAAAAAATCATATTTGTATAAAATAAATATTTACACAGCGCTCTTGAGGTAATTTTCACAAAATATTAAGTTCCATGTTTTCTCTAGAAAATAAAATTCCTCACTAAAACATAATTCGCCTTATTTCGCAAAATTTAACTCGTTATGACTACAAATACAAACTCAAGTGCAAAGTAAAAAAAAATAACAAAACAAAAATGGCCCGCATCGAGTTTGGCAACATTGCCCCCCCCTCCCCCACTTACCCGGCCCCTTTATCGTGAAGTTGCGCAACCCCCTCCCACTTTCAATTCCCCCAACGATCCCCCTTCCCCCATTTCAGTCCCCCCCCCCGCGCACGTCGTGTGACCTTACCATTGCTGATACCCGAAGGTTATCTTCTCTTTCTCGCCGCCGCACAAACACCAATAAAACGCACACACATACACCTACATTCCACTTTGTTATCTTTATTGCTCGATTTTTTCACTGCCGATGCAGACGCAAATTACTCAATGGCATCGCGAGTTCAAATGCATGATCTAAATTATCATTTTCTCTTGTCGCTGAATTTGTAAATCATGTACTAATACTTAATGTAAACGCTGCACTAGAATCGCAAATGCCCGAAGCCAGTGGGACTATGGCATCCTCAATTAGGATATTGTGAAACAGGATAACCAACACCCCTGCCATAGGTCACCACAAGTGGTTCGCTACGTTTGGTGACTTAGCAGGGGTGCCCGTGTTCATGGGGTGAAGTTTGTCTAGGTTTTGGCGGCGGATGTGGTTGCCCACCTGCTGCGTGGCAGGCCGGATCGGAAGAAACTGATTGATGGAGACATTTGACCTCTCCAACCGGACCTTCTCGACCCATCGCCTTACACCGTAGTGGGAGGAATGGATTCATATGTCCGTCCCTCCTTGTCACACTGACCCCCAGATACCTCCTCACCCTTCATACACTTTACCTTCCCAGAACTTCCTCTCCTTCATTTTCCTAAAAAGACCCTCCACACCGCATCCCCAAAGATGACATAGGACCTGATGGGACTTGTTTTCCCCGGGGCCTCCTGTGTGGAGCTAATGTTAAAAAAAATCAGATCTGGCGATTGCACTGGTGAGAAGCAACTGTTCAAAACGTTGCTTGATAATTGTTTAACCAGGTTTAGTGACTAGATTTGAATAACCAGGTTCTCTTCCCCATTTCGTCCTTTCCCCCCCTCTAAGCCTTACAACATACACCAATTGAGGGCCTTAGAAGCAAAAACGCCATTCTCCAAAAGTACTGTTTTCGGTAAATGACAAAAAACCGATCAAAGAATGCTTCGCATTTTTCGTGTGACTTTTTAGTAAAATCTTAAAAAGTATATTTCAAAGTGAAATATTATTATATAAAATGTTGTAATAATGTGTTCATTGGTCATGTTGACTTTATTTTGAATTCAGGCTTCTGATTGGCTTTTATGGAGAGTGGTTATTTTGATTGTTAATTGCTATGGAGAGTGGTGATTTTCATCCAAACCCTATTTTCATTTCGATTTTTCTATGATTTGCGGTTGATTTTTCTAAGAATCTCAAAAACCATCATGTAGCTACGGACATTGCGCATAGATTGGCATTTATAACTCAATTTCGTCATTTATGGAGAGTGGCGTTTTTGCTTTTAAGCCCCACAATTGGTAATGTTATATTTGTGAAAATTTTGGAGCGGTTTTTTTTAATGTTTTTATTATATGAATAGGTACCGTACAATAGTTCCAAATGCCCCTCACCAACCGTCTAAAGGCGTTGAGACTGTGACATATGCCATCCCCAATTGGGGTATGCTGTGAGAGGAAAGAGATGGGGAGAGGAAAATGGTAAAACACTAGGCTATTCGGATCTGTCACCAAACACGGCTAAAGTCATTTCAACTATAAATTGTGGTCTTTCACCAGGGCGGTACTGAGAGTCTGTAGATATATTATTTTTAATAAATTTATTATTAAATAACACAAATTAATTCAATAAAATTGACGCGATGAAGTGGCGGCTCATGACTTTTGGATGTGCTAGAGTGCTAATTGTAAAAAAATGTCATTACCACTGATGTTGTTGTCTGAAAATCCGCGTGCAGTGCGTACAAAAGCCAAAATTTGAAAAAAAAATTTTGCTACAACACCAAAAATGCCTTTTATTAAATATAATATTCTAGCACACCAAAAGTTACAAGCCTCCACCGGTCGCTAGTCGAAACCCTTAAAATCTACCCGTACTAAAAACAGTTTTTTTTTTACTATAATGCGTCTACAACTCAATTTTTGGGCCATCTGGTGGGCCAGTTAGTAGCCATTTTGAAATGCGTATGTCTGCGCATGAGTGACACTAAAGTTGATAGAATGTCGATTTGATGTCGAGAAGTGGATTAAGTTCTACTTTCAATACTCCAATTCATTAATTCATTCAAGAAAACAAAGCTTCGAAATTGAATTAGTTGCATTTAAAAACTAAAAAGAAATACCCTACCGATTTATATTAATTTATTTCCGCATTGGAACAATTTATTAAATTTACTAATCATTAAATTAAATTACCTGCTGCATACAAACAATGACGTGATGTTGTAATTTGAGCGTGCGCAGTCAGAATGCATTAACAGGTGCACCTTGCAAAAAAGAACATTTTAATCTCTCTGTTGTCAGTTTCTATAAATTATAGATAGGTTCGCACTTTTGATATAGTGGCGAATATTGACGGAGGGCTTGTTGACGTCTAGCCTCGTATTGTACCGCTCGGGGCGCCCTCTGACTCATGGGTGATGATTATTCCTTATGTACTTTTGTCCTTGTGTCTGTGAGTATGTTCGTAAATGTGTGTGTGTAAGGGCCTTTGAAGGTATTTGCTTGTCTGGGCTGCACGCACAGGCGTTGATTCGAACCGGATGAGTCTACGGGTCACTCTACTGTGAACACACAATCTTACCAATTTCTTTTTCGAACTATGTATCAACTTCCATACTTCTCTCACTAACTAGCTTTACCAACACGAACGCCATTTCCCGCAGAGTAAGCAGAGCAAAATATCTTACACAATAATTATTATTTTCGTACAATGACAATATTATGTTAAATGAAACAAATTTGACAAAGTTATTTGTTTCATTTAATTAAAAATGACGCCACAAAGTGATTCAATTAAATTAAAATTCAATCAATATACACATATTGTGTGGGATACGTTTTTAGATTTTCACGGCCAAAAGCATTTTTGTTGTTTGTTTTTGGGGTGTTATGCCGTGTTGCGCTACCTCCTTCTTTGGCGTACGTTTCGGACAGCGTTGCAGTGTCCATCTTCACACATCGTCGGATCTGCCGGATCTGCCCTGATGGTGGACACTGCAACGCTGTCCGAAACGTCGGCTAAAGAAGGAGGTAGCGCAACACGGCATAACAACCCATAAACAAACAACGAAAATACATATCTTATACACATATTCACGCAAAACAAGACTGGCCACAAGATATGTCAAATAATTTCCGCCATCTTAAACTGTACGAAAATAGTGTCAAAATAGAACACATCCTTTTTTTCACCCAGATTCCATTATATGAAAAGTCGACCTATTCGGAAACTTTATTAATAATTTTTTTGTTACATACAAAATAAGTATAATTAAACTAAAAATATAATATATTGTGTATAAAGTATAATGCATAAAAACAAAAAAATCCCACATAGGCAAAAGCCAGTTCGTGGGTATACTATTTTTTTTTAAGCAGTTACATTTATTTATTAAACTAGACTAATAAAACGCGTCCTTAAAACGCCCAAAAAGGCATTTGAAAAAAAAACTAAGTGTTCAAACTCATTTCTTTATGTTCATGTATGATAGAAGGTGACCAGAGACTCAGAATGAATTCAGCTCAACACCTCTTTTGAAAAGTCAAAGAAAAAGAAAAAAATATATTTAAAAAAATTGGTTAAATAAGTTATGTCAGGTTAGGATAAGGGTTATTTTACAATTATTTTTTTTTCATAGCTTTTAACGATTTTTTAAAGAGTTTTGACTTAAGTTGATTCTGAGTTGACATGGAACCATGATAGAATCATTACCGAAGAGTGTTTGAACTTCCTAGAGTGGATGGATGGAGAAATCAGTACCTTGAAAACATTCTATGATGTGCAAAGGAGGAGCGTTTTCCCAAAGAGAAAAAACTTTTTTTAAGGGTGAGTTTTACGTGAATAATCACATGGGGTTAATAAAATTTAATCATTTAATGCGCATTCAATAAGAAGTAAAGTCAATTTATTTGTGAAAAGCCATCTTTATTTAAAAAGGATGTCAAAATTGTGAATTGTGTGAATTATGGACAAAAGGAATATCTACATAAATGTGGTGTTTGCAACACTGCCTCTTACTCTATGACAGATGGGCGGGTTTTACCGCCGAGCAACGTCCCGAACGTTGACGGAGTTGCCACCCGAAGTGAGTCATTTCAAGGCAGCGCGTTAGCGAGCGCTGCTCCGGGCTTCCATTTATAATCTTACCGCCAGCTAGGCTGGACATTTACTTTGGAACCATTTGTATTCAATACACGACGATCTCGTATAACGAACCTCTATTGTATCAATTACATATACTCAGTGTGTAGTACTGAGGATAAGATTGAAGACATTATCCCAATCCAGTTCCTGAAAGCTACAATAAATGAACAGTTTTCACAAAGCGAAATTTCCCTTACACTTTAGTTCTAAAATAAAATAAATGTTATCAATATTATGTATGCTATGTTATCTATCTAAACATTTACTACAAAGTAAAAATTTAAAACCACATAGCGATAAGCACATACAAAAAATGCTTAAGTACCTTGAAAATAATTCTGGTGGGGAATCATAAATAAACAATTTTATTATATTACTTTGAGCCTTCTCAGATACATTGAATAAATAATATTATTGGATCTTTTATATTATATACCTACCTAGTTAAGTGTATTTTATTAATGTTGACAGTGGAAGATACTCTCAGTATCGCCCTGGTGTAAGACCACCATTCAGAATTGAAGCGTCGACTTTAGTTGTGTTTGGTGACCAGATCTGAAAAATCTCCTTCCCCTCCCCAATATCTTTAGGCTCACAATGTACCCCAATTGGGGATGCCATAGTTTCATTGGCTCCGGGCGGTTGGGAGCAGTTGGAACTCTTGTGCGGTATGTACATAAAAAAAATATGTAGGTATGTAAATATTTCATGTCGTGAAAAATTAACATTTTCTGTTACACACATAAAGCAAATAATCGAATATGTTTAGTGGCGAATTGGTTAAAAGCGTCTGGTGTCTGATTCCTACACATGCGTCTCGGGTTAAACCCCTGCTGTCCAAAGTACAAAGTATCCGATACTAGACTACTCGAGTATCTGGGCGATTACCGCGATTAAAACGTCTGCGCGGAGGTTCGTCCACAGTCACAAGTTGCCGACAAATACATCTGCGCATAGTATCGTACATGTACACCGTACTCACGTAGCCACTAGCCACACGTGTCCGACATTTTGTCGCGTCGCGCAACGCCAGTCCCCGTCCGCCACCGTCAGTCTCCCGCGACCTGCCGTGCGGGGTTGCCGCCAGTCGTCAGTCGCCACTCGCTACTCGCTACTCGCTACTCTCTACTCACGTCCTCAAGACTTTAAATATGGCAGAACAGTTACTAAATATTAAATTTGTCAACGAAGTGGCGAAAAAGTATCCTTGTTTATACAATTATAGACTAAAAGAATATTCTAACAAGGAAATTACAGAAAAAGCGTGGGCTGAGGTGGGAAAATTGGTTAACCTGACAGGTATGTTTTTTCTTTACAATGTTTTTAAAAGTTATTTGTGTATCGACGGTCCCTAAGAACAATGTCGGATTACAGCTGTTAAAGTTTCGTTTCTGCATTTTTAATTTTTTTGAGTTCAACAAATGAAGTGTTGTTTTGATATTTGCATTTCATATACATATATAAGACTGTTTGTTGTCTTTAGGTTTTAAATGACAAATAAAACAATGTGTTGCTCTGGAGTACAAAGAAACGACAATTTAAGTTTATTTGTCATATAGAGGTTGTTTTTATAATGTTTTAAAAATATCAGCCACATAACATAGTGTAACCAAAGTAATGAGTAATGACACTTGAAAAAACGCAATAGAATAAAATAAAATTCATAATTCAAATATAAAGGAATCCTAGATAATTCTAGGTAGGTACTTAAATAATAGGTAGGTACTCTTATTCCTATATATATATATAGGAATAAGAGTACTCTTATTATAGTACTCTTATTATGTACTCTTATTCTTATTCCTATATATATATATATATTTTTTTTTTTTATTATTATTTCATATATTTCTTTCAAATCGGTTATTGATAAATCTTGCATTTTCTTAATTATCCCTTGTATTTGCCATATTGTATTATTTACTTTCACACATGATAATAATTGAACTAAAATTCCCTCACCAAACAAAAGAGCCTCTTCTCTTTATGGTGAGGAAAAGCTATTCTTATCTACTATTTTAACACTGTATAAAATGTAAAAATTGTGTATTTATTGTAAAAAAAAACCTTATAAATATTAAATAAAAAAAAATAAAAAAATTAAATTCCTAAAATTTTTACTTTTAAATCAACAAAAGGAAATTAAAATAATTTAAAATTTTTTGCAGATCCGACATTAGGACCGTCAATTTGCATGTTATTATAAAATTATCATGATTATGTATACTGATTTATTTAATAATATTCTATTGCCACGGAAATGTTACAGAGATTATTTCTTAGGTCATACTGTACTGGTCCTAGCGAGAGGCCGTATATGACGTCTTCGGTTTAGTATCTTCTGTCTTTTTCGTTTTTGAACAAGACGCATGAGAAAGGAGAGGACGAACGTCGATGACGTCCGTACGAACTCTCGCTTGGACTAGTTTTATTTGGTGAAAATTGAGCATTTATGTAAGGATTTACTGAGGTTGCACGATGACGTCACGTGTACTGGTGGATTTTTCTTCATGTTTAATTTAGGATAATTAAATTTCTTCTCTTTTGTAATGTGTAAGAAGTTTAATTAAAAAAATATATTAGCTTTTAAATTCTTAAATTGAAAAACGTCTTTTCGTCATTCGGCATCGTGGAGGCGGTAAAATATAATAAAGTTTCCTTGTTCAATAAAATGTTTGATTGCTTATGCATGAAATATACCTGTCACTGTTTCTGTCAACAAATCCTTTTACAATCAAAATAAGTCGATCGTTGGAGTCGCTTACACACGATTGAATGATTCGACTTATAATTAGGTAATTGAAGTTTCTTTATTCTTGGCAGTTTTTCTATTCTTATGTGCTTTCCCGTCTAGACTATCCAAACAATTAGGTAAATCACAAACATAAAACAATTTGAAGCGTTGTACTCCATGGCGTGCATAGAGTTTTTAATCATGGTGAGCCCAAGGAAAAACACCGAATTAATTTACCTTCTTACTGCAGACCCTGCAACTTTTCGCTAAGGATGGCGATTTTTGTTAGAATTATCAATTAAATAATCATATAATCGCTTCATTTATTTAGATTACAAACTAATTGCTAAATATATTAAAATATCAGTTTTTTTTATCGTACATTTTTTTTCTAATATTTCGTTAGTAAAATTTTACTAATTAATAAAGGTACCAACAGATGACGCTGATTGCTAATTTGTGATTTGTATCGAAAAGCATGGTCTTTTCGACACTAACACTAACGAATCTTCCTTATGCGCATTGTGCACACAACTATGTATAGGGTATTTCCACAAAAAAAATATTGCTTAAAAAAATTAAGCAAAAAATTACGATTATTATGACATTTTAATTTTATTTTTATGTTGACGAATAAATTTTGTACAGCGAGTTTAAGTTGGCCATTTTTGTAATCCCGCTAAAAAGGCATTTTCGACGTGTGACGTCATAATGGTCGCTCGTTCTTGAAAATTTTCCGACAGTACTACTTTGTTTGTTTGATGACGTGCGTACGAAGCGACCTTGACAATCACAGGACGTTTTGGTTTCGTTGGTTTTACAGCGTTTTTAAAATGAATAAATTAGAATGAAAACGTAAAAAACAAACATTTTTAGTACGATGATTAAAATCTGAAAAATTACCTTTAAATAATCAATATATTTTCAACAGAATCCCTCGTTTGTGAAAATACCCTATTGCGCTTATTTTTGAAAGGATATAATGTTTTCTTGCAATACTTTTATATATTTTAATATTATATTAATTGTTTTGTGAGCAAGGTAGGGTAGGGAGTGCTTATCCACTAGTTTCTATCTGTTTGCATATAGGTATCTTTTAGGGCATTCCGTATAATATAACAGCAGAGCTGTTCTTCGTGCGGTAATTTTTGATACTATATGACCATTCTTGTCGAGCAAAATCTAAAGAAAGTGATGTGAATGTGGAACCAGCTGTTAAATATCTGAAACAGGAGTAAAAAAAATGTTTTTAATATCATTATATTTGTTCCAGCACTACAAGCAAAAGAAAAATGGAAAAACCTCCGATCAGTTTTCGTGCGAAATTTAAAGTCGCAATCAAGTGGGTCATCCAGAAAAAGGAAATACTATTTGACAGAAGCAATGCAGTTCATAATACCATTCATAAAGGCAGGTGGAACGTTACCTGGCTATTTACCCAACAATGGTACCAGCCTGAGTGAACGAGTAAAAAACGAAGATGAAGACATTGACGACTCACAAGAAACAGATGAGAATGCACCACCATCACCATCGCAATCAGAATCATCATTCATCCAAGATGACCCATTAATTCTATTCACTTCTTCACCACAGACTTGTGATTTGCCATCCCCAAGTCCCCAATCGGTCTCATCTCAACAGGAAGGTACAGGGCGTAAAAGGAAAGTGAGCGAGATTGATGAATGTTTTAATGATTACATAATGTCTAAAATGTCCAAAGCTGATGATAACTCTACGAGTAACGCAAATACTATGTTCCTATTAAGTTTGGTACCAGATTTAAGCAGTATGTCACCAACACAAATTAGATTATTCAAACGACAAGTCATTGTTTTGATAGAGAGCATTTTAATATGAGAACATCCGACAACATCATCAATACCATTTTATTTTATTATAAATTTTTTTTATTGAAATTGATTACAAACGTATTTCAGTTACAAATACTGCTTCTCTCTTCTTTTAAATTAGGACGTTGTGATATAATATTACTAGATTTTGCCCGCGACTTCGTCTGCGTAGGATTAGTATTCGAGTAATCTATTTTCTTTTCCTAGGTCCCATCTACGTTTGTATATATAAAAATACAAAATATATATATTTATATACCAAAATTCTTAACCTATTTATTTAAATTATCTATAATTCTTGATTCGATTTAAAAAGCATTAGGCGAGAACTTCAAATAAATTCACTAATTTTAATATTTTCCAAAATAGAATTTTGATTTAACAATCATTGTTTTGCGAAATGTCATTCTCAAATTTTGACATTTTCTATTAAACAATAGTTATTATATTCAATATATTGAAAATAAATAGCTAGCTTTATAAATTATAGCCTATATGTTATTCTGATGTATGAGCTATATTATTGTAAAGTTTTATTAAAATCCATTCAGTAGTTTTTGCGTGAAAAAGTAACAAACATACAAACTTTCGCGTTTATAATATTATTAAGATGTAAGTAGATACATTACATTGTGGCACTAGAAATTTGTCGCGATTATGGGTTTATATTATATACGTGTGTTCTTATGTATTGTTTTTTTTGTTTATTTGAATATAGAATCTGTATAAACTTATTTTGAAATGTTTTTTTTTTAATTGTATTTGGGCGTTCTTTAGTATCTTTTATTTGAATAATGTCTTCAGATAGGTTGTAGAAAAAATTGATATCTTGATGTTAGTGCGCAAATGAGATATCGATTTTAGATGAGTTGATATTTAAGTATTGATTTTTTTATTATGTAATTAAGATTTAACTCTTAAATTTTTGAATAGTAGAGTTTTTGGTTTTTGTCTTTAGGTTTTTAGTATAATTTTAAAGATCAGTTTTTGTACAATACAATACATAAACAATAACGGGACAAACCCCAGAAGACCCCGAAACTACTTTCTCATTCATTAAAATAGATAAACAGGCCCTGGATAAGGAAAAATACTAACGGCCGTTGTTCCCAACTTTTCGTCCAATCAATCTGATTCTCCAATCAGCGAGTGGTTTGTTTTAGTAACATTCTATTCGCCTGTTTGTCGGAGAGTAGCATTGGGAAGAGCGTATTTATGCATTTGGGAAGTGTTGAGCCAGAATTTCGGCTCAGCGGTCGATCAGTAGGATTGGGAACAACGGCCGTAAATGTGACTTGTGAAAATTTCATTTCCATTTTATCCTTACATTATGTTTTAAACGTGCATTTTTTAAAATAATAAAGTTTTATAAACATAACAGAGTGTAATTAAAATCCTTTCCTCAGTACTGACACTCTCCCTCATGTACGACTATTATGTGCGTCTCTTTGGTGTAAGACCACCATTCAGAATTGAAACATTGCTCAATAATGGCTTTAGCCGTGTTTAGTGACTAGATCTGAATAGCCAGGTACTTCCCCACCTTCCTCTTTCCCATCTCCTTCCCTTCCCCACTTACCTTCAGCCTCACAACATAGCCCAATTGGGAATGCCATAGTCTCACTGGCTCCAGATGGGAGCAGTTAAGACTCTTGTGAGGTATTCTCTATAAATAAATAAATCGAGAAGTGAGTAAATTCACCAAAAATCGGTTGTTTCACAGAATTTAAACAATTCGTCAAATTTCAAAGTTAAAATTCAAGTCCTGTGAATGTTCCATTATTATTTCATGATGGGTCGGTTATTTCAGAGTTCTTGGATAATAACAGAACTTGAATAGAACTTCATAGATCTAGAATATTAACTTTCAAATTTGATGAATTGTTCAAATTCTGTAAAACATAATCCTAAATATGCATTAACTCTCCTTGAACAACCTATAGGAATTTAGAATCTGTTGTAATTCTTTTGCTGAAGGAAACCCCCCTTTTTTATTTCTATATAATATTACAGCGTTCACATAAAGTTATTAATATTTATACATAATAGCTAATAACATAATTTATGAACTTTTTGTTGTGTTGTGTGTAAGGTAGGTTAGTGAATGTGAAACTGTGGTTGGGTAATGTTGTATGTTTCGTGAACACCTCACTAGGAGAACCTGTGCTGAGGTGTTTTCTGTACAGGGTTCCGAAAAGTCGTTTAGAATTAGTTTTTTTGGTATAACAATTTTAATATATATTTTTTTCTACATATTTGCACAACTTGCTACAACTGTCAATTGGCAACTGTCAACGATATGTTTTCGTTGTTTGTTTTTGGGGTGTTATGCCGTCTTGCGCTACCTCCTTCTTTAGCCGACGTTTCGGACAGCGTTGCAGTGTCCATCATCAGGGCAGATCCGACGATGATCCGGATCTTCCCTGATGATGGACACTGCAACGCTGTCCGAAAGTTCAGCTAAAGAAGGAGGTAGCGCAACACGGCATAACACCCCAAAAACAAACAACGAAAATGCTTTTGGCCGTGAAAATCTAAAAACGTATCCCACACAATATGTGTATTTTGATTGAATTTCTTATCTTTTAAGATGATTCAGTTATTTTACCTATTGTTTAGTTTTATTTCTCACAAAACGCTATTTATTATACTGTCAATAAAAAGATTTACAAGTTGTATTATTATTATTATGCAAACAATGTGGAATGTCGAGTGTTTACAGTCCTCCGCCATTCATCGCGATATCCAAGACAAACTCTTACTTTTCGTTACTATTACTATGCCACCAGCCGCCCCCTCACCACCTACAGCCCCTCTGTGTTCGGTGGCTAAATTTATCCCGGACAGGCTGCAGCCTGCTTGCATCCCGCGGGTGGTGGGTCGGGTGGGGCCTACCCCCTGCTCCACCCTGTCCCGCCCTGTCTCACCCGGTGCAGAGTGCAGGCGCCCAGCTAGCCAGCCTGGCAGCATGCTCCTCTGGTGGGGTGGCCTATTCAATATTGGGATTTCTGGGACAATGCTACCAGGATTTAGAACGAAGCTCTAAATTCACATATACAGTTAACATAGTATTTAAAAAAATATGTACGATAGGTAGACAAGGCTAAAAACTGAATGTTTTACAAGTTGCTTTTTTTTAAATACTGCTTGTATAATAATATCAACATGGATTGAAATAGTCCAAAATTTCATCATTACACAAAAAAAATCGGGTTTCAATCGCTATATTAAAAACATTCATTTTTCTGGTGTTAATCTCTATATTAAAAATATTTTGATAAAGCCGGGCAGTTATTTGTTGCTACACTAATAATCTGCCTTTCGTGAGATTTAACATTCGTTCTTATTGAACAATTATTAAAAAACATGATCGTTCAGTAACCGAGTGGTATCGCGTTTGGATTCCACCCGGGCGTCTTGTGTTCGATTCCTCGGCTGTCTAAGTCCTTCATCACGACACAAGCAACATTTTCAAGAGGTTTTCAAATAGTGTTAGGTTATTCGTTAACCGGGAATGTTTGTTTTTCTTTTAAGAAAATGCAACAATCCTTAACTTTTCCCAGTTAAATAACATTTTGAGAGCTGAAAATGATTAAAACAACAAAGTTTTTTATTGAACTCTAAAAATATCACAAATCCTTGGAGCTATGTGTTTTAAATGGTATTATGAACTAGGACTTAAGGCCTTTTGAAAATAATACAAGATCGATGCACCGACAAATGGGAATCAAGAGTAGGATTCCACGACAACTCAACAATGTGACATTACAACACCTCTTTTAAAAGTCATTAAAAGAAATAATTAAAAATAAAAATAAAAAATAGCCCATAAACGAAAAATAGCCCATAACCTAAAGGTTACGTTAGGTTAGGTTATTTAACCAGTTTAAAAAAAATCATAACTTTTCATTGACTTTTCAAAGGAGTTGTTGCAGTTGCATGTTTCTAAGTTGTCTGTTCACCCAAAAGTAGTTGGGTTAGCATGTGAGAATCGCAGTATCAAATCCTTTTTATAATAAAATAAACGTGGCAATAACAATAAATTCTCCTGAAACTCTTATCTGTTTTCGTGTGCACTTTTAGTAGCATTTATTTGGTCACCTCACTTTTGCTAGTGTTGTTAGACGCAAGTGCGCTACCCTCGATGAATTGTAATACTACCCTTTCTCCCGCGCCCCCTTGTGACCTTGCTACTTACTTGCTACTTGCCAACCTCACCACCCATCTCTCCACCCACCTCACTGCCACTAGACATATCCCTACCCCTCACACCTTATTAAACTGTCGCTCCTTACATAAACCCCCTTGTCTTTATCATTCATTACATTATGTCAAGGACGTAAGACAAAGGGCAGACATGCTTTCAAATGTCAAATATTGTTTATAATAATAACAATTATTTGATAATTATTTTAAAGTGATCTAACCTGCGCTAGAATGTTAAAGGTAAGCACTACTAAGCAATGCAAAATCATGTAAATAATTTAAAGTGTATTTGCTAGAGATAAGTTAGAGAGCTAAAGATAAGTTAAGACACTCCCAGTATCGCCCTGATGTAAAACCATTATTCAAAATTTAAATGTTGCTTGAAATATCCAGGCACTTCCCCATCTCCTTCGCTTCCCTACTCCTCTACGGAGAAAAATGTTATTCGAAAAAACGATACACGATTCTTACGAACAAATACACAGGGTTTCAATATTTATTGGCGGGAACATTGAAACCCTGTTAATTTGTTCGTAAGAACTTCAGTCCCATTTTTAACCGTTTTTACTATTAAAATGATCGTTTTTTCGAATAACATTTTTCTCCGTGCACCCTCCCAGCGTACTCCAATTTGAAAATGCCAAAGTGCCAATAGCTCCAGGCGTTTGCGAGTAGTTGGGGCTCTTGTGCGGCATTCACATAAAAAAAATCAATAAAGCGCAAGGACAACAAAACTATCATAATTTTAATCACTTATATGTGCTTCACAGTTTGAGAATAGCAACCCTAGTACCCCTAGTATCTAGTATTATATAATGTAATATAGTATGCCTTTCCGTTGTATATAGTAGCCCATTCCCTCCCCCCGACCGGTGAACCGTAATGCAACTCTTCACCTGTCTATCTGAGCGAGGAGGAGGAGGGGAAGGGGGGGGGCATCCCTACCTCCCCACCCACCGGCCCCTACCCATAGATCCGCCACCCTCCGTAGTATGTGTAAATACACGGTGTTTGGCGTGTGTTTGTGATCAACCTAAAAAATCTACCTAAAATAAACAGGTAGATAGCTACTCCAGTTTTCGATTTCATTACGTAAACCCGATTGAGTAAAACCTTTTTATAGTCAAATTGTAACCAAATGCAAGTAGATCCTCCACTTTCCAAATTTCCATACTGAAAAAAAAGATCGGAAAATTGAAAAATTCGAAAAATATACGTGATTTGGCTGCTTTGAAAAGGACAGCTAGTTTTTAACAAAAATGTACAGTAATTATACTTAAAAAAAACTATATATATTTTATAAGCACATTTATGTACTAAGCACGTTTACGTACTAAGCACGTTTACGTAGTAACATACTATTTTTATTATAACCTAAACTTAACACTCGTAACACCATGAACAAAAAGCAGTAACTATTACAGTGGTTTACACAAAGTAATTTGTTTCATTTAAATAAAATGATGCCACAAGGTGAGTTTGCAAAGATTGAAGAAATGAAAAAAGGAGTAACTTCATTTTAAATTATATATTTTTTTTTATGTTACCACATCCTATACATAGATATTAATTATATTTTTTACTCCTACACCAAACTCAAGAGCTAGTTCTCTTCATTGTCACATAAATTAAAATATATATATAAAAATATGTTTTTTACCATTTCTTCTTACTCCATTAAATGTATTATTGTAACGATATTATAATTAAAATTAGGTATGCATACGATACCGATATACCGGTGATATCGTGGTTTTTCCTATATATCGGAATCGGCGATATTAATTTACGTTCAAATACGTTCAATTTACGAATACTTTCAGAAATATTCCATTTATTTGGATTTTATTAGAAAGCGGAAATATTCCAAAATGACCGAATATTCTCGTGACCTGGTGGGTTAAAAAATAGATCCAGAACTGGTGTAAGCTGTTATATTATTACTTTTTTTATAACATTGCTAAACAAACAACAGTACTAATTGGTTTTTAATGTATTTATTGGTTATTTTATTTTATTAATTCTCTTCTCTTTGTTATTCGTATTTATACAAAATATGTATGTAGGCTTATAATATGCAACATAAACAGTTACCTTTATTTTTATGTTTTAATCTTACTTTTAACTTTTAATAACTTTGCTAAACAAATAACAGTCATATCCATGCATAATTGGTTATCTTAGTTTATCCTTTCTCTTCTCTTTCCGGTTCTTATTTATACAAAATTCGTATGTAGGACTATAATATGCAATGCAAACACCAATTAGCTTTTTTGTTTTAATCCTTTGTTTTTAAATAAACCTATTATTTTATTGTTATTTAAAAAACTTTGCTAAACAAACAACGATTATCTATATTTTATTTGCTTATTTTATTTAATTTTATTTTGTCTCTTCTCTTTTTTTCTTATTATTTTATACAATCCATGAATGTAGGACTGTAATATGCAATGTATACACCAGTTGGTTTTTAATGATTGTTTGTTGTAATCCTCTGTTATTAAGTATATATACCTATTAGATATTATTATTTTAATAACCGTGCCAAACAAACAACAGTTATTTTGTTTTAAATTTTTTTTATTTTTTTTATTCTGTCTCTTTTTTATTTTTTCCATTTCTTTTTGTTTGTACAAAACATGTTCCATATATCATTCTAATTTGACTGTCCTAAAACGGAATTCCTCCTTGTTGAGCAGTCAAAACATTTTATAAATAATATATAATGTATAAATCTTTTACTAAATAAATCATTTTAATAACTTATCAAAAAACTTTAATACGTAACTCATCGATTAACTATAAAAATAACAGTTTGTATAAAATTATACACGGTGGGGCGCGACGAAAGCATAAAATGGCACACCCTACAATGGCATACAACCTACAAGCATACCTCACAATATACAACTAAAACCCCCACAACACTAGGATGTATCAATGGCAACGTATCGTCCGACCGTGAAGTCATCATGGTGTGTGTGAGCACACACACAGACAACGCTCTTATACTATGTAGGTATATGCCCTACCCTACACAATCATATATTATAAATAGTAGCACAGTAAATTCACATTTGTTTTAGCCATGTATTTGCTAACCACGGGAAATAAGGGTATTATTGATAGACGCTTTTGAATTATACGCTATGTAATTTCTCTATGGGTGATGAATTTATTAATAAAAATGTTGTCAGAGAAAGTGAGGCTACGCATCCATCTATAGACTTTCAGAATCTGGAAATGATCAGTCTCTTGCAATAATTTTACCAACCGTTGTCTGAACCAGGCATTATTTATTTGTACTATAACATTAATTTGGTACTCACCTCAAAAAGCGGGTTTTTTATGGAATATTTAGCGCTATTAAAATAAAACCCGGTGGTGGAGAAATTTGAAAAATAAATTTTACTAAATTGTTGCTGTCACTGTTGCTCTTACTCCACCGGATATTGAGCGAAAGGGACAATGCACCTCGGGCTACTAATACCTAACTAAAATCGAGGTTTTGTATTCCCCAATTTTTTTCCTCCAAAAGTAGACTGATTTTCATTTTTTTTACCAACTACATAAGAAAAAACTATTCTATGTCTGTACGTTTTGCTTTTTTTAAAAAAACATTGTCTAGTTTGTATACTGAACGTCTTTTGACGGCGTTTAAACCAGTCAATTTTATTGATTTGTGGAAGGTCATAACTTCTATAAAAAGTAACTTATAATTTGGGAGGCGGGAACGGGTACCGCCGCCCCGGGAACCATTTATTGGATAACCAACACCTCTGCCATAGGTCACCCTAAGTGGTTCGCTACGTTTGGTGACTTAGCAGGGGTGCCCGGGTTCATGGGGTAAGTTTTATCTAGGTCTTGCGGCGGATGATCTAGACACTGAACCCCAGATTCCTACTCAACCCTCATACCTTTTTCCTTCCAAGAACTTCCTCTCCTTCCTTTCCTTAAAAATACCCTCCACACAGCATCCCCAAAGATGACATAGGCCCTGAGGGAAATTATTTTCCTCAGGGCCTCCCGTGTGGACTTAATGTAAAAAAAAAAAAACTTATCAAAAAAAAACCGACACGCTAGTAGTTTATATGTATTTTATGTAAAAACAATATTTTCTCTAGGGTTAAAATCCAGAGAGATAAGTTTGTATGGAAAAAATCACCGCCGGGTATCCCCTTAAGTAGCATTAGGGAGGTACTGGACTTTTTTTTCGGGAAAAAACACTCCTCTGATTAATATAACCTCGATTTTTTTTATACGCGTATAATGGATCTTTATTGCCCAAGATGGCGGAAGGCAAGAATATGGTCGAACTGTTTATTATTAAACTAAAAGAAAAAGAAAAATATTTTAGCATGAAATGTATAATTAATTAACAGTACATTCGCTCATAAATTGGTTAGTGGAATAATAGTATAATATATGTTGTACATACCTAGTGTGTACATTTTTTATATCAGGAATTTATTTATAACATGGTGTTGTGCCTTGTATATTTTCAGTAGTATCTGTGATGTAAAATATTGTAAGGGAACGTTGCTCATACACATGTATATAAATGTAATATATACTCCCTTATTCCAGTATTTATCATTCACTTCCTTTCTGAACAAACTCTAAAGTTTTTTTAATAATTCCTCTTGCATAAATATCCTAATTTTGAAATTTATTATAAATATATAGATATCATAATATAGTAAATAATGTCAGCGTTGTTACTTTTTTTAGAGGTTTGGTTTTTAAACTGGCAACATTGTTTCTACAGACTCTCAATTTTTTTGCTAGTGTTATTATTATTATATTTATTTTTAAAATTTTATCTTTATTTTTATGTGGAGTGTGTAGATACATTCTTATAGCTAATTTGCACAAAATTTTGTTACATTCATATGTGTTGCTTTTTTACAATTATTACAACTGCATTTTTATACTTAATTACTGTAACCAATGTATAAAATTTTCATGTAAAGGCCCATTAGGGCGTGACTAAATAAATAAATAAAAAAGTTCGACCCTTTGGAATAACAAGGTTCCATCTGTTGCTTTAACGCTATGCGATAATGAACTCTAAGGTAGCTTACCATAGATCCCCTAACCGCGTGACGTTTCCGCAACAGATGGAACCTTGTTATTCCAAAGGGTCGAGTTGACATTTGATTTGTATTCAGTACGTTTTGCCATTTCACCATGAATAGACTGACGTCAGAGCAGTGCTTGCAAATTGTGCAAATTTATTTTGTTGTCGAAAATTGAACTTCACGATTGCGCTTCATTTGAGCTAGTCGTGGTGCTGATATGGCCTAAATCATATTTAAACAATAAAGGCATAAAATTATCTATTAAATAAAGCCAATATCACAGACATTATTTTAATGTGTTTTTTTATTTATTTTGAATTGGTATACCTACCTTCCTCTAAAAAAACACCCCCCTTAATTTGAAAATGAAGGTTTTTAAATTTTGAGTATGTTTTTTGCCTCTCCTGAAGAAAATAGATTTTTTTTTTATATTTAATATAACTTCATGAAGGTACATGTAAGTTTTTTTTTAAATCACTTTTTGGCTTTCACCTAATAACGACGATCTTGGCCATGTTATAAACTGTTAGTTTTAAAAGTATAGATTGTTCTTAAAGTTAGTTTCAACCACGTTTTTTGTGTTGACATCAAGTTTTTGTTCTCCTTGTCGATATTAAATCCCAGCTAGACATAATATTATCTGTTCTAAGGAATTAAATATATGGTTGGTATCAAAATATTGTTTTT
This sequence comes from Limnephilus auricula, assembly GCA_951813805.1. Taxonomy (NCBI): domain Eukaryota; kingdom Metazoa; phylum Arthropoda; class Insecta; order Trichoptera; family Limnephilidae; genus Limnephilus; species Limnephilus auricula. The sequence continues at coordinate 7,839,164 of OX638407.1, read as the reverse complement.
TATAGAACCACTATAATTTTTTTTTTTTAAATTCAGAAAACATATCCGTTAACGCACTTAACTTTGTTGTGTAAAAAAATCACATCTGATATTTGTCTAATTTGACCGTTATTGTTAGATAATAAATGTTTCTTTACAATTTTTACTATTTGAATATGTTTTTAATATTAAACACTTTTTTTAAATAAATGTTTGATTTTTGACAAATATTAGTAAATTCGTTAAATAATCTTCAGACTTCATTTTCTCAAAACATGAGAAATGGAGCTGAATCAGTACTTCACCTTTATCTTCCACAATAAAATTTATCACCAGATATATAGACACGGTAGAAGGCACATATAACAATAGTTTTTTTATCGCTTTGTTTTATCGCACAAAATTTTACTTTCACTTTTCCTTGATAGGACATTGAGTTTATTGATGGTGATCGGTTATTGTTAGAGAGAAAGAAAACAAATTGCAGGTATTCCGTGCTCGGGTTTCGTGTAATATAACATTATATAACAACATTTTTTTGTTTCCTCCTTACTGTATTTTTATGTTTTTTAAATGTTTTTAATGTCCACTCAGAATGATTCTTATTTTTGCGCCTGTTTTATACTATATTTTAGTTTTAATGTTTTTGTTTTGTCCTGTACTATAATAGCGTTACTTTTTACTAATATTGTCCTACGCTATAACAGCACTCTTATTGTTAATTTTGACCCCTTGTTATTGCCTAGTATACTCGTATACTGTATATTCTTTATTTAAAATTACTTTTCAATACTTTGTAAGCACTGTAGGATTATTTTTTAAATTTTGTTATAGTTAAGCGCACTTGAAGTGAAACATCACAAAACTGCGCTATACAAATGCTTTGTTATTATTATTATTATAACAAGAGGAAGGTCACTGTCCACATCTGATTCCAAAAAAACTCTGTGCGAAGCCCGGGTAATTCAGCTAGTAGATGATAAAGTGCAAGTTACACAACAAATATTCCTAATAAAAAACTAATTGTTAAAACTAATAACTGTATGTAAATGGTTAATTAGTAGTACCCAAAGATATTAGAAACACGAGATATGCTATAGGCAGTTTGAACCGTATGGAACTCTATTCCTTCGTGTCGCCGATATTTTTAACTAATACTATTGCACACCTTCGCTTACGCTAAAGTATCCGCCCCTTTTCGAACTCACACTTAAAACTTGTCGTTTTCGTTGGCACTAATACATAGAACAGATTTCTATGCGTACACGTTTTGAATCCATTCGCGATTAGCAACACATATAAATGACGACGAATAAAGCTTGCAATAATACAAATCGATATAGATCGATATGTTAGTTTAAAATGATTCCAGTTAAAATTTTGATGAAAAATTCTTATTCTCAGAACCGATAAATCGGAACAAGTGTGATCAATTCTCAGAACCGATAAATCGGAATAAGTGTGCTCTAGACTACTGACACGTTTAACGTGTCTCATAATCTATAATTAGATAACTGATTTTTAACAGTTTTTGGTTTTGTTCAATAATGTTAATCAATCACAATAACACTCACAATGTTTTTATTGTTGTAAAAATCCATAATAAAACTCTAATTTTTTACTCATGTTAATTTATTTTGTATTTGAGTACTTCCGAAGAGTCCCATCTGCTTCCAACCATCTGGAGCCAGTGGGACTAGGGCATCCGCAATTGGGGTATGTTATGAGGCTTCAGGTCGTGGGGAGGGGAGGAAGGCGAGGAAATGGAAGGTGGGGAAGTACCCGGTTATTCAGATCTGGTCGCCAAACACGGCTAATAAATTTAAAGCAATCTTTATATTCTGCATGGTGGTCTTTAATCAGGGTTATACTGAAAGTGTTCACAATTAATAATTTTACAATATTAATGACAAGTATTTTGGGCAACGCTGGGTGCTCTATCCGTGTTAGGGCCTTTATTTTGCGATTTCATATTTTGTTTCATGATCTATTTATTACTCATGTTTTACAGGAAGCTTTTTAAAAATAATATGTACACAGTTATTTTCCTCCTCTTTGTGTGCTAGTTTTCATCAATATCAGAACAAAACTGTAAATTAAAAAAAAAAACAAAACCCAACCGGGTATACTCTTTTTTAAAATACATGCACAACAATTCCAACAAATTAACAAAAATATTTACAAATATGTATGTACTATAGGTATTTCATTTAGCTAACAAACATTTTAAAAATACTTATTATTGACCGGTAAAGTGGAGATATTTGTGTAATACTTGTCGTTTCGATAATTTTGGTGTTACGTTTTTAACTAAGTAAATAAACGGATATCAAGATATTTTTCCAACGGCTTTAGTGAGTTGAACTTAATGATTATTCATTGGTGATTGGTGATTGGTCATTGGTCATTGGTCGGAAACCAGTTTCCCATTCTCCCCGTTGCGTCAATCCATTTTTCTTTAATTTTTCCGTCCTTCGGAAATCTGAAATAATTAAAATACTATAAGTTACTACATCTAAAAACGGATATAAATTATTCTTTTACTGAGATAAATAAATTATCACGCTTTTTTGTTATGCTTCTTCCCGTCCCGAAAACCTTCCCTACCACCCCTCATCGCTCTCTCACCACCGTCAAACCCCTCCTTTGTTTCCCTCCCCTACCCACATAACCCTCCCCTATCGGATCCCTCGCCCCGGATTCCCTTCCCCTTCTCCTTACCTTCCTGCCGCTAAACTATATGAAATACATACATTTCTCAAACTAATCACGCGCCAAAAAATATAAAAAATGCGTAACGCCAGAGCTTACCGTTATCTATATTGAAACCTTTACGGGCGTGCCCACAATAAAACCCAAGAGTTTCATCCCAGTCGGATGAATGGTATAGGAAATAATTTCATAATGCTAGAGCCCACCATTATACTCGTATATAGGAACCTCCGCGGCTCCGGCACAAAAAATCACCAAAGTTTCATTGAAAATCAAAAAATGGTACACGAACGCATGCGGAACAAACAAAGAAACATTCATTTTTATAAATAAAGATTTTAAAAGAAAAGCATTGCATTTGTTTCTACCACCAATCAGTATCTACAAAAAAATATGTTTATTTATATAAATATATTTACAAAGCCCTGCTAATAATTACGAAATATCGATAGTCAGTAATTAAAAGAATTCGCGTTCCCATCACTACCATTGAAAGAGCAGCGATGTTTGCTTTAATGGGGCCTTATGTCAAGAAAAACTTCGAATAATCATTAATAATTGATAACGTACTCTAATTTTGTACCTAATGGTGAAATGAAACTCCATTTATCTTGAAGTTCACATTGCTTGTGGTATTTTTACATAGTTGCACTGAACAAAACGGCATTTTGAATAAAACGGGCACAAACTGCACTCCGTCACGACACAAAATCAACTGATTGAACGAGTTCTTTCCGTATTCAAACTACCCTTGTCAGGTAGTAGTCCGTCCACGTTTTGGCGGCCAACATAGCATATCTCCCCTTGTTTCTCTCATCTGTGGTAGTACCTAATGTTTTGTGAACACCTCACTAAGAGAACCTGTGCTGAGAACCGGTCGCCAGTATTAATATTTACTATTATTAATATTTTTCGAGAATATACCAACTATACACACACTTAAAATGTATATATGTTGACATATTTTTTTTTATAAATAATCAGTTTAAAATAATCACTAATTTAAAAAATAAATAAAGAAGAAACTTTCTACTACAACACATAAATACTTCTCACACTTAAACATATCCACGTAAACACCTCAGCACAGGTTCTCCTAGTGAGGTGTTCACGAAACATACAACATTACCCAACCACAGTTTCACATTCACTAACCTACCTTACACACAACACAACAAAAAGTTCATAAATTATGTTTAAATATTAATCACTTTATATGAACACTGTAATATTTATTATATAGAAATAATTTTTTTTTAATTTTTTTTTAAAGTTTTTATCCGGTACGCTGATGTGGTTTTTGCTGTAGACACTTACACTTAGAAACCTTTCATTTTCAGGACGTGCAATTTTCATTATAATATTTTTTTTTATTTTTTTTATTTTTTTTTTATTATTTAATAAATTTTTACAAGTTACAGTTTTTGACATTTTTTTAACTACCATACTAGGCTACTGCCCGTGTTGTGGTAGTCATACATAATGAATATATGAACTAAAAATACTTTTTTACAGAAGCAGATAATAAAAACTAGGTAATAAATAATGAGAAATAAGAATGCAGAAAAGAAAAAAAAAGATATTTAAAGATAAATAAAAGTAAATACAAATATTAAAATAATAGTGAGCTGAAAAATAAAGAGAGATAAATATTTTAAAGAAAGAAATAGAAATTAAAAATAATAAACATTAAGATTATAAAACAAATAAAATTATATATTATATTGTTTTGAACGCAGGTTAAATTGTGGTAGATATAATCTACAAGACGATTATGTTTATGGTCACATTCAATTTCAGTGATGTGAAACAAGTTGGAATAAAGCTGTGACAGGATAAATTTTATAATTTTTTGTTTTGTTTTTAAAAGTGTTAAGAACTCATGTAATCTTTAAAGAAAGCTCGTCCCTTTTCAAATATCCAATGCTGTAGACGGGCAATTAATAATATATATAAATATAAATATAATTAATAATTAATGTTTATATACAAATATAATTAATATTTGTATATAAACAGAGTATTTCATAAATTCAGCGAAAATAAATCTGTTTATTGATATTCGGTTTTTCCCTCGTAAAGCCGTGTTAACTCTCGCAGGTTAGTCCGCGATACCAAACACCGTTTACGACACGACTTGCATATTTTGTTTTGATAATGAAATTTTAATGCCTAATTAAAGTGTTAAAAAATTGTTGAATTGAAATACTTTGCATATTTTATGATTAAATTCGTGAGAGATTTCCGATAAGCCCTGTAGTTTCCGATTAACGCAATTTCGTGATTCGCTGTTTCGCTCTTGCACGCGTTACTTTTTGTACGCGGTGCCGTCTCACTCTTACGCGGTTCCCGCCCGCGCGCCCCGCTCCAACGCGGCTCCCGTTCCGCTCAGTGCGGGATCAGTTATCGAGCGGGCAGAACGTTTGCCGGTACCTGCTTTTACACGAACAATGAGCGCGAAACGCAAGGCGAGGGATGCGGACGGGGAGGATGTGGAAAGAGTGGTGATGAGAAGAAGAGCGTTGACTCTCATACAGAAAGTGGCTATCTTGGACAGACTCGCGCAGGGAGAAGGTTCTACTACTGTCGCGAGAACCTTCGGCCTCAGCGAAGGAACCGTCAGATCTGTCAAGAAGTGCGAAGATAAAATCAGATCCAGTGTGGCTGCCGGCGCCCCGCACAACGCCAAGATGACTTTCTACGCCCGAGATGCCATTCTTCAACGGATGGAGAAAGTCCTCATCGAATGGATCGACGATCAAAACTCAAAGAACATCGAGATCGACGGAACCATCATAAGAAAAGAAGCCAAGCGACTCTATGACCTTTACAAATCTGAAGAAGTCAAGGAAGACACCAAACAAGAAAAAGTGACTACATTTGTCGCTAGCAAAGGTTGGTACGAAAAATTCAAAAAGAGGGTCACTCTTTATAATACCACTCCGGAAGAACCCGCTTTTACGTACCTAGATCAAATCAATAATGCAGATAATAATGTTGAAATAGAAGTAGTAAATCTCTTTGCTGATAATTTGAAAATGAAAGCAGAAGAAGAAGAAGCCTCACATTTGGACTACCACGAAGCCGAGAAATTTACCTCACAACTGAAGAAGATCTTGGATCTCAAGAAGTATACTACGGACCAAGTGTTTAACGCTGTCGAGACTGGATTATTTTGGAAAAAAATGCCTAAACAAACTTTTCTGTCGCAAGAAGAAGACAATACACCGGGTTCCAAGTTTTCAAATGATAAACTAAACCTTTTGCTGTGCGCTAATGCTTCCGGTAATTGCGTAGTGAAGCCGATGGTGGTATACAGAACATTGAACCCCGCGGCTCTCAGAAGGAAGAGCAGATACCAGTTGCCGGTGTTCTGGAGAGTCAACCCGCAAACCAAAATAACGGAGAACGAGTTCCTGGACTGGTTTCATAGTTGCTTTATCCCAGAAGTCAAAGTATACATGGCCACAAAAAACATTCCGTTTCGAGTTCTTTTGGTTTTGGACGCTAAACTCTGTCATCCTTTAAAGCTACAAGACGAAGATCCTAATGTCAAAGTTGTCTTTTTACCAGAATTCACGGCACAAATTCTTCAGCCTCTCGATCAAGGATTAATTGGACTATTCAGAGCGATTTATACTCTTCGCGTCTTTACCCGCATTGTCGATGCTAAAATAATTAATCCTTTTCTATGTGTTAGCGAACTTTGGTGGGACTATAACATAGCAGAGTGCTTGAAGATCATAAAAGAAACTCTCGAAGCAATCAGACCACTGACCATCAATGCCTGTTGGAATGTGCTTTGGAAAGACGCTGTACTCGATGTTAGTCATCTCCCGGCCGTGCACCACGTCGTCGACAAAGTAGTCGAACTGGGACAAGCCATCGGAGGAGAGGGATTCAAAGATCTGGAGTCCGGGGATGTTGAAGAACTGTTGAATTCTCACGACGACGAATTGAATCCAGACGAAATGGATGAACTAGGAGCACTGAGCGATGACGAGGTTGAAGACCAAGGACAGATATTGAAAAACCAGCTGACGTTGGAGAGTTTGGAGAAAGGCTTTAAGTTGGCCAAGGATCTTCAAGACTTGCTTTTCGATGTGGACCCCTTCATGGAGCGCGGATTTGAAACGAAAAAAGGGATTGAAGATGCTCTGGCACCTTACAAAGAAATGTACAACGACTTGCAGTATAACAAAAGTTTGCTCATCAACAATGCAATTCCTAGGCCGAACAAGAAGCCAAAACGTACCATTATTCCAACGAGGAAAAAGACCGATCTTCCTGCTACGACCTAAATACATCCACTTTAATCATATTATATAAGATTAAGCCTTATCAGTTTAAATTTAAAAGGATGTTCGTATTCGACTACTGCTTGATGGGTATATTCAACAAAGATTGTGCATTAATTAGTCAATTCACCCAAATCTAAATTAAAAGTTGTTGTTACCAATATGAATACCTGATTTAATTTGTCAAATATTTTTGCTTCCAACTTATAAAAAAATATACAAAACGAAAGATGGTAGGTACCTACTGTTAAAATATAATATTTGTAAAATAGGTAGGTAGCCTGTCTCATCAGAAAGATAGGCACTGTAAAAAATAGTTATAATATACCTTACATTAGTTTTAATTACAAAAATAGTATATATTATGTATAAGGATTGTGTTAGGACATAGTTAACTAAGTATAAATTTAAAAACCACAAAACATAATTCTGTACCTACCTAATAAATTATAAAAATAATTAAAAATAAGATTCGTATTGATTTAGTGACAAATGACGTATTTTTGGAATACCAACCTAAATTTATCATTATAATTCCTCTACCTCTTTATTTTAATTTAGTCGATTAGTATCGATTTCTTTTCCTGAAGAATGTACGATGAATAGGTAGGTACCTAGTACTAATGCTTTGTCCTAAAAATACCATTCGTGGTAAATTACTGCTCTCCAATAGATTTAATTGTTACAAAAATATAATAATAACAATAAACGATTTAAATTACATTCAGTGTTTTTATTCCTTTCTTGTATTGTGTGTTAATTTTTGTCAACTTTTTTTGTAAATTCTGACCTCTTTATAAATAATCTCACCCAAGTTATTTAAAAGTTTTTTTAACAATTCAAAAATACAAATAAATGTTTGTATTGCACGATCATACCAACAACTACTGGCGTCTATTTCCAACATCTCATTTTGTCTGACAACCTGCATTTTTGTCGTTCACGTGATGCGATTGGGTAGGAACGTGACACGTTTCTACTATAGAGGGAAGAAAATATTATATAATATAAATATTTACCTCAGTAAAATTATAATAATAGGTACAACTTTTTTCGTACAAAAGTTATTGCATAATTATACATCGACTGCGGATTGGTAAAATCCTTCAAGCCACGCAATGAGAACTTTCAGGACAAATTTGTAAAAGCAATTAAAAAAACTTGATATTTATAATAAAGTGCCTGTGTTTTTCATGTAATTTTTTTTATGTAAAATATTGCAGAATAATTTTTTTATCATGAAATATTGAGGGCTGATTTCATCATGATTTTTTCGAAATAACATAAAAAAATTTAGTTTTTAGTATTAAATTGTCTAAATCAGCAAACACTATTTTACTGTAGGTAATACTGTGACTCCGACCACAATTCTACGCGAAGCCACTGAAAACTAACATTCCCAAAAAATGTGGCTTGAAGGATTTTACCAAAACGCAGTCAACATCCTTTGGGTGATTTTTCACAAAAACGGCATTATATAAATTATGCAGGAGAGAAATCACCTTTGAGCCTTGTTGAAATTATACTTTCCATTATACTGTCCTGATGAAGGTTAGGTTATAACCTAAAATATAATAAAGTGGATATAAAAAAGAACTTTTCATTTAAGATTTATATTATAATGTAAAATCGAATGCTGATCAACCCTGACGATATGAGGCATGGAACTGGCAGAGGAAGGATGGAAGTAGTCTAAATGCTCTAGAAATGAAATCCCTGGGGATAGTGTATGGTAAAATCACATTCGACCATGTTACAAAAAATGTATATAGATCCTGAAAGGTTGCAATGATGTAAGTGAAATTTTAAGTTTCATAAAAAAATAAGATGGTTCCTACATGTAAAGCCAATGCATGAAAAAAGGAATGTTCACAGAGAAAAATTTTATTCTAAAAAACAATCATTTTATTCGTAAAAAACGGTTAAAACGGGACTGAAGTTCTTACGAACAAATTAAAAGGGTTTCAATGTTTATTGGAGGGAACATTTAAGAATAGTTTGATGGTAACAAATTATTCTTACATTTTCCCGCCAATAAACACTGGAATACTGTTAATTTGTTCATAAGAACTTCCGTCCCGTTTTTAACCGTTTTTACGAATAAAATGATCCATTTTAGAATAACATTTGTCTCCGTGTTAGGAGAATGTAACATGACGCAAAAGTTTATTGTAGAAGCAAGCATTCTTGGATATCCGAGGTTTTTTTAAATTTGCCTTTGGACATTTTGGACGACATGACTCGAATATCTGAATCGAATATTTGAGTCGGGTCATGCACGGAGAAAAATGATATTCTAAAATACGATAATTTTATTCGTAAAAACGGGACCGAAGTTCTTACGAACAAATTAACAGTGTTTCAATGTTTATTGGCGTGAAAATGTAACAATAATTTGTTGGTATATGTACGAAATTACGTAATTCGTATACCAACAAATTATTCTTAGATACATGTTTCCGCCAATAAAAATTGAAACCCTGTTAATTTGTTCGTAAGAACTTCAGTCCCGTTTTTAACCGTGTTTACGAATAAAATGATCGTATTTTAGAATAACATTTTTCTCCGTGTTTCAAGAGTGAGTGTGTGGCGATCTAATCTGTCTGCCTAACCCTGGGGAGAAACGGCTGATGGTTGTCGGCCAAAATCTGACCAAGGCTGAGCATCATTTTGCCCATCACTTCTACAAGATTATACCATTAGGTATCACCATCTTGATCCTAAGTCTCCCGTATATCTACCAGAATCCAATCCTTAATCAGCAAGTATTTGTTTGTACCATTAAAGATAATTTTTGCAAGTAAGATTAATGAACTACCGCATATGGTTTAATGCCGATATCTCCTTATTTAAGCTTAGAGGATAGTAAATTAGATTTTAATCCAGGATTAATTGATAGCAATTCCAGTCAAACCGAACGCAGAAGTAGTAAATTGAAAGATTGACTTAAAATGTGAATATTATGTATTTTGTTAATACATGGTTTCTGGAAACTTGTAGTACAAGCGTGAAACTTGAAAATGAGTCGATTTGGTGGTATCTCTATCTACCATTCCATTTAGCAAGGTTTCTGATCAGAATTATGTCCTGTTTTTCACAATTAATTGGATATTTCAAAGCTTCATAGCTCAAGGGGGAAATGACTGAGTGAGTCTCAAAAACTCCCAGCTGTCCGGAGCCAATAAGGTTATGGCATACTTAAATGGGGTATGTTGTGAGGATGATGAAAGCGGGGCTGAAATGCGATGGTGAAGAGAAAGATTAAAAAACATCTGGCTATTCAGATCTGGTCACTACTGGTGGTCTGTCACCAGGGAAATACTAAGAGTATTTACCACTCTGAAGTTACTACAGTTATTGCGACCTTCAGATTCATATTCTTATAATATATTCTGCAGAAGAAAAATGTTACACATTCAAATCGTTTCACAATTCCTGCAAATTTATCATTTTGAATTACGAGCGTCCCATTTTTCAAAATTATCACGTCCATCTGGACACGCTGTCGGGACCGTGATAAATGCGGCACACCCTGTTGTACCGGGTGGCCCGCACGACCCTGTCCGTTCTATCCCTTCCTTATCTCTATTCCTCCAGAGTTGGGGCACCCGGTACTTGTTTGCAACTGATTCTAACCGGATGATAACAGTACTCTGTTTTCTATTTGAAAAATACAAATATTTTGCGTGCTAAATTTGGCACGTGATAAAAACATTACGATATAAAAAAATCGGTCATTTTTACAAGTTATCTAAATGTATCAATGCTTACATAAAATGTTATTTTGGGTTAAGTACCTACTTCAAGCTTCGTATTACTAAGGCCACAGGCCTCAACCCCTTGGTGATATTTTGTCAGAAGGTCGAAATATTTCCGCTTTGCTATAAAATTTAAATAATTTGAAAATGATTAACTAATAAAAACTGTTTTTAAAAGATGATGACGTATGATTTTAAATTTTATAATTCGAAATAAATATATAATTTTTTTTTTTTTAAACTACAGAAAATGAAAAAAAAATAAAAGCACGCAAATATTTTATAAGACATTATTAGTACTCGTATTTTAAACGGTTCTATGACACTTCATCCGGCGACACCTCATCCCCCTACAGTTCATCCGGCGACACCTCATCCCCCGCACACTTCATTCGGCGGAGAATTCATCCGGCGGACAGTTCATCCGTCGGACAGTTTATACCTAGGACAGTTCATCCCCTCAAATATTATTTAAGGGGATTATTTATTCAAATGAGTATGCAAAGAGGATAGTATGTCGAAATACTTTTAAAGAAGCCTGAAGATAAAAGTATTTCGATACTCATTTGAATAAATAATACCCTAAAATAATATTTGAGGGGGCAAACTGTCCGAGGTATCAACTGTCCGACGGATGAAGTGTCCGGGGGATGAGGTGTCGCCGGATGAAATGTCGGGAAACCTTTTTGTAACATTATCGTCAACTCACTTTTTTATCGTTTCATATACTTAAAAATAATTAATAAAAAATTCCCAAGGTTTCAAATTTTTTTTTCACATTACGGTCGGAAACACTGGTTTCACAAAGGTATAAACATTTAATTATTTTGTGGTTAAATTTTATATTTGAACATAAAGTTTTCTCTTTCTAACACCGCTTAGATCATATTTCTCAACATGATAGTAAGGGAGACACAACGATTTTTTTTATGAGAGCTGTTCAAAAAAGCGAACAAATTAACCTTAGGGGTTAACAAGAAAAACAATTACGGGAAAAGAATGACGAAGTATTTTTCTCAGAGGGTCTTAAAGCAATTAGTTATCTGTACGTATACACGGTATTAAGGGACGTACATACACACGGAGAAAAATGTTATTCGAAAAAACGATCATTTTAATAGTAAAAACGGTTAAAAACGGTACTGAAGTTCTTACGAACAAATTAACAGGGTTTCAATGTTTATTCTTACACGTTCCCGCCAATAAACATTGAAACCCTGTTAAGTATACATATCAGATCTAAACTTAAAAGTCACCTTTTTAGACAGTCGTACCCATAAACCCAAAAACAAAAACCTTCACTTTCACCTTCTCAGCCCGCGACATAGTAAATAACTAATTGCATAAAAATGTTAACAAATTCTTAATGGTGAATTATTTGTACATCTAATTTCATTCAAAACCTCCAGTCCTAATGAGTCCTAAATTCACAAGTCTTTCGAAATAACTAATTAACTCCATTTTTGGCAGTAATCTTCTTATAAATGTAATATGAAAAATGATGATGTAGCAAATGTAAAGTTATGCAATTTCCAGTATTTTAATATAGCGTCCTCCGCGTGCAAAGTCGTATCTCCTCCAAGCATAAACTTTCTAATTAAAGTGTGTTTATCGGAAGTGACCTGCCAGGTAAGTATGTTCTCTGTGTCCATTTGTAAATAATAGTTCTAGGTAGAGCCTAAGAAGTCATAATAAGATGTACAGCGCCCTTGAGGTGATTTCTCACAAAACGGCGCTCTACAAATTATCCAATTATTATTATTATTATATATATAACATTTTTCTCCGTGCATGACAAACTTATAGCAGCGATTCCTGACATTATTTGGAAATGAAATTTTTAACCTCCTATGACATTGTTTTTTTATTTTATTTTTATTGCAGTTAAGCGCCATTCAGACGTTTCACTAATCGCTCATTTCCGCATTTCATTCGGCCTAGTTTACTCGGAATGACACGTCTGAACATGAAATGAATCGAAAGTGCCGAACACTGCCGAATGAAATCTTCAAGTGAACCGATCCAACAATGATGGATATTTTCCTTCGGCATCCTTCACTCGCGCGCGCATGCGCGCGGAAGAGAGCAAAGTGAATCGTCTGAACACCGAGTGAACTCTCAATCAGTTTGTCTCGCGTCCTGTACGGGAAGGACCATGAAAGGACGCTATCAAATCGCACGCAAAACGTCAAAATGGTATTCGTTCGGCTAATTTGTTTGCTTTTGGGAACACCTCTCATATAAATTTTTGGGTCTAAGATTATTTATTTGTAGGAAAATGTTCGTAATAAAAAAAGTGAAATTAAATTGTGTTTTTATGCCATAAAAAATAAAAAGGTTTATAAGACGACACAATACTGTTTTTTTATTTATTTTTATTTAATTGTGTCAACAAAATTGCGTAAAAATCGATGCATCTGACATGTTTTTCCTTAAAATTCGGGGCCGGACCGCGCTGGAAAACAAACGAATTCCAGCGCGGTTGACCTCGCTTGGCGACGCTGTGGTCGGAATGGACGAGTGAACGCTTATTTCTATATCGCCGTGTGAACATGGAATGAAACAAAATGGACGATTAGGCCGAAAAAACATGGCGGAAACCTTCCGTCGAGTGAACCGTCTGATTCCAGCATTAGGATGCGAAGAAGACTGAATAACCGCTGCAGTACAGTAGTCTTACACAAGTTTAGTATTAACATAATACGAATAATAGGAGAGTTGGTGGAGTATTGGTTGGCAAGGCAGAAGATACATAAAGAGATAAGCCTCAATTGCTTGAAGCAAGTGCTTCCATTTGTTTCCCTATCAGCCCCGGCATCTAGCTTTTACCCGATACATGAACACGAACGGATGCAGAGGTAGGTACCGAAATTGATCGTGAAATGAGGAGTGGAGCATAGAAGTGGTGTAGGATGTACTAGATTTTTGTTGCTGAGGAATATCTTTAATTTGACGGTTGGTTGTTCAAAGTTTGGAGGAATATTTCTGTTGGCTGAAGATATAGAATGGTCGCAAACATTCTTTGGAGAATAGGGAACTGCAATTTTTCTATATCATCCCCTTTTCCTATATAAAACCCGTTGCGTCGGCAAAGCACTAGACCTCCCTAACCCTTGCAACTTCAGTGGACTCCATTGGTGTCCATTCCAGGCGCCAGTATCTCTTCGCATTGCATTTAAATTTATTTGTTCGCAGTTTTTTCCGTTGTATTGTTGACTGGCCATCGTAATTGATAATATGATTTTGTTTGGTAGTTGTTCTGCTATCCTTAATAGACACATGCCAATTGTTCAAAATGTCTCGATTCCGAAAAAGTATCGAGTTGCGGAGCATTTTTCTCTCTATGACAGACTTCTGCAACTTTAAAAAAATTTCACGCTCCTACTCGTCAGTAGATACAACTAAATTATGTTAACTAAATTATATTTTCCAAGTAACGTCATTAGTTGTGTGCGAAATACTAGTTTTTAAAACCCGAAAGTCTCCATCGCAATTGAATTCCTGCAAACTCTATTTTCAGATATCCCCAAAGAACTTTCGTTGAATTTCAAATAAGTTTTTGTTGTGATTTTGCGAGCTTTTCAATTTGTTTGGAACTTTTATGAATAAAATTGTATTCTAAAACATATTATAATTTAAAAGGCTTTTTATGGATTTCGAATAGAGATTACAATTTAAAACTGAAACAATCTGCCTCTCGATTGATTTTAATTTAAGTAGAAAAGTCGATCGGCAGAACTATTTTTTTAAAGCCATTCTTTAGTTTTACATAAAAGGGATATACAAATCACCATTTAGTATTATCTGAATTCCAACTGAATGAAACGCTTTATTGTATTTATTTATATTGTAGTTTCGTTCGCATTGACGATAAATTTATAAATTTATCTATTTAAAATAACCTTTTCCCATAAAGATTTTCTATAAGGTAACCTTTGTCTACCAAATTGTACATCGGACAGACCGAAAGGGCATTCTCAACTAGATTCAAAGAACATATACAGTGCTATAATAATAAAAACACATCTTCAAAATTCGCAGAACATCTCTTGGTCAATAAACACAATCCACCTAACAACAAGGGACCTAAACCATATTACATGTAGAAAGAAAAGGTCTTCGTTTAAATTTACTTGAATAATTAGAAATCAATAAACGCACGAACGACCCTAATTTAACATTAATTAATAAAGTAAGGAAAATAATTTATTCACCTCTTTTTAGTATGTTCAAAAATTTAAACAATATTCATAGCAGTAACGTCATTATTAAACAATTACAAATTTCAAAATACCGCTGGGGGGAGAATCTATTATTTTCCCAGGAAATCGGTTTAACCGATAATAAATCGATTTACTCACTTTCAAAATTGACATTTTAAATCATATAAATATGGTTGTCTTATTGTGGAACACCACAGTTTGAAAATAGCCTTGTAAGCCGAAACAGCTGTCACAATAATAAAAACTAAAATACTTGCAGAACTTAATATTTAAAAATTAAATGGAGTTCTACGAATTAAACACAAAAACAATAAATATATACCAAATTGACAATGAATATTTATTAATTTATATTATACGCCCACATGGGCTTACATTATTTAATAATTTTTTTAACAAATTAGTATTTGTAAAAATATTAAAAAAAAAAATAATAATTAAATTTTCAGATCGAAAAAAATATTTTTTTTGGTTCTTAATGTCGTAATGATTCAGCAGTTTCCCTATTGTACTACGAGTTTCCGGACACCAAGTATAAATATAAACACTGTGATAACAATTAATAACGGCAATATTGCCTTCCGCCTCGCAAGAAAATGCGCAATATCTCCACTATTAGTTTCGAGAATCATCCCCTTTCCTTCTTCCGCAAAATTAATTTCGCACAGAGGAGCCGCTACGAGTCGGGCTCCGGACAAAGGCCTCGCTCCTTTATTGTCCCACATAGGTCGGGCTGGGTGGGCCCGGGCGGGTCGGGTCGGGTCGGCTCGGCGCGGGGTATTTTGGTATTTGCATCTACTTTATTAATTCCCTTTACGACTTCCATGCCGTGGAATGAGTAGTATAAACTACTAAAGGCATGCAGAAGGGGTCGGCAATCTTTTCTCATTATCAGATTTTACATAAATTATATGAAATTAAGGCTGAACTTGTTCATAAAAAAATGTTGACCCAACATTATTATAATAATAATAATAATTGGATAATTTGTGTTAAATTTGTAGGGGTTCCTTCCTTCAGTTCAAATGATTTGGGCTTCTTTCATTAAAAACATTTGTTGCTTGACACTGTTTTTTATTTGCACCTTTTACAATAAATTCACTGTTACAATAAATTTTTACTACCCGGTTTCAATAGATTCCCCCAGATTATCACAGACCTTGCTGTTTTACTAAATTTGGTTAAGAATGACCAGCAAAAAACAAAACATTGATTTTTATACGAAATCCTAAATGACACAAGCAAATAATGACCCTTTCCTAAGAAATCTTTTTTACCGACAATTCAAACTGTCTCTACATTACCGACAGATAGAGCTGTCAATGTTTCCAGAAAATGAAAACTAACTCAGTAAATAAGTACTTGAAAAATAAACAATTTGTAGATCGCCGTTTTTGTGAGAAATCACCTTAAGGGCGCTGTACATTTTATTATGACTTCTTAGGCTCTACCTAGAACTATTATTTACAAATAGATACAGAAAACATACTTACCTGGTAGGTCACTTCCGATAAACACACTTTAGTTCGAAAGTTTATGCTTGCAGGAGAAACGACTTTGCACGCGGAGGACACTATATTTAAAACATTGGACATTGCATAATTTTTCATTTGCTACACCATCACTTTTCATATTACATCTATAAGAAGATTACTGTCAAAAATGGATTTAATAAATTGAAGTTATTTCAAAAGACTTGAGAATTTAGGACTCATTAGGACTGGAGAATTTGAATGAAATTAGATGTACAAATAACTCGCAAATAAGAATTTGTTAGCATTTTTATGCAATTAGTTATTTACTATGTCGCGGGCTGAGAGGGTGAAGGTAAAGGTTTTGGTTTTTTTTTATGGATACGACTGTCTAAAAAGGTGAGTTTTAAGTTTAGCTCTAAATTTCGCCGAGTCTGTGATCATTCTTAAATCATGTGGCAGTCCATTCCAGGCTTTAGGTTCGAAAGCACGCTCACCGAACTTAGTATTTGGTGTGCGCTTTGGCTCCTTCAACCTTCCGATTGCTGATGACGCCGCTGACCTAAGAGTTGACTGTCGGAACTACAGTTTTCTGGAATACACATTTCCGATAAGTAAGCATTGTATACTTGTAACATCGGGAAATGTGTTATATTACTTCTTCCTATCGCTAGTGAAGTTAAAACTAGGTACTCACTTACAAATCGAGTTGTGGAGTCGACTTTAAAAGAAAATATTTTTCCTTCACAACTTTTAGAAAACATTAGTTTTTATGTGGGAAGTACGATTGTATATTGTTTAATGGATACATTACGTTGTGTGCTTAAAAATAGTAACGTTGTTCTAGAAATCCAGACAAAAATAGCAACGTAACTTTTATGACACTAGAACCACGACTAAGAGCTTTGCAAATGTCATGACTCCAGAACTTACCGTTCTAGAGTTTTGCTTCTTCAGCAACTATAATAGATATAAGTCGATATAAAAGTATAAATAGTATGTCTATCTGTACAACACATGCTAACTTTTGTGGTTGCAATATCGATAACACTGTGTGCTGAAGGCACAGGGAGAAAAATGTTATTCTAAAATACGATCATTTAATTCGTAAAAACGGGACTGAAGTTCTTACGAACAAATTAACAGTATTTAAATGTTTATTGGCGGGAACATGTAAGAATAATTTGTTGGTATATGTAATTTCGTACGTATACCAATAAATTATTCTTACATTTTCCCGCCAATAAACATTGAAACACTGTTAATTTGTTCGTAAGAACTCCAGTCCAGTATTTTAGAATAACATTTTTCTCCGTGGCATTTCTTCCCATTAGTTCTACACAGGATGAGGTCCTGAGGAAAAAATCCCTCTGGGCATATGTCATTTTTGGGGATGCTGTGTGAAGGGTATTTTTATGGAAAAGAAGGAGAGGAAGTTCTGGGAAGGAAAAATGTATGAGGGGTGGGTAGGAATGGGGGTCAATGTGTTCAGGAGTGACGGTCGTATGGAATCCATCTCTCCCACTGTGGTGCAAGGCGAAGGGCCAAGGTAGTCCTGCCGGAGAGATCAAAAGGTCTCCTTCATCCAATCTTTCCGGATCAGGCCTGCCACGCAGCAGGTGGGCAAACACATGCCGCCAAGACATAGACAAACCTCACCCCATGAACCCGGGCACCCCTGGGGAGACCTAAGGCTGGTTATCCAATAAATGGTTCCCTTCCAAAGTGAAAATGAGCTCTGGTTGTGATCGAAAATCATCGTTCAACGCCGGGAGTCACAGACTTGTGAATATGTTTGCGTTACTGTCCGCTTAGTCGAGTTTCCGTGGATCAACGTTTCCGTTCCTCTGGCATTATGTTTAGGTACCGACTAGCAGGACTACACCAGTACTGCTCGCCTTGGCAGAGAATGGCGTTCTGCCGAGCCAAGGAAACGGTATTGTTATAGCGAACAGAACGGTCCGATACTTCCACTTTACTGCCTTTACTGTTTTTACTGCCTGTACTCTATACTCCATTCTATAGTCCATACTATACTACAGTCGTACTACGGCCAGCATGTAAAGGGAGCGGTTTAATGTCCGATCCGGGGATCTTTCTGATTGAGCCATTGCGATCTCGCGATGTATTTGAATAAATAAGCTATTTGTAATTTTACTGCGGGACGACCGTCCGGAATGGTGGTAGTCTTCTTGTTTACTTTGCCACAGAAGCGGTTAGGCTGAATTACATTAATAATAAGCATCCGGGTTTGTAAAAATGCGGAATTTTTACTGCCAACTTGAAAAGACCCTCTGGACCTTCCGTCTTTTCGTCAGTCAAATGTATTAGTTTTGGCGCGCTGTACGTACACGGAGAAAATTTTTATTCTAAAATACGATCATTTTATTCGTAAAAACGGTTAAAAACGGGACTGAAGTTCTTACGAACAAATTACCAGGGTTTCAATGTTTATTGGCGGGAACATGTAAGTATAAACATTGAAACACTGTTAATGTGTTCGTAAGAACTTCAGTCCCGTTTTTAACCGTTTTTACGAATAAAATGATCGTATTTTAGAATAACATTTTTCTCCGTGTACAATGTAAGTACAGTCTACAGGGATGAACGAACTTTCATATTATCCATTATATTCTATTTAATTTGTATGCACGTGATTTTTTGGCATACTAATCTGATTTCAGAGCTTATCTATGTTATTTGGAAAAAATATTTAGAAAATTCTTTTTTTTATAAGAAAAACCCTCTCTTTTTAACTTTTGAAGGTTATTCCCATCAATATATCATTGAAGTACAAGACAATCATGATAATCAAAATTAATGAAAATGAACACGACACAGAAAAATAATAAAACTTATCGCAACTGGTCGCAACTGGGACTCGAACCCAGATCTCACGTCTTACCGGGACGGGCTCTGTAACCAATTCAGCAATTGCGATCTATTACGAGACTGTCATATTTGTCAATTTCATATTTCAAATTTCAGAATTAACAATATTATCTTCGACTAATGTTTTTTTCCATATTATTGAGTCCTGGTTTCGACCATTATGTTTTATTATTTTTCTGTGTCTTGTTCATTTTATATTTTAATTTTGATTATTATTGTTGTCTTCTTCTTCAATAAACTATTTAGAACTTCTATGTATGTGTAATCCTTGATAACTTAAATATTATTTTATAATCTATGTAAAAGCCCATATGGGCGTATAACAACAATAAATAAATAAATAATTATTGTCGCCAAATCACCACACATGTTCACAATTACATAGTACATGACTAATAATCCAATAACTAATGATATTTTATTTCTTCTTGTTACAGGTGAGCCCACTTCTCAGAACACACGAGACAAGAACGAGGTGTTAATGGTAAACGTGCCCGGTCATATATCCCACTGATCATACTAATAGACAGCGTTTAGCGCCCATTTTCTCTTCTCTCTCCTAACTGCTTGATCTGTGCTCTGTGACGCTTTACGAGCTGCGAAATAATAACCCGGAACCAGAGTTATGTCTGCCGGAGTTGGTGATATTCTGGTATTGGATGCTGACTTTCTTGGCTGAGGTTGCACCGGGTAGCCTATCACAAGCACGTCGATAAATATTTTATCGATTATGTCGATAACTTCTCCTCTTTTTCGAGCGCGACTACACATCACGATCAAACAACAGATCACATCGACTAAAGTAAGCATATTTAGCTGTTGTTGGTTCGTTGACGATCTGAAGTCGTGGAACGATGACAAATTAACGAATTACCGACATTAAAACCTTTATAGGTGTGCTTGTGCTAGAGGACCTGAGACATATCGAAGGGTTACTACTATATGGCGACCGGACAACTCAGTAAACTACAACTTCATCACTCTTTGAAAAGTCATTAAAAGTGTTTAAAACTTGGTTAAATGGGTCACGTTATGTTAGGCTATGGGCAATTTTTTTACTTTCTTTTTATCACTTTTTATGACTTTTCAACGAACCAAAGAATTTAAAAACAAAACTCCTGTATAGCTATTATTTGATTTTAACTGAACTAAACTGAATTTAACCTGAAAGTTATGTTCCGGAAAACCATCAAATTAATTCACGCAGAATCAATCTTCTCATAACAATTATTCTATGAATATATTGCGGTTTTATTATTTAATCTGCAAGAAATTCAAATTAAGTCCTTCCCACGGATATATTATAATATAAAATCAATCATAACTGTATTATTCGGTTTAGTGAAGGAAATTTGATTTAACCTAAGTCTTATATATTGTATTTGCCTTTAGACATCCTTGAAGATAATAAATGATTCAATTTCAATGAAAATGAACCCGGTCTTTGAAACATTAGAATTAATTGCTTTCGAATATACACTACACTATAATAATATTATATAAGACTATACGGTTCTACATCACTTTATTTGGTTTGAATCAATTTTTTTTTTTTTGGAAATTTAATTTAAATTAAATTTCAAAAAAATTAAATGGAGTTCTACGAATTAAACACAACAACAATAAATAAATAAAAAAATAAAAAATAAATAAAAAAATCAATTTCTTTGATTATGTTTCACATCGATATACTTCAATTCTAAATCAACTACCTACATTATTATTTTTTTTTAATTGGCAAATCATTCTAAAAAGAGTGCTTTGTGAAGTGTACATAGATTTGAAAACAGATTATATATATAGCTCCTTTTCCACGTAATATCCGCCTGATAAACCACAAGCATAGAAAATAGTATGTAGAATTACACCAAAATATTATGTATAATTTGATTCTGTTAAAAATACGAAATCTCACCGTTAGATAGTGAATGAGCTCCCCACAGTTTGACCCAGATTCGCATTATAACTACGTTTTTATCAAAAGAAAATAACAAAAAAAAATTAATTAAATGAAAAATTAATCAAGTTTCACAACGTCGTCGAGCAATTTCATGCATACATTGGATTTTAACTGAATATCCTGACGACGAGAACAGCCCCCAGGCAGCAGCCACCAGCAACCAGCCACCAGCAGATTCCCGGGTGTTTTATTTATCTTGTTCCGTTATTTGTCGTAACAATAAATTGCTGGCTGCCGCTACAAACAACAGTAAACACGGTCGGGGCGCGGCCGGGATACGAGAGTTTTACGTTTTGCCGAGCGACCGACTGCACTCGGATTATTTATCTTTCTACCCTCTATTCCTATTGCTTCCAACTCACATCACACATTGGCCAGTTAGATGTTGATAAAGTGGCCAGCCAGTTTCTCTGTGCTTCTAAACCGATGCTTGCTTATCTCTCTAATTTATGAATTGTAAAAATAATTAGTGCTCCTAATATGGGTTGGCCTCTGGACGAGAAAATTGGGAAAAAAGAACAGTCAGGCAATGCCGCTTAGCTTCTAATTTTATCAGAAGAATTGTCAGAGGATGCTGCTTAGCTTCTACTTTTATCAAAAGAATTGTCAGAGAATGTTGCTTAACTTCTACTTTTATCAGAAGAATTGTCAGAGGATGCTGCTTAGCTTCTACTTTTATCACAAGAATTGTCAGAGAATGCTGCTCAATTTCTACTTTTATCAGAAGAATTGTCAGAGAATGCTGATTAGCTTCTACTTTTATCAAAAAAAATGTCAGAGAATGCTACTCAGCTTCTACTTTTATTAAAAGAATTGTCAAAAAATGCTCCTTACCTTCTAACTTTCTGTAAACCACTAAGAAAGCTTGCGAACATATTTAGAGGACGGAATCGGGATGGTCGCTGGACAAAAAACTCGACAAACTTGGAATTAGAGATGTTTTCAGGATAATATCAAAGAATTCGCATTAAAGTGTCATCCATTTTGGCAACCAATAATATTCCTTAAACGATATGTTTTTATTTTTGCGATTATATATAATAGGTCGAAAACATTTTTTTTACATAGATCCAGAAAGGAAAATAATTTCCCTCAAGGCCTACGTCATCTTTGAGGATGCTGTGTTGGGAATCTTCTCAGGGAAAGGAAGGAGTGGTATTTCTGGAAAGGAAAAGGGTATGAGGGGAGAGTAGGAATCTGGAGGTCAGTATGTCCAGGAGTTACAGACGTATGAATCCACCACTCCCACCTCGAGAGAATACAGTTAGAGAGGTTAAAAGGTCACCAGTCTCTCTCGAATCGACCCGCCACGCAGTTGGTGGTACCATAAAAGTTCTT
The DNA here is from genome assembly GCA_951813805.1 of Limnephilus auricula. Taxonomy (NCBI): domain Eukaryota; kingdom Metazoa; phylum Arthropoda; class Insecta; order Trichoptera; family Limnephilidae; genus Limnephilus; species Limnephilus auricula. The sequence goes on along the minus strand of OX638407.1, from coordinate 7,816,532 downwards.
TAATTATTTATTCTGTACCTTTTTCATCCGACATTTACCTGTTTGTACTTATTTTAACATATTTCGTAATTCGTTGTATTTTTTCCCGGAAGGCGGCTATGTTATTAGTTATTAGTTTTTGGCCCTTCTCACTTAGAAAGTCTACCGACCCCTGCCTTAGGTTATAATATGATAAATATCAGGTAAAAGGGTAAAAATTACCCGGAAACTTTGGAATTTCATACATTTTTTATGTTTATTTTATGTGGAAACTTGCAACCCTGGCTAAAACCATCGTACTTACAAAATGTTTAATGTTCAATGAACATCGAAACATCAAAGAGATGTTTGATGATTTTATCATCACGATGGAACTGAATTTAACTTGACTATTCAAAAAGTCTTTCGTATCGAGGAAAATCCTACATCAAGTGGCTCTGACTTGTTTGGTAGTGGCGAATACGAATAGAGTAATTCCGAACAATGAGAAACAAATACAAAGAACATGCGAGTAAAACTTGCGTCACAAAGGGGTCGATGAGCCGTCGAAGTAGCAAGGGTGTTACCAGAGAATACCAAAAATTAGTCTATTTTAAATCAAATTCTAGACGTATTGATTCTTTTTTTTACAAAAAAACATAAATTGTTTTTTTAAAGATTGTTATTTTATCTGGTACACGCAGCTTTATAATTTATATTTTTAATATACTAAGGTTATACCGATGGTCGTCGGCAGATTTGTTCAATTTTCAAACGATACATTCTTTTAAACAATACAAATTTCAAATCATATAATCACCATACAACAAAATAAATCAATACATAATATGTCAACACAGTTTTAAAAATTTAAATTTCAGTTTAATTAAAATCATTAAAAAATAATGACAAAAATACATCAGTTTTTCTATTTATTTGAGGTCTTACAAACTAAAATATTTAAACAAAAATTTACACACTTATTTTGTTTAGACATTATTGAAAAATCATAAATAGATACATATGATCAAAAAATACTTAGAAGAAGTACAAGATATTTAATAATTTATCATCGTGCGTTTTGAACATTTTTATTGCGTACTTGAATGTAGGTATACAGGGTGTTAAGGTACGTACTTGAGTTACTTTAACCAGTGATTCCTGACATTATTTGAAGTAAAAAATGTAAATGAAATTTTGGTCTCCGGTGACATTTTTGATGTTTTTTTTTTTTTTTTTTTTCTACAAAAACATAAATAATAGTAGGTGTTGGGAAGTTGGGGGCGGGGTAAGTGGTGGGGTGGTAACTCGGCTGAGTGACCAATAAGGTCATGTGAAAGAATTTTTTTTTTGTTTGATTTTGAAGAAAAAATATTTTGAAAAAAAATAATTTGACATAAAAAAAGTCACCGGAGACCAAAATTTCATTTACATTTTTTACTCCAAATAATGTCAGGAATCACTGGTTAAAGTAACTCAAGTACGTACCTTAACACCCTGTATATTAAAGCATGTTTTGAATGAAATAAATCGATATTCAATTTTTTATTTAAAAATGTTGATACGGGGAATAATCGATCTTTCTCATTGGAACCTTCCAGTACAGTTGCAAGCATTTTTAAACTATTCTCAGCCGCTGGTCAATCGCTCATAAGATTGGGACTCCTGGATCTGGTCTATCGGAACAAAGGGTCCTTTCGGAAAGAAATTCGTCTTTAAAAATTTATCATAACTTCACTTCGATAAAATCATTTATTTCATAATTTCATACGTGACAGCTGTTTCGCCCTTCCGGTTAGATCATTGTAAATTTGTCGGTGATGGTGATTTATGGTTGTGCTTTGAGATGGAAAACAATTTACATAAAAACTAATAGTATTTTAGATGCCAAAACAGCTGCCAAACGTTCAAAGTTTTCAAAAGTAAAATGAAAGTTTATTTTGAAAACAATAATATACCAAAGATAATAAAATTCACATAAAGACGTTTCTCCTGAAGTCTTGAAAAACTTGGAAACTTCAATTCAATGATTTATTGAGATTTTCGTTATTTTATCTGAGTTTCCAAACTTGTGCGGCTTTTTATTTGTCCTTCATGTTGTGCGGAGGCGCAACCTTTTCCAAAAAATGTCCAATTCATTATTTATTTTGACATTTCTATATCTTTTCCAATCTTATTAGATCTTGTCTGACAAGACTGATTCCTTTCTCAACTTAGTTACACAAACATTATTATGGAATACACGAGGAGACTTTCTGGTGAATTAGATAATATATTATGCAATTTACAAGAAATATTTTTATAATTATTATTTTGATACGGAGACTGTCTGCATGGTTCCCGTAAGCACTCTCAGGAGCATAGTGAAATCGATAACTTTACGATATCGGATCGATAGACGTAACTTCCGATGATTTTATATCGATGTCCCGAACACAGTTTCACCGTGGACAGCTGAACGGATATTGATAGCGATTAAATAAGAAATCGATATACGCTGGCAACGCTGAAGGTATATTTTCTATTAATTGACGATACGAATGTCAAACGCCAACATTTAAAATAAATTTGTATAGTAGAAATAAAGATTACATACACACTCTTATTGAAATTATACCAGGCCCATAACATCCGCATTAAATGGGCCCTTATTTTTACTAATTTAATTGTCTCGTCAGTTAATATTTATCTCATAGCCAATTAGAATATAATTCCGTCATTTAGTCACGTCACCATAAAATAATGTAAAAAATGTCGAAAGAATTCAGCGAAAGTTTCTACGATTTACTAACTCATTTTAAGTTAAATATCCCCTTAGAACAAATTAACTAAACTTTTTTTAATAAATTACATAAATAGTAAATTACCTTAAAAATACATAGGCACATGAGGATCGGCAAAGGATAAGCGATCATGTTTCTTTTTTGAAATTGTAAATTTGGAGCTCGACTTTTGCAAACTATTGAGTGTAGCCAATTTAAGAGTACCTACTCGACTCACTAGGCATAATGACCTATGCCAGTGTCAGATTATCTAGCAAACACGCCAATTACTCGCATAGCAAACAAATTTACAAATGATGTCGACATTTTTAATGTTACATTTTCTACGTTTAAAACATACTTAAACAATTTTTTTATATCAACATATTATTTCGGATAATTTCATTTTATTATTGTTATCATTTTATTTTTAACTGTATTTATTTAACTGTAATGTAATGTAAGAAATTATTTTGTTAATCTATTGTTTATTACATAGAACTAACCCCTGTGTAAAAAAATGTAAACATTTTGTACCAAATGTAAAAGCATAATGAGCTTAAAAAAAGAGTAAGATGAATTTCTGTGACGCTTTTTGAGATATAAATATATTACATTAGGCCGCTTAGCAGAGTTCATCCATCTCTATCTATTTTCCCGTCCTAATTGACAAAGTAAACACTTTGGTCCATCCCGGCGTTTAATTGTGTAGATCAACATCATTAATCCCGTAAGTTTCCAAGCCGGTTTTATTGCTAGCCGCGAGACGAATAGGACGGTGCCAGTTTAATTGTCCGGAGATAGGACAATGTGCCTTACAGACTACAGATAAACCGTAATGGTGATTTGCCGTCTGTAGGACTAACCTACGAACTGTACTCTCGGTCTCGATATCAGTTAGACAAGGTTCTAACTGATATTTTTTTAAATTTTTGAATGCAAAACAATTTTTTTTGTTCATTTTTATAACCTAAATAATTTTCAGAACCATATGTGTTGTAATTTCCGTCGACACTTCGCTTGCCGAGGGTTGGTTGGTACTATGTCCACAAAAACCCGTATTGAGAAAACGAGGTTTGAAATTTAAAAAAATTATATTTTTGTTTCCTTTACTTCAAACTAATTGTTATAAATTATAAAAAAATAATATAAAATACAAAGGGTTTTCGCTGCCAATGAGTTTTCGCCTGGTCATTCAGTATTTATTAGTGAAGTGAAGTGAAGTGAAGACAAAATGTCAGGAAGAAAACAAGATGCTGTATGGGTTCATTACATGTAACATGCTTAGTAGAAGATTTCAGCTTTGCAGTCCACGGGTGAAAAGGACGCTCTTTCTAGCCTTTTGCACTACTCTGTATACGTGCGAGCTCTGGGCAAAGTTCAAAAAAAGCACCATGGAAAGGCTTCGGGTGCAATATAACAATGCATACCGCTTGCTATTCGGACTTCCCAGGCACTGCAGTGCCTCCACAATGTTCACAGAAGGGCGAGTTCCAGGATTCAAAGCTGTAATAAGAACCAGGGTTGCAGGACTGAGGGAAAGAATAAACCGCTCCAGAAACATACTCGTCATAGAATCCCGTATGACCCCAGGATCGAGCATTGAAGACCATTGGAGAAAGACACTGGCTCCCACAATCCTAGATCCGATGGATTCCTGCGTTTCCGTGTCTTGATTTTACTTGTACTTTACTTTTATTTTTATATCTTTTTTACTTTTTGATTTTGATTTTTACTTTTACTTTACTTTTATGTTTATATATTTTTTATTTTTTACGTTTCATATCTAAAAAATATGTATGCTTTTCAATATTATATGTACATATAATATCTATGGGATGTGTGGGATTGCACTCACCTCCCCACATTCTGGAATAAAGAACTTATTATTATATTATTATTATTATTATTATTATTATTACATATTTCAACCAATTTACACACAACCTTGACAAATTATATACCTAAACCTTCCTCATAAATCACTCTGCTGGTGATAACCGCATGAAAATTCGTTCAGTAGTTTTGAGTTTAACGCGAACAGACAGACACGGCGGAGCACTTTAATTTATAATATGTAGAGATAATTAAAATTATCAACAACAACACTGGTTTTCTTTTTAGATAGACCGACTTTCGAGTTAAAATAAACGAAATATTAAAGAAAATCTGATTTAAAACAAATAAATACGATTTAAATAAATAAATCCGATTTAAATAAATAAATCCAATTTAAATAAATAAATCCGATTTAAATAAATAAATCCAATTTAAATAAATAAATCCGATTTAAATAAATAAATCCAATTTAAATAAATAAATCCGATTTAAATAAATAAATCCAATTTAAATAAATAAATCCGATTTAAATAAATAAATCCAATTTTAATAAATAAATCCGATTTAAATAAATAAATCCAATTTAAATAAATAAATCCGATTTAAATAAATAAATCCAATTTAAATAAATAAATCCGATTTAAATAAATAAATCCGATTTAAATAAATAAATCTGATTTTTTTGATTAAAAAAAAATCATGATTTTTATTCACCCTGTGTTGAAGGAATAAATTTGAAATAAAATTAAAATATAAATATTGTAGGTAGGTATCATTTAAAGGTTCAGTAACACTAGTTCTAACGATGATCCAACAATAATAGCGTGCTTTCGAGCTAGAAGACTAACCAATAAAACGGATCGCTCGTTTTAATAGCCCGTCATAATAACGCGTCCCTTTAACCCACTGAATAAATAAACTGATAGAATGCGTTATGGGCGTGTCCGTGTGCCTGAAGTAAGCAAATATTTTCCTTACTTGTGAAAATAGGCCGTGAATAAATAAATAAATTGATTGAACATTTTTAGGTATTGAAATTCTTGACAGAACCTAAACCTGACCTAGACCTCCTGCCGGACTCTCTCGACCCCTCGCCTTACACCGCAGTGGGATAGATGGATTCATATACTCCTAGAAACATTTACCCTCATACTTTATTCCTTCCCTGAACTTCCTCTCCTTTCTTTCCTTAAAAATACCTTCTACACACCACCCCCAAAGATGACATAGGCCCTGAGGGATTTTTTTTTTCATGCCTCCTGTTTTTTTTTTTTTTTACATTAGGTCCACACAGGAGGCCCTGAGGAAAATAATTTCCCTCATGGCCTGTGTCATCTTTGGGGATGCTGTGTGGAGGGTATTTTTAAGGAAAGGAAGGAGAGGAAGTTCTGGGAAGGAAAAAGGTATGAGGGTTGGGTAGGAATCTGGAATTCAGTGTGTCTAGATCATCCGCCGCCAATACCTAGATAAACCTTACCCCATGAACCCGGGAACCCCTGCTAAGCCACCAAACGTAGCCAACCACTAGGGATGACCTATGGCAGAGGTGTTGGTTAGCCAATAAATGGTTCCTTTGGAGCTGATTTAAGAAAAGACGAGAAAATTAGAAACATACTGTTCACAGAACTAGTAAGTTGTAGACATTATATGTTCAGTGGTTTAACCCCTTGAAGTACATTGGCTTCTGGATGCGTCTATCGCCCCGTTGCTTCCTGTTGTCTGTCTCGCCTTGTCTCGTCCTGTTGTCTTGTCGCGTCCTGTGATCTGTTCCTCGTGGCAATGGACTTCCATCCGCTGCTGCGTCTAATAAACACTGCACAACGTGTTGCACATTTCATTTTAACGTCCTAACATTGCAGCCTGCAGTTATATCGGACAAGCAATAACTCTTTCACGCTTCCCGTTTTCTGGCACGCGTGTCGATATGGAATATTATATTATTACACTAGCGCCAACCACAAAAAAATCACAAGATATTATAATTATGCACGCATTTGTGCAGCGCTAAAAGTATTCATCCTCTTCGCACATCCAAGCATGAACATACATGAATAAGCGATCCCCTCGAAAAAGAGATACTAGCGACATCTTGCGGAGATGAAGTGATCTAACTTAAATGTGGTTTTCGTGGGGCATAGATAATCACAATAGAAAATTTTGACTTACGACGCATTTCTATGGGATGTGCGATATATATCCTTACACGGAAAAAATGTTATTCTAAAATACGATCATTTTATTCGTAAAAACGGGACTAAAGTTCTTACGAACAAATTAACAGTGTTTCAATGTTTATTGGCGGGAAAATGTAAGAATAATTTGTTGGTATTGTACGAAATTACGTATACCAACAAATTATTCTTACAAGTTCCCGCCAATAAACATTGAAACACTGTTAATTTGTTCGTAAGAACTTCAGTCCCGTTTTTAACCGTTTTTACGAATAAAATGATCGTATTTTAGAATAACACTCTTCTAAACACAAACAAAAGGTTGTAGGTATTCGTTTTTTGTATTTTAAATAGAATTAACTGACGTAGACCCGTGAATAAACACGAGATAGAAGGGGGGGGGGATGAGAGATGCATGAATGTGAATGGGAAAAGTCCCTACATACGATATCACCGAGATGGCATACTGTACAGGGTACAGTTAGTGCAAGCACCCACAGTACTATCATACATACATAGTAGTGATTATGTGTTGTTAGCTGGCCGTGTCTCTGTGTCTGCACCGCGAAAAGCCGGTATTAATAATTGCCCGGTCTCTCCCATCTCCCATCTCGTTAAACCGGACGTCGCGACACAGCCCACAGCGGAGGGAGACTCGCCCAGAGTGCATACAAACCAAGTGCACTGTGCAGTTATGAGCGCGTTGGGAGCCAGTTCGACTACTTTGCCTTTTACGCATTTACACATACATATTGCTAGCTGAAGTCTCCGGCGTTACCCGGGCATCACGCAGACTGTACTAAATCAGATGTAGACAGTATTTTTTCTTATTTTGAACGTAAAAAGTATTGTACAAAATTTCCTCAAGAAGTGTCATATTCTTACTTTAACTAATTACTATTTTTCCGCAATTTCTTTGCTGTACGCCATCGTTTTTCTATTTTCGTCATAATTTAATTGTGATGTTTTTATAAATTGTACCGTTTTATCTTTATATACAAAAATCTCGCGTCATAATGTTCGTCCAAGGTAAACTCCGAAACAACTTAATCGATTTTGACGAAATTTTGCTTACTGTGTGTAATTTGGTCCAACTTAAAAGATATCACAGTTTTTATCTCGATTATTGACCGCATATTTTTTTATGGGACAATTATTTGAAATTATTTGTAAGTTCCATAAGTTTCTGACAGATGGTGGTGTGAGTTATTTCATTGACACAGCACTTGGTTATCTAGGTTAGGTAACCATCCAGTAGATGGCGTTGAGTTTCTTTAGTCAAGGCAACGCGTGGGCTGGTCAGCTAGTATATTTATAAAAATAGTATATAATCTATCTCATGTACTATATATATCACATGTACTATATATATCACTGAATACTGGTTAATTTAAAAAATGATTTTTTAACGTTTCTACATAATTAAATGAAACAAATTACTTTGTATAAACCACTATTATCACATATTATAATATCGACATGTTTCAAAACTGATGGTTTCTTCGTCAGGATAATATTACATATTCATGTTCATGTTATTATCCTAACGAAGAAATCATTGGTTTTGAAACATGTATATATCATAACATGTGATTATAGTAGTTTTCATGTTCATGTTATTATCCTAACGAAGAAATCATTGGTTTTGAAACATGTATATATCATAACATGTGATTATAGTAGTTTACACAAAGTAATTTGTTTCATTTAATTAAAATGATGCCACAAACTAATTTTGCAAAGATTGAAGAAATGGTTTCTACATGAATTCGCCGATGTATAAGAGGTTAAGTAATGGAAAAAGATGATGGGGCGGGTTTTCGAAATCTCATACTCAGTACTTTTAGAAGGCTAAGTATGCAAAATTTCATAAATCTTGGAATAAAACCGTAAATTTGTATAAAAACCCAACATGCTGTCCCATCAGAAATATTTGGAGAATACGAAACCGAAAGTAACTTTGCATCTCTTGTCGCTGAATAATAAATAATGAACCTTGAAATTCTAAACCCATTGCAAGTATAGGGCGTCCCACCATTGCAAAACAAATTGCGCATAGAAACATGTCAAATCTTATTATTATTTTAATATTAACTGTATATCATCTTTTTCCTTTTTTGCTTTCCTTTCCTAAATTTATAAAATCCAATCCAATCACCGTTCTTTTTGATTATATAGAAATTATAATGTAACATATATTTCTGTAATATTCTTTATTCCTAAATACTAATGTAATTATGTTTGTATAGGTACATCTGTGTCTGTCTCGACACAGGTAATATCCTAGTGAGACAGACAAAAAAAATCGCATGTATTTAAACTTTTAATAGATTTTCTTAAAATTTTTTTTTAAAAATACCTAAACAGGTATCCAAATAGCATGACGCGCCAGAGCTTACTGAAGTTTTTAGTCAACATAATATTTATTATTTTTTCAATATTTGCAAATTCACTTTGTGTTTTTAATATTTGCAAATTCGTTTTAATTAAATGAAAACAAATCATTTTGCTTGTTTATAAACCAATTATTTAATCAAAATTATCAACATGTTTCGAAACCAATCGTTACTTCGTAATAAATTAATAAATGTAAACTATAAATACAAATCATTTATTTTGTATTTCACGCGCAGTTGGCTTTCACATGATATTTATTTTATTTTTTATTCACAAATATCAATCATCTCAATAAGAATAACATCATAAATAAAATACGAATAAAATCTAACGTGGTGCAAAAATCTATGAATCGAAACCATGAATCAATACCGAATGCAGTATAACTCCGCTATGACGATACGGATACAAAAATTACACTGCTATAACGTCACAAAATTTACAATCTTTTCAATTCTTTTAAGTAATTGGCATGGGTACGAATATCGCACCATCTGTGGTCAGGTTTCACCCTTCGTTAAGAGTAGGAACTAGGTGCTTGTCGTTCCACTGTGAACTGAGAAGATCCGAAATAAAATAATTCGCGATCGACCTTCATTCCTTCTTTGGCCCCTTCTCTGCCCCCCTTCGCACTTCAGTCCCTCGTTGCGCCTGCCGCGCCGGCTGATGATGCCGCGTTGCCATGGTTACGGTATGTAGGCGTGCTCTCATTGTACATTATTTCTATCACGATTCATGATTTTTGTCTGCCTCTCTGATGATTAATTTTGATTTCGTGGTTTAATAATATACAAACCGTGTAGGTTTTCATTAATCTTAAATATATAATTATGTAATATTAAATACGTAATTTATAATACACAAGCTTTTGCCCGCGACTTCGTCTGCGCAGGATTAGTAGGTACTTCGAGTAATCTATTTTCTTTTCCTAGGTCCCATCTACGTTTATACCAAAATATTTAACCTATTTATTTAAAATATGTATAATTCTTGATTCGGTTCAAAGTATTAGGCGAGTACTTCAAATAAATTCAGTAATTTAAATATTTTCCAAAATAGAATTTTGATTTAACAATCATTGTTTTGCAAAATGTCATCTTCAAATTTTGACGTTTTCTATTAAACTATAATTATTATTTTCAATATATTTAAAATAAATAGCTAGCTTCATAAATTATAGCCTATATGTTATTCTGATGTATGAGCTAATATTATTGTAAAGTTTCATTAAATTTCGATTTAAAGAGGAACAAACATACATACATCCATACAAACTTTCACGTTTTTAATATTAGTAAGATAAATATTCTATAGAGTCAAAGTGATTTTTAAAATATGCTTATTGTTATATACATTTTGTACGTAGGGGTACGTACTGAAATTTTTTTTTTTTTTTTAAAAAGAAAGACAAACATTCCCGGGTTACGAATAATCCAACAACATTTGAAAATCTCCTACTACCACCACACTAAGCGGAAGATGTTGCTTGTGTTGTGATGGAGGACTTAGCCAGCCGAGGAATCGAACACGGAACGCCTGGGTGGGACCCAAACGCGTTGCCCACTGAACCACTGACCGGTCTACCCGGTTTCGTCCGAGTTGAACATTTTATACATTATTGGTAGCACAATTTTTAGCTGCCTCCCCGATTATGATTGTATTTTATTTAGTGGTTTAATTCTTGCATTGTGTACGTTACGTGGGTAGGTACCAGAAGTTGCTACCCGGTTTCGCCCAAGTTTCAACACATTAAAAAACAATGATAGAAAAATATGAAATAAACACTAATATGGCGGGTGTTTCAAAACTCCACTGCTCATGATGGAAAATAGTATGTAGTTAGTAAAAAACGACGCTATACAAATCATCCAAGTATTATTATTATTTTTTTGTACATAATCAAAGTTTTTTGTAATGTTTTTTCCAAATAATTTGTGTGGAATTTTATCTGATTATTCTAATAAATCACAGGGGTCGTGATATAGCTGGCCTCGGCAGCAACTTCGCTGGAGTCGTTTTGGGTGAATTTAATTCTAATGCAGATTCCAGACATGTCTCTTTAGTAGACAGACTTGACAATTATTGTCTATTATAGATTTCTGAGAAGAATGGCTAGGTACCTATCCCCACGTACCTAACCCATTTAAATCTCCTGCAGCACAACTGGCTATCCATTTGACGCTTGACAGCTGTTTTGCCTTCTGAACGTATTGTCCATCTTTGGTGACTAAACTTCGCACCGTTTCCACAGTGTTAGGCAGAGACAGTAGACAGTCACACAAGTCTGTATCAACACTTTTGCTTCATTCGTATTTATACAGCGTCTCATTCGATGGTGCCTACCTACTCTTATTATCATTCTGACTCTTGTCATGTTTTCTGAAATAAATTTACTATTCGTGAAAGGAAATAATTTAGTATGTTTCGACAAGTCATGGCACTATCAAGTTGATAGTCATTGTTGTAAAAAGACCTTCTTTTTTACAAGTGACAACAGAGCTCTCAGGGGCAGTAATCTACAATCTACATAGGGTCAGTTATAGAAGATCTATGCATGCGAATGAAGCCAGTTGTATGATAGTGGATAATATATGGTATCATCCTGTGGAAAAATACTTTGTCCTGAAATTGTGACAATACCTGTGTTCTTATACTGATAGGATGTGGCACGATACACGATCAAGTGAATCAAATGCGTAGGTTATATAAAAAAAAAACATGTATGTATTAATATTACGAATGAAGCTAGGAGTGTGTACTGGAACGGAGAATACTTTACGTCTAGGCAGGTACCTAAGTAACTAAGTACCCTTCCAGAGAAATAGTGTACCTATCTAATGATTTATTGTACTGAAATACTTACGTCTTTCATTATTGTTTCTGAATTTTTTCATTAAAATTGTAGCATAGGTAGGGGTGTACATGGATAATATAATAATCTGCAAGTCATATTCATAATTTTGTTCATGTTCAGTGCATTTCTCGTGCGAATGATGAAGATATCCGCGCTGAGAATTCGGCGAGCGGGCTTAGCGGGCAGCGGGCGATGCGAAACGCACTACGCGCCCCTCCCCGAGCACGGCCGCCGGGCCACTGGCTGCGCGCTGTTGCCGCTGCCGCTTGCCGCGTGGCAGCGTTGCCGGCACTAGGCACTACTGCTGGCCACCGCGCCGCTCGCCCCCTACCTCTCTACTCCACACCACCGCCCCGCGACGACGTTGCCAGCTGTTGTTGTTGAAATTGGCGGGACGGGCTCTGGCGGCCGCGTGCGTAGCTACAGCGCCCCTCTATACCGAGGTACGGCAACCGTGTGCAGTTTCTATACACCATCGGCTCGATGTGTGCGTACTGCCTGCTATACACTATTCTATATACCCAATAACAGTCTCCTACCCGTTGTTTATCGCTGATTTTATACTTGAATTGTTTCAATCAATGTATTTATTGTTGTTTTAACTTAGTTTGAGTGCCGGCCGATCGTCGGAACTTACTTTAAAAGTGTCTGCAACGTGTTCCCTTCCAACGTGACCCGCGAGCTACCACGAATCCGGTTCGAAAATATCTACGAAACATACGAAAAGTTGGTTAAAAATTGTGAAAATATTCATATATAATTCTTATGTTGATCATATCTAGTGCAATTGTGTGAAAGTGCATTTAATTTGAGTAATTTCTGAAATGAAATCTAAGCTCTTACAATAGTTTCATTTCGCTGTAACGGTGATAAATGGTTAAATAAAGTTTGTTTCCAAGTTTTTAAAGTGATATAATGTGTGTGTATATGTTCTTCATGTGTTTGACCATGGGAAAGTCATAACATGAGATATTTCAATCAGAAATCAGACATAGCTAGCCAGCCACAGGGCACGTTTATAAGGTAAAACTTCAATATGATTATAAACTTTCTTTCTAACCCGTTACTTTCATCTATAATTAATCATTTTACTCGATAGTTTTGTGATAAATTAAGAGACAATTGATTGTGAATCTTTATGTATGCAAATATTAACAAAATTCGTACAGATTTGTTCATTTTTTCCTGTATTGATTCGATAATTTGTCAGTCAGTACATGAACAAGAATGATGTGCGTACAAATTCATAAGTATGAAAAATGTGCCAGTTCTATAACATACTGCATTTTTTTAGTGCAATTTGACAATATTTTAAATCCACGACACCACCACCGTCAATTTAAGCAGACTTGATATTATAAAACAAAACTCGTATTATTAATATTACTGACCAATGTCAACATTTCAAAGAAAATGTGCAATTTAACATAATATTGAAAAAATACGTCGTTGCAATAAATTCTGCATTCAAATGCAATTTAGACTTTGCAGAGTCGTAGAAATTTTAATTAGCTTCCTGGTGAAGAATTTTTTTACTAGGACCACCATTCAGAATCTAAACGTTGCTTGAGATGGCTTTATTCGTGTTTTGAGACCAGATCTAAATAGCCAGGTTCTTTACGGCCTTCTTCTTCCCCATTTCCTTAACTTCCCTACAAACTTTAGCCTCATAACATAGCCTAATTGGGCTTGCCATAGTCTCACTGATTTCGCACAGCTGGGACTCTTGTGCGGTTTTCATGCTGCTACATCTCGTATCGCTTGTAAATACGTGTAATTTAAGGTCCTATTAATTAAATACACACTTAAAATCTTCATTGGAAACAGAAATATTGTAAATAATGATTATTTTCGTGTAAAATTGTTTATGAGAACGTTTTGGATTAATATTGAAAATCAAATTTGTTGAGTGCCGACGGTAACGCGTATTTTCATCTGTGTGAATAACAACTCCAAGAAGTCGTGGAGATCAGGATTGTGTTCTCTACCTCTGTGTATGTTCTCTGCCTGCCGTGTTAGTGACATCTGTAACAGCTGTGATCGTATTAGTATAGACATATAATTATTTTCGTGATAAAAAAATAGGCTAATTTTGAGCGGTAGGTAGGTACCCTAGGTAGGAGTAGGATTAAATGCGATTTTACATCGACTGTGAAAGTCACAAGTATCGAAGTTTTGGATTATATTTTTTACAGAAAATTCGAGCATTGAGTGTGAGGTTAAGTTTTAATTTTTAATCACTTCTTGTCCGTTATTTTTCTGTGATTTTTTTTATGTGAACACACCGCTCAGGAGACTATGGCATCCCCAATAATTAGAGTATTTTATGTCTAAGAGTAATGGGAAGGATATGGGAAAGAGGAAGGTTGGAAAGCTCCTGACTCTTCAGATTTTGTCACTAAACACGGCTGAAGCCATTTCAAGCAAAGTTTTATTTCTGAATATTGGTCTCTCACTATGGCGAAACTGAGAGTATCTAGATACAAATCTTAGCGCTGCTTCATGTTTAATGTGATGAAATACTAGGAACAATAGATGTAATATGAAGGTATCTACTTATATGAATTTGAAGATACTCTCAGTATTGCACTGGTCAAATACCTACCTACCGTCAGTCTGAATCGAAACTTTGCCTAAAATGATAAGTATTCACTTGTTGTGACTAAGTTAGGTATCGATCGACCAAACTTTTTTCTACTTTTTAATAAATAATCGATTGTTTTGTAAGTCGAATAACACGTCTCTAATATGCTATATGCAAGCAACGCAGCCGTCTGAGCGAGTACGCAACTTTCGCTGCTATAGTTGTAAACACAATTTTTTTTTTAAAAATGGGTAAAAATTACTCTTGAATTATTTATTTCACTAAACAATAAAAATGTTCAAAAAAACATTTAAGTAAGTTACATTTTTTTTCAATGTTTTCAATTTTTCGTGATTTGACCCCATATTTCTTGTTATGACGTGACATTATGCCGAAAATTAATTTGTTAATTATTAGTTCATTAGTATTAGTTTCAATCTCAATACCACAAACTATTTAAATAACAAAAATTATGAACGTAATACAGGTAGATATTAAAATAACCTATCGGTCGCTTTTATAATTCCGTGTGTCAGAGTGGAAGATACTATCAGTATCGCCCTGGTGTAAGACCACCATTCAGAATTGAAACGTTGCTTAATAATGGCTCTAGCCGTGTTTAGTGACTAGATCTGAATAGCCAGGTACTTTCCCACCTTTCTCTTCCCCATCTCCTTCCCTTCCCCGCTTACCTTCAGCCTCACAACATACTCCAATTGGGGATGCCATAGTCTCACTGGCTCCAGAAGGGAGCAGTTGGGACTCTTGTGAGGTTTCTTTTTAAAAAATTAAAAAAATCCTGCGGCGACGGCACGGCAACGGCACAAAGAAAAACAAAAAACGTATGTTTCTTATCAGCTCTTTATTACACACTAAATAATAGTCAGACAAAATACGTTGTTGTCTGCTTCCTCCAAAGTAAAAAAAGTAATCATTTTCTTACATCTCCCTCACTCGAGTTATGGAGATGAGATACCGCGTGACGTTTCCGTCGCCGTACAGTTGCCGTGGAATGTAGCCATTTTGTGAATGTTTTTCCATCTCCCCAGACATAAATAGTTGTTTCTTATCGCAATTGAGTTAGAACCAAAGTATTGTGATTCCAAAAAGTGAATTGGATTTCTAGAATTTTTCTAAAAACAGTTCTGAAAAAGTCAGGCGCCTTACCATTATCAATTAATATTCGACTAAAATAACGTAATACGAGTAAATAACAAAATATATAATAATATAAAAACATTAATTTTTACTGCAAATAATATCACGCGTCCTCGGAAAATGTCAGATAAAACCACTGTTCAATTTACCTTCATAATATTATATATAAGTACTATATATTTAGAATGGTTAGCAACCACGTATTATAAAACGGTGAATGATCCCAGAAAACTTTTATACAAATATTATTTCTAATATTTACTATAATCTATATCAATTTATCTATATATTAATTATAGTACCGTTATCGACGTATGTTACTGATATGGTCTGAATAAGCCATAGGGAGATTGTGTGTTGTGTTGGGGAGATAGAGATATGTACTATATGTAGGTACGTCGAGTCACTGGTTCGATCACTGGGCACGATTGATTTGAATTATTTCTCGATGATAAGATGTGTTTGTATTGAATTCAATCCACATGTTATATTATAGAATATACTAAGATTATAGCTGTACATATGATCATAACCCCACCGGATCCAAACGTCTGGATCCGGTGGGATTATGACATATTTAAAAAGGGGAATGTTGTCAGACTATACATTTTTTAGTTTTAAATAAATAATCAGTAAAAGTTGTCCTTGTCTTTTAATCGAATCTTTTGATTATAAAATTGAACGAATTAACTCTTAAATTGATGTAGATTATTATTTTTAGAATCGATTTCTATGTAATATGTGGGCCAGCTGTTTCATAGAATTTGATCAGTTCATCAAATTTCAAAGTTAATTTTTAACTCCTTCTATTAAAGTTCTTTTATCATTTCAGTTAGGTGAAGCAACTGACCAATAATGACACAATAACAGAACTTGAATATTAACTTTGCAATTTGAGGAATTGTTCAAATTCTGTGAAACAACCCGTTCTTAATAATTTTTTTAAATACATGAATGTATGAATGAAGTGGAATCCTGGAAGTGGAAATTAAGACACTTCACGACATCCGATCGAGCCGTAACTCGGCAGATAGACTCGGTGTTAATGAAAATGCATTGGATCAATTTTGGTTGATATTTTTGGTATCAATCATACACACACTTTAGGTGACATTACAGCAGTTAATACACAAAATAAATGTCGGTCCTCTCAAATTGGGATTTGACACAGTTGTTAGTGTTGTTGACTCCAATCCCATATTTGTTTATAGATTGTGATAAATAATACTTAATTAACAGAATATTATGGCAAAAATTCTTAATTACCAAAATCAAATTATCTTTTAAATGAATGAACCACATCCTGGCCAAAATGAAATTTGCCTCGTATAGGTAGGTACCTACCTGTGAAATAATGTTTTTCATGACCATAATCAAATCCACAGTAAAATCACTAATATCATTTTACCAACTGCTACTAGACATACCTACTACCTAGGGATGTCATAGATTAATTAATCAACCAAAAATACCAAACGCGTAATTTGAAATTTAAATTCTTCATTAGATTTGGATGTGGATATATTTTTTCTTATCTACCGATTTTCGAACCTCAATGATTCCTTGCAGAGGGCGGTCCATCTGATTCACAATCCGTTGTTAACAAACCGACTACCATCCGCAATGCACAGACCCAATGTGGGCATGCTGAGTCTGTTCTACATGTATTTTAATGTAGCCTGCTCTAAGGAGCAAGCAGCTTTGATCCCAATCGCACCTGTGCACGGGTGTGTAACTCGACAGACACGAGCGGAACACTTTTTCAAAGTTGATGTTGACTTCACGAGAATGGTTCGTTTCTTCGACTAATTTTGTCTAAATCGGCTCGTTCCGAGCTTCTTCAAGATCCTCATTAATATATCCCTTTCTACAGTTTCTCCCTTAACGCGCCTCACAACGAGGCCCAACCGGATGTCAGGCAGGGGCGCTCTAGTGAGATTTTACATTAAAAAAAAAATTATGTCTATTTTTCGAGATACATCTTATTAGCGACTGTACGGTTGAAATTTAAGAACCCGACTTCGAATATACCTCTGACGTCGCGCCTTATGCAAAACCATCTTCGTATGTGAAGCCGGGCCTAGCAGCAAAAACCTGCGGTACGGGTTTTTATCTGCTAGTAACGAAACACAACGCCATCTACTGGATGGTTACCTAACCGAGTCAACCAAGTGGTGTCGTGTCAATAAATTAACTCACATCTCATTTGTTAGAAATTTATGTAACTTACAAATCATTACAAAGCATTGTCCTATAACAAACATTTAATGAACATTTAATTCGTATTAATAAATATTGAGGTCAGTAATCGAGATAAAAACTATCCCCTCTTTTAAGTTGGACCAAATTACACGCAGTAAGCCACATTTCATCAAGTAGTTTCGGAGTTTACCTCGGACGAACATCGTGACGCGAGATTTTTATATATATATGTATAAAGAAAGATATAGAGATGTATGTCTTTCAAATGTCACATTTTACCCTTTAACCCCAATTTTCTTTTAACCCCAAGCTTTCAAACAATTTAAAAGCTTATTCATTCATATAAATACAAATCCCATAACTTTGTCATTTTGTCTCATCTCAGAATACGAAGAAAGACTGAAAAAAATGTATTTTTGCATAATACTAAACATGAATTATTTATTAATTTTTCAAAGGAGATTGAACGAGGCAGTTTTCGTATCTCCTTTATTCAGGCCACCAGAGACCAGAGATGTTGTATTGTTATTATTATATTAAACTTTCCCCACCCCACTTCCATAACTCAGTTTAACCCTAAAATAGAGAGTATCTAAGTAATATTTTATGAAAAGTATTTTAATTTTGGGAGCCAAAACTAAAATAATATTTACACCATCAGGTTCATTGTAAGATGAAATCACATATGACGTCATGTTATTTACAAAATTGCGTCACGTAAGATAATAACATTTCAGTGGAATTTTACAAATAAATACGCAATTTCAAAATTATTAAGATAAACAACAGTTTATTAGTCCATCTTGGCTTAGATCGCATCATTGTTTTTTCTAATAATATACCTACTCTACGTTCGCTTGTCAAAACCGTAGAGCTATATAATTAAAGGCGCTATTACGTACGTAGGTATCTCGTCGAAATTTATTCCATTAGCGATAATCGGTGCGCACTGCGCGTAGTCCGAGATTTCGTAGTTTCCGGTAGTTCGGCGTTAGAGCTTTAGAGGACAAATCGTACTAATTGGACGTACAAAAGTGGAACCATTTTTTTCGCTTCACTTCTCATTCAAATATAATACATCAATGCACACAAAATTAGTAAATTATTTCCTATTTATACCGAAATTAACATAACCAAACCTAACGTATAAAAATAATAGGTAGTACAAAATCTAATACATATTTTACTTTATTGTATTATTAACAGATAATAATAATAATATTTGGATGATTTGTATAAAGCCATGTTTGTGAAAAATCACCTCAAGGGCGCTGTGCAAATTTATAATATAGTTCTACAATCGTACTTCTAACCACAGACATTACAACAACTTATGGCTAAAAGATTGCATCCACCGGTTCGTTGATTACTAATTGACCAATGAACGCGCTGCTGTGTTGAAATGTACATACATATAGTGCGATAATTATACTCTGTACATGCAGAAAATATACAGGACTGTTTATTGTCTATTTAGAGAAATTTAGATACAGTTTGCACTCAGAGGACACAATTGTTATTAAAAATGCCATTATTATCTGCATGTGACAAGAATTTTACTGTTCGTAGCCAATAGGACTATTTCACCTTCAATTCGGGAAAGAAGAAAAGTAAATAGGAAGGTTAGACGCTTTAATTTTAACATTTTATAGAGTGGTCTAGGTACTCGTGTTTTAAAAACATGATCGCACCATGTTTCCAATTCTAGAAAAAACTACCTGAAACCACGCGGTAACACAACATGTCAGTATTCACTGGCGTACTCGTCATAAAAGCATGATCGCACCATGTTTCCGATTCTGGAAAAAACCTATCTGAAACCACGCGGTAACACAACGTGTCAGTATTCACTGGCGTACTCGTCACAAAAGCACGATCGCACCATGTTTCCGATTCTGGAAAAAACCTATCGGAAACCACGCGGTAACACAACGTGTCAGTATACACTGGCGTACTCGTCATAAAAGCATGATCGCACCATGTTTCCGATTCTGGATATACCTATCTGAAACCACGCGGTAACACAACGTGTCAGTATACACTGGCGTACTCGTCATAAAAGCATGATCACACCATATTTCCGATTCTGGATATACCTATCTGAAACCACGCGATAACACAGCGTGTCAGTATACACTGGCGTACTCGTCATAAAAGCATGATCGCACCATGTCTCCGATTCTGGATATACCTATCCGAAACCACGCGGTAACACAACGTGTCGGTATACACTGGCGTATTAATTTTATCAGATATTTTCTTACTTGATTTGTTATTCCCGCTTGTTCCACACCTCCCAGGGTTAAAAGTTAAGACTCCCCCCGCCCTCCCACCGCCCGCTGCACAAGCCGCAGTACCGCACCCACAGCTCTGTGAATTAATGCCGGCTGTGACCTTTGGCTGCTAAGGTCACACCGTGTTCCCATGACCTCCCTTGGGTCGTCGCGGTCCTTCCGAGAGACGGCGAACAACCCACCAAATAACGCCGGTACACTAAACGAGTTTTTTTATCACTGACTTGTTAAAAGATAATACAAGCAGCGATTGGCTGAAGTAAATTATTTTGTTGCTTTGAAGGCAACGTGTTTGTTTAGCATTCAGCTCTTTCTGATTGCGGGCATGTTCAGTCAGAAGGTCAGAAAATTTCCGATTTGCCATAAAACCCAAATTAATGAAATATTTCTGAATGTATCCGAAAACTAACTGTTTTTTTATAAATATGCTCTCAAGTGTTTTTATTAGAAATAAACATGTATTTACTGTATTATTAAAAAAAAGTGTGCTCACCTTACGTTTTTTTCTATCTATCTATAAATTACTCGTAACGAAAAAAAATAAAAAACACATTTTTATTTTTATTCTATTAGGAAAATTTATTATAAACGTTTATTATCAACTCGCGTTTTTGTTGTTTCATAAACAAGACGACCGGCGTAGTCCAGAGACAAGGCTTTGGACTTCCATTCCGAAGGTCGCGGGTTCGAACCTGGCGTGCGCAAATAAATTTTATTTGATTAATTTGCGTTATTTCACAATTAATTAATAAAAATAATATACACTATATTTGCGGCACGTTCCAGAGTGGAAGATACTCTCAGTATCGCCCTGATGTAAGACCACCATTCAGAATTGAAACGTTGCTTGAAATGGCTTTTAGCCGTGTTTAGTGACTAGATCTGAAGAGCCAGGTACTTCCCGACCTTCCAATTCCCCATCTCCTTCCCTTCCCACTTACCTTCAGCCTCACAACATACCCTAACTGGGGATGCCATAGTCTCACTGGCTCCAGACGAGAGCAGTTGGGACTCTTGTAAGGTGTTCTCTATAAAAAAAGAAGAAAAAAGTGATGAATAAAAAATTCTCGGAATATTATATATTTCTCAAATGGCTTTCGGAAATTTTGGTTTCATATAGAGGTGCATATTATTATAAAAAAAAACTATCGGAGACAACCTCCAACCTACGATTTTTAGCCAGCTGCTTAGAAAAGTCTGCCTATAACCACCGAGCTATCGCGTCAACCTTCAGACCTCAAATGTTTCTCAAATACCTTTATATTTTTATTATTATTATCTTTGTTACAAGTTTATATATAATTTCCATTCTTATTTAAATTATTGTAATTTAACATACATAATCAGATTGCTAAATGGTCTTTGTACAGTATTTGAATGTTTGGAATTTGCTCGTTATCAGTTTTAATCCTACTTTAGCTGTGTTAGTGTTTATTCTACCTCGGCTAATTACCGCCACTGCCTTATCCTACGGGGAACATCTCTGCCGGTCCGCTGCGGCCACTGAACAGGTAATACCTAGATGTGTGAACTACACTGATTTGAACGACAGCTGATGTCAGCAATTTTCTTAAGATCTTTTGACTTATGGCCCCATTCAGGCCAATGAAATCGGTTATCTCTTCAGAAAGCATGTCGATATTTGAATTTTTTATCATTTTTATTAATTTATTTACAATACCTTTCATTACAAAACAATTAAACATTGTAAACATATGATTTTTAAATTATCGAAGAAAGCAAACACTTTGTGGCTTGACATTATACCAAATGAAACAAATAGGTACTTAGTTTTAAACCACTTTATTTTTATTTATATTTGTCGACCGGTTTCGATTGCACTCGAATATGATTTTTAAATTGACCAACATTTTCAAATTTTGGAAACAAAATGAATAACTGTTTTCAAAAAATATGTGAGATGATTTTTTTTTGGTTCTTTCGGTGCTATTGAAAATATCTGCTATGTCTGCATATTGATTACCTTAGCTGTGTATGCTTAGATGTTTTTTAAACGAATTGGTGCTGACATGATTGTTGCAGTGAAAATTATCACTAGAAGTTAATTCATTTTACTTTTTAATTAAGTACAAATTGAGCTTACTTCAGGCATACCGACACGCCCACCAATTGGTTAATATCTTCAATATTCACATTTATTCGCAATTAATTCGATTTTAAAGGACTGACAATTTGGTGATGTAATATCGGTGTATTTTTTAAATCCAATGACGCCATATTGATTGCACCTAATTTTTTCTGTATTTTTCGTATCAACATTACTATAATTCTTAATCTTACTCTTTCTCATCTCCGTTCCTTCCCAATTCCTGATAAAACTTCTAAATTTAATTAAAAGTAAGGTAAAATAATTTATATAAAGATAGCAGCCATTAAAATATGCGTTAAGAAAATGAAAATAATGTTCGTGGTTCTCAGTCGAAGATATAATATGACCGATTTGGATAGGGATACATTGGATAAGGATACTTACTCAGTGGTAGCGCGTTGGCCCGGAAAGCCGAAGGTCTTGGTTTGGAGTCCCAGATGTATCCGGTATCTTTTTCTGATTTATCTGTTTCAGATTTTCGATTGAGTTTCGTTAATTAATTAAAATAAAATAATTGCGTTTTTTTATTTCATCGGTTTTCATTTCTGTCGGTTTAAATCTCCAGTGGTCGTGGCAGGCAAGTGAAGCGATAAACAAAAGAGTTTCGCAAAAATGGCCGCCCATTGTCTCGTTCATTTTCTGCCATTTATTCTGAATATAATAGATAATACCGTTTAATGCGTATTTAATTATAAAATTATTATTGTTCTCCATACAGATAAAAAAAAATGGCCTGGATTGTAGTTGAAATTTTACGTAAATATTAAATATACGTTATTGTGGAATATTTCATGTCTGGCGGTAGGTAGTCATCGACCGCACGCTTTAAATGTATGTAGGAAATGTTATTAAAAAGTTAATTTAATATAGTTACCCCTTTACTTTAGATTAAGTTTTTGTTTAATCATTGAAGAGAATATAAACGACCTCGAGTGAAAAAAAAGTGATGTAGAAAAGACAGAAAACGATTCAGTAGCATCTAGGAATTGAATCCACGACCTTTTTCTTGCCGGGGAAGTGCTCTGATCACTGATCTATTTCGGTCATACTATTATTACTTACTCACTGAAGTCCCCAGCGTTGCCCGGGTTTTTCGCAGTCTTTCGAAATTATATGCAGACAAGTGACCTGCTTGTTTTATAAGTCAAGTGTGGAAAATTTCGTAAATCTCAAAACCAAACTGCAGATTTTTACACCAGACCACTCTCCAGGTGTTTGTCCTCAAAGATATATTTACTACGCCATATTCGAACGAAAATCAATTGAATACAATAAATTAGGTAGGTATATCTAGTTTTACTACCTAACCATCTTAAAAGCTTTCCTTTTAGTTGTCTTCTCTTTACCCTCCCCAGTCTTACAATTTTTTTGATGTGAATACAGCACAAGAGTCCCAACTGTTGCCAATTGTCCTGACCCAGTTAGACTGGGGCATCCCCAATTTAGGGTATGCTGTGAAGCTGAAGCTTGCGGGAAGGGTAATGAGATGAGGAAGAGGAAGGAGGGGGGGGGGGGTGTAAATTGGATATGTACTTTAAAATTGTGCAGTTCGGGATGCACTTTAAAAAAATAGTTACACTTCCGACTGTAAAGATTTATTTCAGATATAAACCATTTGAATAAATAGTAACACATTGATTTGTCGGTAGGTAGCTACCTACCCGGAAACGTCCGAATACGAAAAACACGACTTTAAATCATATTGCGAAATAGCGCTGTCACAGTACTACACAGTCTATGTTGGGTAGGTACATGAGTAAGTACATACTGCATTGCGCCAATTTCCTAGTCTTCCTTCCCACCTCCTACATTACTGGTATCGCCCTTGAATCTGCGAACTGATCGATACAAACTCTGTTCTACGACTGCGAACTGTGAATCATCCACACAAGACAGAAGACGTGAACTTGTAAAGATGCCAATTTGCCAAACCGAAAGTGGAATGTTTCGATGAACATAATCATTTTTAGTTGTTTGTTCTCGAAATACGTACAGTTATATCTTACTAATATTATAAACGCGAAAGTTTGTATGGATGTATGTGTGTTTGTTACTCATTCACGCAAAAACAGAATAACATATGGGCTATAATTTATAAAACTAGATATTTTCCATACATTACAAATAATAATTATTGTTTAATAGGAAATATCAAAATTAGAGTATGAAAAACAGTGATTGTTAAATCAAAAATTAATTTTAGAAAATATTTAAATTAGTGAATTTATTTCAAGTACTTACCTAATATTATATACTTTGAATCGAATGAAGAATTATAGATATTTTAAACAAATATGTTAAGAATTTTGGTATAAACATACAGATGGGACCTAGGAAAAGAAAATGGGCAACTACGAGTAGAAGTACTAATCATGCGCAGACGAAGTCGCGGGCAGAAGCTAGTAATATATAAATAAATTCATATTATTAATTGGTAATTTATCGCTTTCGTGATATTTTATTAGTAATTGTAATTACTAACCTATCATTGAATGATTTATATAGCTCCGTTTTTGTGCAAAATACCTCAAGGGAATATATTCAAACTTGCCAATCATATGTTTTATCATCAAATAATATTACAACAATAATGCTGATAAGAACGTATCACCCATATCTAGACCGGAGATTCATGCAAATACAAATAATTTAAGAGTAGGTACCTAGTACCTAGGTACTATGTATTTATGTTCACATATTTTCACAAGCGTATTCTCATCTATTCTAAAAAGTCTCCCAAATCTCGATTCCATTAATAATTATTTTGGGACAGCTTTTATTATTAAATGCAATTATTTTTAATTTATCTGTAAACTTGGTGCTATTTTCACTGGGCCCATTGTATAGAAAATGTTTTATTTTAAAAGGCCAGCGCATGGCGCAATAATTTGCGGAATTGAGTTAAGGTTCCAATAAATTTCACGTTTTCAACTTAATGTTTCCTGCTAAAGCAGTTTATATACGGGGTGTTCAATAAAACAAAAATGTTGGAATGGACAGGTCAAATCTATCTACTTGTCTCCTTTTGAGACGGAATAATTTAGATTTTTTACATTTGAGTTCTAATTTCGGCCACCATAACACGGGCATGTGCCTAGTATGGCGGCCATAAATTCCACAATTGTTATATATTTACTATTCAAAGAATAAAGAAACATTAAAAAAAAAAAAAAAAAAATTCCTCAGAACTGAAGAAGTAATTTCGGTACTAACATAATATCTGTATAGATTTTATTTTCATGCATATCTTCAATGGGAGAAAACAGATCGTGGTATTTCCAAAACATTATTAGTTCACTGAAATTTCGTAAATTCTATTGTTTGACCTTTGCCCCGATTTTTTGGCTCGAAAATATTATTTGGTATCCGGAAAAAGTCAGTTATCCTTTGGTCCATTCTTCTCTATTTAGTATTATTTATCGCCTGTATTTGAAGTCCCTGCAACCGATACAATGTAGCTATGTTTTTTATTAGTTATGTATTTCTATCTACTGAAAAAATTTTTTTAGTCATATTTATGTTTTATGTGGTGCCTCTTTATAAAAACGTCATATTCTTTATTTTTACTATGTTTAGTTCTCGCTCGCAGGTAGTGATTCCAAATGTGAGAGACTCCTAAAATTGGCTTTATATATTTTTAATTTATGCTTTTTGAGCCTGGTTAAAGCGTTTAATTAAATAATTTACGCCATATAAGGGGTCTAAGAACCAGAGATACCCCGCATCGATTATCTTGTGTCTCTGGAGCTTTGAAATCCAGTTAATTTGTATGCGGGCTGTACAATCAGCCATTCCATTCCACCGTAGGAAAGAAGAAGACAATGGTTTTATTTTTTATTTATTCATTTCTGTGAAACCTTGATTTGTCCATTTGACGTGTCACGCGGCGTGCCCCAAGGACTCGGCTCAGGGTCTACTTTAACGCACTGCGTTAATTTCAAGATTACCAACCCAGCACGACTACCCGTAAAACCACTGCGCAGAATATCAAAGCGCAACTTTCCACGAAACCGTCACAAACACGTGCTGGATTATGTTATCTGAAATGACGAGCCGTTTTACTAGGAAGTTGTACCTACACTACAAACACAGATATAATACTTGTACAATGAACGTATTATGTAGGCATTATCAGTTCATATTATTTTCTACGCGCACTCTAACCACTCAAATACCTACTTGAATTTTATCGTTTATCATTTCTATCATTTACGAATTCAATTAAAGTATTCTAGTTTTGATTATCTAATCCAAAATAATCTGGAGATAAATAATAAAAAATTTCAGATGAATCTTATAATATCTATTTGATTTAAATAATTCATTGTGAGATTTCCATTAATACATTGTTCAACATAGTAGTCACCTAAAAATGCAAATCCAAGTACAAACTTCGAAGGTTTAGAGTTCAAAGCCTGAATGAGACATATTTAGACGTTGATTAAAAATGTATGTTCAAAGATGCCTTTTTTCTCTGGTAGCCTTTACTATCAGGTGTTATTTTGTCATGGAATTTCACACTTTTCAGCTTTAAAAGCATTCTAAATTGCCTCTTATACTTCAATTGAATGTTCGAACTCTCTTTTTAAGATATAATTTATTTATATTAACAGTAATTTTATCTTTACATATTGTTTTTCATCGTCGAGTTTGACACGAAATATTAATAATAAATTACGAAAATCAATGACCTAATAAATAATAATGTTAAATGGACTGTTTTTATTTCAACGTGAGATTATTATTATATAATCAATTTACCTTGATAATCACGTTCTGTCACGTAACTGTAGTCCATCAATTTAACTTGTTACCTATAAGTCACGTGTAGCATAACGAAACGAACGTGTCATACTATTGTAGGTTAGTTTTTTTATTATCGAATAATGATTTTGTTATAATCTAACAAGATACAGCATTTGAATACGCCTGTCATCTCCCTTTTTTTTTTAAACCATAATATAAAGACAAAAGTTTCCTGGGTTACGAATATATTTGAAAATCTCCCATTATCACCTAAGTAAGCGAAAAATGTTGGTTGTGTCGTATGAGAGGACTTAGTCAGTCGAGAAATTGAACACAAGTCGCCTGGATGGGACCCAAACGCGATGCCAACTCGGCCATTGACAGGTCGATTATAGACGTTATGCCCTCTTTTTCTTTATATATAAGTAAAGTATGGCAAACGTCGCAGTAATAATTTTCTTTTGTATATATGTATGTATGTGGGTATCCGCTTCTTCGTATTATTTCTTATCTGGAAATTGACCGACTTTCCTTCCTGCCTCAGCAGTACCTACCTAGTCAGTAGTAATTCCAAACTACTAAAAATAATGTGAGTTTTTTCGCAATGATTTATTTGCTTGTGGAAGTGGTCAAATAATCAACAATTTTCACTTACTGATCTTCTACCACCTATAAACTATACCTATAATTATAGAAAAATTTAAATCATATATAATACACACATACAGTTTTAGGAATGCTCTTTTAGGTACATTGATTGATGAATAATTTGAAAATGATTTATTATTTTTCATTTATCATTTACAGAGGTATCATACTTATTATGTAATGTCGATTGTGTCAATGTTTTATTTAATTTTATCGGAGGTGTTGGAAAATTTCCCGAAAATATATCACATGACATGTGTCACCAGTAATAACATCAGACAATTGTTATTATTTGTTCTCCAATCATAATATTAATAATGTGTCGTCGTACATCAAAACTTGCCCCCGATGAATGTTCAAATTACTTAACAAATTGTCTTGTATTTCTTGGCCTAGGAAAAGGGTTTTACAAACCTAAATTGCTGCCATACCAATCGTCCATAATTAAGTCCGAAAAATCGATATCTGAGTTTAGCATGCAGTTATAATATGAAAAAGTTTACCCTCTATCTGGTCCAATACTTAGATTACTCATTAACACTAACAAATCAATTATAATGCAGAAAAACTTGTAGTGAATTAAAAACAATTTTAATGTTTATTGTTAGTAAGGATATTTCAAAATGTCATACTAATGTACCGGACCGTTATGCCTCTGGTATTATTATATAGCACATTTAGTATGTAAAATACAGGCACGTGAATAATATATTATGATTCATGGTGAGCATTCGAATATTGGGCACGAGTACGATTTCCGTGGCGCCGCCATTTGACAATGGATTTTGATAATTCAACCCAAAATAAGTCGAAAATGAAGAACAAAAATTTTGATATCTCGCTTCGTTTTCGAGATATCGACACTTTATGAGTGTTTTTAACTAGATAAGGATTTATAAATAAAAATGTAAAACAATTAAAAAATGAAATATTTTATATATTTTTACCACTTTGGGCACTTTCTTTAGTATCACGAACCATGTTACAAAAACATCCCCGTTTTCAAGTAGTTTAGCGGCTACGCTAGGTTTGTGTAGCATAAAAATTTTGTGATACAAAAAAGTGCCCCCTTTGTAGCGCCTGCTCGCGTCAAGGCAATAAAAACATCCCAGTTTTCAAGTAGTTTAGAGGCTACGCTAGGTTTGTGTAACATGGTTTGTGATACAAAAGTGAATGCATTTTTTATAAAAAAAAAATTAATAAAACTTTAAAGTGTCGAAAACGAAGCGAGATATCGAAAAAAATTACTCTACATTTTCGATTTATTTTGGGTCTATTTATCTAAATCCATCGTCAAATAATGGCGTCACCACGGAAATCGTACTCTCCCCGAATATTGCTTTTCACGTTATCTCAAAACTATTTTGGAGATGTCTGATGAATCGACTGGGCGATCGATATTATAATAATATTTTATATGTTCTATTTAGAATGCCTGTTCCTACCAAGATGCAGACCATTTGCATCGTTTTATTTGTGCATTTGGACGTTGTGCATTACGCTTTACGCTCTACATGCCTATGTCCAAATGTCATCCATGACAAGTAAAAAGCGAGCTGCAACTTCAATATACATTCCGCTAGACGGGATATGCAATGCGTTAGATGCAATTTATTAAATTTCCGAGAACTGCATCCGTATGCACTGCACATTTATCATTACACATTATTTGAATGCAGAGTTTCGGGCAGAAGGTGATGTATGAATGTAGATATGTCTTTATGGCGTTTTGACACGGTCGCCCCGGATTCGGTCCAGCGAGCACGCTTCGTTTGGATGCAAGAGTCACTCGTTATGCACGTTTATGGGTGTACTTTAGTCGTTTCATTACCGCGATGTTGCACATTTAAATGCTGTGAAGTTTTGGAGGTCTCCCGTTAAGAGGGTATTACCAGAGAATACCGGAAATTTGTCATTTTTAAATCAAATTCTAGACGTATTGACTCTTTTTTACAAAAAAAACATTAATTGATTTTGAAAGTTTGTTATTTTATCTGGTAAACACATTTTTTTAATTTTTTTAATCTAAGTTTATTTATCATATTTTACTGGCTTTACTAGGTACCTAGCTTCGCCAGAGATTGCATTTACAAATAAGCATTTGGTCTTTTTTAGACTTTAAAATTGATATTTTATAACTCCATAGCTCGTTATTCATTATGTAAATGAGATTTTGGACTGAAAATAATTGTACTGTAAATTACACCAAATTATTTATCCCATAACCCACCTCTAGCTCATCCATTGTCATCTTCAAGTCTATTGTTGTAATTAGTTTTAAGTAATGATTAATGATTCATTTCGTATGCTTACCATAAATCCAATATTACTCGTAGTTGCACGTGTCTCTGTATATAAATAAACGGTCCGGTACATTAGTATCACATTTGAAATATCCTACTAGTGACCCAGAAAACCACTACAAGTGTTTCTGTATTATAATTGATTTCGTGGTGTAAACGAGTAATCTTAGTAAGTAGGTACCGGATAGAGGGTACACTTTTGCATACTATAACTGCATACTCAACTAAAATTCGATCAAATGTAGATAGATGTCTAACTAATCAACTAGAGGATCAACATTATTCAAGACCACCTGTCAAATAATAATAATAACAGTGATAATGGTTTCACCATTAGCCATGTCCCCATTCGACAGTTATGCGTGTTCTCGACACTCGACATCCAATCACTCAAGATGGCGCCCTGCCTTGCCTTGAGAAAATAAATATAATTCCCGACTCGGTTTCAACTCTTCCACTTTCTTTTTGCCTCCTCACTCCTCATCTCCGCAGGCGCGGAGCTGGTCGCCCCTCCGGCCCCGTCCCCTCATACCTCTTGCTTCCCGCTACCCGGCCAGCAGATCAAGTGGGCCGTCGACCCGGAGACCGGTTAGCGGCGACCCGTTACGCGCACCGCTGGGCCACGGGATACTGGACCGACCCAACGAGCCACAGAGCCACCTAGCCGGCCGTCATTCTTGGTTTCAGTATATTTTATAATTGCATTGTGCGGGCTGCGGATTCAACATATTCTGTGCAAGTTTCAGAGGGAGAGGTAACGCACGATGAATTGCATTTGATATTTCTTTGGCATCAACGCCTTTACTCTACTGTATTATGTACATATACATCTTGGTGTTCTTGCTAGACTTTCAGTTCTCGTGAACTATCGGTGATGATTTTGCAAACTTACAACCAAAATTGGTTTAGCCACCAATGAAAAATTATCGATGACATGCTATAAATGTTCTGCGTTACCTGTAAATACATAGTATCTATGTCGTGCCACTAAGCTCTATGTTACCAAGACATTTCGACGTCATGCGTAACTCTATGTAACTCAGATGTTCTAAAGTTGTGCGATGCTCTATATATGTTACCAAGTCGTCTTACCCCCGTGCAATGCACAATGTTGGGTAAATCGTCTCAATTCCTGCAAAATTCCTGTGAAATTCTCTGTTTACAAATCGTCTAAAAGTCGTGCTAAACTCGTTACCGAGTCTTCTCAACATCGTCCAGAGCTCTATGTTACTAACTTGATGCCATGCCCTATCTTATCCAATTTGTTTCAACCTCTTGCAATACTCTATGTCTTCTCAAATTCGTGATACACTATGTTACCAAGTCATCTCAACATCGTCCAAAGCTCTATTTTACCAACTATGTATATGCAAAGCTCTATCTTATCAATTTGTTTCAACCTCTTGCAATGCTCTATATCTTATCAAATTCGTGCAAAGTTCTATGTTACCAACTAGATGCCACACTCTATCTTATCTATTTGTTTCTACCTAAGAGTATGGATATTAGAGAGACGGCATGTGAAGTGTGCCCGCGCGCTCCAAGTGTGCCTTTTAGAGAATTTTACCCAAACGGCTTACATTGGCTGCTGGTAGTGTCCGACCGAACTTTCGGTTTCGGTTTCGGCCTAGTTTCGGCAAAAAAATGGGTTTCGGTTTAGTTTCGGTTTCGGCTGCCATCCAGCCGAAACTACGGCCGAAACCGAAACTGCATTCGGGAGGTTTCGTGCTGCGATCGGATATGTTCGGTACACTGAGCTGCGAGCGACGAAGTGTCATTTTGCTGCGTTAGCACTTATAGTCGTATCAGGACAGTCAGGATACGACTATAGTGCTAAATTTTAAGTTTAATTTTAAGTTTGCTAGTGAATGGCACGGATGTGTCGAAACCGGTAGCAGAAAAATTCAAATTTAAGAAACGATAGTACATTGAAAATTAAAACTCTTCAAAACAAAATGAAATAAATATACCTAGAATAAGTAGTTATATGTATTTCAAATCAGTATACCTAGAATATGTAGGTATATTTATTTCAAATCATTATTTCAAAAAGCACAAATAATTTATTTGAAATACCAAGAGACAATTTATGTTATGTTTATTATTAGTTCAAATATCCGAGACGGGATGTTTAATATAAGATTTTAAAATAAAGGCTGACTGATTAAGATTGATTATTTTTTTTTCCCATGATAACATGACCTTATATGGAAGTTTCGGTTTCGGTTTCGGTTTCGGCCGAAACTGAGATCAAAACCGAAATTCGGTTTCGGTTTCGGTTTCGGCAGTAAAACGTAGTTTCGGTCGGACACTAGCTGCTGGTTTTTGGACGTTTAATACGTTCCGACAGCAGCCATTTTACATGGTGACAGCCAATGTCAGCCATGTGGGTAGAATTCTCGAAAAGGCACACTTGGAGCGCGCGGGCACACTTCACATGCCGTCTCTCTAATATCCGTACTCTTAGGTTGCTACCTATTTTATCTACCTCAACGTCGTGAATTTCTCAAACACACCAAATGAAGTAATTTCATGTGATGTTTTAGTTTGTCCCGCATTGCTAATCGGAGATATTGTGTGTTCGTACAAGTATTGTTGTACCCCACAGGACCCGGTGCCGCCTGATTAAACATTTAAATGCATAATGCATTTCTGCGTGTGCATTGCGCCATCCAATTATTATTGATAAATTGAAGAGTAATCAAATGCGTTGATTGCGTCTCCATTATTCCAATGCATCTGTTTAATCAGTGAAACAATTTAATGTACCCAGTCGCACGATGTTCCTGCGTGTTACGTGCTTTATGCGCAAATGCACCATTTGCATTGACACTGCACCAGAGTTTGCACAAGTGAAACATAACAGATCATTGTATACGTAAATGTAGCAATACTTTTACATAACTTACCATAATATATAGATTCTTGTACCTTATATGTATTTCATCATCCTTTTTATAATTTATCCGTAGGATAACGTACATAAATAAATAAACCCTAGCAATAGGTAGAAAACATAACTAACTTGTAGTCATTATTCATAGGTTCGAGTACCTACCTACCGAACAATAAACTTGAACTTATCCTATGGATAAGCTATCAAGAGGATGGTGAAATACCCCGACGGTCTTACGAGTATTATGAAATATATTATATCACTACATAAGTGATGTATTTTTATTATTATTATATAAATTATCTTTTGCGTGATATATTAAAATTATCTTGGTTAATTGATTTTCAGCTAAAGAGATTATAATCTCAGATAAAATAGAATTTAAAGTTTTAGTTTTGAAAAATGATAATAAATTATCTAAAATTATTATTGAATTCTTCGTGCCTAACGCGATAAAATAACGCCAATCTTTTTACAATTTGCACTGACGTTTATGTTAATTAAAAAAACAAACAATAAAATATTATTTATTGCCCGATTGAAAAGGACATTTGAGAGGTTTTTTTTACTTCTAAGGTAGGTAACAGAGTTACCTAGGTACTTAGATTTAAAAAAATAATGTTTACAGTGACGTGATGGTTAGTTAGTTACGTTTACAGTAATTCATTCGGGTGAGAAAGGGTTAAAATTGTACGCTACATCTGAGGTATATTCAATGTATGTATATATCGTATTGCTACCATCCAACACATTCATCCTCGTTTTTAAAATGAACATGAATTCTTACGATAACATCGAAAAACAAGTCGCTAAAATTAATAGCAAATTTGTGCTAAACGCCAAGGTGTAGGTACCATTTTTATGTCCCCTCTTATTTTATATAGATTAACAAAAACACGCTTAGGTACCTACTTACCCGTTAGAAAAGATTAGATAGCGAGTTACAACACCGTTAATTAATTATTTCGTTTATAAATTAGTACCTACTTAGGCCGGAAATATTAATACCCTACTCTGATATCCAATTTTTTCCATGTATCTTATTCGTTTGATTAAACAGGTGTGCTGTTGTTTGTGAGAAACCTGTGATATATAATAATATTTAAAAATAAATGCGTAGACTTAACCTACGAGGATAAAAGTGAAGTTTTAATAGTGTTTATAAAAGTGTTAACTATTATGAATGGTGTTAGTTGGTGAGAGTGCTACAAAATGTTCATCAGAATTAAAGTTGAAGAAGTAACCAGATAATGTCGCAGATCGACCAACTGGATTCCTTCAATGTTGAGGTTCTGGTATGGATTTCTTATTTGCTTTATTATTATGTAGGTAGTTAGAATTGGTAGAAAAATTTATAATTTTGACGTTTTTAAATTGGTTAATCTATTTATTGTGTGTGCTCTGTATGGAGTGCTAAGCGTCTGAATTTCAGGAGTTAAAAAAAAATAGATTGTGGGTTCGAATCCCATAAAAATTCTAAAACATATGAACTTTAGCTTTTGGGTTCACGTTTCTTAATTATTATTGATTATTTATTGCATGGTTGTCATATATGACGTTTAATCAATTTAGTTTTATATTGTAATCAATGTGGCACTACTTTTCTCCGATATTACGGTTACCTATAACTTACAATTTTTGAAATATTTCTCCCAGATTTAGCGCAGAGTCAATGGTGGCTGCCAAATTCAACAATGGGCGCACTTGCGATTTGTGCAGGGTCAGCAGTTGTGTACTATCTGCATAATCTGCGGGCCCTGCACAACTGTACAGTGCGTACAGCTTCTGAGAGGCTAACCTAACTCGGGCTTTGATGGAGCCCCCGTGCCTGAGCCGGTCACTTAGAGTTACACCCAATACTATAATAGACACTAATTAACGAAAAATTAAGAATAATGATAAACTCAGAGATAATACCGATATAATAATACAATAATAGACGCAACGTAACGGACGATGTAAATTATAAAGATACGATATGTATTGTATACGATATGCATATCAAAGATAAAATTTCCGTCTGCATAATTAGTATTTTTAACGGATGATTTATTTGTCTTACAATTTAGTATTATACTTAGGACCAGTTGTTTCAAAAAAATTAAAAGTTCTATTTTTCATTTCAAATTTGACATGTCATCACGTCTTCCATCATTTCAAATACAAAATGGGTTGTTTCAACTCCAAATTAACGTTCGTTGTGTTTGTTCCCCGCCGAATCACAATTTTGACGACTGGGCATGCGCCTCCCATCAACGCTAACCGTTCGAACTCGGCTGATTAAATTTCACATCACATTTCCTTCAAATTTTCGTTGAAAGTTCTTCTGACGGAGGTTCAAACAACCCAATTTTTCGGTGAATGACGATTTGAAGGAAATTCATACGTGAAATTTTCCGAAACAACTGACCCTTAGTTGTAAATTAATGCTAATGGTTTGGTCGTTCAACCATCCAATTTGCAGAACAACTTGCAGGGCAGCGTGCTGGGATTCTGCAAATTGGTTCGTGAGTAGTGGGCAAAACCGCCAGCCGAATAATTATCATTCGCTTTGTAATAATTCGGTTGGCTGTTCAACATGTTGTCCTGCAAGCCGTTCTGCAAATCGGATGGTAAGTGGGGCCTATTATTATCGGTTAATTAGGTCAGGTTTATCAACATCTGATTATATTCACGTCTTTTTATAATGTTATCTGTTTAACAGACATCATTCTAAATTAAGAATCATACTATATCATCGTACCATGCAGTATAGTAGATACTCACAGTATCGCCCTGGTATAAGATCACCATTCAAAATAATAATTATTAGCCTGAAACACACATCCATATTGAAAAAACCTCCCGAGAAAAGATGCATGTCGCCGACGGGACTCAACCCCGCACCCCTTCGATTGCCTATCGAGAGCTCTACCATTAAGCTACTGCTACGGCTAATTTATTAAATTACTGGAATGAGAACTTTCATTGTAATCTGAAGAGCATTTTTTTGTAATTTGTTGTAATTCAATGTAAAAAGGTAAAACAAGTTTGTCCGAAACACCCATGAATTTGGCCCTTTTGGTACCGGAAGAAATCCAGCTATTCCTAAAAAAATAATATTTTTGAGATATGAATTCAAATAATATTGTGAAGCCAATTTTTAAAAAAAAGAGGAAAATTTAGCTCCCATTAAATATCAGATATAAAAAAGTCAATTTTTTTCTGAACAACGAATCTTCAGCCTTTTTGTAATTTTTTCATGTGGCAATCTTGATACTGTGTTAGCTGCGACACCAAGTGGCCGTTTTATATTTTATTAGCCAGTTTGCCTTGGAATCAGCGTATTGCCTGATCGATTCCGGTATGTCCCGAGACCGCGTAGAGTAATTTATTCCTAGAAAAAGCAATAAATTACAAAACGCACAATAAAAGTTATACCTGATAATGATGAATAATATGTGCGTCTTTTCGGTGTAAATCATCAGCTGTCCCTGAAGGATCAATATGATAAAACGCTATTCGTTTCATAATTAAGGCAACCCGACATTTGATCCCCCGACAGTTGACCCCCAAAAAATAATTAAAATTGTATTTTTTTTTTGCATTATTTACCAAAGTCAAAACTAAAATTGACTTAAAAAATACATTTTATAATAAGTTACTATGGTATTAGGTACAAGCAGTTTTTTCCTTGTAGCATTTGAATGAAAATATCTTTTATACTTACGTTATCGTCGGTATATCCTGTCCACACACCCCTTCGGGGACTCGTAGTTATATTTTGTGATCGTATTTTCCCTAAACCGACTATAGATTGCATATAAGTATGCCGGAGGACTAAAACTGCAAGTCTGTATGGAAATCAAATCCACACCATCCACAAACAGACACTCTCCTTTATATATTAGAAGAAGCAAACTAGTCGAAGTCTTCAGCGTTGTCCGGGCTTTTCACAGAGTTTTTTTCGAAATGTCATGTAGACAGTGACCTTATTCTTGTTTCGAAGGTCAAGTGCGCAAAATTTCATTAATCTCAGAATACAAATAATATAGATACCAGTCCGCCTGTCCGCCACAGATACTCTCCTTTATAATACAAATATAAACCAGAGAAGTGCTTCAGAAACGAACGGATTTTTTGTTTGGCAGCGACTTGCTTGTCAAAAACACTCCAACAATTGAATTCCTACAAACTTACCGAATAAAATATTCTCCACGATCTAAAGTTGAAATGAGCACCATCATCTAAAATCTGACATCTGACTGGGCTAGTAGCCTGGCTTAGGGTTAGTTGGTACGTTGTAAAGGGCTGGTAGCTTGTTAATCGCTAATGAGACCAGCCGGTTCTAGTTACGCCATCGGATCATCCCGTCACCTGTCACTCCTTTAGACAGCCCTAACCCTAACGGTACCTAGGTATTCCTCCTTACTCCTTCTGCTCGCCTGGTATAATCTGGTAGCGCTGCGCCATCTGACAGGCAGGGATATAAATCTATAAACCAGTTAGGCAGTTATTAGTATTTTATTATAAAATTATGATTCAGGTTACATTGATTAAATTATTTACCGCGGTATCGGTATGTGAGGTAAATGCGTGTTACAAATAATGCAAGGTTGATTGATGTAAGCGTATGGAATAAGTGAAGACCACAGGGGATAAATAAGGAATGTCAATTAAAATCAACAATTGAAGTAACAGTGCCATCTTTCACACTCCAAAATTGTTTTATGAACAACCATCGCTGTCAAAAACTATGGCGATTTGGTGCGAATGCGAATGTTCACAGTGCAAATGTGCGAATGCGAATGTTAAGGAATCACATAAAAAAAAACTTTAGTCAACATTAATCATCGTTTTAATAAAAAAATAAAAACAATAAATCAATTCTTATACAGTAAGTTATAATCGTAATTAAGCAATTTAATAATCGAAGTTCAAAAGAGGCATTTTATATTTCTGAAAAAGCAAAGCAGCCTTTTCTCCCATGAGGCGATTTCTAAGGGGCTCGTATATAAGACGGCTGCACTGAACAATTGTTCACTCGGAACTCTGGCCGGTGAAGCGTTCAGATATTGAGCCAGATCTGTCAATTTGTCGTATTTCAATTTAGTCTTCCACCAGTCCAAAGGGTTTTCATCAAGAGAGGCTCGTTTTTCTTTAAGATATGCCTTCAATTGAGCTTTGATTTCACAGCTTATAGTGTTTCCAGATTCTGCACCGTCGGAGTTTTCGGGCGAGTCACGACATGATTTACACACATTCGCATTCGTTAAACATTCTCATCGATTGTTGCGAATGCGAATGTCGATGCGAATGTTTAAAATGATGCGAATTATTCGCATATGCGAATGTTCGTAACATCCCTAGTCCGCAAGCAAATAGACAAAAATCAATAGTGATG
This sequence comes from Limnephilus auricula, assembly GCA_951813805.1. Taxonomy (NCBI): domain Eukaryota; kingdom Metazoa; phylum Arthropoda; class Insecta; order Trichoptera; family Limnephilidae; genus Limnephilus; species Limnephilus auricula. The sequence continues at coordinate 7,778,227 of OX638407.1, read as the reverse complement.
ATGGTGGGGAAAAAGCATTAAAAATACAGAATTTCAAACAGTAAATTCTGATTTATGCAAATTTGTCTTGACACTCCTTGAATTGACATTCCTGTTTTTCCGCTGTTATCTTCAAGTTGAAAGGGACCCCCAGTTGCTATGGATATGTAGAGCGAATGAACAGCAAAACAGTGTAAGGAGATTATATGACGCTAATGTGAATGGTAGAAGAAGTCGGGGGCGCCTGGGAAAGTTATATAGCACCACCAAGAGAATCAACAGAGAGCCGATTCATGTTAAGAGTCCGAATAACAATGGAGAACGAAGTAGAAGTAACTTTTAATCCTCTCTGTGTACCCACACGGAGAAAAATGTTATGCGAAAAAACGATAATTTTAATAGTAAGCACGGTTAAAAACGGGACTGAAGTTCTTACAAACAAATTAACAGTGTGTCAATGTTTATTGGCGGGAAAATATAAGAATAATTTGTTGGTATACGTACGAAATTACGTATACCAACAAATTATTCCTAGATGTTCCCGCCAATAAACATTGAAACCCTATTAATTTGTTCGTAAGAACTTTAGTCCCGTTTTGAACCGTTTTTACTATTAAATATGATCGTTTTTTCGAATAAAATTTTTCTCCGTGCACGCAGTGATAGTAAGTTATATTATGCGTTTTATGTAATGCTGAAATGTCTGTATTTTATATTTTGAAGCGAACCCAAAAATATGATATTAACTATTGGCTCACGGCCAATGTTTTTTGTGTTACAAAATTTCTTCAAAACTTATTTGCTTCACGTTTCAAAGAAGACATTCAAACTTGAAAAAGAGGAAAGTTTTTTATTTGTTATGTATCTATTGATCCGTGTTGTTCAACAATTTGAAAATACATTCCTATAGAAAAATACTTCGAGAAAAGAGACAATTATCAAAGATTTTATATATACTGTAAATTACAAAAATAGTAGTTTTGGGAGTCAAATAGTATTATTAAAGAATAGTTTCTGTTCATTAAGTTATGTTAGCAACAATTCACATTTATTACTCTAAAAGCTTTAATTTTAAAATGTTATCATTTATGTGTATTATTTATTTCCATATAATGTATCTCATCAAAACAACTATAGGCTTCTCACCCATAAGCCACGACCAAGATACCACACGGCAGAACAGATGTTATAAGACAGCATAGCATGACGAGAAGAATGGCGCTATTGAATACAATTTCATGTATAGTGGATATATTTAATTACTCTTTAAATATATACCCAAATGTTAATGTCAAAATAAGAAATCTTGTAAATGGATGAAGTAATCTGCCGTAGGTACACTCTTCTGTAATCCTTCCTTTTCCGTTTACTATTTCTCCTTTTCGTATTTTGTTACTGCTAATATGCAATTATGCACTTACACAATTAATTAGAAAATTTAATTACGAAGACACTCGTAGTTATTAATTATAATAATTATGAATGTTGACATCATAACAAGTCTTTTATCAAATTTTCTCTCCATAAAATATCGTTTGCTGACCGCAAATAATAATTATACACAACGAAATAACAAGGGACGCTTAGATGGTTTGGATATGTAGAGCGAATGAATGAAGAAAGGAGTGTCAAGAGAATATATGACGCAAATGTGCATGGTAGAAGAAGTCGAGGACGCCTGAGGAAGACATGGCAGATCAAGTGAATCAGATACTTGAGTCGGGCCATGTCAAGAGTCAGAATAATAGAAGAGCGTGTATGAGAAAATGTATGAAAGTGAATGAGGCAAGGAGTGTATGCCAAGACCGAGTTGGCTGGCGATCCGTCCTTTCTGCCTACCCCTGCGGAGAAACGGCGTGGTGGTTAGTTAGTAGAAATATCCAATAAATTTATTGCGTGTCGTTCCATATCTGCCTGCCCGAATCGTGGTCGATTTAAAAAATGTGTTTATTGTCTAATCATTTTTTGGAGTCGACTATATAACTCAATGGTCAGGTCAGGCTTTTGAGAAGTTTATCGACTTGTAACAAACATTTCGTGCAGTGAGCAGCTGCTAGTGATGCGTGCCCACTAGTGTGTTCTGTTTTATGTCTGACTTCTGGAATTAGTCCAGTGCCCACTCAGAACTTGAAGCATCAGAGATCATATCAGTCTACAGAATTCATCAATTATAATATGTTATTCCTCCATCACGAACTTTGTTTCCCGAAGTAGTACGGACAGTAAGTTTATGAAGAGTTTTGATCCTGTGGGCTATTTCTTTTACTAGTTTTATCCCTCTTACAACATGAGTCTCTTCAAGGTTTTTATTCGCTTCTTCCTCTCCTTAAAATGACTCTTAGCATACCTAGCATCCCCAAACATAAAAGCATTCTGCGTGAAGTTAAAATTGAAATAATGGTACGGAATCGTCATTAACCCACAAATTTGACATAAGATTTTGTCTGCTGTCATTCTGTGACTTCTGCAAATATGTTATGAATGCTTTATTTAGTTATCCTTACTAATTAAACTAAGTAAAATACTTTTGAATGTAATCTAAGTACCTACTTTCCTACTCACAGGTTCAATTTAAAGTTGTTTCAGCTTTGTATAACAACGCCCTTGGATTTCATAAAAATAGCCAAACATTATTATAAAGATTAAAACCTGCTTCGTACATCGTTTGTTACTTTGTTACATTGAGAAGATTTATCATTCATTAAGCCATATTATTAATAATCTTATCATAATATGTATAATATTATAACAACCGGTTTCCTAGACTACTTTCATTAATATATAAGACGCATAAAATACATCAACAGCATCCCGCTGGCGCTGCCTCAAATATGTAGGCGTAGATACTTCACATCGATACATTGTAACAACATTATATCCTTTTCTCGATTCGTAATGCATAATTATAGTCCTCGGTGTGTGTGGATAATTGCGATCCCATCGAGCTGTGAAACCGGTTGAAGTAACCCCAGCAATCGCCGACGTACACAACACACAAACTATACTCCGAGAAACAACCACTATATACAATACTCCATACATATATATTAGTATTAAAAATATACCAGGATCAAATAATGACTTTTCCAAGAACATGTGTTCGCTATTATGTCCTCTGCGCGCAAACTGTATATAAATAAACACCTTTTAACTTTAATCTCGAGTGACCTACCAGGTAAGTATGGTCCTGTACATGTTCATTAAAAAAAATTAAAATAAATAAAAAATACATGTACATTTACATTTTTGGGCAGCACCGCGCTAGTTGTTCAGATGCATTGTACATATAGTTTTGTATCGCTGATCAAAGAACCGGTGGATTTGCATCCATTGTTTTTTTTTTTTTTGGTAGGAAAGTACCTGGCTATTCAGATCTAGTCACTAAACACGGCTAAAGCCATTATTAAGCAACGTCTCAATTCTGAATGGTGGTCTTACACCAGGGCGATACTGACAGTATCTTCCACTCTGGAACGTGCCGCAAATGTAGTATATATTATTTTTATTAATTAATTGTGAAATAACACAAATTAATCAAATAAAATTTATTTGCGCACGCCGGGTTCGAACCCGCAACCTTCCGATTGGGAGTCAAGTGTTGTTACCACTCGACCACGGACGTTTTTTTAGCCATAGGTTTTTTATATTTGTCTAGTGTGTAGTTAGAAGTAAGATTGTAGAAATTATTGAAATTTGTACAGCGCCCTTGAGGTGATTTTTCACAAAAACGGCGCTATACAAGTCATCCAATTATTATTATTATTATATTGCAGTAAGTCCTGGTTCTCGAGTTCTGGCTTAGGTAGTTACCAAACCGGCAACTCGCTACTCGCTACCATTATCATACTGACCGCCATACAATGAGTTAGGTTATCTCCTCTCACTAAACTTCTGCAGCCCGTAAAACCGGTTTCCTTTACTAGACGATCTTTTTTATAACGATCGAGAAATTCATTACTAACAATAATAAATCTGGAGGCCAAACAGTTTTAACTATTCACGTAATAAAAAATATATGTTTTATCTTTGATCTTATGTGTTTTATAACCGGTTTTGTCTGGCCCGATGGCTTGAAACTTTTGAAGGACAGCCTGCAGCATAATTATTATTATTTAACAGGTGCGCCGGCATTTTATCTCGAAAGGTTCCATCGTGTTTCAGATTCTGTGTTATTATGTCATAAGGATTTTTCAGTCTGTTTCCTTGATATTTAAAGTGCAGATTACTGCTTGCCAACAGCGAATATCTTGTTTTTTTAACAGCTGAAGTAGGTACCTAGCGCCTAATTTTTATTCTTGTTGTAAAAGTTCTAGATATTATGTTTTGGTACCTTCAGTAGTTCTGGAAATTCACCAAAGCAATCAGACTTGCAATAGTTATATTATCTTCTATCCTTGCAATTAGTATACTCACTATTAAAAACCATTTTTCACACTTGAAAGCACTTTTAACACTTTGGTGAGTGTTCGTAATCAAATCTACTTACCAAGCCTTCTGAAATATCATTTAAAATCAGGATAGATCTTAATGCTTTCTACATAAAATGCTCATTTTCAGATTTGTTTTTTTGGGTGACCGGAAAGATCATTCAAATTGATAAACAAAAAGAAAACTAGATTAAATAGGTTACATCAGTAACTTAACTTTTATTGTCTTTTCAAAGGGGTGTTGAAATTCCACTTTGTTGAAATATCATGAAACCGTTGTTTCTGAATCTGTTCTCTTTTCTACATACTGACTTATGCCCTGACCAGCGAAACCGTCCTAGATTTATAAACCTTATTGATGACATAATAACTCTTCAAACAATTGGTGTAAATCGATTTCATAGATGTGGTAGCTAGGTACCTACCTCCCTCATAGACGAGCGCGGGAAGCGATCGTCTATGGTTGGAATAGAGAGTTCATTCTTCTACGAACCCAGTAAGCATCTAATAAATGTTACTCTGTATAATATTAATACGAGTATTATTACTAATTCCCGATCAATGGAAAGTACATTAAAACAGTATAAACACCAATATACTACAATGGCGACGAGGTATACGAACCCACGCGTCTCAAATATGCAATAGTACCTGCCTTCTGGACGGAAGGAGAAATACTCCTCCAATCACCCCTCAACCCAGAAGACAGGTGAAAACTTGAGTGGCAATCGGCCAACGTGGAAAATGCCCATCTCGTACAAGACCCCACTGAGAGCCAGCCTGGGTTCTCATTGCCTCGCAAACTTTGGTCCGCCATCAATAGGATAAGGTGCTCCCATAGCCGTTGTGCCCATATGATGCATAGATGGGGCCAAGAGTCGACGATGTGCGAATGCGGTGCGGTGCAGACCACCGTACATGTGGTCGACGAATGCCCGCTCCATTCATTCCCCGGCGGGATTGATGAGGTCCACAGGGCGACGCCTGAGGCCCTGGACTGGCTCGCAGACCTAAATGTCCCTCTCTGACCCCCCACCATACGAAAGAAGAAGAATAGTACCTGCTCAAAATGCACAATTTTTTCACTTTTTCAGTCACTAATTTCTAAGCAGTTTTGTTACCTTGATAGATCAAATTCTGAGAGTATCATAATATATGATATTGAACTCTAAATGACGCAAGGGTTCGGCAGTGAAAAAATTACCAGCGATCAAAGGCCGGCATTAACCGACTGCAAGATTTAATCACGATACGAAGTATTGTCTTGATTGGACACGAACTGTTGTTGCCTGGCGAGCGGGGGCGGAAGGTGATAAATCTACCGGTCCATACAATAATACCTCTTATACTTTATATACGCTGATATGCTAACGGAAACCTACGCAAGATGAAAACCCAGAGATGGTAACAGAGTGAGACCAGTCTGTTTTATTATGCATATAAATTATATGGCAGAATCTTGTAGTTATAAAATTGCTGCGATTGCTGCCATATCTTGCGTTGTAAGCAATTCCGGTTGATGGCGATGATCCGGATCATCCATTTTTTGTTTTTTTAATACCACACAAGACATCTACTGCCTGCAGCGAATGACAAGGCATGTGCAGTTAGATTTTTTTGTGAAGGAGAAGGATCGGTTGACAAATACGTCGTTTTCCCACATAAGCGTCGCGGTTTCATTCCTCTGCTAGTTCTTCATCATTGAATAAGCAACATTTTGTGCTTATAATGATGGTGTACTGATCGTACTTGTATCATCATTCATCATCATTCTTGTATCTTCTGTCTTTTTCGTTTTCAAACAAGACGCATGAGAAGAAAGAGCACGAACGTCGATGATGTCCCTACTAGCTCTCGCATGGACTAGTTTAGTAGGGGGTTTTCGTCTTGCTTTTCGTCGCTTGGGTATGTTTGTCTTTTTTTTAAAGAAAACATATTTAGACAAAGCTAAAATAGTTATACTCATTTAAAAATATACAATGAACGGTTCTATTCGGAACGGTTACCTCAAACCAGAGCCATATTGATAGTATATTCCACTTCAGAAAAGGTACCTTTACTATTTTTAGCAATGGTTTTTTGTTTATTTGATTATTTATATGAATTGTATAAGTTCTTGGATTTGAGATCTGTACGAAAAAATCATTTCGCCAGACCTCAGGTTCATGTTGTGAGTGAATGCGTTTTTTTTTTAATGCAACGCAGTTATTTTTTATTATTTTTTTTATTTATTTATTAATAAGAAAAAGATTTTACATACAGGTGATTACATTGTGCAAAGTTATACAATTATACATAATTATTCTACTACTCCATAAGTTGAGCTCTAAGAGCTCGTGGTTATTGGGTGGAGTATTTACAGCAAAAAATAACGTTCTAATTAAATTTGTAATCAATAATCAAAAACTTATAAGATAAATACAAACATTATTACATAGGTTTACAATTTAGAAAGAAATTTTTATTGAAAGACAACAATACATATATATTTTTTTTACATTGAATAGTGCAGATTAAACTAAGCGTAAACTAAGTGTAAATTAAGGTTACAATATAATATCATTATCCAATTTCAGGGACTTAATTTGTTTTTTATATTGTTCATATTTCAAAGTTTCGGTTATACTAATTTTGTTTTTGGACAATAATAAATTGTACCATTTCACACCTAAATACAGGTAGTGATGCTGAGCCGTGGTGGTTATTGTAAGTGTTATGTCAGCATTCTTTATGAACGTAAGAATTACATACTTATCTTGATTTATTTTATCATCTCTCAGAAATAAATAACAGTGTAAGTTGTATAAGTATTGAGTATGTACACAATAACGAATCTGGTTATTCTGCATTATGCGAGATAAAGTAATCTAAAAGTTCAGTTGGTCAAGTTGTGTTTACTCGTGTTGTTTCTTTACATAATATTCGATACAATCATAGGATATAACATATACATGTAGACATAACAAGTCAATAATATCTTTGTACAGAGTTTATCTAATAAATCAATAAATGCATTAAACTGTACTGTATACGTAGATTTACTAATCCCACGGTGAGCTAATGTTATTCTTGGGAATACCATCAGAGGCTCTAGCACACTCGCTCGATAACGATCGATAAGATAACTATCGGTAACTTCTCATCGTTCCCTAGGACAACTGCACATTGTTAACGTACAAACAACAGTTGATGTCGATTTAGTCATTGTGAACTGTGACTTATTCGTTGGCGATATATAGTCATGCTAGGGAACGATGAGAGGTTACCGATAGTTATCCTATCCATCGTTATCGAGCGACTGTGCTAGGGCCTCGGAGGTGTATAGTATGATATTTATTGCCAATATTATATTATTTATTATATCAATGATCTTAGGAGTGTTTTCCGTGTATTTTCCAGGATATTCCCGCGTTTCTCCATGTTTAATTTTACTATGATTCCTCGGGCACCGTCCATCTATACGGGTCTCGAAGAGACCCATGTTGTAGGAGGGAAGAAACACAAAGGCCGGCAAATCATAGAAACTACAAATTTTCGTATCGCGCGTTTGACGTGTATCCCGACTGCACTGATGGCGAGCAATCGATGACACTAGTTCCTCGGAGCATCTTCCATTGAAATTCTGGTAGAATAAAGTCAGCATTCTCTCTTGAAAATAGCTATTTCATGTCTGTATATTTTCTGCTTATACAGAGTATAAATAAAACATGTACCTACATTTTTTCATTGGTCAAATGCATTATTGTACTTTATATAGTTTTGTATCAGTGATCAAGGAACGCTGGATGCAATTTTTTAGCTTTAAGTTGTATAGTGGTTTGTCTAGCAGGTATTTAGAAGTAAGATTGTAGAAATATATTGTAAATGTGCACAGCGCCCTTGAGGTGATTTTTTCACAAGTACGGCGCTATACAAATCAACCAAATATTATTAGTATTGTTACTATTATCTACCAACAACCCTATCATGATGTGGCTCTTCTAGTATTGTGCGAAATTACAGCAACTGCAATGAATTCGTGTATCTGATTACATGAATATTTAAAATATCCCACAGATAGTTATCTCTTTAATGAAGACATAAAACCCCTGACGCGAAATACAGCTTTATATTCCCTGACCGATATAATCAGTAAACAGAACTTACTGCTTTGCAACGACGATAATTATTTTTAATAAGACAATCGTGCAATTAATATTTTTACATGATTCTTCTGCATAACTATTTAATTGCAAGTCATTACAACAAAAGTAAGTTTATTCATTACGATTCATTGTTGATTTTAAAAAAACTGCACATTTCTTATTTTATTTATACGGCTGTCATATCTTCTAGGTGCCTGTACACTAGGGTGTGTCGCTCTTCATAGAGAGAAAATAAAACGCCTTATTTTTAAACTCCTGGGTCTCAAAAGTTGCGTATGATCTGCAGCTATTTCTAAAACGTAAAAATAAATGCAATTGGTGTTGTTTACTAGCTAGCTAAAATGGTGTTTACTATTAGCTAGCTAAAATGGCCGGAACTTGAAAATAATTAGATTTCGTGATCCCGGAAAAAAATAAAACGAAGGGTCCATATTTTATATTTTGTAGCAAACTTCATTTTTATTCCATAACTGTAGTACAAAGAATGCAAAAAAAAAAATTTTTTGTAACATGTGATGTGTTTGTTAAAAATATAAAAAGGGAAAATAACACTTTTTCTGGATAAAATCAAGATACTTAAACAATAACTACAAATTTTTTAAACAAAATAAAACTAATAAAAAATAATGGATGCTCAAAATTTAATGATGACTTCTTATGACAACAGTAATTATTGTGAAAAATATACATATATATTACCATAATTTAAAAACACATATTTTAGGTTTTTTTTTTCTGATTTTCAATGCATTTTAGCGAACTAATAACCATTTAAAAAAAAAAAATTTATATGCAATTCTTATTTTCTTCGTGAGGCGTAACTTTTGAGACCGCAGGCGTTTCTGAAATTAAAAGTTGAAATAATTGACCCACCCTACTGTACACGGATGTTTAAAAAAAGTATCAAAAATATTTTTTAAGAAATATCTATGGGACACCCTTTTATACCTATGTTTCCAAAATTACACTGATTTTTTAATGGGGTTTTTGGGGTCCGTTACCAGCTGTTAAAATGTATGGGTTTGACCAAAAAATATAAAAATTTGGTATTTACAGCAAATTTTTACAAAATGTAATTTAACACAAAATCAATGAAATTATTATATGTTACACATTCGATTGTAGGCGCAATTTTTTTGTCACGAATGTAAATTCATTGGAGTTTAACCTAGGTATCTGTGACTTATTTGATTCTGCATGCGGTGACATTCGACCCTTTGGAATAACAAGATTCCATCTGTTGCTTTAACGTCATGCGATAATGAACTCTAAGGTAGCTTACCATAGATCCCATAATTGCGTGACATTTCCGCAACAGATGGAACCTTGTTATTCCAAAGGGTCGATGTGTCTGAAGCGTTGCAATCATTTCCCTAAACGTCGCGTAATTTCGAAACTTTGATCAATAGTAGCGACCTCTAAAATTCATTTAAATGAAAAATACAAGACATGTATATTTTTTGGCCATTCAAATCATTTATAAGGGTGCCGCGTTAAAAAAGGCGAATTTTTACATTTTTAATTTTTACATTTTACAGCCTAACATATACATATTGTAAAGATGGCAATATCCATTATGGGACGTGTTGGCCCCAAACAACAATCGCTAACATAATCCTCCCATACTTTAAAAACTTCTAAACAATGTCATAATGATTTTGACATTCAAGATATCTGCCCACTTAGCTTAAATAAATAATGCTTCTTTTTTGTTTCAAAGAAATATAATCTTCTCCTTGAATTCGGTTACAGCTTCCAATGTCCAAAATAATCTGGTGAATTATTTCAGTTTGTTTTTTGGCCAAAATGCTTTAAAACTTGGCTGTATCATACATACTCTTCTATTATTCTGACTCTTGACATTACCAGACTCAAGTATCTGATTCATTTGATCGTGCCACGTCTTTTTTGGGCGTCCTCGACTTCTTCTACATTCACATTCACGTCATAAATTCTCTTTACACTCCTTTCTTCATTCATTCGCTCAACATGACCAAACCATATAAGCGTCCCTTTCTTAATCTTACGTATTACACTCACATCAGCCTTGCATTCTTTTCGGATCTCCACATTCCTCACACGATCATACCTAGTTTTACCACAAATACACCTCAGGGATTTCATTTCTACAGCATTCAGTCTACTTTCATCCTTTCTCTGCTAGTCCCATGCTTCACTGCCTTCAAAAAATCAAATTGAAATTGACTGGTTTAAACGCCGTCAAAAGACGTTCAGTATACAAACTAGACAATGTTTTTTTTTAAAAAAAGCAAAACGTACAGACATAGAATTTTTTTTTATGTAGTTGGTAAAAAAAACATTGAAAATCAGACCACTTTTGGAGGAGAAAAGTGGGGAATACAAAACCTCGATTTTAGTTAGGTATTAGTAGCCCGAGGTGCGTTGTCCCTTTCGCTCAATATCTGGTGGAGTAAGAGCAACAGTGACAGCAACAATTTAGTAAAATCTATTTTTCATATTTCTCCACCACGGGTATCATCTTAATAACTATTTTAGGAATCAGTCGGGCACCTGCCTAATTTAAAAAAAAAACATATCCAATCCGAACCGGCGCCACTTTTGTAAAATTTCCGTCTGTGAGTTATTCCCAATGTGTCACATTCTATTAGTTTCCAAGTATCGGCAAAGAAAGTACATAAATCCTGCTCCACGTTGGGGTCGAATAGGACGGCGCGCAGTCTGGATGCGACGTTGCCGCGTGGCCTAGGTTCCTGCCTCGTGAAGGCCGCCCGAAGACCTTACAGCCGGCAACGTCGCCATAACGATGACGTGCCCGAACGCCGCACGCACACCGCTCAATTTATAAAAGGAATCTCATAAACACACATACTATCACACACACTTCGCTGTATGTTATCATTATCATTCACGCATACTATTACATACACATTGATGTATGTATTGTTATCATTATCATTCACGCACACTGTTACATACACATTGATGTATGTATTGTTATCATTATCATTCACGCACACTATAATACAACTTGTATATTTATCGTAATGGAATACTCACACACGTGTTGTATTGAATGTTGTTAAAATAAAGAACACAATAGAATTTTGTATATATCCACACCTAGCGATGTACCTATAAGGGGGTTTCTCACCATCCTACCAATAGCTTATCTACCCTAATAACGAATATTTTTAAAAATAAAAATAAAATACTCGCAGTGGTTAGAAAACTCGGCCAACTTATCCAATATATAGCCACTATTCATAGCTTCGAGTACCGAATTATAAACTCCAACTTAATAAATAAATAAACCGTAAATCGTAAATCGAAAATATTCGTTATTAGGGTAGATAAGCTATTGGGAGGATGGTGAGAAACCCCCTAAGTGATATATTTTTTTGTGTATTTTTTTCTTCGTTCATATGGCAACAGTGTTATTATTGCGGTCGGCAAATGTTATTACAGGTATATCTCAGGTTTTAGTGTCCACCTTGTGTGTTTTTTCGCTTTTAGACGTGCCTGGAATCTGTGTGAAGAAATTTACATACTAGGTAGGTAGATACCTATCTTCATCGGTCTACTCTCGTGTAAACGTGGCTTTTCTCCGCAGGGGTAGACGGAGAGAATGTTCGCCACACATTTCTATCTTGACACCGACTCGCTCACTCACGTGTCGATATAAAATTCAACATAGCCTAGGGTACAGCATGGATGCAGGCATTGAAAGTACGCGATGTAACTCCGCAACGTACCGACCCGTGTACGGGTGAACAATTGAATTACATATATGGAACGGAGCGCTCTCGTTATCACGCATTATTACTATACATGGTTTATACTTATTGATTCCTTATCGACCCGTTAGATTACGGCCTTAATCATTTTTTGTAATATTTCCGGATCTCTGCATTTGCAACACGTTTACAAGTTTTTACCACATATACGCCTCAGAGATCTCATTTCTACAGCATCCAGTCTACTTGATTACTCTGCCTCACTACTATATTTATATACATTGAATTGTTAAAATATTTCTTAGTTACGAAAGATAAAAAGGCTTATCGAGATATTGAAAGTAGGGTTAATGCAGGTAACTCCATTAATGGAGGACTAAATGTCGTTGGCACCAACAAAACACTGTCCTAAGAAGCCAAGCTAGCAGTCCACAATGGAGTGCTGGTACTTATCCTGGTGTATGGTAGTGAGGCGTGGAACTGGCAGAGGAACGATAAAAGAAGACTGAATGCTGTAGAAATGAAATCTCTACAGCATCGTGATGATCGTGTGAGAAATGTGAAGATCCGCAAAGAATGCAAATCTGATATTTTGACATGTAGAGCGAATGAACGAAGAAAGAAGACGCAATTTTGAATGGTAGAAGAAGTAGGTAACGCCTGAGGAAGACGTGGCATGATTAAATAAACCAGATTCTTAAATCAGTCAGGAGTTAGAATAATAGTAGAGTATGTATGAGACGATGTATGAATGTGAATGAGGCAAGGAGTGTATGCCAAAACCGAGTCCTTTGTCGGTCTGTCCTCTCTGCCTACCCCTGCGGGAAAACGACGTAATGATTAGTTAGTTTCTTTAGGTCATTCATATTATCATTATAAAGCAACGCGATGGAAAACATCAATTATTATCGCAATTATTAAAGGTCCTCAGTAATCTCCTCGCCGGATCAAACTGGTTTTGGTATAAAAATAGAAATAATTACCATTTTATACTTCAAGGGTAAAGCATTTTATAACGTGCTTGCAATTGCCGATGTAATTTGCCCATCCTAAGATTTTATCTCGAAAGTTCTGGCTGGGTTTAGTGATAGGTAGGTAGGCACTGTAGGCATCCCTCTCCTATACATCCATCCCCTCGTTGGCTCGATCTTTATGTAAAGTTATACCTATATAAAACAGATAAAGGGATAGGCAAATCGTAGGGGTGACATTGGCAGGAACTCGAATGACATCACAGTCTGATTTAAAAATCGATAATGCACCATTTTATTTCATGGCCGTGTATCTCTTCCATTACAATTTAATTTATTTACATTCTTTAGAATTGTGATAATATAAATGACGTTCGTTATAAGTTATAATTAGTATTGAGCAACAATAATGGATACTATGATGCAATAAATGTTTTACTTCTTGTTTTATTTTATGATACTTTAATGTAACTATGTTTTAAAGCTCCGTAGCTCATGCTGGAAAACACATTGAGAGCTGTGAAATTTCATTAATCTAGAAATTTCAGACAACACTTAAATGTACCTTTATTTTAATGCTCCTTAGCTTATGATGGCATATTGCGAGCTGATAAAAATAACGTTGGTCTAGAAATTGACAAATAAAGTTGTGGGATTTCATGACGCTAGAGTTCATTTTGTTTTTTTTTATATCTAATAAATAATTATTTGTTGGCGAGTCCCTTGTGTAACTCCGGTTCAATGACAGAATTTTGGATTTGAACTTGGATTTTCTTTGATTTTAAAAATTGGAACTGAGTGTGAGAACGATTCAAAGAAGCGATAAAATAGGTACCAAAATTATTTTATTAATTAATAATCCCATGTTGGAAATGTGTATTTCTTTTGTTTCAATTTACGACAGATATCGTGATTTTTATAGTTTGAAAGGACAATTTTATCGTCTTTTGAATGGCAAATGACTCTGAGACAAATATTTTCAGCTTTACAAAGCTTACAATAATAATATCCCATGATGTTTCATGGGATTGCGCTTGCTAGTAAGTTAATAATCCAAGGTTTTTATAGTAATTAGTGCACCTCAAAATTATGATATTTTTCTGAAGGGGTTTTTATTAGTTATTAGATTATTTTTTATTCAGTGAATTTAATTTGAGTTCTGAAACAGACCATTCATACTTACAATATCAAACCAATAATAATGTTTATTATCATTATCAGATTAATTCAACTCTTACGACTTGACTAACGACCTAGGGGCATACACGTTTTGAAGTCGGGGAGGTCGAATTACACGACGTACATTTGTGCCAAATTACCAGCAACTCACGCAGGAGATCGTAAATATATTCTCTTTGTGCTTTATTTGTTGTTTTTGTTATTTTTATGTCCTGACCCAGACATAGTGAACACTGAACACATGTGCGACGTGTGGATGCAGAACATTGGATGCAGCGCAGCAAGCTGCAACCGGATATGCATTATATCGTATACGTCAAACGCACACACATGTTGTTCATTTTATAATTATTTTAGTAGAACGATCTTTAACCCGTTGGTCGCATGCACCAGATTGTTCTATTTCGGTATTCATTATTTTGATTTTATTTTATTCCTTGTTTTACGACCCGGCTACGTCCCTGAGTTTACGATACGGTTTTTTCGAAATTTCCAAAAAATTAAAAATCACGAAACAAAGTTTTTGGTTTCTTATCTTATCAACTATATGTCGTTTAGCTGCTCCATTACCATATTGTTACGACAATGTTATGTTTACTTATTCGGTACTGGTACAAAAAAATATTGGCTCCAGACTAGGGAGAAATCGATAACTTTAAAATATCGGATGAACAGACTTAACTTCCGACGATTGTATATCGATATATCGAGCATGGTTTCACAATTGACAACCGAACCGATATTGACAGGGAGTAAATAAGGAATCGATATACGCTAGCAACACTGAAGGTATTTTCTATGTATTCACATTCCGAAACGCCAAACAATTACGTTAAACTATTTATAAAATTACAACGTTGAATTGAAATACTAACCTAAATATGCATTAGTCAGAATTTACTTTTTTTACAATAACTAGTTGACGTAATTAGTTGAGGTCTTTAGTCATATCTCATAACCACTTTTCATTTCTGAAAGTTCGAACGGAAGAAATTGATCGCTCTTTAGATGCATTTATTTAAATCTATGGATCGCGAATTCGACTTCTTTTAATTCTAAGAGCTTCGTTAGTCCAATCCGTCCATTGACAAATAACTGAAACTTATCTGATACTATGGAGGCCGTGCTAAAAATTATTAATCGTTGACGTGCTCGCAAATATTAATAACTGACAATAATTATATGGTGGATTTAATATCGTATTAATATAGGGTTTTATCGATCGTCCATGGACCTCATGTGGTGGTCTAAAGGCAAAGAGAACTGCTGACACATCGCCTTTTATATCTTCCAATTGCGTCGTACCTTTATTCCAAACATACATACTTTCACTTGTTATTCAAAAGAACTCCGGATGTTCATTGCACTAAACATTTCACGTGACAGCTGTTTTGCTTACGGTCAAAGGTTTCACTCATTTTAAATGTATTTTCCCCCATAATAACTACATAATTCCCCCCATTCTAAAACTAACTAACTAACTAACCATCACGCCGTTTCCCCGCAGGGGTAGGCAGAGAGGACGGACCGCCAAACAACTCTGTCTTGGCATACAATCCTCGCCTCATTCACATTCATACATCTTATCATACATGCTCTTCTATTATTCTGACTCTTGACATGGCCCGACTGTATACAGTATCTGATTCACTTGATCGTGCCATGTCTTCCTCGGGCGTCCTCGACTTCTTCTACCATTCACATTAGCATCATATATTCTCTTGACACTCCTTTCTTCATTCATTCGCTCTACATGTCCAAACCATCTAAGCGTCCCATTTTTAATCTTACTTATGACGCTCACATCGGCCTTGCGTTCTTTTCAGATCTAAAACTATAATCACATTTTATAATTTTTTGGTATGTGCAATTATTCACTGTCGTGAAAAATAATTATAGATCAATAAATATAATAATTATACAAAGATGAAATAAAATGCAGGAAGTAGTATACAGTTATTGATTGATTTGTTCATTATAAATAATATATAAGACGAAGATAACACTAATAATCTAAATTAAAATATGAAAATGAACAAAACGCAGAAAAATAAAAGATAGCGGGACGGGCGCTTTTACCAATTCAGCCATTGCCACCTATGATAAAACCGTCATATTTGTCAAACTTATATTTCAAATTTAAGAATTAAGAATATTATCTTGGACTATTTTTTTTTTCCATATTATCGGCAGCTACATTTTTCATTGGAAACAAGTGTTCAAAGAACGTGTTTGTTACCTAGATAGTGTCTCGGACAAATATATCCGATTTTATCTATATGGAACACCTATTATTTTATTTTATTTTTTTTTTTTTTTTAAAAGAAAGACAAACATTCCCGGGTTACGAATAACCCAACAACATTTGAAAATCTCCTACTACCACCACACTAAGCGGAAGATGTTGCTTGTGTTGTGGTGGAGGACTTAGCCAGCCGAGGAATCGAACACGGAACGCCTGGGTGGGACCCAAACGCGATGCCCACTGAACCACTGACCGGTAATTGTTGTACAAATAGTGTTTTTATAATAAAAATTGAATATATTATCTCTTAAAATAACAGAATCACGCTTGCGACAACTGCATACAAATGAATATTCCATCACTTTAGCGTTATGAATCAGATATTGCAATCAAGGTTGTAGACCCCTCGCAATCCTCGCACAGTAAATATCCTGCATGTACATATAAGTATATAATATGCACTCGGTGTGTTTACAGTTGGGTCTCATCTGACAGATGTCAAGTTGACAGATGACAGATGTCAGTGTCACATGGCGGGCGGCTCGTCTCGCCGAGGCCCGCCAATGTCACTCCGGTCACCGGCCGTTATTTTAAATTTTTTTTTTTTCTCCGCCTTGGCAAGATGAATAATTAACTTTTGTCTGGGTGAAGATCGCTAGCTAGATATAATATACTGTATTTTCTTCGTGGTTCACAATGACCAAGTCATGATATTAGGTTTTTGGCCCCGACATTAAACCCTTAGACCTTGTATCCGAAAACTAAAAACTGTTTTTGAAAGATGAATAAATTTTATAATTCAAAATAAACATATAGTTTTTAAATATATTTTTTACATGCAAACATAAAAAAAGTTTTAAAAATGGTTTACTTTACGTTTTTTCTAACTAAAATTACTATAATGATAACGAAAAAAATAAAAACACATATTTTATTGGACAAATGTTATTATCACCTCACATTTTTGTCGTTTCATAAAAAAACATTTTACTCAATTGGTATCGGAAACTTTGGTTTCAAAAAATGCATATTAAAAAAATTCTATGGTTACATTGTAGAGTTTAATATAAAGCGTGGTATTTTCTCTTTCTAATACCGTTTAGATTATATTTCTCACCATGACAATAAGGGAGATACAACGATTTATATGAGACCAAATTTATTGAGAAAATGACAGATAACCTATGTTGTGTTCAAAAAAAATTTACTAGGACAAAATATTCATGAGTAATACGACATTATATAACAAGACTTACTAATGAAGACTAGAATATATATTAGTAGAATTAGATTTCCGATATAATGATAACATTTTACTATATTACACTCAGCGAGTGTTAAAAATCAAATGGAAAGCACAAATATTAACAAAGAGTAAGAAAATATTTAAAGACATTATGTGTATGGTTTTCATCAAAAACTAAGGACATTAAGGAGGGTATTACCAGAGAATACCTGAAATTAGTCCTTTTTAAATCAATTTCTAGACGTATTGACTCTTTTTTACAAAAAAAAAACATAAATTGATTTTGAAAGATTGTAGAAAATCTGTAGATTGAAGAACACAAGAAATGCAAGGTGGGGCGTGTTGATCCAAATGTCTGACCATGCATATTTCATAATAATAAAACACATATGCCGAACTGTGTTTTATTATTATGAAATTTTCATTTCATTCCAATGGGATGGCAGTATACGATGTGAGACAAGTGTAAGAGAGGCAGAGCGCGTGCTAAATGGTCTAGAACCAAAATATAGCAAGTCAGTGGAGATATTGGTTTCCATTCAAATTTACACTATCTATTATCGATCATTTTCCTTCTTATTTAATAAGACTGAAGTATTTCAAAGGATATGTGCAGTTCATATCAAATTGTGATAATATTGATAACGTTACAGTTTTCATTGATTTCACAATCAAGTGAATCAGATACTTGAGTCAGAAAAAAAGAAGAGTATGCATGAGACGATGATGAATGTGAATAAGGCAAAGAGTATGTGCCAAGACCGAGTTGTTTAGCGGTCCATCCTCTCTGCCTACCCCTGCGGGGAAACGGCGTGATGGTTAGTTAGTTACTATTTCAACTAAAATGAAAGTGATCGCCTTCTACATCAATTTTTTTTACAATAGCCCCACACTGGAGGCACTGAAGAATTTTCCGAAAACTCTAGTTATTTCAAATACCCATTTTTTTTTTACTTTGAGTCCAAATCAAATTCGGATTGACGAATTGAAATAAGCTACCTAGTACCGTGAATTCGCAACCAAATAAAACATTCTATAAAATTAATATTAATTGTGTGCATAGTATTAATTAATGAAAATTATCAACCAAAACTAATGAATGTATATCCGCAAACTGTAAAATTCACCCGCCATAAACAGGGTCTCCTAGCATGGAGGATGAAATATCACAATAAACTATATGTAGGTACTGAAATATCACAATAAAATAGATAAATAAAATATATCCTATATGAATTTTTATACGAAGTAATCAGGGATTTTTGGAGGGCCGGGCGAAAATCTTTGGCGGGCCGTATGTTGGTGACCACTGGGGTGGACAGTTGATTTTATCGTGCTTATTATTCCCTTTACTTCTGAATTGTGCATTTCACGTGCCATGTCTTTCTTGTCCGTACATTCGTAATTCCGTCATCGTTTATTTTGTGTGTTCGTTATTAATTATTAATTTGTAATTAATAGTATCTCTCTGTCGTAATATTTATTATCTCTTGCTCGTGTATACATATTATATTTATATTAAATACAAAGCATTATTTATTGGCACTGACGCAGTGCCAGTATCTTTATGCCAAGTTTTTAATTTTATTCATATATTAACAATAGCACAATGTATTTGTAATAATAAACTAATGTGTTATTTGATCTAACGCCTTCCTCGTATCTCCTAAAACTTCTGTTCTATTCTTAGTATAACTAAAAAAATACTCCATGCAATTTTCTTTATTGTAGGAGGTAGATACGTATGGTTATTATTCGTTTAATGTAAAATATCTGAAATTGATAAAATCGTATTTACATGTGGATTTGAATGTACATAATTCCCTTTTATGCTCCGGAATCGAATTTCAGATAGAATTCCTTCAATTCGATAACGAATCAGCTTTCGAATTCGTGGAAGTTAGAATTATTATTGTTTTGTGGCGAAATTTTCATCGAATATTCTTTTTGTGGTTGTAGACCATTTTCCTACTATTATTACCTGCGTTATTAGTGTTTTGTTGAAGTATAAAAATGCTGCTAAATTGAGTAATTTGTTGTATTTTTTTATTATTATCAGCTTAAATTTTGAATAGCTGGGTAAGGTACCCAAATTTATAAGTTTAGTACTTAACAATAATTTATTTTTTATTGTGAATACCGCACAAATGCTCTCGACTACCCGAAGTCAGTATGAGTATGGCATCCCCAATTGAGGTATATTGTTAAGGGGATACCCGGCGGTGATTTTTCCATACAAACGTATTCCCTATTTATCTCTCTGGATTTTAACCCTAGAGAAAATATTGTTTTTACATAAAAAATAGATATCAACTACTAGCGTGTCGGTACTTGTTTTTTTTATGAGTTACTTTTTATATTATGAACTTCCAAAAATCAATAAAATTGACTGGTTTAAACGCCGTCAAAAGACGTTCAGTATACAAACTAGACAATGTTTAAAAAAAACGTACAGATATAGAATAGTTTTTTTCTTATGTAGGTGATAAAAAAAATTAAAATCAGTCCACTTTTGGAGGAGAAAAGTAGGGAATACAAAACCTCGATTTTAGTTAGGTATTAGTAGCCCGAGGTGCATTGTCCCTTTCGCTCAATATCCGGTGGAGTAAGAGCAACAGTGACAGCAACAATTTAGTAAAATTTTTCAAATTTCTCCACCACCCGGGTATTATCTTAAGCGAAGGAAGGGGGATTACCTGGCCATTCAGACATGGTCACCAAAACGACAACGATGCATTTGTAGTATTTTGTATTCCCTTAATATTTCCTTTTGTAAAAAGTTGAGGGAGAAGCTATTTTTAGATTTTAATTTTTGAGGATGCGGCCAAAGTATTCAATTTTCCCTGAGAGTTTATTATCGTGCTGTCTGCAACGCATAACACTCCCTCGTTAGTCATCCATAATATATACTCTATGCATCCTTCTCCATAATCCTCAAATATGTCTTGCATGTCATTTTGTCTTTTTTTTTTAATAAGCCATATTATCTTCATCACGAAGTGGTTTTATTCAAAGTGACCTATTTCCCTATTATTTTGTTCCTTTTGTGTAATTGATTAATCTACAGTAAATATAAAATGTCAGGGACATAGTATTCTGCAAATCACGATCGATACATTTTCAGGCACTGCCATTTAATAAATTATAAATAATCCTCTACCTACCTGCGTTACTTTGCTAAATTTTCTATTATAATTCAGAACCGCTTGGATGGATGAATCGTCAATATTTGTACTATGTAAGAAATCAATCAAACTGAACTTAAAAGGAAAAGTAGAGTCAATATTCAACTTGTATAATAAATAATGAAACGTTTCTTGTATTCTCCCAATCTGGTGACGTAACTCTTTAAATATGCAGGTTGAAATTGGTTCTGCCGCTCGTGCCAAGGGTCCTACCTTCTACCTTCGATTGGACCCGTCTGCCCACGACCGACCGGCATAAATTATAACTAAGTGGGAATTCAGAAATTACCCCTCAGGAATCTCAGACTATCCGTCTGGGAATACACCCATTTTGATATACGGACATTCCTTCTGCTCAATCGCGTTTTTTTTCTTTAAAAAAATATCTATTACGTTTCCATCACGCTTTAGAATAGTAATATTGTAGAGTCTAAAATGTGACCGAGTTATTTTATTTTGCGTTGTCCGTTCCACTAGCGTGACGATGTCTCGTATATTTTTTTTGTCTCAAGTGCGTAAAGTCGTCTCGAATCCAATTTGTTTGTGAAGGTTTTTAATTTCAATCATTTTTTGGGTGGATCTTGCTTGATACATTCTACAGTTGCTTTTTGTCAACTTTCGTCTTGATACGGTTATGTACCTATCTATTTTCATTCTACTTTCATTTGGTAATACTAAAACCAGGCTTATTTATGCAGCATTGTATTCAAGAGCTCTTAAATTAGCTCTTAAAACTATGAAGAAGTTTTTTTTAAATTTATTTATATGAATTCCAACTGTCCGAAGCCAGTGAAATTATGGCGTCCTTAATTGGGGTATGTTGTAAGGCCGAATGAAGTGAGGAGGTTAAAGAGATGGGAAGATGAAGGTTGGGAAGTTTCTAGTTATCCAGATTTGGTCATCAATCAGGATTACTGCCATTTGAAACAACATTTCGATTTTGAATGGTGGTCTTTCTGAAGGCGTATTTCCATTTTTAGATCAACAAAAATTATATTATTGATGTTTAGACATTTGTCGTTATAGATATGGTTTAGAGTTTGTTCTATGCACGATTAAAATAATTTTTAACAGACGTTACATTTGCACGATGATAAAAAAAGAAAATGTATTTTTTATTATTGATTTTTTCAATTCTCTTATCCCATAGGTACATGAATACGACTTTCTGAAGATACTGGTTCTATTTATGAATACGATTTTCTGAAGATACTGGTTCTATTTATGAATACGACTTTCTGAAGATACTGGTTCTATTTATGACTACGACTTTCTGAAGATACTGGTTCTATTTACGAATACGACTTTCTGCAGATACTGGTTCTATTTACGAATACGACTTTCTGAAGACTCGAGTTCTATTTATGAATACGACTTTCTGAAGAAACGAGTTCTATTTACGAATACAACTTTCTGAAGATACAAGTTTTCAGTTTCGCTCTGAATTCTGTTTGCTTTAAAATCTTATTTCAAACACAATTACTGTTTGTCAGCATTTCCTAAGAGTTGACTTCCAAACATCCAAGCTTCAGGCAACAAATCTGTAAGTCATTCTGCAATTCTTTTGTATTTGGAGAATGAATGCAGGTATTCCATGAAAAGTCTGCTCCAATGGCTTGCACCGTGATCCCGCAGGTGAAACAATGATATGTTTTTTCTGAACAAGAATCCCAGGTACCTCTGATGTTTCCCGTCTTTTGAACTCCTTTTCGTAAACCGGACTGCGGAAACTGGTATCCCCGAGCCTAGTTTTTCTGAAAGAACGGACAGATTGAATAATGCGTCAATAAATTCACTGGAAGTAGATTTTTTTCCTTTTTTGATTTCGTCCGTGTTTCAATTAATTTTTTTTGCAATATTTTTTTTCTTAGTGTGTCATATCTTGATAGTCAACTATATATCAAAGCTTCGTAATTCTCGATAAATTTAGTTGTATTGACGCTAATTTCATGGTAATAGAGAATTTTGACAATTTTATACCTCGAGTTTTTTTTTTGTTTTTCCTCTTAATAGGAAGGATAACGTACATATATTAATAAATAAACAAATACTATCCGATATATAGCCAACAACTCAACAAAGTGAAATTTCAGCACCCTTTTAAAAAGCCTTTAAAAGTGATGTTTTTTTTTAAATAGCTTAAAAAGTAACCTATAAGACCAGGAATTTTTTTCATCACTTTTAATGCACTTTCAAAGGAGTGATGAAGTTGTAAGTTGTTGAGTTATAAGGTCAACCCACTATTCATAGGTTCAAGTATCGAATAGTAAACTCAGACTTTATAAATGAATAAATCTAAAATTAAATTAAAATATACATTAACCTATGGATAAAATCAAGAGGATGGTGAAATACCCCCTCAAACGTGATCTGTTATTCATGTACCTGGTACCTATTCCATATCTTTCAATTATATAAGTTATTAAATAAGTTTTTTTAAGATATCTTTTGTAAAATGATATTTCCGTCTTTTGGCATAATTTTCTTCCTCATAAATGAACGTTCCTCCCTTTTCTCCACGAACCAGATCCTACAGAAGTCCAATAATAATTACCTTAATAGAGTTGTTGAGGCCAATAGAAATAGTTTAGCCTGCGAAGAAAGAATAATCTTTTGGAATGATGCCGTTTACCTCCCGAGGCATTGAAATCGTCCGGAGAAACTAGTCTTACCCGTTCCTCGTGTGGTGGGCTTGCGACGATGCATCGACTGCAGTAGGGGGAGTACCTACCAACACCAGAACCAGAACCAGCCCCGGTTTCTTGTTTCTTCTAGGACACTCTTGTGTTATTTGTATTCAACGGAGCGGCATTTGGCTGCAATGGCGATATGTAGTCAAACCGGTGTTTTACTTGTACCTGGGGTTCCTGTACAGCAGTGTTTTTAAAACTTATTTGACCAACGCCACCTTTTATATTCGGCATACCTTTCTTCTGTTCCCCCATTCATAAAAACAGCAATGTCTTTGCTTTTTGTATTGTTGCCATTTGAATTTGAATAGAGACTGGACAACCTAGGTGTATTGTTATTTCCTTCCATCCTGCTTCTCGTATACAAGACGTCAGTCGCACGTTCAAAAACTAACGCCTTTTTACTAATTTGACGAACAAAATTTCTTACAAAATTTGAACAATTCATCAAATTTCGAGGTTAATTTGCGAATTTTGTGAAAGTTCTATTCAAGCTCTTTTATTATAAGTAATACTAATAAAAAAACTTGAATAGAACTTTTTCAGAACTTGAAAATTAACATCAAATGTTCAAATTTTGTGAAACAACTGCATTGTATCAGTAAAGAAAACAATAATTAGTTACTATGGATCGTAATCAACGTATCTGGTTTGCGCCTGCGCAGTTATTTACTCCATATCTCTTCCGCACATCACAACCAATAAGCGCTTTTACTATTACCGTGACGACCCGCGGAAAAGGCACGGCTACGTTAATGGCTCGCGTCATATAATTTATTTAATACCTAAGTGTGAGGGTAAGGCAAGAAAAGTAATCATTTTCTTGCTTCTCTTTCACTCGTCTTAAAGAAATGAGGTGGCGCGAGCCATTACCGTCGCCGTAATAATAAAATCGCTCATTAATATCATCCATGGTCCTGCCGCTGAGAGCTCCGTTGTATTGTCGTTGTTATTCTCTTATATGCGTCCTTTATGCGATGGATGAAGGAGGGAGATGAGGTGGCTGTTCAGACCTGGTCAAACACGATTAAAGATGTTTCACCAGGGCGATACTGACAGTATTTACCTCTATAGAACCCGACATGCGTTTCTATTCTACTTAAATAAATAAATTGTTTCTCCCTGCGTGTCCTTTCCCATTCGTCCCCGTTCCCCTTCCGCCTCCTCTTCCCCTCCCGCGTTCCCTTTTCACCTTCCCCGCATCCCCCTTCCCCATAAAATACAACAATTTTTGCAACGACTCGCGTGACATTACTTTCATTTTTTAATGCAAATTTATTATGCCAGAGCTCACCATTATATATATAGAAATATTCACGGGCATGTTCACAACAATTAAAAAAAATAATAGCAATCGGATAAAATTTTAATCGCAATCGTATGAATAGTAAAGGAAATAATTTCATAACGCAAGAGCTCATTGTCCTATAACCATCCCGAGTATGCGCACACCACCCGCAAGTTTCATCGCAATCGGAAGAACGCTATGGTCGTGCATAACATATAAACACGCAAACAAGCAAACAAACAAACATTATTTTTTTATATATTAGATTTGTGATTCTTGCGACAGTGTATCTAATAACGTAATCCTTTTATTTCCATCCCTTCTCCCTTTCTGCCCTTCAATGCCAATGAATCTGGATACACAGGCATCTGGAGAGCGATTTCTTCTATGAGTACTTTGGGAATCACTGCTTTTCATTATGCTGTTTTTATAGTTGCATTGAATGTGGGGTGATCTCGTTTAGACCTCCACCCCACTTTTATATATTATATTATTATGTTGCAGTCCGCAATGCTGTGAATTATTGTAAAAACTTAAGAACCATAACTCGTATGCTTCTTAGGTTTTTTTTTTGCTAGAGATGCCGTTTTGTCGTTTGTCGCAAAGGGAATCTTGCAATAATTATAATTTATTTCTTGCCTATAAACTTGTCTTCACAATTTAATAAGTAATAAGCATTGATGTACAAATACTGAAGTAATTATTAATTGTTATTATTATTATTAACATTCTCATTAAAGAAGTCTTACAACACAAGAAATGTGATAATATAATTGTCGGCAGCTAAAATAGCTAGGTACTCATCCTATGAATTATTTTCTTGGAATAGCATAGACGTGTTTAATCTTGAATTTGAGTCGAAAAACCATACAATATCCATTCGAAATTCATCCTTCTATTTGGAAAGCAGTAAGGCGCTCCGCTGACGAGGCAACTGAAAACCAACTAAAACCGGCTGTTTTCTCTGTCTTGATTGGTCAAAAAGCTTGTTTAACCATAGACGAAGATCAATCAGCTGACAGCTGGCAACTAGCAACGGCCGGCCACGGCAATCAGCAGTGAGAGTCGCGAGTCACCGCTTGCGTTACCATTGACAACGGGTTTTGAGTGATTATGTGGTGTGCGGGCCGTCACTTTGTGATACAAAGAAAGTTGCCAGTTTACAGTTTTCAGTTGCCTCAGTGAGCGGGTCGCCTTAATTTTATCGACCAATGAAACTATTTTTAGCTTGTAGCTTAATTTCCGTCATATAATTTAGGTTTAGAATATAACACTTGCCTTTCGTACAAATTTGAATGGAAACAAATGTGTCACTTGCTTAAAATTGTATATCGCCATCCCATTAGAAATTCGTAACTTTGTGAAACACAGTTTTGTATGGAATTATAGGCCGAAACTAGACCTATAATTGGATCACGGAACACGCCCACAAAACTTCTTGTGTTGTACTTTATTCTGTGACACCTAAAATATCCAGTTGACTGTCAAGATATAAAACAAGCCACACCAATGTTCAATGTGAAAATATATCATAAAAAATCCTAAAATAGGACAAAAATACGGGTAAAACAACTACGAGTACGAGTACCGAGTAATTAAAATCACATTAAAATTTAATACTTTAATTAATAACAATTTGGGAGGCGGGTGTGGGTAACGCCGCCCCGGCAACCATTTATTGGGTAAGCAACATCCCTGCCATAGGTCCGCCCTTAATGGTTCGCTACGTTTGGTGACTTAGCATGGGTGCCCGGTTTCGTGGGGGCATGGTTTTGTCCAGGTCTGCGTGTCGGATGCTTCCGCCCACCAACTGCGTGGCAGGCCGGATCGACAGTGACTGTTTGAAGGAGAAGTTATTATCTAATCAATGAAATACTTGCTTTTTGTTCCAAGAAAAAGATCTTGGCCCTTTTCTTCCCATAGGCAAACTTCGCACATTATTTCACCTAACATTTAAAATGTGTACCTATTTCGTTCCGGCTCCACATATTGCTGCTACAAGGTCTATCGTAACATTTGATTCTTCGTTTATCTTAGATTCCTGTCTGTCATTAGCGCTTCTCGTCCGGAAGTGGCGTTTTGTCCTACACGGTTTCTCCAGACCGGAAGCCGGTCACTGGGCCGAACTTCCGGTAAATCCCCGCCCTCTCCCACCCGCCAACCCTTTCCTTTCCCTATTCTACCAACACTAGCCCAACCCGTTTTTACTACATTTTCTACTTAAAATCGGCAAATAATTCACATTCCGAGCTAATTTTAATATGCACTTACCTCAGTAGCAATGAAAATAATTATTCTATTTTATGCTCCAGTGCTATTAACTTGTTGTTGAAATTGTTGTGTGTTTTGGATTTATCATGCATTCTGATTTTCAACGATAACAAATTGCGGAAATCATCAAAACAAAGTAAAAATGCAACTAGGTAGGTATCAACCTACGACGGTTTTTTTTAATGTTAAATATCAGTGATTAACCTAAAAACTTCTAACTTATAATTAGAAACATGTGGCTAAACTGGCTAATTAATTAATACTATCTAAAAATAACAATAATAGATATATTAAATGAAAACAAGTCACATTCATATAAACCGCCTATTTAATGTTTCGGAACCATTGGTTTCTTTGTCAGGATAAAATGAAAATGAACAAAATTAAGTATTATGCTCCTGCTTATTTATATTCTCTTAACTGGAAATTTAAGTTTTTTATTTTTATTTTTATTTTTGGTTTTATTTTTATTTTATTTTTATTTTTATAACGTATGTAAGCTTTTGATGGTAGTGTAACAAATAATAAAATCAAAATAAGAAGGTATGTAAGTATTTATTATATATATTTACTTTTTGCTTTCTTACACATAACTTTTTAACACATATCTCTTTTAATACATATCTATATTAATACATATTTTTAATGCATATCTCTTATGATTGATATCCTTTTTAAATATATATTCTTATTATGTTATTTACCCGCCTCGGAACAGACTTTGTCTAGTGAGGCAGGTAAAGGAACTAAAAATTGTAAACCATTTAATTTATATTAAATAAAAGCCCGGGTTGCCGGCACTGAAACTGAACTGAAACTGAATTAAGTTATTTTTGTTAATTTTCATTTTATCCTGACGAAGCAACCATTGGTTTCGAAACATATTGTTAATTATGATTAAATAATCAACCATTGGTTTCGAAACATATTGTTAATTTTGATTAAATAATCAACCATTGGTTTCGAAACATATTGTTAATTTTGATTAAATAATCAACCATTGGTTTCGAAACATATTGTTAATTTTGATTAAATAATCAACCATTGGTTTCGAAACATATTGTTAATTTTGATTAAATAATCAACCATTGGTTTCGAAACATATTGTTAATTTTGATTAAATAATCAACCATTGGTTTCGAAACATATTGTTAATTTTGATTAAATAATCAACCATTGGTTTCGAAACATATTGTTAATTTTGATTAAATAAGTGGTTTGTACAAAGTGAGGTTTTCATTTAATTAAAATGTCTCCACAAAGTGAATTTGCGATTATTGAAGGACTAAAATATGTATTTAAAATGTTAAAATGTCATTTATAAAAACAAGAAGTGCCTACTAGACGTCTTTTGTGATCCAATTATGGGCCCAATAGGTAAACGGAGAAAAATGTTATTCTAAAATACGATCATTTTATTCGTAAATCGGTTAAAAACAGGACTGAAGTTCTTACGAACAAATTAACAGGTTTCAATGTTTATTGTTGGGAAAATGTATCAATAAATTATTATTATTAATTATTAGAACAAATTTCGTACATATACATTGTTGGTGCAACGTATTTTTTCGTTGTATCGTCATGTTGTATTATCAGGGCAACTAGATAAAACATTTCTAAACGAATATTTTATAAAGATGGCCTGATAAATTATCGTGAGTGTCAAAATCGATTTTTTTCCGTGTAGCTGTATTTCCATAAAAAAAACTGTGTTTCGCCATGATTACGAAATGCAAATGCAATATACAATTTGATGCATATGTAAGAGAGACAGATCCGTGCTAAATGGCCTGTAACCAGAAAGTACTAAGTCAGTGGAGCATTTTTTTTTTACATTAACTCCCCACACAAGCTCCATTGTGAGGAAAACAATTTCCCTCAGGCCCTATGTCATCTTCGAAGATGCTGTGTGGAGGGTATTTATTTCCATTCAATTTTGAAGGATGTCACCTCTTACTCTAGTTTTATGTTCTTTATTCTATGATGTTACTGATCTTACAGCCAGATTCTCTTTTTCACAATATATTTAACAATTCGTATACCTACTTGGTTCGTTATTTCGTAGTGTATTTAATTAAGATAACGTATCAAATATGACTTATTAGTCAGTTTTTTTTCTTCCCATTGAACATTATTTACGAATTTTGGACATTTATCTAATATTTGTACTTTCTTTTTGTTTCAGGTAAGACCCAAGTCTTGAACAATTTCCTATCGCAGTGTCTTTACAAGGAGTTAAGTGTCAAAAACACTCTGGATACTGGTATGAATTAATTCCCACCCTTACAAATATACACGTTGTTCGGAAATTCGTAGTACAAGCGGGAAACTAGGTATCTATATTGCGTAGAGAACCGAAAACTTTTTTGTCTGATATTTTAAAGTACACACAGCTAATGTAATTGATTTTTTTTTACATTTGAACTAAAAAATTCCAGTTTTGGGCTCAATTTACTCTAAAACTACTTTACTCAAATCAAACGAGTTATCAACTCCAAATGTTATGTAGATTTGCTTTCCGCATGCACGACGAGTTTCCGGACACTGTGTATAAAATGTTATAAAACTGCTTTGCTCTGTTCCGTTAATTTTTATCCCAGCAGAGGAGTGTAAGTACACGGAGAAAAATATTATTCCAAAATACAATAATTTTTTTCGTAAAAACGGTTAAAATGGGACTGAAGTTCTTACGAACAAATTAACAGTGTTTCTATGTTTATTGGCGGGAACATGTAAGAATAAACATTGAAACACTGTTAATTTGTTCGTAAGAACTTCAGTCCCATTTTTAACCGTTGTTACGAATAAAATGATCGTATTTTAGAATAACAGTTTTCTCCGTGTGTCATTCTTTTTAATTAACCCTTTCTTCATCGCTTCGATAAGGTACATCAGAGTGTATATAGTGTATCTACCTTAAAAATACCTTACGAAATTAAGAAATTTAAAAAAATAAATTGTTTTTGGGTCATTCCATCATTATTTTTACAGTGTGTATATCTTAGAATGTGTATACAATATGTACACAAATTATGGATGATTTGGGTAAATATTCAACTTCTAATAAATGCGTTACATGTCGGCCCTAACCTAAATAAACAGAATACATATCATTATAATTAATTAAATTCCTACAAAGTTGTGTTAGGTCATATTTCATACTCAGGAATAATTATATTATTACAACCTTTTTAGTTACGTTCAACGCACCGTGAAAATGATTATTTAAGTATTTTGATTTTGACCAAAAATTATTATCTTCATAAAATGTTATCTTTAAATATGCACTAAAACAGATTAAATCCATTTTTTAATTATCTTTTGAAATTTATAAATAAAATAATAATTTTTTTCAGAATTATTGCGATTTACATGTTATTTAAAATTGTTTAACACAATAGTGTAGAGAACTTTTTTTATTCCGATGCATTTAATTATTTTGTGAACACCGCACAAGAGTCTTCACTACCCCTTTGGGTATGTTGTGAGATTGAAGGGAGGAGGATTGGAAAGAGGTGGCGAAAAGGAAATTCGAAAAGTTTCTGGATATTCACATCTAGCCATGCAGGCCTCGGGCATTTTTTGTCAGAAGGTCAAAATATTTCCAACTTGAGAGAAAATCCAAATAAATGAAATAATTATGAACGTATCCGAAAACTACAAACTGTTTTTAAAGGCAGTCGTCAAATACGCTTTTAAATGTTATCATTCGAATACAAACATTGAAAAGTATAAAAAAAATGGCTTAACTAAAATTACTGATATAGAAAAATAATCAAAACAAATATACTTATTATAAACGTAACCTCACTTTTTTGTCGTTTCATGTAAAAATAATGAATAAAAAATTCCCAAAGTTTCATATGAAATTTTCAAATTGCAGTCGGAAACTTTGGTTTCATAAATTTGTATAACTTTTAGATTTTAATACGTAGGCGTGGTAATTTTTCTTTCTAACACCATTAAAATCATATTTATCACCATGATAGTTAGGGAAACAATGATTTTTTCTTATACTTAGATACCTATATGAGTTGTTCCAAACATTGAAAAAATTAGCATGAGGGGCTAGCCACCTTCTTCTTCTTCCTTGCACTGTATAACTCATTGCCTAGGTAGGCTGTTGGGGAAGGCTTTTCTCGTTCTCAGGTTATAGCTTGTTCGGTTCTGGGTATCGCTTTCATCCAGGTTGGTTACTCTGTAGAATTTTGGAGCATCGAGTCATTCAGGAGTTCTTTGGTCTAGACCTCTGGATGACTGTCCCTAAAGCTCCATAGACATTGCCTGCTTCACTGTGTGGGCCAGCCACCAAAATAATCTAATGCAAGTTCAAGTGACGTTTCGATTCTGAATGGTGGTCTTTCACTAGGGCGATATTGTATACAGGGAGTATCTATCTATCACTTTGTAACTTACCAAAGTTTATACGGTTATTTTGAAGATTTGTACAGCACGCTAGATGTGATATTTCTCAAGACGGAGCTTATTAACCACTGGAGCGACAGAGCAATTACAATATTTTTTCTCGGATTGGTAAAGGAAATTTTTCCACCCACATTAAAAAAAATCATACCTCCGAATTTGAATATGGAGACAACTGATTATAGTTCTATGTAGCCAACGAATTCCTCTATCTTTTGTCTATTATCACATATATTTAGGATTTATAAAAAAAATATAATTAAATCTTTAACCTTAAAACATTTTAAAGAATCTAGAGAATATTTATTTTGTTATATTTTGAAGGTACAATATATTATATATAATCGTTTTAATAAAAAAATATTTTTTTTAAATTTGCCACATTTTAGCAACAAAGCAATCCGAGGTTTTGGAAACAGTGCCAAAATGTTGCAAAAAGCGCTCGAGTGGTTAAATTAATTACATGTTTTATTATTTATTTATTTTGCACTATAGTTTTCTCAGAACTCTGTCTCCTCTAAATCTCTGAATCTCACTCCCGTTGTCACAAATGATAAGGTTTCACATAGCATCAATTCGTTTCTAAGACATGAAATAATATAAGATATCTGTATTCTTGTTTGAGAAGATTTGTGAAAAATGTTCCTATATCTAGTTAGGTATCCATTTCGAATGACAAAAGGAAATTGGTTCTGTTATTGAGAAAAATGGCAATCTGAGTAGACTCGATTCGTATTGTGTATTTCTTGAATTGAAATCGAATATTGAACATACAATAATAGTATATATCCTATACAAGTCCCAGAGAAATTGCTAAATGTGCCTCCTTGTTAAGAGGAAACAGGGCGACGTTTTTTCCATACAAACGTATTCCCCAATTTCCTCTTTGGATTTTGACACTAGTGCAATATTTTTTTTAATATACATAATGTATATTAAATTTTTTTTTATTACATGTACATATCGACCACCAGCGTGCACGGAGAAAAATGTTATTCTAAAATAAGATCATCTTATTCGTAAAAACGGTTAAAAACGGACTGAAGTTCTTACGAACAAATTAACAGTGATTCAGTGTTTATTGGCGGGAAAATGTAAGAATAAACATTTAAACCCTGTTAATTTATTCGTAAGAACTTCAGTCCCGTTTTTAACCGTTTTTACGAATAAAATGATCGTATTTTAGAATAACATTTTTCTCCGTGTGTCGTTACGTTTTGCTTTTTGCGATTAGAAGATAAGATCCTCCAAAAATAGTTAAAATCGTAAGATTTTAACGCCATCAACAGACCTTCAGTATACAAACTAGACAACATATTTAAAAAAAAAGCAAATAGTACAGACATTGAGTAGGTATTGTCTTCTAATACAGTTGGTAAAAAAATCCTAAAAATCGGTCCAGTTTTGTGTTTTTGTGGATGAAAAAATGGGGAATATAAAACCTCGATTTTGATGATTTTATTTAGGTATTATCTGTCTAAGGTACAGTTGTTCCTTTCACTCAGTATTCGGCGGAGTAAGAGTAACAGTGACAGCAACAGTTTGGTAAAATACTCATTGTTTATTTCTCGGCGACCGGGTTTCCTCTTAAGGCATAACAAATTGAGATTTACCCATTGTTGTTAAAATTTGGGTTTAATTTTTATTTTTTTTATTTAAATATTAACCGATTGATACAACACACGTTTGTAGTTTTTTCCTATTGCGAGTAGCAACTACATTTGCCTCGTTAAATATTTCACTTAGATAAATTTTTAACCCAATCAATAAATATTTAATTTGTTCCGCTTGTTAAAATACCGAAGTTAACCCAATTTCTAACGACCTTTTAACGACATGTTATTTGTAGTTTTTCCCGAATTTCCACAAATAACTTTCACCACAAATATCTGTTTACTATCACCTCACTTGTCGTACACTCAATAAATCAACGAATAACATGGGGAAATTCCGATTTTCCACTTTTTTACGTAAACAAACCATTATAATTCAAAATGGTGGCTCGGGTTTCAAAATAAATAAACATATATTTTTACAGTGTTTATTCCACTAATGTAGGATAAGAAATATTGAATATTTATCGATAACCAAAATTACACTATCAGAATTGGATTTTTATCTTTATTATTGATATTTCTCTAAATTGTTTTCCTATCAAAGTCCTTAAATCTATTTTCTATATTTTTTTCAAAATCTCCTGTCAAACTAATTTCTTTGATACAAACACACTTATATAACTAGCCATGAGTCATACATAATCTATTAAAAAAAAATTATTATTTGTTTGTTTTTTGTTTTTTTGTTGGTTTGTGTGTTTGTGCCATACCGTTCATCCGATTGCGATGAAATTTTGGGAATATGATGTGCGCATTCCCAGGGCTCACCAGTATATATGTATACAGAAATATTCACGAGCGTGTTAAAAACAATTCAAAAAATTTGAATAGCAATCGGATGGCAGTTTAATCGCAATCTTATGAATAGTATAGGAAATAATTGCATAACGCCAGAGCTCACTATCCTATTACCATCCCAGGTATGCGCACATCATATCCTAAAGTTTCATCGCAATCGGATGAACGGTATGGCCGCGCATAGCAGACGAACACAACAAACAAATAAATAAACAATAGTTTTTATATTTTAGATATATTTTATTATTTACTCTTGTTATCTCTCTCTTGTTATAATAATAACGTAATAATTTTTAGTTGTTGGAAGTATAGTGTTTAATTTTTAGATACAAAATACAATAGTATATAATCAGGAAATCTATAATTGGTTTCTCAGTTAGGTGAATTACACATGTATAAATGAACCACATAAAATTCTCAATTTCCCTAAAATAAGAAAAATTAAATATTTCTCAGTAAAAAAATTGCGTTACGATCGTCCTCCTTATAAATATGTAAACTTCATTATATTACAATTCATTCGAAATCGAAAAGTAAATAGGTATCTTATGTTAGAATAAAATATGGTGTCTGTATTGTCTCTTGAAACATTAGTTTGTATGTAGGTATAGGTATGTTGATGACATTGTTTGGCGTGGTTGTGTGGTGTGGTGGTGTGTTGTTGCCCGGCGTTACACGTGTTGATAGCTGACTGGGCTGTGCCTGTAATTATTTTCCAATTTCCCTTTCTGTTACGCCGTCAACATGGGGCGCCTTGCGCGGGGGAGTATTGGGGTAGGTAGTGCCGGTGTTGCCACACTGAACAATAAGAGCGACAATTTTCTTTAGCCACCGGAGCGACACAGAGAATTATAAAAAATCGCCTTAAGTGCTTGCCACTTTTTTTTTCACTCAAAATTTCCCGCCCACATTAAAAAATTCATATCTTCACATTTGTGTATGTAAACATATAAACAAATTATATTTATACATAGCCAATGAATTTACCTATATTTTACTAACTGTCCTATATTTTTAAAATTGATAGAAAATTTATTAAAAAATCTTAAACTTTTTAAATGCGCGAAATTTGTGCTTTAGTGATTTGAAGATTTAAAATTGCCGCCAGTGGATATTTTGAATATCTATATTGAATATTGTTTTACGGTTTTATGTTCTCTATAGCTTGTTTTGTAATCGAAGATGCAAATACATACTAGAAAACCAATTTTTTATGTGTATATCAAATCAAAAGTTTGTTTTGTAAATTATTTTGAAGTTCATTTGTAGAACAGAAGCTTTCCAACCGCCAAAATTCATTCTAGAAGAATTCAAAGACAATCAATAAGGCCATAGACATAAAGTTTGTTTTATCAACTATTTGACAGAATAAATTGCTGGCCATGAAAATGTTTCAAATAATTACAATAAATGTTTTTCGAATGGTAGGAAAATGTGGTCCAATTTTGGACCGATATCAATCGCAGAAAAATAAAGGCGGTTCAAATTTGGACCAAAATCGCTCCAGTGGTTAAATAAATATTGATTTTTGTTTTTATAAGAAAAACTCTCTTTATAACTTTTGAAGGTTATCCCCATCAATGTAATATATCATTGATGAAGAAGATAACAATAAAAATCTATTTTTTTTTAAATATGAAAATGAACAAGACACAGAAAAATAATAAAATATAATGGCTGCAACTGGAACTCGAACCCAGAACCTCACGTCTAACCGGGATGTACGCATTAACCAATTTTGCTTTTGCACCCTATTATGAGACCGTCGTATTTGTCAACTTCATATTTCAATTTTCAGAATTAACAATATTATCTTCGACTAATGTTTTTTTTCCATATTATTGGCAACTACCTTTTTCATTGGAAACAAGTATTCGGAGAATGTATTTGTTACCTAGAACAGTGTCTCGGATAAATATATCCGATTTTATTTTTATGGAACGACTATTGACTTTTTGTAAAAGTCTAAATGAATATTCATTTTTGTTTTTATAAGAAAAACTACTTTTTAATAGGGTGCAATAGCAATATTGGTTAATGCGTACGTCCCGGTTAGACGTGAGGTTCTGGGTTCGAGTCCCAGTTGCAGCCATTATATTTTATTATTTTTCTGTGTCTTGTTAATTTTCATATTTAAAAAAAAGATTATTATTGTTATCTTCTTCTTCAATGAAATAAATATTGAGTTCATTTTAAATCAGTGCATTATAAAATGTTGTCTTGGTTGAAAGCTCAAATGTTTGATCATTGTACAGCCATAGAATAAAGAATATAATACTAAAAGTGCCTTTCATACAAATTAGAATGGAAACAAACGTGTCATTTGGTCTGTCTCTCTTACAATTGCCAAAAATTATTGTACATCGCCATCCCATTTGAATTTCGAATCATGGTAAAACCGTTGATGTATTATATTTAGACGAGCGAAGCGAAAAAATAGTTGCCATTTTTTACCTCCAACGTTCTAACGAATCTGGTCTACCCGCACCTCTTATCGCTTTCTAATTAATAGTGGAACACGTTTCGACGAGATATTCGTAGGCCATAGCACTTCTAATTGTCTTAAGTCTTCCACATCTCCTTCCTGTCGCTATTTCATCACAGATTCACGATATATCTCAATTAGTGATGCCGTAGTCCCAATATGCTGGGCAGTTGGTACTCTTGTGCATTAGATATTTATAACGAAATGTTTATTTATCATTGGCGTTATTTGCATTAAAAACGGCATACCAAAATGTGCGTTACATATGGCATATATTATAAAAAATACAAATTTCGTTTTTCTGTGCGTCCTGTGTGATTCCAGTTAAATGAACTCAAATTTGCTTTCAATTAAATGTCATTTTCAAAATTGGAATTGATTTTGTGAAGAAATCACGTACGCGATAAAGTAAGTCCTTTTTTATTTTCAAAATTGGGTCTCATTTGTCTGACGAGGCAACTGAAACCAAACTAAATCCGGCTGGTTTCTATGTCCTTGAGTGGTCCTTAAGCTTGTTTAACCATAGACGAAGAACTATCAGCTGGCAGCTGGCAACTACATCGGCCGGCCACGGCAATCAGCAGTGCTTGTCGCGAGACACCGCTTGCGTTACCATTGACAACGGGTTTTTGAGTGATTGTGTAGTGTGCGGGCCATCACATTGTCATACAAAGGCAGTTGCCAGTTTTCAGTTGCCTCAGTAAGCGGATCGCCTAAGAATTCTATCGTCATTTTTACGGGTCTGCGTTAGTATTATACATAAAACATACATTATTATATTGCAATAAAACCATAATATAATCGGTGTAAAATTTTTAATTGATCGTCTATCTGGCAACCCTTTAAATCCTCGTTGGGGTGGTTGCCCTGTGATATTGATTGCCAGCCCCCTCCCTCTCCCGTTACTACTCTCTTCCGCCCCTCTTCCCCTCCCCTCCACATTGCTATAACTCCCTACACCCCCTCCCTCCGTCTCTCTTCCGGTACTCCACAACGAAACAACACATAAACTGCGAATGTATTTGTGTATAATCTCTTCCAGTGACATACCGATAAAAACTTACATCAATAAATTTACACTAAACTGAATTTATTATTTTTGTAACACTTCTAATGGAATAAGCTCTAAAGGAGGCGGAGGCGATCAATGGCAATTGTCAATGTGCATTGAAATGCGATTGATGGGACGTAAAATTATTGACGGAATTAATTTTTTGTGAATACAGCGCAAGAATTGACTGTTTTTCCCTGCTAATCGGAGCCAGTGAGACCATGCCATCCCCAATTGGGGTAAGTTGTTAAGCTGAAAGGTTTGGGGTGTGAAAGGAGATGGGGAAGTACCTGGTTATTAAGATCTGGTCACAAAATATGACTAAAGCCATTTTTTAAAAAATATTAGCTCTACACGGAGGTCATGAGAAAAACTATTTCCCTCAGGGCTTATAT
Source organism: Limnephilus auricula (assembly GCA_951813805.1). NCBI lineage: Eukaryota > Metazoa > Arthropoda > Insecta > Trichoptera > Limnephilidae > Limnephilus > Limnephilus auricula. The sequence goes on along the minus strand of OX638407.1, from coordinate 7,740,118 downwards.
CATATTTAGGGTTGCTTGTGGAGAGTTTTTTTGGAAAAGGAAGTAAAGGAAGTTCTGGGAAGGAAAAGGGTATGAGGGGTGGATAGAAATCTGTGGACTAATGTGTTCAGGAGTGACGGACGTATGAATCGATAGGTTTAAGTTAGATCTTCCTGAATCGGTCTCACCCGATCCGCCCGTTATGCAGTAGGTGGGCAAAAGCATCCGCCGCCAAGGCCTAGACTCAACCTGTGAACCCGAGCACCCCTGATAAGTCACCAAACGTAGCGAATCACTTGGGGTGACCTTTTGGGGGCAATACTTATACCCGCCTCCCAAATTGTTAATATTTGTTTTAAATAAAATTAATTTGAAATAACACAATTTAATTAAATACAATTTAGTTTCGCTCCACGGGATTCGAACCCGCAACCTAAATAAAACAAATAACCTTAGAACCCAGCGTTATTTGTACAGTTCTGGTGATTTGCGTTACATAAAAATCTAATCTCTTTTATTAATAATTTAATTGCATATTCACTATACGCCATTGATATATATATTCCTACATACATAAACACACCGTCACTACTCTACCCTGGTACCTACATTATATATATATATATATCTAGTACCTACCCGCCTTGTAGTACCTACTGTTTGCGAATGTACGTTTGAAGTATGATGGTAGTAGTTCGTGGGAAGTACATTTTCCAGGAAATACGTGTACTTTATTTATACTGCGTTTGTATTCTGCCTTGCATTATAAATAGGTAGGTACCTACTGCCTATCTGCCTCTACATTCATAGTTCGCTTATAGTAGGTTCCTAGATACTATAAAGCTTTCGATTTCGTTTCGTAGTTCGCTGTGTATTCCGGAAAACTTTTAACGATTTTACCTATGCAAATATTAGGGTGTATATTAACTTCGTATTAGGTAGATTTTATCGCTACGTTTGAAATGGGTTAAACTTTAGTTATATCGGTGTTATTTATGAATTCATTTTAATACTCTTGTTTTTGTACAATTTTCCATAAAACAAATTTTCGGGTTTTACGAATCTGCGGTCCATAATATTGAAATTAATTGTAAATTATATTTAACACTGAATATCGTCGAACTAAAAATTGCAGAGAGTATTAACGAGATTTTAGCAAATAAATTCAAAATAATTACCTACGTCATGATTAGGTACCTACCTATCTAAGACTGTTTTTATTTCTATTAAAATCTTGCAAAGCGACGCTAGCAGTAGATACACATTGGAATCCAAACGGAGAAAAATGTTATTAAAAAATACGATCATTTTATTCGTAAAAACGTTTAAAAACGGGACTGAAGTTCTTACGAACAAATTAACAGGGTTTTAATGTTTATTGGTGGGATCATATAAGAATAATTTGTTGGTATACGTAATTTCGTACGTATATCAACAAATTATTCTTACATTTTCCCGCCAATAAACATTGAAACACTGTTAATTTGTTCGTAAGAACTTCAGTCCCGTTTTAAATCGTTTTTACGAATAAAATGATAGTATTTTAGAATAACATTTTTCTCCGTGCATGGTCGCGGGGCAAGTCTCTCGACTATCAATCCGGAGAACGCAGGTACAAATCGTTTTTTTTTTACAATTTCATTCAAATAATATAGCTATAAGGCGTCTGGGGATGTAGTGCACAAACTCCGGGAGGTGATTCTACATACATGATAGTAGAGATAAATAACTTTTTTTGGAAACCCAACGTTTAAATGTACATTTCGGGCAAAACAGTTAAATTGTTTGTTAGGAAAAAATAATATTCTTCTATGGAAAAATATTTTTGTATGGTAAAAATAATTGTAAAGCTATTTATCTTTTTTACTTCTACCATCATATAGAATCACCTCCCGAAGTTTATACACTGTACCCCGGACAACCTGTGTAGCGTTTTTGAGGCACGTTCCATTGTGGAAGATACTGTCGGTATCGCCCTAATGTAAGACCACTATTCAGAAAGCTTTAACCGTGTTAGTGGCCAGATCAGAATAGCCAGGTACTTCTACACCTTCATCTTCTATCTCCTTCCCCTCTCCACTACCTTCAACCTCACAACATACCCAAATGGAGGATGTCACAGTCTCACTGGCTCCAGACGGGAGCAGTTGGGATTATTGTGCGGAATTCACATAAAAAAATTAATTGCAATTATTTTCATATTATACTTCATACTTACAATGTGTAGTTATAATACCGACCTAACTGGTACCAATAAACTTGGCATCAGAAATTTACGAAAAAAAATAATTTATATCAATGTTATCATAAATATATTATACTAGCTTCTGCCCGCGACTTCGTCTGCGTAGGTTTAGTACTTCGAGTTATCTATTTTTTTCCTGGGTGGCCGTCTAAGTTTATACCAAAATTCTTAACATATTTATTCAAAATATCTATAATTCTTGATTCGATTGGGCAAGTACTTCAAATAAATTCACTATTTTTAATATTTTCTAAAATAGAATGCAAAATGTCAGTCTCAAATTTTTACATTTTCTATTAAACAATAATTTTTTTTTTCAATACATTTAAAATGTATTATAAATAGCTAGCTTTATTAATTATATCCTAAATGTTATTCTGATGTATGAGCTATATTATTGTAAAGTTTCATTAAAATCCATTCAGTAAATTTTGCGTGAAAGAGTAACAAACACACATACATCCATACAAACTTTCTCGTTTAGAATATTCGAAAGATTTATTTTAGAAATTGAATTTGATCTGCTTAGATGTTCTATCAACGTTTCCATAAAAACATAATTAAAAAATTGCGTTTATTTTTTTTTTAATTCTCGCTTCAAAAACCAAAATTTCATCGGATACGCGGCGAACTTCTTCGCGGCCCGCTGCCGCCCGCAGAATGAACCGCTATCGTGCCGGCTTGTGGAGGGGGCGTGCCTCGCCATCCCGGCCCCGTGATTGGCCGAGACCGCCTGGAAAAACATGGCCGCCGCCCGGCTGGCCAATCACAGCCCGCAGACAGGGACGGACGACCCATGTGTGTATCGCCGCGCCGCTCGCACTCGCGCTATCTGACCGGCTTGCCGTTGAGTTCCCGTTGTTTGTCTAGTCTGTTATTATTTTATTAACGCTATAAGCGGGTGAATCTTTTTTACGATACATCGATAAGCGGGGTGTGCCTATATAATATAATTTTTTTATGAATATATCGCACATCCCTTCTCCGAAGAGCGATTGACCAGCAGCTGACAATAAAAGTTTAAAAATGCTTGCAACTGTACAGAGAGGTTCCAACGAGAATAATCAATTATTTTTTAAATTATTTTTTTTTTTATTTATTTCACTAAAAACTTGCTTTAATATATACATTCAAGTAAGCAATAAAAATGCTCAAAACGCACGATGATAAATTATTAAATTTAGTTTACTTCTTGTAAGTATTTATAATTTTTTAATAATTTTAAACAAAATAAGTGTTTAATAAAAAAAATTTAATATTTTAGTTTATATGACCTTAGATAAATAGAAAAACGGAGGTATTTTTGTCACAAAACACGTTCTTGAATTAATTTTTTAATGATTTTAATTTAACTAAAATTTAAATTTTGAATTCTGTGTTGATTAGATTATATATTGATTTATTTGTTTTATGATTATAATATGTGATTTGAAATTTGTGTTTTTTAATAGAATCTATCGTTTGGAAATTGAACAAATCTGCCAACAACCAACGGTATAACCTTATAGTATATTAAAAATGCACTCAGTATTTCATAATTTTAAAACTGCGTGTACCAGATAAAATAACAATCTTTCAATATCCATTCATTTTTTGTCAAAAAGAGTCAATACGTCTAGAATTTGATTTAAAAAGGACAAATTTTTGGTATTCTCTGGTAATACCCTCTTAAGTCAAAAAAGTTAGTTTTAATACTTAGTTAAGTGAAAACAAATGAATGAATGGTGAACAAGCGGTCCCGTCGACATTTACCTTACTAGCGACATCTAACTTAAATACATAATCACAACCATTTTAGATAGGTAGGTACTTTTCAGTGATAAAACGTAAAATAGACGATTTTGACTTAAGACCCTTTTCTGTGGAATGCGCGATATAGGTATACATATATGTATATTTAGATTTTTGTAATAAAAACTTTCAAGATTCAAGCTAGATTTTTTTTTATAAAATTTTCGTATGACAAATATTTGGGATTTGTAGGTAACCTTAATTATTAAAAAAATTTATTGCGATTATTTAAAAATATAAATAAACATAAATCTTGCAAGAAAGAATGTAAAACAAATGAAGATGTTTTTTTTTCGAAATCTCGTTTAGGCGATCCGCTCACTGAAGAAACTGAAACCAAACTAAAACTTGCTGGTTGTTATGGTTTCCAACCAAACTTCCTGGGTACTCAATTTTACGATTACAATAATTATCTCAACTTGTTTAACCATAGACGACGAACAATCGGCTGACATCGAAGCAACTAGCATGGTGAGTTTCGAGTCACTGCTAACGTTGCCATTGACAACGGGATTTTGAGAAATTATGGAGTGTGCGGACCATCACATTGACATACCTACACAGGATAGCGAATTTAGTTGCAAACTGTTTTTTTTTCAGTTTCCTCGTCAGCACGGAGGCACGTAGTGTTGTAATGTATTGTCTTATTTTTTAACAACTGAATTGTTTTGAAAAACTCAATAGTTCATGATAGAAGTGATTATCTGAGCTCAATATAGGTAGGTACCTAGTTGCATTGGCCTACGAATTTCCAGACAAAAGTAACAGTGCAAATTTCACGACATCAGAGTCACGGAAAAAATGTTATTGTAAAATACTATCATTTTATTCGTAAAAACGATTAAAAACAGGACTGAAGTTCTTACGAACAAATTAATAGTGTTTCAATGTTTATTGGCAAGAAAATGTAAGAATAATTTGTTGGTGTACGTATCTACGAAATTACTTATACCAACAAATTATTCTTAAATGTTCCCGCACGTATCTACGAAATTACTTATACCAACAAATTATTCTTAAATGTTCCCGCCAATAATCATTGAAACCCTATTAATTTGTTCGGAAGAACTTCAGTCCCGTTTTTACGAATAAAATGATCGTATTTTACAATAACATTTTTCTCCGTGTGCGAGATTTTTTGCTGCTTCATAGAAACAGACTTTCTGCATTATAGTCAAGATATTAATATTATTTTATGTTTTGTTTAATGGTTTCAACGAATTATAAACCGTATAAAATAAAATTGTAAAAAACTTGAAGCATTCCGTCATGGTGGGCTGTGATAGATTGGGCTCTCAAATATTCCCTGTAAACATTCTGTAGAGTGCTCAGAACCGAGAAGCTCTTTAAACTTACTAGGTAGGTACCTACCTATCTATTCTTACTAATATTATATATGCGAAAGTTTGTATTGATGTATGTATGTTTGTTACTCTTTAACGCAAATTTTACTGAACGGATTTTAATGAAACTTTACAATAATATAGCCCATACATCAGAATAACATATAGGGGATAATTTATAAAGCTAGCTATTTTTTTTTTATACATTGAACATAATTATTATTGTTTATTAGAAAACGTCAAAATTTGAGAATGACATTTTGCAAAAAATGATTGTTAAATCAAAATTCTATTTTAGAAAATATTTAAATTAGTGAATTTATTTGAAGTACTCGCCTAATACTTTGAATCCAATCAAGAATTATACATATTTCAAATAAATAGGTTAAGAATTTTGGTATAAACATATCTAGGAAAAGAAAATATATTAATCGAAGTTCTAATGCTACGCAGACGAAGTCGCGGGCAGAAGCTAGTATTCAATATAATTATATGACAAGAACAAGTAATAACGTACAGTATTAACCCGTTAAACCGAACATCTCAGCGAAACCTCTCTATAGCGTCATCTATCTAATTATACGTAATTAATACAGGGTGTTTAAGTGTTACAGGGTGTAGGCACTTGAATTATGTACTTTATTTAACCACTGGTTACCTAATTTGAGTAAAAATGCTAATGAAATTTTGGTATCGGTGACATTTTTATGTTTTATTTTATAACTTGAAACAAAAAAAAATCAGTACCTGGTTATTAGACAGTTAGGCGCTCCGCTAACGAGGCAACTGAAACCAAACTAAAACCGGCTGGTTTCTATGTCTTAATTGTTCAAAAAGCTTGTTTAACCATAGACGAAGAACAATTAGCTGACAGCTGGCAACTAGCAACGGCCGGCCACGGCAATCAGCAGTGAGAGTCGCGAGTCACCGCTTGCGTTACCATTGACAACGGGTTTTTGAGTGATTGTGTAGTGTGCGGGCCATCACATTGTCTTACAAAGACAGTGGCCAGTTGACAGTTTTCAGTTGTCTCAGTGGGCGGATCGCCTTATGGTCAGGGTGAGTGGTTGGGCATAAACTCGGCTGAGTCACCAGTGTTGACATGTGGAAGATCGTTTTTGGTTTGGTTTTGAAGAAAGAAAAAAAGTCACCCTAGATCAAAATTTTAATAATATTTTTTACTCCAAATAATGATAGGAATCACTCGTTGTAAGTCAAGTACGTCACGTAACATCCTGAATACAACGCATCCGAAAACTCGTAGCACATAAAATAACTTTTTTTTTTGAAGGGTTAAACTGCAGGGTTAAGTCGGCTTTGGCCAAATTTTGATCACCGTTGTACCTACAAGACCTACACCGAGAAAAATGTTGTTCTAAAATACGATCATTTTATTCGTAAAAACGGGACTGAAGTTCTTACGAACAAATTAACATGGTTTCAATGTTTATTGGCGGGAAAATGTAAGAATAATGTGTTGTGGTATACGTACGAAATTTGTTCTAATAATTAATAATAATAATTTAGTTATTCGTAACCCGGGAATGCTTGTCTTTCTTTAAAAAAAAAAAATCTTTTAGGCTCTGAGAATTATTTCCTCTGCACCTCCTTTGTAGAGCTAATGTAAAAAGGTTAGATAGGTGGGTAAGGTAGGTACCTACATCAGAATCAGAAAAATAAACTTTAAATTTTCCGCACATTTTTACGGTGTTCATAGTTATACAGGTTACAGGTATAATGGCGGTATTTATCTTCACTTTAACGGCCTTACTAAAAAAAAAACACTCCGCGGCCGTTAAACGGTGTTTTTGTGAATCTTTAGATATGACAACGCCGTATTTTCTTGTTCAAATTGGAGTTTTCAAAATAATCCGCTAGGTGGTGTGATTGATGCGCCTGCGCATTGCTTTCCCGCTGAATAAAAATAGCCGCGAATGCAGAATAAAGTCGGTCGCGATTTTGTGATTAATATGATGTTTTCGTTAATGGTTTCAATATTTATGACTAATTCGCACTAATATTCATGTAATCAATATATTTACTATTAATTTGTGTTGTTTTTCGTTAGTTTAAGTCAAATTGTGGCACTAAAATCGTCTGTTCTAAATTAAGCTGTCAGAAAATGGTTCATAGGTTATGTTCAGAAATAATTTGCATTTTAAGATCTTAATGCCTTAAGATGTGCAAGCAATGTATTCAAACGTAAGTTTTTTTATTGTAAATTTTTGGAAATGAAAAGCTAATTTCAAGATTTTTTAATATTTTTTTATTGTTTGAAGGAGTAAAAAGTGAGGTGACAGATTTATTTTAAAATCATTAAATAAAAGGACTGTGTTTTTTGAATTTTGAATTTTTCCAAATATTTCAATGTTTTAATAGAAAGTGTTTGGGGTAAGTGAGTTTTTTTTTTCAACTTGATGTTTGAATCTTAAAATACTACAGTTTTTAAACATTTAAGTATATTTTAGATATGAAAATCTTAAAGGTAATTACATTTTGGTTCTAAAATGGTATTTGTTTTTACGACATCTCAAAAAATAATAAATATATAGGACATTAAAAAAAGAAATTCTAAATTCGTTGAAAATTACAAATGGAACAAATATATACAACAGATAAACAACCCTCCTTGGCCGTGTAAGCAATGTACATATCTTTCCATGAACAATTTTTTGTCAGTTCTTAATTAGTAAGGATTCTTCATACATGGTTGTTTGACCACTGTACAAATTTTTCAGAAAGTTTATTAGTAAGGCTGGTAAAATGGCGACGTTGTCAGATCAAAACCATATATTTTGTTTAGTAAGAATTTGAAAAACGAAATGTACAGACTTTACACAACGTGCTACAGAAACACCGTTTAACGGCCGCGGAGTGTTTTTTTTTTAGTAAGGCTGTTAATGTCTTTCCAAACTGGTATTGAAGTTCAACTTTGTTGAATTGTCGTTGAATTTGTAAAATACCCAATTTTATAGCGCCAAAAATATCACGCCTTTGTGAATTGTACTTTGAACATGCATCTTTTACCATTAGTCTGCGAGATGTAATGCATGCACTTAACAGATGCAGCTGACAGCATCCGTTCGACTATTCCTGACTGCATACAACAATAATACATTATATCTATGTGTGCATTATAACCGGTTTTATTTACTTACGCGCCTGTTTGGGTACAGTCTGGCCTCTGTGGAAATAGTTTGACCTTTTCACATTGGCTGGGTGGGTGACTGTACTTGTTTGTATATTTGTATGTACACATTTTTACTTGTAAGTGAAGGTATGTGTATGTATACACGTCGTGGGTCACATTGACTGGAGCACATTAATAAACTGTAACGATTTTTTTTGGTTGTTGTTTGTTAATGATTTTTTTTTGACAGCGATTAATTGATTTAAGTATTTCTGAACATTCATTTAAAAGGTCTTTTTGAGGTTACCAACTTTATTAATAGCGAGTAAACATTTTTCCACCCTTTTTTACATTCCGTGCTCCGCACAGGAGGCTCTGGAGAAAATAATTTCTTTCAGGACCTACATCATCTTTGGGGATGCTGTGTGGAGGTTCTGTTTTAACGAAATAAAGGAGAGGAAGTTCTGGGGTGGAATCAGCTATGAGGGATAGGTAGGAATATGCTGTTCAGTATGTCATCCGCCGCCGAGACCCAGATAAACATCACTCCACAAACCCGGACACCGCTGCTAAGTCACTAAACGTAGCGGACTAACCAACAGTATCTGCCTATTATACATACGTGTTTTTTTATATGAATAACACCTAAGTGTCTAAAATGCTCCTAACGTCTGGAGTCTGTGGGACCTCTATGGCATCTCTAATTGGGGTATCTTGTAAGGCTGAAGGTATAGATCAGGGGAAGAGGAAGGTGGTGAAGTAGTTAGCTATTCAGATCTGTTCACCGCAAACACGTCTAAAGCTATTTCAAACAACATTTCAATTCTAAATAGTGCTTCACCAGGGTGGTACTAACCATATCTGACGCTCTTTTTTTTTAATTTATAAAAATTGCAATTGTGAGATATTTGGCAGTTAAATTAGCTCTTTGTGAAAAAATTATTATGTAATAGATAATTCGGTTCATCCTTTATCATATTATTATTCATAAAATGGATAGGTAGGTATCTACCCTATTCCGGGTCTCTGCAAGACGGTGGACAAGTTAGGTATGGATGCAGGTACCTCGCTATTATCCGAGTGGCCACAATTTGTCTTCCCTAATGGTCCATTACTCGTTGTTCCTTCCCTGCTCTAACTACCTACCTGCCCATCCACCCACTTTCGTTCCTACTTCTTCCTTCTTCTCTTTTGTTCTCGCTGCGTTTCTTAAATTCACCGAATGCATATTATTATACTTGTTACTTCGTCTTTAGCACTTTATATGTGCAATATCCTAGTAAATTTTCAAGTTCTGTAAAGGTTCTGATCAATTTCTGTTATTATTTCAGTTATTTGAAACAACTCGTCAATAATGGTATTAAAATAATATTCACAGAACCTTTTTTATATATTAGCTCCATACAGGAGGCCCTGAGAAAAAAATCCCTCACGGTTTGTGTCATCTTTGAAGATGCTGGTGTGAGAAGTCTTTTTATGAAACGTAAGAGGGGTCGGTTGGAAGCTGGCATTTAGGTTAGGTCTCCCTCGAACAGTCTCCCGATCCGGCCCGCCACGTAGTAGTTGGGAAAACGCACTTTAAAGACCTAGACTTGAAAGACGTGCACTTGAAGTGAAACAACACAAAACTGCGCTATACAAATGTAATGTTATTATTATTATTATAGACAATCCTCGGCCCATGAACTCGGGCACCCCTGATTAGACACCAAATGTATTGAATCACTTGCGGTGAGCTATAGCAGGAGTGTTGGTTATCCAATTCTCGGGGTAGCGGTACCCATACCCGCCTCCCACATTGAACTTGAATAAAACCTTAACAGGACTTGAAAATTTACTTGGAATTTTTTTCATGAATTGTTTAAGTTCTGTGATTTTGTCAGCAGTTACACTAAACACAATTAGTTCATACGAACAACACTTAGGATTCCGTGTACTGGTGCATATTATATTATGTATAGTGCCTACAATTGGCTGCAAACATGGCAAGCTCAAATAAAAAGTGTTACAAAGTACACTTATTTATGAAATATTTGCTCATAGATACGGTGCACGCAATTTTTTTACGCCTTGTACAATAAAAAAGCACAATAAAAAACGTGAGATGTTTTTATTGTCTCGTGAAATATTGTGTTGGTTTTTTATGCCTAATGAGGCCTTTGAATAATGTATGTTTATATCTCTAACAACTGTGTTGCTAGGCGGAACTAATAAAAATGTTACAGGTATCTAGGTAAGTGCTTACCTGAATTAAAATAATTGATTCATTCAAACAAATCAGGTAGGTCTGCTGGCCTCCGTGGTCGAGGGGTAAGGCTCTTGATTGGCAATCTGAAGGTTGCTGGTTCAAAACCCATTTGATTAATTTGTGTTATCTGACAATTAAATAATCAATATACATTCTAAAATTAAGTGTACAATGTGCATGCTGCTAAAACTCAGAAACGAGTCCCGGTACGATCAAGGGAGTTATATGGTGTGGTAGCCATCTATCCCCCATTCATGAAGAAGGTTCCCGTTTTTACCAGAAGGGCGTGCTTTTAAAGATATAAGGGTTGGTAGTTTCGCCCTCCAGAAATTTCTAGAACAGTCCAAATCATTCTCGAATGTTCTGAAACATTGTGAACCATTCGAAACCTTTTTTTGTATGGGTAAGGGATAGAGGGCTACCACACACGGAGAAAAATGTTATTCTAAAATTCAATCATTTTATTCGTAAAAACGGTTAAAAACGGGACTGAAGTTCTTACGAACAAATTAACAGTGTTTCAATGTTTATTGTCGGGAAAATGTAAGAATAATTTGTTGGTATACGTACGAATAGATGCCAACAAATTATTCTTACATGTTCCAGCCAATCCACATTGAAACCCTGTTAATTTGTTCGTAAGAACTTCAGTCCCGTTTTTAAACGTTTTTACGAATAAAATGATCGTATTTTAGAATAACATTTTTCTTCGTGTACAATCTCATATTAACTTCCTAATATAGTATTTGCGGCACGCTCCCGAGTGTAAGTCTCTCAGTTGTATGACCCGCCATTCAAAATTAAAACGTTGCTTGAAATGAGTTTAGCCGTGTTTGGTGATAAGATGTGAGTAGCCAGGTACTTTCCACACGTTTCTCTACTCTAAAAAAGGTACTAGCTAGATATTCCTACGTATTTTAGTTATTCATCTTAAACCCTTCATGCTAATCTGTTCGCTTTTAGGAACAGCCCTCGTAGGTCTCATGGAAAGTTTTGTATCTCCCTCACTGTCACGTTAATGAATATGATCTAAACGTTGGTAGAAAGAGAAAACATCACACAGTTTTGTATATTCCTCACTGTCACGTTAATAAATATGATCTAAACGTTGGTAGAAAGAGAAAACATCACGCTTTATATTTAAATCTATCACAAAAATGGCCCTATAAATAACAGCGAAATATTTTTTTTTTTTATTATTATTCTGTATCTTAAAGGATAAACCACGTAAGTCCACTTTGGGCTTTTGTTCAGGAAAGCGATTTTTGTGTTTGTGAATAATGTCTATAACTTTTCTACTTAATGCAATAATTAAGATCTGTGAACGGCATGTTTCATAATTTCATTAATTTTTGGCCATAGTTAAAACAAATATGTCAATTTATTAATATAATTTTACGAATCCTCGGAAGTAAATTGAACTCCAGTGGTTTTGTAATTATTTAAATAAGTCAATATTTATGGATTTCATTGTTTCATCCTATAATGTAATGAAATATAGACAATTTTTCTGCATATTCAACTCAAAACCGCCCAAATGTGGACACGTGGTTTATCCTTGAGGATATAGTTATTATGTCATATTTCTAACTACTATCAACTAAATTAAGTTTCTTGCAAAGGACGTTCCGTTTTCCATTGTTCTAAACTTGTTTTAATAATCAGCATTTATTTTTATATATTTTTTTTTATTTACTTTTTTCTACACATATATTATTCATTATTTATAAAATGGTTTGGCTGCCCAACTAGGAAGAATCTCGTTTTAGGGCAGTCAAATAGGATTGTGTATGGAACATATGGAACGTGTCTCGTAGAAACAAAAATAAATGGAAGAAATAAAAAGAAGAAAAAGAATAAAAATAAAAAAGATTAAAAATAAGAATTTGAAAAAAAAATAGTAATAAAAGTTTTAAATACAATAAGTGATGTTTGTTTAGCACAGATGTTGAAATAATATAAAAATAATAATAATGGGTATATACTTAATAACAAATTGAAACAAATTATAACAAACCAACATTAAAAACAAAGTAATGTTTGCATTGCACGTAACTCTTCAAACAGTCTTACATACATGTGTTGGATAAAAAAAAGAGAAGAGACAGAATAAAATGAAATAACTAACCAATTAAAACATAAAGATAACCGTTGATAAGCATTCAACAAATAATTAATTATTTACAAGAGCATTTTCAATTCTCATCTCAACGTCCTACTCATAAGAAAGATAAACGATGCATTCCAAGAATAAGAAGAAAATGTTAAAATACATGTTAAATTTGAAAGAACCACAATAATACGTACTTGAAAATAAATAGTTGTAAAAAACTGCCTGGCAACCGAGCAGCCTTGAAAATAATAATAATATAATGTGTACGTGACACAAACTGGTTATTTTTTATTATCCGAGAGACGAATGGGCAGACGTAATTACATGACCGACTTACGATTTATACTGAGGAAATATTTCATTGGGAGAACATTCAAAAACCAACGTTCAAAATTACTCAAATAGTTGTTGGGGGGTGTAATAATTCTATTTTTGATGACTTTAACCCCAAAGATCTCTGGTATATTTTGTCAGATGGTCATAAAATTTCCGCCTTGCAATAAAATCCAATTAAATGGAATATTTTCAACTCGATCGGATTTCGGGAAGCGGATTAATTTCCGCTTCCAAGATTGCACTTCATTCATTCAACTACAATCAAGAAAACAGTATCGAAAATCAAATATTTAGATGTATTTGCACTTGCGTATTTTTGCATTAAATAATACTAGGCGTGTTCAAAAAGTAAGTTTACTGTGACCATAAGGGGGGTTGTGATTTGTTTTTTTGTTTTTTGAGGGTTGAATTGGATTGGTAGAATTGGATCTCCTGACCAAAGCAAGCATCGCAGGAAACGTTAGTACGTAAACTCACGTTGTAGTGTCCAGTTGCGTAAAATATGAAGAAAAAAAAACATCATCAGACAACTTCTCAATGACTTTAAATATGCTCAGGAATCGTTGGATAAAATCCCTCGGGTACATGTTCTTACAACCTGTATATGGCACATTTGAAATGCATCACAAACTGGACAAAAATACTGAATATAAGCCTGAGGGGTTAAAACCACGACAAGTAGACAGACTTGCATTGCGTGTTGAACGCTTTCATTTCTCTATGGCTTCGGGAACGGGTTTGATTTCCCACGCGGTCTTTTTTACAGTCTGATGTAAAGTGCAGCTCATTAAATTTGAGATTGCGTTTAATTCGTAATTTGATAGTCCATTCCAGATAAATAAATCTACCTTATTTCACTAAATTTATTACTCCACATCCTGACTTCTTCGTGTATCTGAACAAATCTGTACCCTTTCACAGTCATGCATTCACATCATGTCAATGAGTAAATAAGGGTAGTTTCAACAAAACTTTTACTAATACTTTTAGGGGGTCTCGTCACCTACACACAAGAGTGTGTGAGTGTCCTTTCGAGGCACATCATTGGCTAGAGTGACTAGGCGATAGCGGGTAACAGTGCACGTGTTCAAATCTTGTCCAAACGGCCCCATTTTTACCAAAACTGTAGGAAGTGAATATGAAACATTCTGTATCCGAGGATCTTATAGTGGTGAAATTACTCTATTTCAGTTTCTTTTTGCTAGGCTAGTATTTTAGTCGAGTAGCGAATATTTTAGTACTTAACTATACATTCCGAACACAATACATTTAGTAGTATCTAGGAGCATTTTGGTCAGTCAAGTGACAAGTTACTCGCTACTCGACTAATTTACTTGCCCAGTCAGAACGGGGATTAAGAGATGTTTACTTTCGCGTCTAATTGGTAATAGTAATAATCCGAGTATTTTTTTACGTGTAATTTCCCTCAGGCCCTATGTCATCTTTGGGTTGGCTGTGTGGCTGGTCTTTTTTAGGGAAAATAAGGAGAGGAAGGAAGTGTTTGAGGGGTGGTTAGAGCAATCGCGGGGGGGTCAACAACGTGTTCAGGAGTGACGAATGTATGAATCCATCCATCGCAGTGCAAGGTGATGGGTCGAGAGTCAGGTTAGAGAGGTCAAAAAGGTCTCACTCCAGTCTCTCCCAATACGGCCCGCCACGCAGTAAGCGGGTAAATCGATTACATGATGAATAAATTGTGAAATAACTAAAATGAATTTTCATTTTATCCTAACGAGGGAAACATGTTGATAAATTTGATTAAATAAATGACGTTCACAGAATGATTTGTTTTAATTTAATTATCCTTGAATTGTCTTTTTGTTAATATATTTATATATTCTTTTTTCTTTATATATTTAATATCATATTTGAAACCACATTGTAGTTAGGTTAAGTCTTGTTATAATTAGTTGTGTTAGGTTAAGTTTGGTATAGTCAAGTTATATCCACCGTAAAATTCCACTAGTGTTGTTGGATTAATCTCAAGTGTCAGTTGGTTGCACCTTGTGACAACACACACACACGATCTATATTCACATACATATAATATGGTGGCTATTATTGATCTATGCTACAGCTATATATTATGTAGGTATGTGTTATGATTTCGCGTCTCATTTAGCAATCCGATATCACCGTCTCGAATAGCTCACACACACATGCACACACTCACACACTTACTGACATAGAGTGTATGTGACCCGGGTAAAGATCAATGCACCTATCATTAGGGTTGCCACTAATTCATAATAAATAAAAAATTCCATTAATTTCTTTAAATAAATACGAACACATTTATTTTAATTTTTTAAGAAATTTGAGATCTGTTGACGCTAAATGTAGAGAAATCGCTGCAAGACTTTTAAATATGTAAAAATTGATTATGTTCAATCATTTGTTAATGAGTGTTCTGATTATGTCAATGTTAAACACCTACTAGAACTACCACTACTTAAATGTCTTAGATGTTGAAATTTCTATTAGCATTTTCAAAAAATTTCAAGAACATCGTTTTTATGTGAATATCGCACAAGAGTCCGAATTGCTCCCCCCCCTCTCCTCTGGGGACAGTGAGACTATGGCATCCCCAATAGGGCATTTAGTGAGCCTGAATGTAGTGGGAAGTGGAAGGATCGTGGAGGTAAGAAGGAAGAGAAGATGGCACTAGGGCAACTGGACACAATACATCAAACAAACACAACTGGGCATAATTGGGCCAGTAAGCCAGTGTCATTCCAAGAAGACTCGTTCGTTCATAAACTGTAAAGTGCATTTGTTACCTTAAAACAATGAAATGTGGTGTGAAATTATGCAAAAACCTTTCAGGAAGAAAGTTAAAAACGGGAAGGACTTTTTACATAAAAGTATTTTTATTGCTGTTTTTTGTTTCCATGATAACTCAGGTCAACTCAACACCTCTTTGAAATGTCATTCAAGTTACTTATTTATCTTTTTTTAAATATTTTTTTCAACTCATTTTTCAAAGGAATTGTTGAGTTGAATTCACTCTGAGTTATCCGGTCGCCGTTTTTTTATAATAGAAGTTAGCTACAAAAGTTTCGTAGGAAATGTTCGTATGACCGTCTCCCCCCTTTTTTTCACCCGTGGGAAGGATATGAGGGAAAGTCCAAAACAGATGTTTAAAATGTATTGAAATAATAAAAAATATACATATGACTTTTTACGCTTCCAGCGATACTTAGCGTGCGACATGCGTTTTTTGCCTTATTATAATATTTTATTTGATGCCGAAAGTGAGGTTTTACAACCAATCACAATACACTAATCAGTTTTATATCTGGTTTGAAAGGAAACAAAATCATACATATTGTCATCATTTTTGTGTTGTCACTGATTAAAAAGAAATTACTTGGACTAGGTACACATATTCGATTTTTTAATTTTAAATTTTCTTGAATGAGAGATTCTCTGTCGGGCAGCCCTATCTGTAGTGCTATTTACTATAGTAGATATGATGATATAATATTACCTACTGTATTTACCTATGCACTTATCGATTAGGACTAAGAGTAGAGTACCTACATAGATGTGTGGTAGGTGGCTTCATGCCATAATCTTATCCGCAAATATAATTTCATATTACGATATTTTTTCTGTTGTCTCACTTTCTTGAATTATATCTTGATCGAAAGTTTAAGTTTAGGTTAGCGTTTGTGGAAATTTATCTTCAAATAATGAGTTAGTCATATTCTATTCGTGGTCGTCCGATATTTTTGTTTTCATTTTTTTATTGTAGCTGCTACAGTTGTTGCAGGTGGGTTTGATGTTTTTTTCGTTGAATTTTGCTATGGTATGATCTTGTACACAATGGGGGCAGATAGGTGGTTGCGTTCTGTTGAGCTGTGTCGCCGAACTTAAGGCAGTGGTAGCATTGTAGCATTGTGTAAGCAGGTTATAGTCTCGGTCCTCTATGTAGACTCTTTGGTGTCATTTTCTTTTCCTTCATTGTACCTACTTACTTGTTTTTTTTTTTAATTCCTTGATAAGTTTGATGTTGTTTTGTCTTCTAAGGTTAATCCTTACTTATCATATTACGGTGAACAGTTTGATAATAATCAATATAAAAATTAAAAAGCCATACCTCTGTGTTATATAGCGCCAGTTTTTAAAAAAAAACTACACCTTTGGCGCCTTATACTAATTAATTGGTCAAATTACCCTTTAAAAAAACACGATTATTAAACAACATACCACCAATAGCCTAGTTAGGTCTTGTAAAGCACCCCTAGAAGTTGTATTTTAAACAAATTGTGGAATTTGTTTAGTTATTTGTATTATACTAGTAATAATCTAATAATTAATAATGTTAACTCGAGACAACTTCATGTTAAAAGTCAGAATTACAGAAGAGTGTATATGTGTATAAAGCAAGAAGTGTGTGCCAAGACAGAGTTTTGTGGAGGTCCATTTTCTTTGCCTACCCCCTACAGAAACTACGTGATGTTTAATTTATTATTTAGTTGATATTATTTGTTTCGTTCTGTTTTTAAGCTTCTGACATTCAAATCAACTGTTTTTCTTTAAATAGTGATATTAGGTCCACTTTTATCACTGGCTTAAAATCCTATAATTAAATTAAAGTGGTCTCTGATGACATTTTAAAATGTATTTCGTGACAAGTGACAACCATATGGCGAATTTAGCGAGATGACTCCAAGTCAACCACTCACTTCCGCTTAATCCGGGTTTTAATTAGTTCCCAGAGCCCCAGTGGCACCAGTCGTCATCACAAGACACAACGTGACAGCTGTTGCACAACTGTCATCATAAATTTCAATAATTAAATGTTACTTATTGTTATATCTGTGGAGTACACTGAGAATATCGTAATATTATATTTTTAATTATTATCTGGTAATGGCAATAAACGTACGTTCCTTATCACAATAATGCTGCAGTCTTTTCTTTCACGTTAAATAATGGTGAGACAAAAGATGAGACACACAATTTACGTATGTCTGTTTCCTCCAAAGTACTGCCTTTTTCCATTGTACTTACATTGTGTATCTCATATTTTTTCTCACCATTATTTAATGTGTAAGAAAGAGCTGCAGCATTATTGTGATAATGGACGTACGGTTATTCCTTTATTGTATCGTCGCCATTCCGTAAACGTCAGAATACTAAAAGACTCTCGTGTGTTGTACAACATTAAAAAAATGTATTCCATTCTGAGTTCAATGGCATCTTTGCTGAACTCTCCCTGATTCAAAATTTGACCGCATACAGAGTCCATCCGCCGCGCGGAATAGATATTATTTTTCACCGTTACCCATTAAATTATTATGGTGTGTCCGACATCACAATATTATTCAGTGGATATAAATGTATTATGTAGCACTATTAGGTATACATTATGCGCAGCTCTGTATAATCCATCCACTATCTGATTACAATAACAAACTCATCATCTATCACTACATTTATACCTGGATAAAGAAAGACATATGAATCAAGTATCTGTGTTTGCTTGGTTCGATTGCTTCAGGCAATTTGCTCGTATGCCTTGTTTGGACCTGACAAGTAGTAAGTCGAGTGGCGAGTAACTCGCTACTTGACTCACCAAAAGTGTTCGCACTGCTGTCAAGTAGAGTTCATTAGTAAGTGGCGCATCGCGACATTACGGGCTGCAAGTAAATACGCTAAATAAGCTGGTTGTAATGCTTATTTTAGAAGATGTGGAAGAATAAATTAGTGAGATGAAAATAAATAAACTATGGACAAGAAAATAGATTGACAGCCACAAAAACAAAGAATTTTATAGTAGCATTTTCGCTCCAACGAGACACATCGCGCGTGTCTGCGTCTACGAATGAACCGTGCATGTCAGTGCGCAGGGACGCGTGGAGGGGGACTCTACTTGCTGAAAAAATAGAACCAAATGGATTCAATCTACTAAATAACTAAAGAGCTGACTAGCCTACCCTACTAAAATTGTGGTGTTCGGTTACACGATATTTATTTTATTACATTCATTTTTACATCATGATCTATTTCGCAGGGAATACTGTATATATTACAAACAATACAATACAAAATGATCCTTTGATTTTCGAACTGGGAAGGATTCCCGTTTCAGGGCAGCTAAATTGTGTATTTAGTACATTTTATTCTTACAATGGAATGGCGATTCTGTCAAGACAACTTTAGACAGTATGGTTTCTTTATCCTTGAAAGAATCGCAAAGATGTAATTTTTACCAGGGTCACTTTGAATAACATTAGTAATTGCATTCAGAACAGATGAATGGTTTCTTTCGGGAGATCACAAGTCTGAGATTCTTTCCAGGGCATTTTGGAGAACATTTTCAATTGCATAGTTAGAATTTCCACATTTATAAACCAGTATAACCACTAGAGCACTTTTTTCCACATTATGGCACTATTTCCACAACCTCAGATTGCTTTGTTGCCAAAATGTGGCAAATTAAAAAAAAAAATTGACATACTTTAGGTTGGAACCTTATAATATATAATATATTGTACATTCAAAATAAAACAAAATAAATATTCTCTAGATTCTTTAAAATGTTTTAAGCTTAAAGATTTAATTATATTTTTTTTATAAATCCTATAAATATGTTATAATAGACAAAATATAGGGGAATTCATTGGCTACATAGAACTATAATCGGTTTCTATGTCTCCATATTCAAATTCGGAGGTATGATTGTTTTAATGTGGGCGGAAAAATTTCCTATACCAATCCGAGAAAAAATATTTTAATTGCTCTGTCGCTCCAGTGGATAAGACATATGAATCCTAAAGTACTAGATTTTTTAGAAGAAATTACACATTACTAAACCAGAATATACGCCGTATGACATAAGAATTTCCAATTTATTAGTATAGCAAATTGCGAATCTTAAATTTTTGAAATGGCTAGTCGTAAGAATGCCTATCGAAATAACACGATATAACTATCTGTAAAGTAGAAACTCAATTGTGTGAAAGGGCAATGAATTTCTGTGGAACACGGGCGATGCCGGGTAGGACTCACTGATACGTATCATTTAATATAATAAGATCTTTTATTATTTTTTATTACGGTTTTACAGATATTAGATATTACGTAGTGGCTTTATGTGTTTCCTTGTAATGTCTTATTTTGGCCCCCAGCGTTTGTGTTGTCTGTCTCAACCTTGGTCAAACAGCGATCACGTTGTCTCGTGTCGCTCGATCGGCCAAGTCGACGGCCTTTCTAGAAAACGTGAGGCGTGACCTCGCCGAAATGTCGAGCGGCAAATTAAAGGCTCCAACCTAAAGTATGTCACGTTTAACGTGAAACTTACGTACCTGGTGCTCAAAGGCGGTTCCTTGGTATGTGCATTTGTGCAGCTTGTCTTTAGCCTTCACATAACTTACGACACCATCTGTGCCCCAGTCATCGATATATGAAAGTACCCTTTTTTATACGAATACCGCACAAGAGGCTCAACTGCTCCCCTCTGGAGCCAGTGAGTCTATGGCATCCCCAATTGGGGTATGTTGTGAGGCTGAAGATAGTGGGGAGAGGAAGAGGAAGGTAGGGAAGAATCTGGCTATTCAGATCCTGTCACCAAACACGGCTAAGCAACTTTCAAGCAACTTTTCAATTCTGAATGGTGGTCTTACACCAGGGCGATACTGAGAGTATTTCCTAAAGTCATAAATCCAGCCAGGACATTATTTCATTATGTTCTAGTAAAAGACTCCTACGGTTCAATGACAACTCAACAAGGTGGCATTTAAACACCCCCTTGAAAAGTCATTTAAAGTGATGAAAAAAATATAGTCCATAACCTAACCTCACTTAATTTATTTACCTTGTTTTTTCATCACTTTTAACGACTTTTCAAATGAGTGATGAAGTGCCACTTTGTTGAGTTGTCCGGTCACCGACTCCTGCTCAAGTGCAAACTAGTCGTGCATATTCCGATGTGCACAATACTTTGTTTTTATACTACGGGGACCGCAACGAATCGTATCGGGACATACACATGTATAGCCTTTGTAATTTATATTTTTATTTGTACAATTAACATTTTATTGAATTTTAATTTTGTGTAAATAAAGTTTGGAATATTTCTCTTCGATAAATCTATAGATCCCGTATTCCATTCAAATATTGTGCATCAGAACTTTATTATGAAATCTTCTAAATGTAGCTCTTGATTTGAGTCCTTGATTTTTTAGTGCTACAGCAGCTCGTTTTGTTAAATTATCATTTTCGTAGCATCTACCGTGTCGGCTTATACGAAAATTATTACGGAACCCTTAAAAAATTTGGCGTATTTTGTCGGAGGCTAAAAATAATCCCGCTTTGCAATAAAATCCAAATAAATGAACATTTGTGAACGTATCCGAAAACTAAAAACTGTTTTCGAAAGGTGATGAAATAAGCTTTCAATTTTTTTTATTAAAAATTACTATGTATATTTTTAAATATAAAATGTTTTGGCGAAAACTTTAAAGAGTTTTAAAAATGGTTCACTTTACTTTTTTTTCTAACTAAAATTACTGATAATGAAAAAAAATAAAATACATACCTACTTATTTCATTAGATAAATGAATTATAAACCTTACTGTTAACTTAATTTTTTTTTCGTTACGTAAAAAAAAAATTCTTAAAAAATTCACAAAGTTCCATAAATTTTTTTTCAAATTGCGATCGGAAACTTTGGTTTCAGAAATGGGTAAATTTTATTTTTTTTGTGGTTTACTTTTAGATTTGAATATATAGCTTGTTGTATTCCTCTTTCCAATGCCGTTTAGATCATACTTCTGTCTATGATAACAACGATTTCTGTGAGACCTATGTGAGCTGGGACAAATACTCGGCATACATGGCTCGGCCACAGTTAGTTAGTTACACTAATAAATTAAAATGATAATTTCTCATGGCTGCTATGTAAGGTCTATCCGGCCACCTCATCTCTGCAGCATTATACATAAAGGCAGACCGCTAACAGATCCATTGTGAATTGTGACCTCTCCTTCTATCTCACAAACGACGTAACTCACACATATAGAGAGAGAGAGAGCTACTAACAGCGGAGTTAGTAACCATCAGTGGTGTGAGTTTAGTGCTGATTTCTCGGGTATGCCCCGGCCTCTGTCTGAGATGACAGCGGAAACGTCTACGAATCTCGTATTTCGTACCGTGCCAGGATGTGACTTAAGATAAAAACCGGTGGTGGAGAAATTTGAAAAATAGATCTTACTAAATTGTTGCTGTCACTGTTGCTCCTACTCCACCGGATATTGAGCGAAAGAGACAATGCACCTCGGGCTACTAATACCTAACTAAAATCGAGGTTTTGTTTTCCTCACTTTTCTCCTCCAAAAGTGGACTGATTTTCTAACTAACTAACTAACTAACCATCACGCCGTTTCCCCGCAGGGGTAGGCAGAGAGGACGGACCGCAAAACAACTCGGTCTTGGCATACACTCCTCGCCTCATTCACATTCATACATCTTATCATACATGCTCTTCTATTATTCTGACTCTTGACATGGCCCGACTCAAGTATCTGATTCACTTGATCGTGCCATGTCTTCCTCGGGCGTCCTCGACTTCTTCTACCATTCACATTCGCATCATATATTCTCTTGACACTCCTTTCTTCATTCATTCGCTATATATGTCCAAACCATTGATTTTCAATTTTATTTTTACCAACTACATAAGAAAAAACTATTCTATGTCTGTACGTTTTTCTTTTTTTTAAAAAACATTGTCTTGTCTGTATACTGAACGTCTTTTGACGGCGTTTAAACCAGTCAATTTTATTGATTTTTGGAAGGTCATAACTTCTATAAAAAGTAACTTATCAAAAAAAAAACAAAAAGTACCGACACGCTAGTAGTTGATATCTATTTTATGTAAAAACAATATTTTCTCTAGGGTTATAATCCAGAGAGATAAATAGGGAATACGTTTGTATTGAAAAATCACCGCCGGGTATCCCCTTAACGGATTAGCTACTTCCCCACCTTTCTCTCCTACCTCCTCACTACCATCAGCCTCACAACATATTACAATTGGGGATGCCTAGTCCAGCTGGCTCCACGTGGTTTAGACCAGTTGAGACTATTGTGCGGTATTCACGTAAATTTTGTTCGTTTTATATAAATCTATACAAAAATATCAATATATCTGCGAGTTATTTTGTCTGTTCCTGTTATAATTATTATTGGGGTCGATTGTACGCACCCCCAAGATCCTGCGAAATTGGCTAATGCCAGACAGGGTTCTGTAGTCGCCCCCGCTCTGTCCTTAGCAGAGTTAGGGGCAGAGGCTTCCTTTGATTGTACATGCCACCCGCCATTTATGGATGGATTTTCTGGCACAACAGCTAATTTGCTAATAGTATAATCCTTCTGGGTATTGTACCATAATCTTGAATTTGAGTAAATCCTCTGTATATGCTTATAGATGTAGATGTACTTGATGCCTGTGCCACGTGATTGTCTTTGATAACAAACTGTTATATGAATTTGTGAAATTTCGAGTACTTTCCTTCCTCCTATAAATGTGGGTCTCTCCTAGGACACCGAGTTTTAGGGTCACCCCTCTTTCTGATATAAAATACTCTTCACACAGCATGCTATAAGATCAGGTTATATTTTATAATATTATATACATAATATGGACAGGAATGTTCACTCCTGAAAATAGCGGATAAAATTACATATCTTGGAATAATCATAGATAAAAACCTAAAATGGAAAGAACTCGTCAGCCGTACAATAAAAAGAATTAGGAAATTAATTTATATATTCTTACGAATTAGAAACTTCTTATCAACGAAAAGTCTATACTCAATATACTACGCATTAGTACAGTCTATTCTTCAGTACGCCATTATCAGTTGGGGAGCAGCTTACAAAACTAATTTGACCCCTAAGAAATTGTCCAAAAACTCATAATAAAAATTATACTAAAAAATCTCCTGACTTCCCCACTGAACGCGTATTCGAAGGATTCAAAGTTCCAACATTTAAAAACTTATTTGTCAAAAATTAAATCGTACAAATTATAAAAGAAAATGATAAAGACTTATTCATAACTGAAAATCGTACTAGACTTTAACATGTATTTGTATGCCCCAAACTAAACACTTCTTTTGCCCAACACCATTATACACACCAAGGAAAGTACTTATTTAATAAACTACCAATCAGATTTAATAAACTACCAATCAATACTGAATCAGAAACATCAATATAATAACAAAGCGCAACTCTATCAAAAAATATTTTGAAGAAATCATCAACAGGAAGACTGCTTCCTCTATTTCCACATGAAAGTCACACTAATAATAATTATACTTGTTTTTCTTCTTACTGAATACATATGTTTATATATTTTAGTTACTGTATTAACTGTACATATGAGTATGTGAAACACGTGACCGTATTAATTGAACATATATGAAATGTAAACTCTTCTTCCATCCACAAGCAAATGCTTTTAATGGAAGACCAGTATGAATTAACATGTACCATTCTTGAGTTAATAAATAAAAAAATAAAAAATATATATCCTTAAAATTTCTTGTGTGTTAATGGCATCAGGCACACTACTACGCTTCTTCACGTATAAGCCAACCAGACTATGTAATGTAGCAAATAACTCGCGCAATCACAACATATCGATCGTCTGAAATTTGAAATTGAGGAATATGTTTGTAAGGACAAAACGACGCCCGGTTTCCGATTAACCATGTATATTTTAATATAATTATGTTATTACTTAAATTAATTAATTAATTAAAACTCCAGGGATTATCTTTAGAGGTATTTCTCGCATAAGATTTGCCATAATACTGTATTGATTGTGTGTTTGTTGTTTGTCCAGGGGCGGTCAGGCGTCCGAGCACGTGCCCGGGCTGGGCGGCGGGTACACGGTGTCCGGCAAGGCGGCCCCGCTGAGCCCGGCGGGCGGGGCGGGCGCTCCGCCCTATCCGCCGCCCCCGCACCACGCGCAGCCCCCTCACCACCCGCACCAGCTGCGCATCGCCGCCCATCACCAGCAGCAGCACATGCAGCAGCCCTATGCCTCTCAGCAGCTGGCTTATAGGTAATAATCTTACTTGTACATTCCTAACCTAACGATCAAACTATTGCCACCACCAACATCAAACCCACGAGATCTAAAAATATCCGACCTGCAAACAAATGAAGCACGAGAGGTATCCTCAATAGAGGGGATATAAAAGTCATGATAATACTATGATAATACTAGATACATAATAATTATCACCTTTACGTGCACACATATACTCCCAGTCCTCCTCCACAAACAGGAAACCTTCAACATACTGCCGAAGACCTAATCTACCTAGAGGTAATAAATACCAAGTGCCTGTGAAAACCTTAAATAATTATTTTGGTTTTTTGGATTTGGATATAATTTATTTATGTTCAGATCTCCTAATAGTTTAATAATATAAGTTAGTCTTATTTAATAAGATTAACGTAATTGCGAAACGGAATTATGTAGTGAAACTTTAATTTTAATATGGGTTTTAAAAATATTTTTGGTAATAAATGAGACTTAATACTATGCTGCGACTTGTGACAGGATTTCACTCCTTTCGGAGGATTACTTTGGTTTTTTATGTTTAAATTTATCATTCTCACTGTATTTAGCAAGAGAAATAATTGTGAGATTTTCATGTCATGACCGGTGTAAAATTTCTCCGATTGTTTAATAATTAACTCCTTTATCAGATGAATTTTTGTGTCTTTATGAAGAGTGTGAATCCTGATCCACTTGGGCGCATTCAACGCTAGTCGAAAGCTTTATCTTGCAGGGTTTGTAATTTATTTATTTGGGTGTTGGCTGCGTGTCCCCAAATGGGTGCAGCGTATGTGATGCCCGGCCTTATGGTTGTCTTGTAGATGAGAAGTTTATTGTCTGCTGTTAATCGACTATTTCTACCTAGCTTGGAATAGAGTGCAGCTATTCACTTATTTGCTGATTTTATGTTTATCATTAATATGTTTTTGCCGTGTTAATCTCAAGTCTAGAGTGATTCATAGATTTTTTCCAAACATTTATTCGGGGGCTGTTTGAACCTTCTTCTTGTAAAGACGGTGGCAGCACTTTTGATGGGATTTATTTGAAATTTGCAGTACTCTTCGTCTTGATTGGCTTGAATATGCACACGGCGTGTGGCAGTGGCCTAGTCGAACATGAGTTTATTTTGATATTAAAATGAACATCATTTGAAGGAAGCCTCTCATTACAAATGTGTTACAATTGTGCCAGACGCACAGCCATTATTTTTTCATTCCGCCAAGATGAATAATTTTTTATGCTGTACACATTGAGAGGTGACACAGTCGGATGAATTGATGATGAATCGTTCTACGAAACTTCTATTTACGGTTTAGGTTCTACTTTTATATCAAATCGAACTGAATTACAATAAAATTCACAAGCCTCAATCTGGGATCCACATCATCCGGCTGCTTAAAAAACTTTCCTCCCAGTGATCTCATCCTGAGCAATAATAAATCCATATCTTTTCTGGGCTAATTCCTCCGCACTGTAAACCGACTGCTAAAAGCATAGCGGCAAAAAAGGTCCGGCCCTAAAACCAAACCCTAACCCGATTAGATAGTGTTATTATGCCGGTTGTGGTTTTTCTTTTTACGCTGAGGTGGTAATTCGTACCACACACCATGGCTCATCTGTATCCTAAAATATTTCACCAAAATGTAGGCTACTTTCATCCTTTGATGTAGTTTTTTTGTCCGATTTTTTTTACTTCATTCGCTGTCTGTTTTATATGTTAGATGATTTGTTGGATTCTAGTGACTCTCAAACTAGGCTCATATTATGATAGAGTATAGTCGTATTGTCTTGTATGCACTCCTAGTTTATGGATTCCTGTTGTTGTTCTCGTAATTTAATTCAGATCTATTTATTCTCTTGTGCACGGAGAAAAATGTTATTTGAAAAAAAAACGATAATTTTAATAGTTAAAACGGTTAAAAACGGTACTGAAGTTCTTATGAACAAATTAACAGGGTTTCAATGTTTATTGGCGGGAACATGTAAGAATAATTTGTTGGTATACGTAATTTCGTACGTATACCAACAAATTATTCTTACATTTTCCCGCCAATAAACATTGAAACACTGATAATTTGTTAGTAAGAACTTCAGTCCCGTTTTTAACCGTTTTACTATTAAAATGATCGTTTTATCGAATAAAATTTTTCTCCGTGTGGGTTCATGGTACGTTATTAATAGACATCGCACAACCTATAGAAAAGGCTCCCAAGTCAAAAAAGTAAACTTAACAGAAGATCTAAAACCAATGATGTTTGATAAAAGAAGTAGTCCCATTGAAAAGAGACACAAGCGACATCTCGCCGAGAAACGAACTACGTCGGGAAGAGAGTGAAAAGAAATAAAACACACGATATATAACCAATATTAAAATAATTAGTATAATTACATTTATGTAAGCCGTAGAAAAGATACTAAAATAAGTTAAAGAATATACTAATACTTTATGTATATTTTTATACATATGTATATGTATAAAATTAACTCTCTAGAATTATAAATTAATTATAGAAATTTACAATGATTGCTTGTACTATCTAGATTTATAGCAAAATTTTATTATACTTTTTACATAATATTATTCGCTCTCATTATTGTTATTTAATTTTACGACGTTTTCTTTCAAGAAATTAGAAAAGATGTAAGGTACCTGCTTTACTATAAACGCGGTAAAAATCTTTCTGGGAATAACTCGTATTCCTGTTTAAAAAATAATAATAGTTCATTCTTTTATTTCTTTCGTACGACTTTTATCTAAAGAAATATTTTAACGTTTTCCGGTTGCCGTTATTCTGATAAAGACGATATTTATCATTTATTATTGTAGTTATTTACGGCATATTTGTACGAACCTTTGTATAAAAAACATAAAATACTGCTTCGTGATGAAAAAGTTTTTTTCTGCGGTGTGAAGAATGGTTGTAATCCTTTTCCGCAATTCGTAAATCAATGCCTTCTAAATCCCTAAAAAGTCACACTTTAATCCAACTTGAAAGTATGTTACGATTAGCTTTAAAACGATGAAGGACATAACAAAATACAAACTAGTAGATATAATTTTAATGCTAGAATTTTACCCAATGATGCTTGTTTTTAATTTTCTTTCATCCGCATTAAATTAAAACTGCATTTATGATTTTAGATTTTAAAGGCCAAAAGTATTTTTGTTATTTATTTTTGGAGTGTTATGCCGTGTTCCACTTCCTACCTCCTTCTTCAGCCAACGTTTCGGACAACGTTACAGTGTCCATCATGAGGGCAGATGTGTTCAGATGTGCAGATGTGTGCCACACATCTGCCCTGGTGTGCTAGCACGGTCGCTCGATATGAAGTTACCGACCCATTGTCGGTAACTTCTTATCGTTCCCTAGGACAACTGCAGATCTCAAACGTACAAACGACAGTTGATATCAAATATATTAAGGACACTTAGTCATTGTGAACTGTCACCTATTCTTTTGCGATCTGCAGTTGTCGTAGGGAACGATGAGAAGTTACCGATAGTTATCCTATCGATCGTTATAGAGCAAGCGTGCTAGGGCCTCTGGGGGGTATATATAGATATATATAAATATATATAAATCAAGGTTTTGTTTTCCCCATTTTTGTATCTCAAAAATAGATCTATTTTAAAGATTTTTTACCAACTGTATTAGAAGAGGATATTTTATGTCAGTACGTTTTGCTTTTTTTAAACACATTCTCTAGTTTGTATACTTTGTTTGATGACGTTCAAACCAGGCAATTTATAAGATTTTCAGATGGTCGTAACTCCCATAAGATAATGGTCGATATCTACATATATTATATTAAAAATTATATGCACTAGTTGTCAAAATCCAGAGAGGAAATTATGGAATATGTCTGTATTGACAAAACGCCACCCGGTTTTCTCACAGCCAAACAGTTCAGAATGCATGTTTTTGTACTCTACTAAACTTGTATAAAGCATATGGTTTCTTGTTTCTATGCACATACACCATATAAGGTATAAAGTGTTGTATCCATTGATTGTAATATAATGTACCTTGTTCATTATTTATACACAATGAGTGTGATTATTATTAGTATTATTATGTATTTATCCCGAGTCGCCCTAGACGTCTGACCTTGACATTGTCTGAGTTGCCCGCCGCTGCGAATGTATGTGTGCACTCTACGTGTACGCTGTCTGTGTGTGTCCTCAGCTGTTCTGTGTACATATCATTATTATTGCGGGCTCGTATTGCGGGTGTGTGTTTGTGTGAATAGATGCTGCGGGTGTATTGGTTTGCGGTGGCTCGCATAGCTTCTCAAACTTTTTAAAACTTAAATGTAATTTTTTATTAACATCATTTTGTCATGAATGATAAATAATGACATTTGGATGATTTGTATAGCGCCTTTTTGTGAAAAATCATCTCAGGGC
Organism: Limnephilus auricula; assembly: GCA_951813805.1. NCBI lineage: Eukaryota > Metazoa > Arthropoda > Insecta > Trichoptera > Limnephilidae > Limnephilus > Limnephilus auricula. The sequence continues at coordinate 7,710,436 of OX638407.1, read as the reverse complement.
GCTGTGATATTATGCTATTTATTCTGTTGAAGACCGTGGGACAATTTTTTTATAAAGAATAATTATGCGCTCTTGACCACAATGTAAATTAGCCAGTCATTTTTATAGTTATTAGATAAAGAAAGGGTTGCTTACGTGGTTTAGTTTAGAGATCGTTGATTAAATATGAAGGTGGCATTATTAAAAAGTAACAAATTTTACAATACATGCGTTTAAAGCTTTTAGTATTATAATATATTTTTAATTTTTTAAAGTTGCATATTAAGACGATAGACTTCGCTTTTCGGCCCATACAAAAAGGACGCTCGGGAAAAAACACTTTTCTACATCGAAAATTGCACAAAATGAATATATTTTTTTTATAATGCCTTCTAGTGGGTAAAAACTATGTCGGTATGTTTTCGAATTTTTGATGCGTTTCGTATTAACGTAAACATTCACTGTCAAACATGTACGATTTATCAAAAAATATTATTTAAGGAAAAACTGCTGCTAACTCAACTCTCATAAAGAATTATAAAATTATAAAAAGCTACCGACATAGCTTCTTCTTTCTAAAATAGATATATTTTTTTAAATTTCAATTTCGTGAAAGTTTCGGTGTAGAAAAGTGTATTCTCCTTAAACCCCTTTTCGAGCGATTTCTGTAGGTAGATTTGAGCGCTGTCTCATTCGCACATTTCGCATTCGCATGTATTGTAAGTGTGCGTGACCTTTTTGTGAGCGGGACAGAATGACAGTCGAGGGTGTTCCGCGTGTCGTTTAAAGTCTAGCCTCTTAATGGCTGGAGTCCTAGGTTAGGTCTCCCTCAACCGATCTCCCGATCCGGTCCGCCACGCAGTAGGTGAGCAAACGCATTGGCAGTAGGGAATGCAAATCTCGCGATATTGGGGCTCAAGCGAGATCCCGCGAGTTTATGAATAACAATACCGCGAGATCTCGCCAATTTCGAGATCTCGCGAGATTGGCAGTTTTATGTGTTATTTTTGCAAATAATCACAATATTTGAATAAATTCGGAAAAAAATTATAAGTATTATAAGATAAACGTTTATTTTCGCGAATTTTTCAATAGGCTTTTACGCATCAAATGTTTTATGTTTGACGTATTTGTCTATAATTTTTTAATAAACTTCTAAGTAGTAAACTTTAACGTACGTATCTATCAAATAACAAATGAAAGAAACAACCAGTATTCTCTCTATTATCAAACAAAAATCTTTTAGTAATAAAACAGTTCTTTTATGACAAACAAAACAACTAGATGTCGAAAAAAAATTAAACTCTAAGTTGAGTTGACTATTAATTAAACTGAGATATTATTATCAATTAAATAAAACTATATGTACTGAGTAGATCCATTAGATATAACAGATTAATTAACAAAATATACCAATGAAATGAAAGATTTGTTCAGTTCAAATCACAAGCCATTATTACGAATTATTTTGAAAATAGCTCTTTAAGAATAAAACGTTTTTATGCTCGACTGCAATCTCGTTAACCTCGCGAGATCGCATTCCCTAATTGGCAGCTAAGACATAGACAAACAAATTCGTACAGTATTCAATTGAAGCATCTATATTATTTCTAAGCGATCAAATTTTCAAAACTAATACACAAGATTTTATACGATTTTGCATTCTCCCGCATGTCTTCACCTTAAGTTAAGAAATAATGAATAAAATAAATATTTTACTTTTGTCGGGTATCAAAGTAAAGTAGAATCAATGTGTTGGATATTTCGATTTGCCATTGTATACTTTTTTATTATAAATGGGTTTCTCCTTGTGCAGTTTAACAACATTACAGATTACCCAGAACTGCACCCGTACCACCCAGTTACTATAATCTATCTTTTTGTTTATCCTTGCAAATTTTAGAAGCACTATTCCGATAAGAATCGCAGCGCGCCGTTTCGCGTCGCATGAAAGAAAAATTAACATTATCATTTTAAAAGCGGCGTTAATAATTATAATTACTAGCAATGAAGTGAATACGTTGTCTAAATGGCCTGTCGCCATGTGCAATTAAATGTGCAACGAACAATGCAATATCCAACTGTTGTTTCTTTACTCACCGTCATGAGACCTAAGATAAAAATCACTGCATTCATGTAGCTCATGATGATGTTTATTTTTTATTTTAATTTTATTGTGATTGCATTCAAGTCACACGGAGCTTGTGCTTCTTTTACGTCTTCAAAAGTTGGGGAATACTGGAATAGAGTACCAAACGGAGAGTTTTATGACAACTCAACAAAGTGGCATTTCAACACTCATTTAAGTAATTATAACAGTGATGAAATTTTTAAAAAAATCAACCAATAACCTAACCTAACGTAACAATTATTATAAGCAATAATTATTAGCCTGAAACACTCATCCACATTGAAAAAAAAAACTTACTGAGAAAAGATACATGCCGCCGACGGGACTCGAACCCGCGCCCCTCTGATTGCCGGTCTAGAGCTCTATCCACTAAGAGATACACACAATAAGAGCTCCTGACCGGCAATCAGAGGGGCGCGGGTTCGAGTCCCGTCGGCGGCACGTATCTTTTCTCGGAAGGGTTTTTTCAATATGGATGAGTATTTCAGGCTAATAATTATTGCTTTTAATAATTGTTACCCTTTGTACTTTGCATAAAATCTTGTCTTAAACATTAGTTTATCAATTAAAAATAATTAACCTAACGTAACCTATTTAACCAATTTTAAAGATTTTTCAAAGGAGTGATGAAGTTGCATATTGTTGAGTTGGATATGAAGGCCAGGCTATGAATAATACTGTACATATCGCAAGTGTGCCTCACGGTTGAATTTGGCAGCCATCTCGGGAGCCCTAAAATACATGAAAAAAGTGTCAACTCTGCAGAAACAAGCGATCTGTTTGATAGATTCTCTTATTTTAACAAACGGATTGCAACTCTGGTTTCAGGCACATATCTGATTGTGTCAAGAATTCAGACAAGCAATATAAGTACCTAATGTAATATTTTAACAGAAAATTATTTTGATTATCATTTTCTGCTATGTCATTGGAACTTACATTAATTTTGGTAAAGATCAAGAAAAAATGTTCACGAAAAATGTTTGCTGCTGTAAATATTTTTTCTTGTTCACATGAACTTTTAGCTTCACAAAATCTACAATAAGGAAGTTGAGTCCTTTTTTTTATCAATGTTCACAGGCAAACTTAAATACCGGTTTTTTTTTTAAGTTCGTTTTCATAATTAAATTAATTCTACAAGTTTGAATTTTATTAAGCCCGCGAAACGCGAAAATAGTAATTATTCGTTCAGTTACAAATTGAATAATTTATATACATATACGGGTAGATACCTAGATACTAGGTGGAACACGCTAGGTATGTTTTTTTTTTACTTAGTCTGGTCGAGTAACGAGTTTATAAGCGATTTATTAATTTTTAAAAACTGCAAACTCATTTTTATGAAATCCATCAAAATTAGCAATCAAGGGCTGGCTGGCGTGCCACGCTGCTAGTGACGATTAAAAATTAACATCTTTTTGCACTTAGCTCTCGTACCGTTGCACCACGGAGGGTCATTACGTGGAATGATGATGACTGGGACTGTCTTGCAATGACTCAGTTTACAGGTGGTTAGTTACTTACTTGTTGGGTTGACTTAAATCCATTCCACCGTCACAGATGTTCAGCCGAGGGGAAAATGTCCCACGTCCGTTTCTCCTTTGTCATTTTGTTTTGTTTGTTTTCAATACGGCATCCGTGGAAAAATCATCAAACATCAAAATGGGACTTTAACACGCGATTTTTGCACCAAACCCTCTATAGATTTGAATGATAAGTGCTGTTTCTTATTATTATGATTCGTTCTTAGCTTTTATATATTATGGTGAACGACCAATATCACCAATCAGAATCGAAACATCGCATGATTTGGCTTTAACCGTGTTTGGTATAATAGCAAGTTACTTCCCAGTCTTCTTCCGCCGCATATGATACACCTATTTATTGCACGGAGAAAAATGTTATTCTAAAATACGATCATTTTATTCGTAAAAACGGTTAAAAACAGGACTGAAGTTCTTACGAACAAATTATCAGGGTTTCAATTTTTATTGGCGTGAACATGTAAGAATAATTTGTTGGTATACGTAATTTCGTACGTTAAAAATTATTCTTACATTTTCCCGCCAATAAAAACATTGAAACACTGTTAATTAGTTTGTAAGAACTTCAGTCCCGTTTTTAACCGTTAAAATGATCGTATTTTAGAATAACATTTTTTTCCGTGTAGGGATGCCATAGTCTCACTGACATTGTTTCTGCACCCCTTGTGCGATATTCACTTAAAAAAATATTCCACCATTATATAATGGGGCAATTACTACAACCAGGTAACTCCGAAATCAGCGTTTTTGAATTTCACACTAGAAAGCAAACTATAGAATATGTTTTTATGGGTATCTTCAAAAAACGGTATCGTTTAATTCTACTATCAGGTAATTCTATAATTACCACAGTGCTTTTTCATGTTTCAATAAAGCCACTTACATACTTGTGGAATTTTTAGGAGGGTATTTATTACCAGAGAATACCGGAAATTAGTCCTTTTTAAATCAAATTCTAGACGTATTGACTCTTTTTTACAAAAAAACATAAATTGATTTTGAAAGATTACTATTTTATCTGGTACACGCAGTTTTAAAATTTTGAAAAACTAAGTGTATTTTTGAGATACAAAGGTTATACCGTTGGTCGTTGGCAGATTTGTTTAATTTTCAAACGACATATTGTATTATACAACACAAATTTCAAATTAAATAATCATACAGCGCCCTTGAGGTGATTTTTCACGAAAACGGCGCTATATAAATTAGCCAAATATTATTATTATTATTATACAACAAAATAAATCAATACATAATCTCGTAAACGCATTTTTCAGAATTTTAATTTTGGTTAAATTAAAATCATTAAAAAATAAATTCCAGAACGTGTTTTGTGACGAAAATACCTCAGTTTTTCTATTTATTTAAGGTCTTACAAACTAAAATATTTCAGATTTTTTGTACACACATATTTTGTTTAGACATTATTGAAAAATCATAAATACTTATAATCAAAAAATACTTACAAGAAGTACACGATATTTAATAATTTATCATCGTGCGTTTTGAGCATTTTTATTGCCTAGGTATTTAAATGAAGGTATATATTAAAGCAAGTTCTGAATGAAATAAATCGATATTAAACTTTTAATTTAAAAACTTTGATACGGGTAATAATCGATCTTACCATCGGAATCTCCCTGTACAGTTGCAGGCATTTATAAACTTTTATTCTGAGCCGCTGGTCAATGGCTTTCCTTGAATTTTTGTTCCTAACAACTAGGTGTGGTATTCTACTTTTGTAAATAAATACATAAGAAAATTATTAACCATTTTCGCATTTCTAAAATATAAGTATTACTGTTGCCAACACACCAATCTACAATTTAGCAATATTTATCTTTATAAAATATACAACAGCCGATTTATCACATTAATTACCATCTTATTATTCAATTTCTCAACAAAGCTGATTTCAGAGTTACCTAGTCGTAGTAATTACCCCACGATATTATATTTGTTACAGTATTGAGAATTGTGTAATATAATTAGAATTTTAACCGTGAATAAATCAATAAAAACCTAAGGTCACCTTCTAACAACAAGGTCTTATCTGATAAACGCGCTCTCCTGCTATAATGACCTGTATAAAGAGTTACTTTAGACGTTATATTATCTTGACAGTGATGTATCTGTTGAAACCACTATTAATAAACCTAACATAACCTAACCTAACTTTTCTTACCATATCCTAATAAATTAGTATTCACAATTACGACGTGCTATTTTTACTTTGCTCGAGTAAGCACGAATAATGGGTCTGCCGAAATTTAAAGTTTTTTTCGTCTTTTGTTGTACCAATTCAATGCCTAAAAAATACTCGGCTGCTAATGGTCTCCAACCAAAATTACTCTGAATGCAAGCTTAGCAAATCGTTTAGAATATAATAGTAAAAGGATTTGACTTCTCCGAGGTTAAATTGGATTTTAGAATTGGTTGTAGGTATTTGCGATTTTTTTTATTGTGGTTTCGATTTCCGTTGTAGCTGAAATTGTTCTGATTTTTGGGTTCTGATGATTTTATTTGCTGAATGGTTTTCATTCATTCTTAGAACAATTTTATTCAAATTTTCGGTCCTATAGTGTCTTTTATTTATTTATTTATTATTAATTTTCAACGCCCTGATGGGCTTTTACATAATAAGTATATAATACAGTGATATATATGTAATACAATGTTTAAATAAGAAATATAAACTTATAGCAATTAACATTATAAAAATGGTAGGTATAAAAGTAAGTAAAAAATATTATATTATAATAAAAGACAAAAAGTAAAAATAAATTAAACTGGAACCAGTTTTTAAATTGCAGATGGCATAAAAATAATAATATAGGTATAGTGTAAGATAATATTAGAAATTTACAGATGAGTGATACAAGAAAAAGTTTACAATACAGAAAAACAAAAGAGAGTAAATACAAAATAAAACATAACATGACCCGAGTCTTTCTTTTTCCTAAAATAAAGTAATTGTATAAAGTCTGTATGGTATTGATACTTATATTAAGGTAGGCATTTAAAACTCTATCACATTACACAGAGAAAAATGTTATTCTAAAATACGATAATTTTATTCGTAAAAACGGTTAAAAGCGGCACTGAAGTTCTTACGAACAAATTAACAGTGTTTCAATGTTTATTGGCGGGAAAATGTAAGAATAATTTGTTGGTGTACGTACGAAATTACGTATACCAACAAATTATTCTTACATTTTCCCGCCAATAAACATTGAAACACTGTTAATTTGTTCGTAAGAACTTCAGTCCCGCTTTAACCTTTTTTACGAATAAAATGATAGTATTTTAAAATATCATTTTTCTCCGTGTAGTTGTCTATAAAATCGACGATCAGCGCCATTTTGATTTTTCAACATTGGATCAGTCCCCGAAACGCCGATTTTCAGGTCATTGTAGCTCTTGGTCAAATTTTCAGCTTACAATAAAATTATCATGTATATCGTGTATAAGTTATGTTATGCTTGTCATCCATCACAGTTGATCAAAATTCATCACTTTTTGATCAAAAGTCGAAACTTTCAGAAAATTTACGTTTGACAGGCAGTATTAAAATGTAAATAATTAAAAATGGCGCTGATAGTCGATTTGGTGGTCAACAAAGGTGAAATACAACAAAAACATTCAGTGGACAGACGCATCCGCCGCCAAGGCATGGACAAACCTCTCCCCATGAACCTGGGCAATAACTTAGCGAACCAATTGAGGCGACCTGTGGCAGAGATGTTGGTTTTCTAAAAATTGGTTCCCTGGGTGGCAATTTTCTTAACCGCCTCACAAATCTGCCTTCAGATGAATGTGCGACTAAAAGCAATAATAGGTACACCACAACAATAATGATCAAAGCTGCATGAAAGCGTTTTTTTTTCTACCAGTCTATGCAGTTAATGGTATCTCTAATTATTGTAGCTCTTTTGTCCATGTCTGATTCTCTTTGTTAGTTCTAACAGTTTACGGTTCCCCGAACTCGAGACCTTGGCTTTGTTTTAACTTTTAACATTGCTCTATTGTTATATTTACAATACCGCTAATGATGTGTCGGTGTTTTGGTATGAATGCCAACACCTGGTCTTTGTCCCTTCATCATTGCCTTTTGTCTCGGGACTGTATGAGAAGATCATTATTGTTAGCAGGTTCATGGACCCTAGTCTTTAGTTAGCAACTTCTTCGTGTACATCTCCCATTGGACGTGGACAACATCCTGTAGTTACTATCGTTACCTATTTTTATTTTCTGTCTCAGTCTGTTTCATATTTTTATTTGAAGTTCTTGATATCTTCGTCATTGATTAAATATCTGCATTAAGATGATAGACTTCGCTTTTCGGCCCATACAAAAAGGACGCCCGGGAAAAAACACTTTTCTACATCGAAAATTGCACAAAATGAATATATTTTTTTATACTGCCTTCTAGAGGGTGAAAACTATGTCGGTATGTTTTCGAATTTTCGATGCGTTTTGTATTAACATAAACATTCACTGTCAAACATGTACGATTTATCAAAAAATATTATTTAAGGAAAAACTGCTGCTAACTCAACTCTCATAAATAATTATAAAATTATAAAAGCTACCGACGTAGCTTCTTCTTTCTAAAAAATATATATTTTTTAAAATTTCAATTTCGTGAAAGTTTTGGTGTAGAAAAGTGTATTCTCCATAAACCCCTTTTCGAGCGATTTCTGTAGGTAAATTTGAGCGTTGTCTCATTCGCACATTTCGCATTGCCATGTATTGTAAGTGTGCGTGAGCTTATTGTGAGCGGGACAGAATGACAGACGCGGGTGTTCCGCGTGTGGTTCAAAGTCTAGCCTCTTAACAAGCGGATTGCAATCTTTAGAGCACAGGCGTCAGGTAGGTACGCTGTTATTGTTCTACCGGTATTACAATGGAAGATGCTCCGGTAACTAGCGTCACTGATCCTTTCGGCACTAGTGCATAGTCGGGAAACATGTCAAACGCGCGCCCAACATATATAATATACACGGTTGACATTTGTCACATAAGAATGGGTCGCTTCTACGATTCATTTTTGAGTTTAACAGTTCTGCTGTGGAACCATTTGCCGGTTTCCGTGTTTCCTTCCTCTCCTCATAAAGACTCAACACAGCATCTTCAAAGATGATACATGCCCCGACGGAAATTATGTTCCTCAGGGCTTCCTCTGTGGAGTTAATATAATATAAAAAATGAATAAAAAATATATATTTGACTAATTCATTCTAGGTTTATCGAAAAAGTCGATGGATGGATGTCCCATTTAAATAAAATTCGACACGTATGTCCGAGACACCATCTGATAATATCTGTTAAAATATTCAGGTATAAATTTGAAAGAACACCAAAAATATTGAAGGTAATGTTAGTAATTAAAAAATGAAAGAAGGAGATTGTTTAAAATTACGGAATGAAATTGATAAAAATGACGTGCTAATATTTTAGTTGTTGATATATTATCTTCGTTATTGATTAAAAATCCTAAAAACCTGAAGTTAGTTTTACAGATTTTCTGCTACAAAACATTTAATGAATATTTTATGTCATGGTGTCTATAATAAGTCGATAACAAAGGCTTGGCCTAACATATTTTTTTTTACAATTTACATTTAAGCGACTTTTTTGTGTAATTCATAGGAATCTCTCTGAAGGTCAGGTTTGAATGGATTCTTTGTTATATACTTGCTAATAAATTTAGCAATCTCTTCAGCGGCAACCAACGAGCGATTTGTCATAATTCATAATATACTGTCAATCTTCTTGGAGGGGGTTTCTTTGAGTAATCTTGTTGCCAAGCAAAATATATTATATTATATTTTTCTATCAAGAATAGAAAGATAGGCGAATTATCTGGGAAATTTAACTACAGGACGTAAATAACAAACATACGTGATAAGAAACTAGTAAAATCCAGCAAACACTAGTCCCATAATTTAAATAATAATATAATTTTCTCCCAATAATCGCTTGTTTCTAATCAATGGAAACCGCTGATAGCTCCGTTGTAATCTCTCTCTCTTTTCTTTTCCATAAATGACATGTAACCGAAAGAGAGGTTGCAATGGAGCTCTCAGTAACGATCTATCTCGGGGTATCGCTCTGTGGCATTGTTGATATTACTGGCATATTGTACTGTTCTTCCTAGCGACCTAATTTTAAGATGCTAAAGTCATTGCATTATTATTATTATGCGTTCTGTCTTGGTTCTGTTGAATCTGTATTATGATAAATTCTGCGTGGACGACATTTTTAATAATTTGCTGTTACGTTACGAGAAAGCATTAATTTGATCTTAATACTAAGTTTTTAAGCTGTTAAAAATTTATATATATCGCACATCCCGTAGACAAGTGTCGTAAGAGAAAACTTTCTATTTTACATTTTATCTCTGAAAAAATTTATGTTATGATTTATGATTATATTTAATTTATTTATTAAGTTAGATCACTCCATCTCCGCAAGATGTCGCTAGTATCTCTTTTCGACGGGACCGCTTGTTCATCATTCATTAATTTCTTTTCGCTTTCCTGTAAAATGAACTATTTTGACTTAGGTACGAAACTTTTCTACAGTATGTGCGATATGTTATTTCTGAAGATAACATCTATACATTTTCCAAGCCGAAACTTAATTATATGAAAATGATTAAAAACGCTTTTTTCTGTTTTTTTTTTTACAAGTAATATGTAATCACAGTGTTTCTTTCAATGCTACTGAAGACATGCCGTTATTTATTAAATATTTTCACAATTTTCGTTTATTTATTATCTTTTTTTTATATTAGCGCGCTATCTATAACATTCGTATTTACATATCTCTGTTTCAAACCATCTTCTTCTTTTTGATCAATTATTATTTCGCCACCCTCTGGAAAGATTTAGAGCTGCAATCAATAATTCACAGTACCGCGCCGAACCTTCGCGTGTATTTTGCTAGCCTTTCCAGTAGCTACTAAACAAGTCGGCTATATAAGGCGTCGGCGGTCCCGTGCGAGTCAGTCAGTAACCAACAGTAAACTTACTACGGAGCCATACTTCTTATATCTTATTAATAAAAACTATGCATTTATTTAATGATCCATTCAGGAGTGTAAATGAACTTATCTACTGATAATGTTTTTTTCTTTAATATTTTTTTAATAATAATTGTTTGTTACCACGTCTATTTACCCGACGAATTTACCCGACGCACAGTGGGCTGAAAATCGCCTTTCATAGACATAGAGACTTGAATTTTCATGGCTCTTTTTTTTGGTAGAAATGGATTCTGCTGATCATTACTATGCTATAAAATTTTGTATGAAGCAATTGCGTGTACAAATGAAGGAGTTATCATTTTTTAAAGAAAAATTTGTATGGCACTGACATTAAAAATGAGGCTATCTCTGGAATCATAAGGTTGGCCATAACATCCTTACACACAGATGTACTACTATTTTTTTGTATTTTTTTGACATACTTCGTATTATGGCGCAACTTGCGCGTTTTTTTTTTAAATCCTCAATGTTGAAAAAAAAACTTTTTTTATGTTGATGATTCATTTTAATGCAAAATTTTGGTTTATAGTTTCAATAAAATATTGTAAACTAGACAAAGCATTGATGATTCATTTTAATGCAAAATTTTGGTTTATAGTGTCAATAAAATATTGTAAACTAGACAAAGCATTGATGATTCATTTTAATGCAAAATTTTGGTTTATAGTGTCAATGGTGGAGGCATTTTGTTGTATGTAAAGAATAACCTTTCCTTTTCGCAAATATTTCTGGAAACAAAATTTTTTGAGAATGTTTTTGGAATATTGACACTTCCAAATAACAGCACTTTAAGTGTCTTAGCAATATACAGACCTCCAAATCTAAATAAGCTAGCATTTTTGTCAGAAATATCCTATGTGTTTGATAACAATATTAAACAGAATGAAAGCGTAATATTTTTCGGCGACATAAATTTAAATTTATTAAATAAAAATGATGCTATCATAATAAATTATGAAAATATCCTTACTAATAATTATTTAAAAAAGTGTATAGATGACGCCACTAGGGAAGTAGTAGTTAAGCAGGAAATAAACAGTTCATGTATTGATCATTTTTTTGTGCGATTAAGCGGTAAACTACCCGCTGGATTAACCAATACAATCTCCGCATGCGTGTGTGACTATAACATTGCCGACCATCACACAACAGCTATAAGTATACATTATAACTCGATAGATAATTTTAACAATTCTGAAAAAATTAAAATTATTTCACAAAAACTGATTGATAAAAATATATGTAATTATGATTGGAAATCGCTTCTAAAGAAAACCGATGGTTCTCTAATTTATTTAAAAATTAAAAATTATTTTTTCGACTTATATAAAAATAGCACGGTTGAAATAAGCAAAAAATCTAAAAGTAGACCTCATGCCATAAATGATTAGATATCTACTGATGCATTATATAAAATTAAAAAAAGAGATTTTTTATATAAACGTTGGAAAAATACTCCAACAAACAAAAACTATGAAAAAGAATATAAGTGTTATCGAAATGTTTTAAATAAATTGTTAATTAAATTAAAAACCTCATACTATAATGATAAATTCAAAAATCTATTTCAAGACTCAAAAAAAAACATGGAACGAATGTAATCAAATTTTAGGAAAGAAATGTAAAAATGATTGTGACCAAGTTGCCTCCAAATATTTGATGAAAGATCAAAACAAAGAAAACGTAACTAATGATTTTGTTAATTATTTCTCTGACAATGTTTGCAATATGTTACATAAATGTAATTACAGGACAACTGGGTTTGAACCAGAGGAGATGCCTCAAAGCATGTACCTACCAAGGGCCAAAATTGCTGATATAGAAAGCATTGTGAGGCAACTTAAAAGCTCTTCTCCTGGAATTGATAACATCAGAATGAGCGATATAAAAAAAACATATATTAACTTTAGGTCCAATTATAACGCACTTGGTAAACAGAATCTTATTTGAAGCAAAAATTCCAGATGACTTAAAATGCAGTATTATCAGACCCATTTATAAAGGAGGTGATCACACTGTATTGGGTAATTATAGACCGATAAGTATTTTACCTTCACTTGAAAAAATTCTTGAAAAATACATTCAGCTGAAATTAATCAAATATTTAGAGGATTTTTCGATTATTGATGCCGATCAGTATGGTTTCCAAAAAAAAAGGGAACTGAAATACTTCTTCAAAAGTTTGCCAGCTTAATAAATAATCAACTAAGTAGTAAAAATCATGTATGAGTCTTATTTATAGATTACTCAAAGGCATTTGATACTATTAACCATACTAAATTATTGAAAATACTAGAAACCATAGGAATAAGGGGGAAACTTCTAAAACTCTTTGCAAATTATTTGAACAACCGGTGCATGCAAATAAAGCTATTGAACACCTTAAGTAAAAAAAGAAAAATCTTAGCAGGCGTTCCTCAAGGTTCCATATTAGGTCCAATTTTATATATCATTTATGTCTCTTTTATTAAACACATTTTTAAACATGTAAAACACTTTGTGTATGCTGATGATACTGCATTGGTGATTTTTGGCAGTGATTTGCAATTATGTATTAAACTCTTACAAAAAGATTACATTGAACTTTTGAAATGGTCTCACGACTCTGGTCTAATCATAAATGCAAAAAAAACTAAGTTGATACATATTAGATCACCCAATGCCAAGGTAAATATTATTACACCTGAAATTAAAACACACATTTCTGATTGCTTACATATAGGTATCCCTGCATTATGCACATGTGAAAATATTGAACTGGTTAAAGAATATGTTTATTTGGGAGTTATAATTGATTATTTTTTTTAATGGGATTTACAAATAAATAAGGTCTGTGAACGACTGAGATCTATTATTAGTAGATTATATAAATTAAAATTCTATGTTCCAATATGCACACTTCGGATAATTTATTTATCATTAGCTGAATCTATTATAAGGTATGGAATTACAGCTTGGGGATTTTCCTGTAAAACAAATATAAATCATGTTCAATCAGTTCAAAATTCATTAGTTAAATTATTAGCTCATAAAAGTTTATACGAACAAAGACATAATGTTCCATACCTTTATCAAAATCTTAAAATTCTCTCAGTGAGATCAATTCTATGGTATAAAATTATTTTTCAACATATAAATAGCCCTTTGTACATAAATAGACTAGAACACTCTTACAATACTCGTTTTACGTTAAATGAAGGACTAATCGTTCCTAAGCATTTAAACAAATATGGGCAAAGAACGCTGGACTACATGATCCCAAATTGCTTAAATATGTTACCTGCAGCAATCAAAAAATGTACAAACGCAAAAATAAATATCATGTTAAAAAATTGGCTCGCTGAAAGACATAGTTTGTATTAGATTCTAAGACAAACAATTTATAACTTCATACACTTTATATATATATATATTTTAAATTTATTTTTATATCATGTTACACCTTTTTAGGCTATATTTCTTATGGTATGATTGTATACAATATATTTTTTTATGAATGTAAACAATTATTTTCTTAATAATAAATTTTTTTTTTTTGTAATAATCCATTAAGTTAAAAGAACCCATTGACAAACTACTTAAAAGTAGTTTATTGGGACTTTTTCTCTGTTTTTGTATTATGTTTTTATTTGATATGTATGTATTATTCTTTGTTTTAAATATTTCTTTAAATAAAAAAAAAAAAAAAAAAAAAATAAATAAAAAAAATATTGTAAACTAGACAAAGCATTGATGATTCATTTTAATGCAAAATTTTGGTTTATAGTGTCAATAAAATATTGTAAACTAGACAAAGCGTACTCGTACATATCATATGTAAAGCATTTAAGCATTAAAATGAATCATCAACATAAAAAAGTATTTTTTCAACTTTGAGGATTTAAAAAAAACGCGCAAGTTGCGCCACAATACGAAGTATGTCAAAAAAATACAAATACATAGTAGTATATCTGTGTGTAAGGGTGTAATGGCCAACCTTATGATTCCAGAGATAGCCTCATTTTTAATGTCAGTGCCATACAATTTTTTCTTAAAAAAAATTATAACTCCTTCATTTGTACACGCAATTGCTTCATACGAAATTTTATAGCATAGTAATGATCAGCAGAATCCATTTCTAGCCAAAAAAAGACCCTTGAAAATTCAAGTCTCCATGTCTATGAAAGGCGATTTTCAGCCCACTGTGCGACGCCAACTTGCGGCATTCCTCAGCAATCTGAACCGACATTGAAGTCGATCAGTAATCAACTGTTGTCGTTCGTGTGCATCGAGTCATTCGAAAGTACTTGAGGCACGCCTCGCCGTTGACACTGTTTCCAAGAACTGGCCGATGATCGAATGTCGCTGAACGTTATTTGAAAATTGAGATCGTGACATCGTACACCTTTACACTTTCAATTCATACTAAATACTAGAGTGTTTCAAATTCATTGCATTATTTGTTGAAAAATCATCAAGTAACTCAGAATCATGCAACCTCCACACCTCCTTTCAAAGGCATTAAATGGTGAAAAAAATATATAAATAATTGGTTAAATAGATTACGTCAGATTAGGTTATGGGCTATTTTTTTTTTTTTCATAAGATTTAATGACCTTTTAAAGGGGTGTTTAAATTGCATGTTTTTGAGTTGTCATAGAACCCTTTTATGGGAATGAATGGGCTTGGGTTCGAACATTGAGAGCAGTTTTCTTTGGCTCTATGTAACCGATCTGACTGAAATTTTTGTTTCATACTACGAATAACGGCCTGAAGAGGAATCAATTCTGAAAAATATTGCATTTGTGATAAAATCGTTGAGTGAGTTCAATGAATTTCGGCTTACTCTAGCTAAAATTGAGTAAATCTATTCGTTAATTATTGTAATTCTGCAATAGTCGGACCTTTGTTCAATGACCCCATATTATCTATTATCTTTCAGTCCTAAGGTAAACCTATTCTGCTCCAAAATTTCTTCTTTCCTTCTATGTCAGTCTGTCTATTCTTCAGTCTTTCTCTGTGTCTTCCACTGGAGCATCCCATGGCTTTTTTGGATGCTAACTGTTTGAATGATTACAAAATTCTTATATATTTGTAACGTAGATAGTGTCTAGGATAAACAGAAACCACCTAACACAGAGATCCTGGGTTCGATTCCCAGTTGCGATCGTTGCGTTTTTACTCTCTGTGTCTTTTTCTATATGTATTACATTGACTAAAATTATTAAAAAAGTTATTTCATAAAATTGAATAACTTAGTTTTGTTAATGATTATTGATTATCAATATCATCATTGTCAGCCAGTTTGTGACTCGCTTTTATTTTCCACTAGGCATTCCTCCCATCCACACCTTGTTCTAGTGTCAAGCAAGTTGTCCAACTCAAGGGTCATTATGTTCTTTATTACTTTGATAAAATTGGCATCAAGTATTTGTTGATGTTCAAAAATATTTCTCGCAACACGTCTCCGGTACACGGGTTTCCCGCCTTAACTCCACCAGTATTTGCACATAATGTTATCTCTCAAGCATTATAATCCTCCATCTATTTATATATCTGACGTAAAAAGTCATTATTTACTGATGTTACGAGTCTGTCACTACATAGGAATGCCAAATGAAAAAACCAGCTTCGCCTGGACTTGGATCCATAATGTTGTATAATGTACAACTTTACCTTTGCGTATACATTATTACCTGTATTTATATTTGTATATTTATATATTCCCAGCTGTACAACAGTGCACAGTATTCGACATTGTTGCATCTTTCATTCAGGGACCGTTACCGACCATTTGCATTCTCATGAATAATTTAAAGTGCCCGCCTCCGGTGCAATTATATTTATGCGCGGTGCTAACAATCATAATGGCTGATGGCGAATGTGGTCAAGAAATCTGAAATTATTTTATAAGCGTTTCATTCCCGCTATTAGAATCTCATCAACATTGTTATTTACTTAGTCTATCCACTTTTATTTGTATTCTGCCTTTTTGAATGAATGGATGATCGACTCCATTGTTGGTTGCTTTCTGGGTCAGCTTGGCTTTGTGGTCCAATGTCTGCCATTGACTGATCAAATGATTTTATTTATTTTTTTTTTAACTTTTTTTTATACATATATTATACATTATTTATAAAATGTTTTGGCTGCCCAACTAGGAAGAATCCCGTTTTAGGGCAGTCAAATTAGGATGATATATGGAACATATGGAACGTGTCTTGTACAAATAAAAATAAATAGAAGAAATAAAAAGAAAAAAAGAATAAAAATAAAATAGATAAAAATTAAGAATTAAAAAAAAAATGTTATAAAAGAAAATTATTTTTTTACACATAATAACTGTTGTTTGTTAAGCACAGATATTAAAATAATAATAACGGGTATATACTTAATAACAAATTGAAACAAATTATAACAAACAAACATTAAAAACAAACTTATGTTTGCATTGCATGTAACTCTTCAAACAGTTCTACATACATGTGTTGTATAAAATAAGAAGATAAACAAATTATTTTACTAAGGAATGATGAAATAGTTACATTGATCAGTAAATATAAGGCTTTCTTGAAAATGGGAAAAATGCAGGCACTTGAAAAATCACTAAACATAATTTCACTTATCGAGATTAACTGTGAGTAATTTAAACAAATACACATTTCAAATACAGAATTAAAATAATTTTCTTGTAGCGTAAACCGGGGCTACTTCTCACGGAAGAATTTTTCATTAAGATGATACCCGGTGATGGAGAAATTTGGAAAAAATCTTTTACTAAATTGTTGCTGTCACTGTTGCTCTTACTCCACCGATATTGAGCGAAAGGGACAATGCACCTCAAGCTACTAATACCTAACTAAAATCGAGGTTTTGTATTCCCCACTTTTCTCCTCCAAAAGTGACCTGATTTTCATTTTTTTTTACCAACTACATAAAAAAAAAACTATTCTATGTCTGTACGTTTTGCTTTTTTAAAAAATCATTGTCTAGTTTGTATACTGAACGTCTTTTGACGGCGTTTAAACCAGTCAATTTTATTGATTTTTGGAAGGTCATAACTTCTATAAAAAGTAACTAATAAAAAAAAACAAGTACCGACACGCTAGTAGTTGATATCTATTTTATGTAAAAACAATATTTTCTCTAGGGTTAAAATCCAGAGAGATAAATAGGGAATACGTTTGTATGGAAAAATCAGAAGAACCAGAGTAGAATCACTCACAGACAGACAGAACAACAACCGAAATTGTCTGTTTGATGTTATGCAATGAACAGAAAATTTCCAAAAATTTGTAGGTACTGAATGTACCGATTGTTAAAGAAAAAAATTGTATCTAATTTATATGACCGTTCGACTCGTAGACTCTAAACAGGCTAATGAAATTGATTATCTCGGCGTTCCCAAAGAACAATTTCGGGTGTGCGATTTTGTATTTTTGTTGAAGTACAGCTGTTTAAAGTTTCGTAATGGGGCGTTCTGACGTTTCGATTTTTGTTGACCAACTTTTATTTTACGAAAAAAGTTGAGCAACATTTTGTTCACACGTTGCAATTTAAGTTGAACCAATTTTGACATTCAAAATGGCGTCAACTGAAATTGTTAGTGCGTGCGTCTATCTAATTTCTGATGTTCTGTGAGAGGAGCTGGAGATTATGAAAAAATATAAAAAACGTCGTACTTGGGTGAGAAAATGGATCATGAGAAGGAGTGAATTAGGCGCATCCAACACTTTTTTTTTCAAAATAATATTATTTACATTTCAAAAATAATATTCTATTTTTGTATACTTCTTGTTTTTGATCCGAAAGACAGGGATGGCTTTGGTACAGATCCATAAATCTGAACATTAAATCGTCCGACCATTTCAGATATTTTTTGGTTGAAACGGATTCCATGACGGTAGAAACTAGTACCGAATAAATGAAACGCCTGACGTTTACTTTTTCCCGCGAGTAACTAAAAATGATAAGCGACTTGAAACATGTGTTCAGACGCGACGATTCGATGTAAAACTCGAACGATTAGTAAAACCAAAATGGCGATAGTCATACTTGAACGACAAAAGTAGACGGGCTATAAACTTTCGCTAGCAACAAAAAAAGTTGATAACTTTGTTGACAAAGTGTTCACACGTGTCAATTAGCTTTCAACAAAAAATGTGACCGACAAAAATCGCCCCGTGCGAACCGGCTATTACAGATGGTAAAATAGATAATTTTAAATATAAATAAAAATGTTGACAACATATTTTTGGCAACAGTTTTAATTCCCCGCGCCACCGAGAGATACCGCCACCGAGCTAGCATGTGTTGCGTTCCCTCCTCTTGGCATATATACAAATCAGTAAGCGCGTTATCTCGACGCCTGGGTGTCCGCGCTAGTGTCCCTTCGGGGGTATCGGCGCGGGCCCCCGTGCGGGGGGAAGCCGCCATCATGCGGCCGAGGCCCCCGCGGTGTCTCAGACTCATCTGCCCCGCGGTCCCCTCGCCGGGGCTGCCGGCGGCAGGGCACGGCATATTCCATACTCTTCTTGGAATGCCCCTGGGCTAGGACCTCGAGGAAAGGCCATGTTTGTGTACATTTTTATACTTTTTATTTTGTGATTTAGATCTTACTTTACACAATAAGTAAACGAGTGAACTCCCGTGAAAAATTATGGGATTTTATAATTGTAGGATTTGTGAAGCAGCTGAAAGTATTTATAACAAAATTGCCACTTAGAACAGGTGTCTTAACGCGAAGAAATAATATTTGTAAAGGTGTGTTTGTATGAACGCTTTGTAAACCACACGAAAATATCAAATTTATCATAACTTTTTTTTATTTCGGAACTAATAAAAAAAATTGTCTGCAATGTATAGTTTTTTTTTTAAACCTTCAAATTTCGCGGAATGAGCTCGCACACAATGTATTTATATATTATATTCAAAAGCCAGAGACATACAAATTTCAAATAAGTGATTATTAATTAATTACAAAATCAAATCATTTTGGTACATTCAGACAAGCCATACTTTATGGCTTGTCTGAATCGTTCCCACTTCCAATTTTATTACAAAGCAAATGCCAGTTCGAGGATTCATTGAACTCGTGTTACATAGAGACACATCACCGAAATGATTATTTGTAATACATTTGCGACTATGCTATTTTTAGTGTCTAAAAATAGCATAGTCGCAAAATATGCTAAATATCAACCCAGGTTGCGGCAAACAGTCAGAAAGTCAGCAGTCACAATTTTTTCGATTTTTTTAATCTTATTTTTTACTTGCAATTTAAAGTATATAGTTGAATCCAATATATTGGCGGTGATTCACTGATAAAATCTATACTTGCTTCTGTATTCATAGCTTTGGCGAGTTTGATCGAAATAATGTACCTTATAAAGTTATTAGTTCTCCAATGCAGGCATTTTCCATGTTAGGTCCTTCTGTTTCAACGCTAGCTACTGTAAAAGTTAAACTGACTAGCTTTACACTTGTTACGCTAGCTACAGTAAAAGTTAAACTTACAAGTGTAAATCTATTCAGTTTAACTTTTACAGTAGCTAGCGTTGAAACAGACCGCCCTTAGAAACTAATGTTTACTGGGCCATAATGTATATTCACACATTTATCCATGGTCACATTTTAATGTTATATCAAACGTATTAAATTTTAAAAAAGTTATTATATTGTACAGTAACCTCTTTTGGGTGGTCTTCCCAGATTAAAGAATGTGTTCAACCTGTTTGTAGTTTCTTGTTGGCTTTTCAAATAATTAAATTTTATTCCGAATTAAATAATAATAGCAATACTCGCTCATCATCGTAATAATATGACTTAAATCCATATACCCTGTCAAAACCTTGTTCAGGTTTTCACTTGACTTTATCCCTAATGTACATTATAATATAATTTAAACCATGGATTCTCCCAAAACCTTGTTCGGGTTTTCACTTGATATATCCCCAATGTACATAGTAATGTGACACCACTAAATTAAAATTATCTCAAAACCTCGTTCAGGTTTTCAGTTTTCCTTTGACATTATCTTCTTAATGTACATTTTTGCCCCAACTATGTATTTGTAAATTACATACCTTCCTTTCTGTCATTTGTATTGTTTCACGTGTCGTGTGATTAACAATCCGTAAAACAATAAATAAATTATGTATTTCCTTGTGTTATAGAGAAAGCCCCTACGGCCGCGTGGCCGTCGTGGACTACCTCCGCCTGCCCGAGCGTCAGCGCATCAGCCTGCTGCCCTCAGGGGCGGGGGCGGGCGCGGGGGCGGCGGCGGGCGGCGAGGGCGGCGGTGGGCGATACCCGCCGCAGCCGGCGCTGGGGGCCGCCGCCGCGCCGCCCTCCGCGCTGCAGCCCCCGCCGCCCCAGCAGCCGCCCGCCCAGGAGCCTCCGCCCTTCAAGAAGATCCGCCTCGGGGAAAACCACCATGCGCTGCTCGCCCACCAGCCCCACCACCACGCCAAGCTGCTGCCCGAGATGCAGCCGCTGAGGGTGGACACCAGGGTAAATACATTCACATTCGTACTTCATGAGAATACCGCATAAGAGTCCAAATTGCACCCAACCGCCTGTAGCTAATGGGGCTACGACATCCAAAATCGGAGTACGTATGAGGCTGAAGGTAGCTCTTAGGGGAATGTGATGGGAAAGATGAAGTACTATTCTTATACGTAACGAGCTGTCAGACTTAGAACAAGCAATAATGCAACCTAATCTGACTATTATTGTAGGTACATTAGTTAAATTTGGGCGCCATCTTGTTTTAATATTAAAACAAGAAAAATAATTTAAAACAAATGATAAACCATCAAAATCTAAGACACTAAAATTTTAAAACAACATTACGTAAATTCTGAAGTCCGACATGTCCGCCCGATTTCGTTTTCGCTGGTGTGTTCCTTGAAGTCTCGCTAAATTGCAGCTCATAAATAAACCAAACCCAACTGATGCAACTGATCGGGGAGCGCGGTTGGCGACCGTCTACAAGAGTTTGGTTCCAATAGTGTTTTAGAATATCGTAGTAAGAGACTTAAATATACGATAGTCTGTAGGATCGATATTTCAATCTGTTACAAGTTTACTTTTGGGCCTCTGGGTGTTTTACCCACATTCACGAAGAACTGTTGTCACGAGTTGTCAGAATCAAGAGTCTAACCCTATCCAACAGTTTTTGTTGTTGTGATAAGAAAAACGAATGAACGAAACGAAACGAAAAGTGAAAATAAAAAGTGAAAGTTGAAACCTAAGTGACTGGTACGAGTGCTGTATAGCCAATACAAAAAAAAACGTGGGCACCAAAAAAGAAAACTATCTATATTTTTTATTATACCAAAAATATTTTTCCGCGTTTGGTATTTATGATACCTCTGATAGTATCGTAAGTTGCCGAAATTATTTCCCATTTTGCTTTTAATATCAACGCATTATGTATTTGTAAAAGCATATTACCAAAAATTAAAATGTTTTATGAAATCGTCAATATGACAGGACCCAGTAAGGAGCCCTGGGGAACGCCGCGCCTCGCATTTCCTGGCATAATGACTTTACATATTACTGCAGTCATATTCTCATAAAAAGTACATTATCATGTAAAAAAGCATTACGAAGACTTCTCGATTTTAATATTCGTCTTGTTTTCCCACTGTCTTTTCTTCCCACGACTTTCTACAGCGTAATGTCCGTAATTTTTTATTCACATCGTCATAATTTGAGTTTCCGCCTGCATCATTGTAGATATACAAAGCACCTAAAGGCGCAACACCGGTGGCTCCGTTGGAAGTTGAACCTCTCCCTCTTTCTTAAATATCATGCACGCAAAAGAAAGAGAGGGTTTCAACTCATTTCTCACCTTCAGAACCAAAATGGTGCTTTGTATATAGTGTTTAAAATACTAAACTCGTATGTCCTGCGTAACTCTGGTTCAATGAACTCAAATTTGCATTAAATTTAAGTGTCATTTTCAAAATAGGAACTGATTGTGTGAAAAATAATTCAGACAAGCGATAAAGTGCCGACAACATAAAATTATTTTAATTGTATCATTTTTTAAATTGGGATTTATTGGTCAAGAATTTAGACTTTTCCGTGAATTTTTACGGGTTTTTGCTAGTATATCAAATTCAATTACTCATTACAGTTGACATTAGGTCATAAAACATATTGTTATAACCAGAAAAATACAAAATGAACCTTGATGTATCTAGTAAATAACTATACGTATTGGCATTCTGAATAAATTATCAATTGTTAATGGTGTTTGTGATAGACAGCCCTGATTAACAGTCTAATTACCATCCATGTAACAACTAGAACTGTTCGATCTAAAATTCATTTTAATTGCAACATTAATAGTCATTTAGATACTCGCTTGAACGTTCCTAGATTGCATGCAGTTGACAATACTTTCCTAGAAATAGTAGGTGTGTTCAACTCTACGGAAAACAGTTACAAGGAGGTTATAATAACATACCTCTATAATAATAGTTAATTAGTTTGCAGAATACTATTCTTCTGCGTGAGTTCTAAATAATTTAAATAGCATATTTTAACTTCATGATACATTCCACAAAATTATTATGTATATCACATGTTTTTAAAAGTCCGTATAGGCGTATATAAATAAATAAATTAATGTTAATACATTATTGCAGATTTACAATTTTGTCTGTGGACCTAAAATAGATCTGAACAATTTTTTCAATCAATATCCAAATTATATACGACATCTCAACTGCAAAAGTGACAAACACAGATGTTTCGTAATAATAATTATAAAAAATGATTATGAAAAATGTCGATATTACAATAATACAATGTACCTAGGTAGGTACTGGGATATGTATAAAAAATACAAAACAAACACTTATCGTTAGACAACAGAACCCGACTGCATTAATTTGTAATCGACCCGATTAGCGTGTTTTAATTTCGTAGAAAACTGAGAAATAATATCCATTTCCTGCCGAGCCCCACAATGCCGATATTCACGGCGCAAATAGTTCTGTTTATTATTCATTACTTTTCCGCTACCATCTATGATACACCTCCCGAAGTAGGTTACGCTTGCCATTATCAAAGTTCCGAACCACCTGTTGTCCCTTGGTTACGCATTCCACCGCCAGTGGCGCTGGCTGGCGCCTCATGTTTTTTGTTTACTATTCTGTCGCGTATAGTAAAATGTACAGCGTGTTCAGTATTATTTGCTTTCGCCAATAATTTGTTATCGCGACCATGCGTCATCAAGGTGTTGTGAACTGTTTTATGAATTAGAACTCACGGTTTTGTTATGTTTTGTTGTTGCAATATCTCTTCAGGATGTATCTCTACGAAATGGTAAATAAATAACGGGCCTCTTGTTTGATAATTCCGTTTCTATGCTGGTGTGAAGTTTCGATTTTGCCCTCTTGTCAAAACTTTCGAATTTATAAAATTTATTGTGAAAGTGTTGTTTTGCCTTTATACCGTTAATATAACAGTTTTATATTGTTCATGCATACGATATCACAAATATTGTTCATAATATGGTATTTTTTAACAGATAAATCGACTTTCATTGATAATTCTTATGCAATGTTTTCGTAGGTTAGGTATGTTAATTTTAATTTTATAATAGTCTATTATCAGGAACAGTGCAAAGATCGTACTAAAATTTGTTCTTTTCTTGTTTCGAGAACTTTCAATTTCTTGTGTTTGAATTTTTTGATCTGGCTCTAATAAGTTTTGTTGTATATTGATTTTAGGAGAGCATGGTGTACGGTGGGTGCTTACAGCAGGGGCAGGGGGGCCAGGGAGCGCAAGCCATGGAAGCGCTGTCTCCGCCCATGGCCCCCGAGCTGCTGGCTGAGGATCAGAGCTTCCGCACCACCAAGGACGAGCTGTTGCAGCAGATAGCCAAGGTTGACCGCGATATCGCCCTCAATGAACAAGCACTCGCCAAACTAAAGAAGAAAGCTTCCGAACTCGAAGAGATCGCATCGAAACCTGCGGCCGGTAGCAAAGAAGTCGAGTCGGAAGTCATCCCCAAACATCGGTCGCTAGCGCAAAAGATCTACACCGAGAACCGCAAAAAGGCTTCCAGCTCACATCTCGTACTGCTTCCGCTATACGCCCCCGAGCCCTTCCCCAATGTTCCCAGAAACAACTCCGTGCCACATTACAACCAGCCCCAAGACACCGAGGTATACCACGAGAACAAGAAGCGTCACATGGCCTACAAGAGCCGCCTGCAGGAGTACTTCCGCAAGCGTCACCTCGAGGATGAGACGCGCAACAACTACCTGGTGCAGACCTATACCGACCTGTCCACGGAGTGGCTGCGAAAGGTGGACAAGGTGGAAAACAGTCAGAAGCGAAAAGCTAAGGAGGCTAAGAACCGGGAGTTCTTCGAGAAGGTGTTCCCTGAGTTGCGCAAGCAACGGGAAGACAAGGAGCGCTTTAACAGGGTGGGCGCGCGCATCAAGTCCGAGGCGGACCTGGAGGAGATCATGGATGGCTTGCAAGAACAAGAGTTGGAGGATAAGAAGATGCGCTCTTACGCTGTCATCCCGCCCATCATGCAAGACCCTCGCAGGCCTCACCCCATCTACACGGATACCAACGGCGTGTGTCCCGACATGGAGCGAGAGTACAAAGAGCGCCAGAACCTCAACGTGTGGACGAATAGTGAACGAGAAGTTTTCAAGGAAAAGTACCTGCAGCATCCTAAGGCCTTCGGTGTCATCGCTTCCTACCTCGACCGCAAGAGTGTGCAAGACTGCGTTCAGTACTACTACCTGTCCAAGAAGACGGAGAACTATAAGCAGATGCTGCGAAAGTCCCGCCAACGGACGAGGTCATCGCGCAACCCCCAAAAGGTCAACAGCCAGAACCCCTCCAGCATCATCGACATCCTCAGCACGGGAGTCACCACGCGGCTGCAGCGAGAGCAACAGCAGAAGACCGGCAAGGACAACAAAGAGAATCTCCGGCAGAGTGCTTCTTCCGGAGACGACTCGAAAAACGCCAGAGATCCTCTGGCGATTAGTCAAAAGGATCTCGCAATGGCGGCCGCTAAGGAGAAAGAATCTTCAAAAGATTCAAATTCAATGGACATTGACGTGGATACGAAAGCGTTTATTACGCCAGTGACTATATGCTTGAACAGCAGTGCTAGTGGTGAAAATAGCAGTAGTACTTTATCAAATTCAGTGACGTTATCTACGGGCAACGCCGGTAATAGTCCGGGACACATAGTGAACTTTGGCATCAATTCAGTTCCTAGTTCAGTGAGTCCGGACCTGCAGAGGGTCAGTCCGGTGGTGGTAGGAATCAACGCCGGCAATGCAATAGTCAACTCTCCCAGCAACGGGCTGGGGGCTCTGCCCACCACCTACCTGGGGCAGGCCAAGCAGGCCCCCGAGGGGCTGAAGCCGCTGAGGACACCCCCACCCCTGCCCGTCACCCCCGCCACCCCCACCGCCCCCACAGAGGTTGACAGCCGCAGTACGCAGGATATTGCTACGGAAAATCAAGGGTGAGTTCATTTTATATTTACCAAATTGATCAGACATCTTTGAAAAATCAAAAGCATTATGTTTGTAAATGTGTACTCTATCTGGTACAATACTCAGATTACTCATAAACACCACCAAATCTATTATAATGCAGACAAACTTGTGGTGAATTAATAACTCAGGTAAGGGACCTACATCATTCCTATGTCTACCTACGTTAAATTATCGTGAAAACAAGCTTATGTGTCCAAGCGGTTAAACAAAATTTTGTAGTTTTCTGGTTGAGGGTACGGATATTGAAAAATGTCATATTAATATACCGGACCGTTATGCCTCCCGGTGTTATTTTATAGAATTAGTATTTGAGTATTGCTTTCCTCATTATCTCAAAACTTGTATTTTATGTATTGCCAACGATAATACTGACCTTCCAACGAAAATAGCTCAAGATTTATGCTTTTTCTATCTATAATTGATATATATCAGAAAATATGCTCTCTCTGGTTAGTGATAGTGAGAACCCTATAAATTCCCCTCCATCATTCCCAGTGCAAACGTCTTCTTTCTGGAGTGGACCCCCTGATATATGGAGTGCATGCAAACTCCACTCAAGACTAATGAAGTGTTCCCAGCCAAAGCTTGTATCTGCATAATCGTGAAGTATTCGATAGGAATGTACATCATAACTTGCTTATTTATAATATTGACGGATGACATTGACCATTCTTCTATGATTAACGGTACCTCTACACTAGAATACATCTTGAAAACATAGTATTTTTAAGTACCTACATCAATGATCCCAGATACATAATATTTTAGGTAAATTTTTACATGCTTAATAACTCAGGTACGGGGCATGCGTCATTCCTATGTCTACCTACGTTAAATTGTCGTGAAAACAAGCCTTTGTGCCCAAGCGGTTAATAGGCACGTAAAAAAATATACTTTGTAGTAATTAAATATACTTTGTAATAGCTGGAAGTAAATAATGATGTTTCCTAAGATGGAAAATAATGCTTTTTAATAGTTCTTTCGTCAACTTTAATAAATGCGAAATGTCATTGTTTGGAACTGCCATGTTGTAAATGACGACAGCAAATAAGGACGTTTAACCTTCCAGCGGGCGCATTGTCGTAAAATTTACGACAAATGCGCCTTATTGCTTGCCACACTTTTACCTCTTAGTCGTAAGCATCGAGCTCCGAGCTATTCGAGGGTCAGTGTCTCCCTAAACTGCAGACATACCGGGTGTGCTCAGAAGTTTTCTTATTCATTGATATTTGGAAATTTCCGTTGAGCATAAATTTTACGATGCGCGCTTTTAAAGTGTCCCAACACCAGAAAGCCTCGGGTAATACTGAACCACAACGAAACCAAAGGCGGGTCGGAAACAGTCGACAAAATGTGTGCCGCTTACTCCGTTTCTAGAATAACAATGAGATGGCCGTGTGTAGTTTTCTACATTCTAATGTATATTGGCAGCACAAATGCTCAAATTTTATACAAATTTGCCTGTCCAGGAAAAGCTTCCAACAATTGAAGAATTTTCCTAAAAAAATTGGCAAAAAGAGCATTTTATCTTCAGATCAAATATCAAACATTTACCTAACATTTATATAAAGAAAACACCATTTACATGGAGAAAACTTGATGACATCAAATTTACGACAAGCGCCCGCTCAAGAGAAATTACTCTGCGCGGCCCGCTGGAAGGTTAAAAGAAAAAAACACCTTTCACACATAAAAATACAACAATTAAAATTTAGATAGATAAAATATATGCTTGTTGTACATTTGAACATTTTTCACCAACCAAAATAGTTACTTTACGTTAATAGTTACAATTAAAATTCTTTTCAAAACCGTCTGCGCCGGATCCTAAGTATTGTGTTTTTACCATTACACAATGGATATTGTTTGAGTTAATAACTAAATAAATAAAATTCTTTTAATTTCAACTTCATAACTTCAACTCAATTTGGTATGCCAGTATGGGTAATGGGTACCGCTATTTATTGGATATAACAACACCCCTGCCATAGGTCACCCCAAGTGGTTCGCTATGTTTGATTACATAAGAGGCTGTAACCAGAGAATACCGAAAATTAGTCCTTTTTAAATCAAATTCTAGACGTATTGACTCTTTTTTACCAAATAACATAATTTGTTTTCGAGATTGTTATATTATCTGCTAAAGTCAGTTTTTAAATTTTGAAAAACTGAGTTAATTTTTAATATATTAAGGTTATACCGTTGGTCTTTGGCAGATTTGTTAAATTTTCAAACGAAATATTGTATCATACAACACACATTTCAAATCATATAATAATCATACAGTAAAATAAATCTGTACATAATCTAGTAAAGACACTTTTCAGAATTTTAATTTTAGTTCAATTAAAATCATTAAAAAATTAATCTGAGAATGTGTTTTGTGATAAAAATACCTCAGTTTGTCTATTTGTTTGGCTTACAGACTAATATATTTTTTATTTTTTTACACACTTATTTTGCTTAGACATTATTGAAAAATCATAAATGCTTATGATCAAAAAATACTTACAAGAAGTACAGGATATTAAGAAATTAATCATCATACGTTTCAGCATTTTTATTACTTACTTGAATGCAGGTATATATTAAAGAACATTTTGAATGAAATAAAGTGGATACGGAACCGCTCTGTACAGCTGCAAGGGCAGGATCGCAAGTTGAATTTTGAATTCTCGGCCACTGGTTAATGGGTCTTAACTTACAGCAGAGCCCCGGCGAGGCTAAGGTTCCGGGTTCAATTCCTAAATGCGACGTATCTTTTTGTGTTTCAAATTCTTGTTCGAGAACCGCTAATATGTCTTTAATGATTAAATATTGCAGTTTGAGGTTTTACTCATTTAGTTATTCCAAAAATAAAAAAAATGGTGTGTTATTTTAATTGAAAAGTGGTAAAATAAAATCAATCTCCTTTATTACGGCACTTGTTGAAAACATTTCCCAGTAAATCAGAATTCATATTCCAGAGGCAATAAGGATAATGGCTGTGCGAATGTTACACTCGAATAGCTACTCCCAAAGATTGGATCGAAGTGAATCAATTAATTTTATTGTAATAAGTTGTAAAAGCACCGCGGTACCTCTGCAAACAGAAGAGGAGTAATTAAATTAAGTATTCAAATTTCAATCATGCATCAGAGAGGAGATGCCGCCGCCGCCACTCTCTGTAGAGAAGGAAAAGGGGAAGGGAAATGTAATGTAATTGATTTTGGTGTTTGCTGATGGAGATGGTATTTTATAAAATTATCAGTCTTGAATTTAATATGGTAATGGTATTATTTACATTGGTTGTCTGTATATTTGCACTTTCATCCATTCATTTCACAGGGCAAGATCAAAGTTTAAACGTTGCTTGAAATAGCTTTAGTTACGTTTAGTAACCAGAAGGGTGATTCTTTATCTTTTGCGACAGCATAATGCTTGTTAAATCGGCCGTATAGTTTTCTTAAATGCTGTATTCCGTATCGCGCTAATGAGCTAAATGGGCCTGCGTTAAGACGTTACGAATCCAATATTTATAACATTTCTTTTGGATATATTACAAAAATTACATGAAAATAATGTAGATAAAACGATATTTCTGATAATGCCTGAAATCTATTCTCTCCACAATGAATTTATATCAAAAACAATGAAAGAATATAGGGTTTCTAAACCAACTCTGTCCATATTTTGACGCGGCGGCCATTTTTTCGGATATATTTTTTGCCCGCCGCATCATAGACAATTTATTAAAATTATTCTGAGAGGCTAGACGTTATGCAGTATTTCTTTACGTCAAGAACGAGAATGGCCCAACGATTCTGACCTTGTTCTTGATACAATTTCTTTAGAGATAAGGGTCAAAATCGCTTCCAAAATCGATGGTACACCGGAGTATGTAAGGCCAATGACAGGTTAAGACTGCTATAATGTATGAGACAAATACACAACACTTTTGCAATATCATCCAAACTTCTATATACTTGAAAAAAATTATGACAGTTTTATGGTAGCGGGTAGGTGGCGAATAGAGACGCACATATTATGTATCAGAGTGAAAAGGAAATAGTATTGAACTGGCAATATTGTTTTAAAATCGGTGGCCAAATGAACTCATCTTCGTGTTAGGGCCATACAAAAAATAAATGAGTCGACCAAAATAGGCACTACATCATAATCTTGTACAATCTTGACTGACAATATGGAAATCTAAAATTTTGTATGTTTTTAAAAATATTTATTGTCTATTTTATATCTTTGATCACTGCATCTTTGATCACTGCATCTTTGATTGCTGCATCTTTGATCGCTGCATCTTTGATCGCTGCATCTTTGATCACTGCGTCTTTGATTACTGTATCTTTGATCACTGTATCTTTGATCACTGCGTCTTTGATCACTGTGTCTTTGATCACTGCATCTTTGATCACTGCATCTTTGATTACTGTATCTTTGATCACTGTATCTTTGATCACTGCATCTTTGATCACTGTATCTTTGATCACTGTATCTTTGTACACTGCATCTTTGATCACTGTATCTTTAATCACTGTATCTTTGATCACCTTTTCTTTGATCACTATATCTCTGATGACTTAAAAGGTTTTAATTTTAAATTATATAAACTATAAGTGAAAGAGCAAGATTGAGAGGTGGAGGGTTCCTTCTATGGGTTGGTTACATAGAGCGGATGGACAGAGAAAAGAGTGCCAGGAGGCTATACTATAACTAAGATAAAAAGAAAGAAAAATTTAGGAACATCTGAGGAAGAAAAGGCTTGATCCCAGGTATTATGTTAAGAATCTGAATAATTTGCCAGAACAATGTGTGACACCGCATCTTCTCTACCTATCACTGTGAAGAAATGTTGTTTTTATTTTGTTTTGGGTTTGATATACACTGAGAAATGCAGATCATTTTGCAATTTGTGGTAGGAATTGAACCCTTGAATTTTTGTTCAACAGTCATCATCACTTTTTCTATAAGACTAATACATTTTTTTGGAAGTGCATAAAACTATTATTAATTTATTTTATGTATTTACAAAATAATATCTTGTTGTTTTTTCAATGGGTCTGTAAATGGTTTGAAACTTGTCTATTTCAAACAATGATTAAGTTCTGAAACCACAGATGGCGCTAGTAGTATTGTTTTCATTTGTCATCAACATTCAGTGGTTTGTTTCAAATGTCAGATTCACAGAGTGACAGTTCTGATTTGCCACATGGCCAGTTGACCGTGAATATTGCAAATAGGGTGATACATCTTGCTGCCTTAGCAATTAATCAATATGTAATAGCTTAATAATGTCACATAAAGTATTTCTCCAGCGTTTAAGGTATGGTGGGCTTCCTTGTGCAAAAGTTTTAAGGTTAGTTTGTGATCAGATTTTGCACATCTAGTATCAACTAGTTGTTTCATCATATTATTTCTATTGTATTTTAATTCTTGTTAGATCTAATGTAACAATTTGTTTCATTTTGCCTTTTTTGTTATTGTTTGGAAATATAATGAGTGAACAATGAAAAGAATCATTGACTTATCAAGTTCATTTTCGGAAAAAAATTATATAGCTCCATTTAGTAATAAAATAATTGTAATGGCGCTTTACATAGATTTGCATATTGTAGTATTAATTATGTTCAATGTATGTTAAATGCTAATAATTCTGTAAAATTAACAATTTTACTATACAGCATGTACAGTCTCATTTTGTATTATGGTTAAATATATGATTTAAACAGTGTTAGAAAGAGAGAATACCAAGCTTTGAATTTGCATTTAATTAGATAGAACCATCGACGCTCCCGAAAATTAAAACTCCTCTAGCTCTGTCGTGAATGCAGGCCGAATTGTGTTTTTAGTTTGTCAATTTTTATTTTCATGCAAAATTTCTGAACAAAGACTTAGTTAAGTAAAAGAGCTGATTTTATTGTTATACACCAATAAAACAAAATAAAAAGAAAAGAGGACGTTGCTCAATTTGGTATTGTTATAAATCAATTGTGAACATTTTTCTTGAATTTCAATCCATTTGAGAATCACAAGAAGCCATAGGTTTGTTTGGTAGCAAGTGAAGATCATTTTGATAAAATCTCTCTGCAAGCCTGTGCATACGTTAGTGAAAGAATGCTCTACACACCTGGGCGATGGCTCTAGTGGACGTTTATATCTAACGCAGAAGCATTCTTAAAATATTCTAGGTACAGTAGGCAGAAATTAAAATATGTTGAGGCTGAAGGAAGTGGGGAGACGATGGAGATGAGAAGAGGAAAGTTAGGATGTACCCGGATATTCAGATCTGATCACCAAACATGGCTATATCCATTTCATGCAACGTTTTGATTCTAAATGATAGTCTTTCACCAGGGCGATAATAATAATTTTTTTACTAATACGAATGATGAATTTTATTGTAAAATGCATTTTTCTAGCTTAGTTCTTATTTTGTTTTGCATTATCAAATCACTGTTATATTAATTTGATGATTCTTACATTTATTTTTAGAAAATTGTCATTTTATCAAAATATTTACAACTTGATATTATTATATTTCTTTCCGTCATCAAATAATTATTATGTAATTAATATATTATAATATTACCATTAACCAACAAAATCTAGACATGGAGAAAATTGGGTTTTGAAACCATTTATCACAAAGAAAGTACATTGTTTTGCAGTTAAAAGATCACAAGAAGCATTGCTTTTTATGTTTTGTTGGTCTGCCAGGATCAAATTTGTCTCCCAAGATATTATTTTATTTATTTGCGTTATAAACAGTCTATACATTTATATATGACAGTTAATAAGTATGTTTATGTCATTGACCAATATTATGCTTTCGAAGCGAGGCGACGGAATCAGATGGAGTGAATTATTTCACTGTAACGGGATAATTAAATAAAATCCACAATTTTTACGGTAAACACAATTATTCTTTACTAGCTTATGACCGCGACTTCGTCCGCGCAGGTACTTCGAGTAGCCTATTTTCTTTTCCTAGGTCCTTTCTATGTTTATACCAAAATTCTTAACCTATTTATTTAAAATATCTATAATAAATTCTTAATTCGATTCAAAGTATTAGGCGAGTACTTCAAATACAATAAATTCACTAATTTAAATGTTTTCTGAAATAGAATTTTGATTTAACAATCATTGTTTTGCAAAATGTCATTCTCAAATTTTGACATTTTAAATGTATGGATGTATGAATGTGGATGAGGCAAAGAGTGTGTGCCAAGACCGAGGTGTTTGGCGGTCCGTCCTCTCTGCCTACCCCTGCGGGGAAACGGCGTGATGGTTAGTTAGTTAGACATTTTAAAATAAGCAATAAAATTCATTGTAATATATGGAAATGTATAGCCTATATGTTATTCTGATATATGAGAAATATTATTGTAAAGTTTCATTAAAATCCATTCAGCAGTTTTTGCGTGAAAGAGTAACAAACACACATACATCCATACAAATTTTCACGTTTATAATGTTAGTAAGAGTAAGATTTTGGGTACAATCGATTTAACTGTTCAATAATTTCAAGACAGCACAATAAACTTAATGAGCTCTTCCTTTTACCAAAAGGGTTAATTGAGTCACTCTAGGTGAGCTGAAATCCTGAGCAGATGGTGTACCACGCGTCTCTTTGATTCAGTCCCGCTATAGATTTTTCCTGACGCAGTTAGAACCGGGAAGCCACTTAACTTTCTAGAGTTAACACATGATCTTATATTGGTCAGCCCAGCTGTGACTTCCCTTCCAGGATCACATGTCAAGGATCACTGGGATGACCTGCTGTGTTGACGTAAGAAAAAGAATCCAAAACCCACTCTAATATGTCCATGTTTACAATATCCTGGAATCATTCCATGAAATCACTGTGTGATCCAAGTGTTGGAAAACTTCCACAGTGATTTCTAACTAACCATCACGTCGTTTCCACCCAGGGGTAGGCAGAGAGGACGGACCGCCAAACAACTCGGTCTTGGCACACACTCCTTGCTTCATTCACATTCATACATCTATTATAGTGATTTCAGTTTATTTAATCTTCTCTGGGTATTCTACTGCCCCCCTGAAAATCTCAAACGCCCACAAAGGGGCGTTATCGCCCCAGAACCTATGGGTTAGGTTATGGGCTATTTTTATTTTTTTTTTCATTACTTTTAGTGACTTTTCAAAGGGATATTGAAATGCCACTTTGTTGAGTTGCCATGGAAGCCATTTAAAGCAAACTTTTGATTTTTGATATACTGGCGTACAGAGATCCTGGCCAAAAAGGCCCCTTTTTCTTTCATCATGAGTTTATAATAATCGGTCATAGAAAAATGATATAATAGTTCAAACAAATATTTTGATTAAATGATAGTCATTCACCAGGGGGTGACTGAAAGTATTTTTTTCGCCTAAATATTAAGTATTAAATTTTTATTTGAACTAACATTATTTTTTTGGGAGATTCTTTTGTGATATTTACATTTAAATAATATCAAATCTAATTAGCAATTAATAATATTAAACAATCATTAATATCAGAGTATCCCTGTGGTATGGTACCCCCAAAACTAAAACTCACGATTTGGGTGGCTCAGAATAATTATGGATCAAGTCCGTCAAAAACGAATGTTCCTTTAAATGTATTTATAGTCGTGTTTTGTGACATGATCTGAATAGTCAGTCACTTTTCAACCTTCCCCACACCCTTAGGCCTCGGCCAGACTGAACAGGCGGGCGCTGCACGGTTACGGTAGTACGTAAAATCGCCCATACCAGTCGCTTGTCGCGCCTTCCGCAGTGTGGCCACAACGGGCCTTTACATACAATTTATATTTTGCTACCGCGCAAACCCCCCACTCTGGCCGATAATATACCTCAATATATTATACAATTGGGGATGCCATAGTCCCACTGGACTTTAGAGAAGTTGGGATAATGAAACCTAAGCAGATATTTTTATAATGTTTTTAATATTTTTATAATTTTTATAATGCAGATTTGTGTCGTAAAATCTGTTTTAATTACTTAGTGGCATATACTCTAAGTATTACCGTTCAGAATCGAAGCGTTGATTGAAATGACTTTAGCCGTGTTTGGTGACTATATCTGAATAGCTATGCACCTCCCTCTTCCCCATCTCCTTATCATATCCCCATTATTTTCAGCCTCGCAACATACCCCAATTGGGGATGCCATAGTTAGTCTCTTGCATCTCTTGTGTGTATTAAAAAAATAATATTTTAGAATCAGTTTAAATTACATAGTGGCAAGTTAAAATTTTTTTAAAGTTTTGACTTGATTTATAAAAATAATGTTTTTTTTTACATTAGCTCCACACAGGAGGCCCTGAAGAAGTATCATCTTTGGGTATGCTGTGTGGAGATTTTTTTAAGGAAAGGAAGTTCTGGGAAGGAAAAAGTTATGAGGGGTGTGTAGGAATCGGGAGTAAGAGTGTCCTGATCATCCGCCGCCAAGACCTAGACAAACTTCATCCCATGAACCCGGGCTTCCCTGTTAAGTCACTAAACGTAGAAACCACTTGTGGTGACCTGCGGCAGAGGTGTTGGTAATACAATAAATGGTTCCCGGAGCGGCGGTACCCATTCACGCCTCCCAAATTAGATATTATTCTGACCTACCCGTTTTCACCTCCTTATCAAATCATAAACTCGAAAATAAATTCGTACATGTACATTTTTTATTTATTTATTACATCATGTTGTGAGTTATATTTACCGTTCGGCCGGCTTACGTTTCAAAAATCTAAATTAAATCATTATTATTCCGACCAGTGGCGCACCTCCTTTCCACCCGAGTTTGCCCCCGGGGAATTGTTATGGGGGGACCCCTGGTGGACCGCGTTCGGAGTCTGTTAAATCAATATTGTTAAAATGATTGAATTACGTCTCTGAAGTTATTTTTAATAGCATTTGAAATGATCGACAGTGGATTTATTGAACCCCGTTTTGTACATACAATTTAATTTGAATTTTTAATTTGTGAATATTCTTTAATCACTGAACAATCTCTACCGATTTTAAAGTAAACTTCTCGTCAATAAATGTACGTATTTATGAGGTCATTCGACTTCTACGCCCTAGACAAGCCAATAAAATTGATTTTGGAAAGAATGTCGATATTTGAAAATGTTTGAAATGGATCTTATTCGGGCACTACATAATTATATCGGTTTGTATCTCCAGTGTCTGTAATAGTAGGTTATTCTTCAATTTTTGTGTTCCTGGTGTCCGGAAACTCGTATTATATGCGGAAACCAACAACAACTAACTATCACCATCTACGTCTATAACATCACGCCGCAAGTGTAAGCAGGGAGGACGGACCGCCAAACAACTCGGTCTTGACGCGTACTCTTGGCTTCAATCACATTCATACATCGTCTCATATATACTCTTCTTTGATTTTGACTCTTGACATGGCCCGACTCAAGGGTTAAAAAAGCTCTTTGAGCCGGGTGTATGCTTCAACGCATTTTAAATGACATTAAAAATTCCATGTTTGGGACACGATTTACTCCAAAACAATCAATAAAATTACACCACAAATTCGACTCCAAATGTGATGTAGATTATTTACTAGTTTCCCGCTTGTACTTGTACCGTGTATAATTTCAGTCAGTTACGAACATTGACCAACTTAATATATGTATTGATAGTTACGAATAAAAAAATATAAGTATTAGGTACAATTAAAATACCTACTTATTAGGAATTGTTAATAATTTGAACTATACCCGTTTTTGCCCGATTTTTTTTCTAGATTTAAAAAAAATAACTTTTCGAACAAATGAACAATATGGCAATTTTCTTATAATTAGTCAGTTAGGCGATCCGCTCACTGAGGCAACTGGAAACTGTCAACTGGCAACTGTCTTTGTATGACAATGTGATGGCCCGCACACTACACAATCACTCAAAAACCCGTCGTCAATGGTAACGCAAGCGGTGACTCGCGACTCGCACTGCTGATTGCCGTGGCCGGCCGTTGCTAGTTGCCAGCTGTCAGCTGATGGTTCTTTGTGTATGGTTAAACAAGCTTTTTGACCAATCAAGACATAGAAACCTGCCGGTTTTAGTTTGGTTTCAAATAATTAAAAATAATAGAAATTCCCGACAGAAAACATTGCAGTACTTGAAAAAGCGTATTTTGATTTAATGTACGAAAGTTAAACGAGGTTATTTTCTATAAACAGGTAGAATTATTATATACAACGTTCGGAGTCTTGGCCATACATTCACATGGCGAGCGATATGCTAAAATAGGCCATGATATGAGAGTATGAAGCTCGTGCGGGAGCAGCATTATTGATTTTACGCAGTTTTTACAATGTTTTAATTTATCTAAAAGAGTTTTCACAATGATTTAATTGATGTAACTGATTTTTTACAATGTTTAATTATTTTACAGGGACATAGAAGAAAATAAGAAGACAACATGTAGACGGAAAGACAGTTGCGGGGAGGCCATGGAGACCAGTGACGATGACCTTCCCGACAAAGGTAGGAACCCAATAAAACGCTTTACCGTTACGCCCATCATTTTTTTATTGACGATTTTTGCTAAATAAATATTTATTGAATGACTTTTAAGAATGCTGGAACCAAAGATTTCTTAATAAAACCTTACCTAAAAAGGGAATTTTCGTATTTTTCAGACTGCTAAAAAGTTCGCGAAATGCTATTATAAATTATCAACTTACCACGATTCTACGATGTATTGTCAGAGTGGATCGATATTCCTATACCCTTGATTATACTATAACTCTGTTTTCTTTTAGAGGTTTGGACATGTGTGTGTTATTTTTTTAATAATGTACATAAAGTGAAGATACAAAATTGTACCGAAATACGATTATTTTTAAATTGTTTACGTATGAACAAAATTGATAAAATACTTATTTCAACCCCTTTTATTGTTTAAAAACCCAACATGTTTCGTAAGCAATGCTTACTTCATCAGGTTTTACTTAAAACTTCGATGCTTACGAAAATATTGGCTTTTTTGTTGGCTAAAACTAAGTATTTATTTATTATTAATTTTCAACGCCCTGATGGGCTTTTACATAATAAGTATATAATACAGTGATATAATATACGTAATACAATGTTTAAATAAGAAATATAAACTTATAGCAATGAACATTATAAAAATATTAGGTATAAAAGTAAGTAAAAAATATTATATTATAATAAAAGAGAGAAAGTAAAAATAAATTAAACTGAAACCAGTTTTTAAATTGCAGATGGCATAAAAATAGTAAAATATAGTGTAAGTTAATATTAGAAATTTACAGTGCTATTGTATTACCTTTAAATTAAAATGAGCCACAAGATAAGTTTGCTGTTTTTGTAGAAGAAAATGAAGTAGGTACGCCATTCATCAGACAATAACAATGTTTGAAACTTTTATTTCGTATACTTCAAGTGATTATTCTACCACATACCAAATACAATAATTAATTGTAATAAATCACAAATTTCAACAGTAATGATATTAATTAGGTACCTTGATAATATAAATATTTTTAAATGATACAATTATAAAATAGCCTGCGCAATGTTTGTCTATAATTATTTTATCACCATTAAAACATTTTTAAAGATATGGGAATCACTTTGATGTTTGTTTAGTTAACGGGCGCGTCTTGCGTTTCGGTTTTGTCGCTTGCCACCTCGTTCACTTCCGCCGGAACATCTTCCCTGCTTT
This sequence comes from Limnephilus auricula, assembly GCA_951813805.1. Lineage (NCBI taxonomy): Eukaryota > Metazoa > Arthropoda > Insecta > Trichoptera > Limnephilidae > Limnephilus > Limnephilus auricula. The sequence goes on along the minus strand of OX638407.1, from coordinate 7,671,490 downwards.
CTCCCGCCGCGGAATAAGAATTCGGAGGGGGTTTCCTCTTCCGATCTCCCGGCACCGCTTTACCGCTCGTCTCCTGGCCGCTTTCCAACTCTTCCGCGTGACACATTTTCCTGTGCTTATGCACGAAGTAGTACGAAGGGAACTTGGACCCACACGTCTTGCAGGGATAGTATTGAACATTCATATCTAGAAGACGAACTTCTCGCCTTGGTACCGCGGGTGCTTTAGTTCCTGACAGCTTTCTTATTTTGCAGCAAGGATCAGCTATCATATCCAATGTCCCCTGATTCACAGCATCGATTGAAACTGGATTAATATGTCTTCGAGCGTGTTTCTGATAGCAATACTGCGACTTGAAGGTGTGGTTGCAATAGACACAGGTGTATATAGTGTCTTGTTTTGATGACACGTCACTGTTGCTTGCGTCAGGGTCCTGCCCATCTATTTTAGTCGGTTCTTCAGCCGTGCAGTTTGGTTGGTTTTCGTTGTGCGAGGTTCCCATAGTTCTTATATTTTCGCTCATCTGTTTCTGTAAACTCTTACTGAACGCATTGCAGTTGTCGTATGGTGTTTCGCTTTGCGATCTGGAGTCTTCTTCTATCTCAATGTAACTGTCGTCTGTATCACTAGAATCTGAGTCGGCTCTCTGAGCATCGTTCCCGTTGGATTTGTAAGCAGTATTCAGGACTCTGTGAAATCGTACTGGTCCGTCACAGCACGCTACGTCGATCACAATCTTATTATCTTCAGCGTGAGATGAAATCGTTTTAGGTTCAGGTTTAGCCTTGACTATCACTACAGTATCATCGGTAGGATTGATAAGTTCGGCTTTCTTCGCGACTGTTAATTTAACACTAGCTTTAGATTTTCGAGATTTGACCAAGTTTAGAGCGTCGCGGCTTCTTCCAGCTTTAACAAACGGTTCTTCGCTCCTTCCGGCACTTTCTTCCGCTCCAAACACGGCTTCATCATTGTTCTTGGACGTCGTAGGAGACTGACGATTTATTCTATAACTGGGAATTTCCAATATCTCCTTTGCACTTGTATGATTCTCAATTTGAAGATTGTGTTCGGTCGCTACGTTCTCTCCGACGGGTGCTATGTTTTGCGGTATTGTTGGATCAACAGGTCTGAATGGAGTGTCGTGTTGTGCCCTCAGGAACGGAACAGGCGGCTCGGGGTATAAAGGGTGAAACGATGCCGTTGGCATGAAAGGTGGAAGCTTTCTACTCGGGATCGGTTTGACCACTGTAGTTGTTGGCAAAGCTGACAGCGGTGCTGCGGACCCTTGAGCCAGAAAACTTCTGCATAAATCCAAAGCTCTAGGCATGTGAAGAAGATGAGTCGCCAGTAGGACTTGGTAGATATTTTCCGGCGTTAATTCGAGGTATCCAGTATACATGTACGCGAGTAAAGGCCAAAACTGTTGCGCTGAAATATTCGGTACGTAAACAACGTGATCTTCATTTGGGGGTATCGTCAAGTCTGGTCGCGAAGTATCTTGAAATCTCGCTTCATATTCGCGTCGCTCTCGTTCTAGTAAGCTCGCTTCGTACCCTTCCGCTTCGTGGTGCTTCTCCTCGAAGGGTCTGTCTTCAGCGAGGGCCCAAGGGCGGGCCTGGAGCAGGACAGACTTGAAGTATCCGCTGTGGGCGGCGAGCAGGCGAGCGTGGGCGGCGAAGCGCACTCCCCCCGCCTGCACCATGGCATCGGGGGCTCCGGGTCCGCCGCCCATTCCCCGCCAGGCCGCCCATGCTCGATACAGAGACACCATGACACTAATCACTAGATTATTTAATTTATTTCAACACTTAAAAAACAATCTATCAAAGTTCACACAAATTAAATTGAAATGTAAATATCTCGTAACTTTTAATCGCTTTCTAATTGAGATCGACAAAGCGAGTAAATTTTATAGAAGTAGGTTGTATTATCGAAGTCCTGATGATGTTTCTCGTCGGAGACACGGCCCGCGACTGGCCGCTCCGATGAGTAACACCATTTGTTATAATATTGGCCGCTGATGGGGTGGGTAGCAAGGAGCAAGTAGCGAGGTATGCGGGATGGGGTGGTGTGGGATGAGGGTGGCTTTAGGGGTGGGAGGAAATTTGGAAAAAGGAATATTGTAAAGATGATTCTTTACGTTTTGAATTGTATTACAATATTATTTTGAGCGATGTCGTTATTGAGCTAATTTCTCGCTTTAAAATGTATTTATAAAACCATATTGTATAAATTTAAATAATAAATGATAAAAATGGTTTTTAGGAGTACGACGTGCAACCTGGAGGTCCTTGACTTTTCAGGATGACTTGGTAGGATCAAGTTTAATCAAACGTGTACGCGGTTAGGCATTCCACGTGTCAGAGTAATAATAGAGTATGTATGCATGTCGATGAAGCGTGCGTGTGTACTAGCACTGATATGTGTTATTCAACTGATTTTCCTACTTGCGTGAGTTAATTGCGTGGTAGAAATGTAGTGTTCAATTAATTTAGGAGGCGGGTATGTACCTCCGTTCCGGGAACCATTTATTGGATAATCAACACTTCTGCCATAGGTCACCTTAAGTGATTCGCTACGCTTGGGGTCTTAGCAGAGGTTCCCGGATTCATGTGTCGAAGTTTGTCATGTTGAGGAGGTATGAGAAGGAATGGTTGAGAGAGGCCCTTTGACCTCTCTAAACGGACTCTCGACCATTCACATTGCACCGTAGTTGGATTAATACGTCTTTCAAGCCTGGATCCACTGACCTTCAGATTCCCTTCCCAGAACTTCTCCTTACTTTCCATAAAAATACCCTCCAAACAGCATTAGGCCCTGATGGAAATTATTTTCCTCATGGCCTGTGTGAAGCTAATAAAAAAATGTAAAAGTTATCAACATGGCAACGGAGGGTAATTCGCCTTCGACGTAGAGAGATCCTAAGTAAATACGTGTAAGAATAATTTCATCAAGGCACTTAGCAAGTATTAAGGGCGGCTCGGGTCGTGTAAGTAATCGAGCTGAAATGTAGCCCGGAGCCTCTGCAAACTCTGCCCTTCCTCTTTCCCATCTCCCGCCCCCCTCGCCCGAGTGGCAGGCAGAGAAGTAGGCCCTGAGCTACACGTGGACCAATAACTCAGCCAGATTACTGTGCCAACACGAGACTTTTACAAATCTCGTTGGTGGTGATAAATAATTAAGTGTGCTTCTTCAATCATTGTAAAAATATACAAATTTGATGATCGTGTCTTGACTTTCGCGATGTTATCTTACTAATATTATAAAGGCGAATGTTTACATGGATGTATGTGTGTTTGTTACTCTTTCACGCAAAAACTACTGAATGGATTGGAATGGAAACTTTACAATAATATTTCTCATATATCAGAATAACATATAGGCTATAATTTATAAAGCTAGATATTTTCCATATATTACAAATAATAATTATTGCTTATTAGAAAATGTCAAAATTTGAGGATGGCATTTTGCGAAACAATGATTGTTAAATCGAAATTCTATTTTAGAAAATATTTAAATTAGTGATTTTATTTGAATTACTCGCCTAATACTTTGAATCGAATCAAGAATTATAGATATTTTAAATAAATAGGTATTGGTATAAACATAAAAAGGATCTAGGAAAAGAAAATAGGATACTCGAAGTACCTGCGCGGACGAAGTCGTGGGCATAAGCTAGTATAATTTTATATCTGAAAAGATTTATAAATTATTCATAAACTGATCGTTAATAGATGGTGCTAAATTAATTATTTTAGGATTTTTTTAAATTATGATTTAAAATATATTAAGATGAATGTTTGTTTGTTGGCGCCTGCACATGCGGAATATGAATAAGAATTTTTGTCCCTATAAAAAGTCGATTATTTCAAGAAAGGCATACTAAATACAATATTGAATTAAATCACTGATAATCGTTTTAGGCCCTGTACACAATGAGAATCAAAAAGCTCTTTTTCTAGTAAAAAAAAAATCTTACAAAAATGTGTTATTAATTGTCGCCATTATTATTGGCGCGGTACTTTTGATTTGTATTTTTGTGAATACTGCACAAGACTCTCAACTTCTCCCAACCGTCTGGAGCCTGTGAGACTGTGGCGTCCCTAATTAGGGTATGTTCTTAGGCTGGAAGTAGTGTGGAGAGGAAGTAAATAATAAAAGGAATGTTGGGGAAAGCCTGGATATTCAGATCTAGTCACCAGACATGGCTAAAGCGATTTCAAGCAATGTTACAATTCTGAATGGTGGTATTTCACCATTGCGATACTGAGAGTATTCACTTTTTATCGATGTTAAATTTCCTGCAATGGAACTTTAAAAGTTCCACCATATTTTAACTAATTTTTTGACTGTGATCTACCGCTTGTGAATTTTATTAATTTCCAATAAAATATATAAATTTGTTTTAGACCACTTCAAATTTTAATTACAATCTACCGGTTTCGGAAGAACCCTTCCTTCGTCAGGAGAATATTAAAACTAACCTACGATACAAAATATTGATAGATATATACCATAGTGCTGGAGTGATAGGTCAAAGTGGGAGGGCGGGTAATTTCGGGAATTCCAGCAGTAACAGAGCGGTTTTTTGGAAACATATCTAGAATGGGACTAAACGATAAATTAATTTGGTTATTCAATTAGCGTTATTATTTAGGAATTTTTTTAAATTTCAATTGCTTCCAGGTTATCCAATTTTTTTGCTTTTATTTTTACGGTGAAGAATTTTAACCCCTGTGTCCTTATTAAAAGTATGATTGGTGGAAATAAGATGATTGGCAAACTCCGAAAAATTATTAGATATTATTTAAACATCTTAAATGTTCCGTGATTTTAATATTTACATTTCTGGTTGTCTTACCTATGTAGAACGATGGACAATCATTGCAACATAGTTTATTAATTTCGTTTTTTTAAACCTTGTTTTGGTGGTTTCATATTTTATTTGAAAAATATACAATTGCCTTTTTTCTGAACCACTAACTTTAATGAATGAAATGTTTTTGTCTATAATATTACAATACTACAATATCGTTAATTCAGTTTATTAGCAACTTTATAAATTAGGTTTTTAAAAAATAGGTTGGCTAAAATAAACCATTAATAAATTAGTACATAATATATGCTCGTACAAAATGAGTGCTTTATTTTACCTTCATTAATTTGGTACTTCGCTAATGAAAATTAATTTGCCACTTTGAAATGTCGCGCGGTAATTGTAATATAAATTATGAAATTAAACCACGTGGAATATTGTGATAATCATACCACGTCTACTGTACCCTTTTTTGCTACGTACGCCTGCGTTAACCTGCGGTGGACAACATTACTACCGTAACATTATTACTACCAATAATGAAATATTATCAAGTACGATAAATAAACGATGAATTTTATGTCTACATTTACGTGTTCTGTACTACGTATAATTCAAAAATACCTCCGATTTTTCTTCTGTCTTGGTGTGATGAATGATGTACGATAGTCTCGATAGCTTGGTTTAAAATATAAAATTAAGGAATACCTCCTAGTGGCGGTCTTTCCCTTAGGTCAATTGGTCAATGACCACCCAAAATTATAAGATGACAATAAAACATAACATTATGAAATATAATGTGTATGTAACGATATGTAAAAGCCCAATAGGGCGTCAATAAATAAAAAATATATATTAAGATCAAAATAATTGGTATTATTCTAATTTATTTGAAAATGCATTGCGAGATAGCAGTCCGCGGCGAGTAGTGACATCTAACGTCTCAAAACTTCCTTTCCCACGCACCTATGATTGGCATTTAGACATAAGTGTTCTCTTACGGTAAATCTCGGGTGTTTAAGCTAGTTTTCCTGATCCAGCTTCCGCAACTGAAATGTCTTCTTTACTTCTAGGAGCACTTACTATTATTCCAGAAGTTTAGTGGTTGTATTGTCAAATAATCTGTGAAATGGATCACGAGGAGGGAGTGAGTGGTTTGTTTTTCGATTGGCCCACCACTCCCATCTCCTTGAACGTATTTACAAACCTTTCGTCTGTATGAAAAGACGCGCTGTTTTGTTTAAACACACCCTCTCCAGTATCTTTCAGCATCTCCTCTCAACGAACAAGATAATATTAAATATAAGAAAAACAGCGGTACAATTCGTTGGTAAAAAACACGCTAGAAGGCCTTAGGGGTGCAACAAAGTGGCCTAAAATTGTTTTGTTGGTATCTTGTTATTACTGATATTGCAGACCCATGTGAAAGCATACAGTTTGTCGATTCCCTACCGGACCGTCAGCGAACAACAGCTTTACTAAAGCTTAATTTGCATCGATCTTACTGCTTCAAACGAATCGGTCTTGCGTAATGCATATTTATTGGCAGCTCAAAAATAATGTTCCCTCCTACAACATGGGGATATTCAAGACCCAGGTTCACTCCTTCCTCTCCTCAAAAGTAACGTTAAATATCCTCATCTTTGAGGATAGTGTCTAGAAGAAAACGATTTCTTTCAGGGCCTCCTGTGAAAATTCTTCATAATCGCTAATTCACTTTTTAACGTAATTTTTAATTAAATGAAAACTTTTGTACACACCACTTACTTAATCACAATTATCAACATGTTTCCAAAACAAATGGTTTCTTCGTTAGGATAAAATAAATTTTAACAAAAGACAGACAAGTACTTATAAATATATAGACAAAAAAACATCACAAAGAGTGGTGATTAATTAGTTAAAGGTATCCTAAAAAAATTATTATATAACATTAAAATTATTTTAGATTAGGTTCTTCATAATGATAAAATTTACACATATTTTTTTGTTGTTTTATAAATTAACAGAAAATAATGAAAGAGTAACCAAGATGTCTAAATAACAATATGATTTAAATGTTTTTGTTAATTTTCATTTTTTCCTGACGAAGAAACAATTGGTTTCGAAACATGTTGATAATTTTGATTAAATAAGTGGTGTATAATACAAAGTGATTTCATTTGGTTAGGTTTACATTGTTAAGAGCGGCTGAGAATAAAAGTTTAAAAATGCGTGCAACTGTACAGGAAGGTTCTAATGAGAAAGATAGATTATTCCCTGTATCAAATTTTTTAAATAAAAAATTTAACATCGATTTATTTCATTCATAACTTGCTTTAATATATACCTACATTCAAGTAAACAATAAAACGCACGATGATAAAATTATTAAATATCGTGTATTTCTTATGTTTTTTGATCATAAGTATTTATGATATTTCAATAATGTCTAAACAAAATAAGTGTGTAAAATTTTTTTAAATATTTTAGTTTGTAAGACCTTAAATAAATTGGGGTATTTTTGTCACAAAACACGTTCTCGGATTTATTTTTTAATGATTTTAATTTAACTAAAATTAAAATTATGAAAACTGTGTTTACTAGATTATGTATTGATTTATTTTGTTGTGTGATTATATGATTTGAAATTTGTGTTGTTTAATAGAATCTATCGTTTGAAAATTTAACAAATCGGCCAACGACCAACGGTAAACCTTAGTATAAAAATAAAAGTAGTTTTTCAAAATTTTAAAACTACGTGTACCAGATAAAATAACAATCTTTCAAAATCAATTTTTGTAAAAAAGAGTCAATACGTCTAGAATTTGATTTAAAAAGGACTAATTTCCGATATTCTCTGGTAATATCTTCTTAACGCGTATATAAATATGATATATTGCAGTTTATTAGCAATAACCGATTCATACTCCTAATTTTATCACATGTCGGCCAAATATGTATATACATAACTTCTCGTCACATTGCGCCATATCGCCCGATAGCTAACTAGCAGATATGAGAGACAGGATCTACCTGATAGCAGAGGACTTATCTAGTGTTCTGTATAAGCATGGATCGGGGTGCCCGGGGCCGGGGCTGCCAACCCTAATGTGATTGAGAGAGATTTTATTCATCGCTTTGCGGTATTTATTATTTAAGCGATTTGCCCTGGGGGCGCTAACACGAATCTGTCTCAATGAGAATAATTCAACGGAGGCTTTCTTCGGGTATATTCTTTTTAATGCGACACGTGCTGAGTGCTGAGGTATGGTGACATTATTAGTCTAGTTACCTCAACTGTACCAATGTCAGGGTATTTGGGTTTTTGTTTCGAATCATTTTATCTCAGTCATGTTTGACTATTCTTTGATAATTCGTACTAATACGATTTTTCGTGAACTCGTTTTAAATTATTTTTAATAAGAAATAACAAATATAGGTAAAAATTTGGGTTGACAAATACATCGGCGCATTTTATCATCGATCATTTTTCTAAATATTTTTTTAATGTTTGGTATTTATTATTATTAAGAAAATCTCCTTATTGGTAAAGAAATCCCCACTTTTTACCAAGTCTTCAAGTTTTACACCGGTAGTTCATTGTTGGACGGTTCCATGACAACTCAACAAAGTGGCATTTCAGCACCCCTTTGAAAAGTCATTAAAAGTGATAAAAAAAGTTCATTTTTCAACCAACGTAACCTACTTAATAATTTTGTTCATAATTTTTCAAAGGAGTGATGAAGTTGTACATTGTCGAGTTGTCCGTTCAAAAGGACTGCCAGTGTGAAATGGAACACTTTGTAAAAAGGATGATTTCGTTGCCTTAACAAGACATCCACTAAAAAGTTTCAAACATAAGATATTAAAAATGTAATAATTTCATGTAAATCCCAAACTTTTAAAGATTTACTCTAACCAAGATACATTTTTACCATGTTAATGTATATATTTTTATTTATTTTCACAACGTTGTCCAAATTTGGTGATTCGGTTCACCTGATTTTACAGTGAACCAACTGTACACCGTACAAAAAGGAACGTTCTGACGGGATGTCGTAAATTAATTCGACAATTCAATTTGTTTTGCAAATTGCAAATTCAAATTGTTTCCACGACCGGTATTTGAATTCGGACCTTCAGCCATCCAGGCGACTGCTCTAACCTACCGAGCTATCAATGCAACATTTATGCCGTGCGTTTACTGCTGTTAAATTTACAGTTTAGCTGGAATTTAAAAATATATTAATATTTTACATGAAAAATTAATTAAAGTGATCCGCGATCTGCAGCCCTGCCCTGGCAAATGATATTTCCATACGCGGCTGTGGTTTTTTGTCAAAGCGAAATGTAATATCGGTAATTGGGGCTGCTGTGTCAATGTTTGGCAACAATCTGACGATTGAGCAAACTCCCGCCGGCTCGGGGTGGGGTGGGGCGGGTGTAGCGGGAGGCGCCACCCCCGGAGGGTGGTGGGTGGGTGGGCGGGTGGATCCGCGGATCTCCGCCGCTGCGGGACTCTGGGCGCGTGGCAGTACGGAGAGCTTGTACAGATTTATAAATAATGTATGTTTTTAATTTTACATGCTTATAATTAATCATATCTGATTTCGTATTTTTGTGTGGATTCCATTACGAAAGTGGATATCTCCTACTTGTAAAATGAAACAACAGATCCTTATCTATTTACAGTGTAATTAAAAGTGATGTACGATACTTCAAAATGAATCCATGAACGTAATTCCTTCGATTTTTTTCTTCGGAAAGTCAACTTGAGGGAGCGTGACTTTTAAGTTTGCTAGATAGCTAATATTGAAAAAAAATCATTATTGATTTTATTATAAGCGAAAATGTTTTTTTTTTCGAAGTCGGTTTTTTTTGTTAGATTTTCAGGAAGTTTTAGTTTCTCTGCACACGGATTTCCTGAAAATCTTCATACAAAAAAATCGAAATAAAACAAAAAAAAAAAAAAAACATTTTCGGTTACAGCAGCACCAATAATGCCAGTTTTTAAATATTAGCCCTCTAGCATACCCAAAAGTCAAGAGCCGCCACTGCTTTCTACTTCCAGCCTCACAACGTACCTAAAATCAGGGAGGCCAAAATCCAACCGTTTTTGGGCAGTTGGGAATCTTGTGCGGCATTCACACGCGGTAGCCAATAAATTAAAATGTTTCCCATTTAGTCATCATCCATTTGCGTATCTAATCGCGGCAATATTATTCATGATTATATTTAAAATTTCACATCCACGATATTGACTTCATATTACTAACAGAACACCCCAAGTATTATTATTTCAGAGACTTATGCGATTTCCCCGGGGATAATTTTCCTTTTCCTTGACTTCCTTGCAACTTGTAAATTCCCCAGTGGTGACATTCAGCGGATTCCGCTCTCTCCCTTTGTTTATCCTTCTGGAAATGTATTCTGGAACTTGTGTCATTGGCGTCACTATTTCTTTGATACTTGATGGTATTTCTTATTATTCGCTATTTGTTTGAGATTTAAATAGCCGAGAACCCACATTAAACCCTTGCGTAATACTCTTTTCCCAAAATTAACCCTTGTTTTTCTCTAATAATATTGTTAATTTGTTTTCCAAATGAATTGCAGTAATATCGCTTAATGCACGCATCAAATTAACAAAATAACACGCGATAAAAATCTGGGTCGTCATTAACAAATTAATGGTTTTTTTTTTTCTAAAATTCACTGAACTAATTACTTCTAATAGTATGTATCTCAGGGATATAATATTTTTAGGAGAACACAAGCTTAGTTTAACATGTTATTTACATGGTTAAATATTATAACTCAAAGTACAAGTTACTTTTATACGCACATCTCAGGGTCTCTGGGAATACAAAAGCAGACAAGTCGTTTCACAGGCCAAGAGTTTTCGAGAGCAAGAACAAGTCATAAAAAGTTGCGATATGCGTTTGTGATTGTTATAATAATGTTATGTTTTTATCGGTAGATACTAATCTTTAGGCTATTAAAACGATCTCCAGTCCTATCACTATAAAAATACTTGTTTATGAATATCGTGATAAATAATATTCAAATCAATTTTCTTATGTATTTAAGTCCAATTGTAATAAATCCTAAACGCGTTCATAAAAAACTCAATGTAAGCAAACAAGTAGCAAATGATCGGTGTACGTATGCGTATATTCTCCCGCCAAAATACAGTCAATTCGATTAATCCAATCAGATATTGCATTAGCTTCTAAATCGACATGCCTCCCCACCCCGCAACCCCTGATTTCTCTTCTCCCCCCCACCGATTGACAAACACGCTGTACTTTCAATTATTGTTATCATCCCGATACTGCCTGCAAACACCCCCTCCCAGTGGAATGGAATTGGGGAGGGGGAACGCTGCTAACCCTTTGTTTGGGAACTAATGCCCCGTTCTGACTGGGCGAGTATTTTAGTCGATTAGTAACAATTTTAGTAGAGTAGGCTAGTCAGCTCTTTAATAGATTGAATTAGCGCATGTAACGCGTCCCTGCGCACTAACATGCGCAGTTCATTCGTAGACGCAGGCATGCGCGATATGTCGTCCCGTTGGAGCGAAAATGATACTCTAAAATTCTAAACTATTTTTACGGCTATTAATCTATTTTCTTGTTCATAGTTTATTTATTTTCATCTCACTAATGTATTCTTCCACCTCTTCTAAAATAAGCATTACAATCAGCTTATTTAGCGTATTTACTTTATTGCGTTGCAGCCCGTCAGGTCGTGACGCGCCGTTTACTAATGAAGTCTTTTTGGTGAGTCAAGTAGCAAGTTACTCGCCACTCGACTTACTGCTTGTCAGGTCCGAACAAGACATTAGTGCGTGGACTCGCGATTACGTTGATCAGCCAACTACATATGGGGTATGAGGGTAGGTTATGAGTTATGAATTATTCTAATTACGACTTGAAATAACTAATGAGTAATGAGTGTAATGAGTCATTACTAAGAGGACTTACATAATGACTGTCTGTTAAATTTTGATCGAACTACGAAATCATAAATCACATAGTCACATTAATTATGAAAGTAAACTCTTTTTAATCTGATATTTCTAAACTCTTTTTTATTTTATTTAAATATTTCGTATAAATTTCATGTTAAAATTTCTTTTACATTATCTAGACCACCATACTAGTTTCATGATCGTTTCAAGGCAGTCGTATATAATCTGAGTGTGAATACAGGCAAAAGTATACATTTTATAAGATCTCCCTTTTGAAAGAAGTCAAATGTAATGAAACATTGTTTGAAAACGACCATTGTTCTGATGGGTAAACCTATTCGCATGCATTTTATACACTTTGTACATTTTTCTACATATCGACTGTGTTTCGGAAAAACTTTTCAAGCCACTTTTTGGAATGTTACTGTTTTGAATGTTACTTCCTAGATAAACCATGTTGTGTTTGAACTACATACTACATGGTAAAATATTTTTGCTGATTAAAGCATTTTAAATATTAAAAACAAAATTTATGCCTAAAATAATTTTTTGGTTATTTCGAAAAAAAACATACATGAAATTACTCGTTGCTCAAATCTTTCATAATTATAAATAGAATTGCAAAATTTTACATCAAAATGTAAAAAAAAAACAAATAACCGCATTCATATAAACTTCAAGATTTTTTTCTCCAAACTTCGCAAAATCACTTTGTGGCGTCATTTTCAATTAAATTAAACAAATAACTTTGTATCAACCACTATTATATAATCGCAATTACAAAAAAAAATAGTGGTTGATACAAAGTTATTTGTTTAATTTAATTCAAGATTTTTAATTAGATTTAATACATTGTAATCGTTACCTGTAAAGTTTTTATTTTGTGGCTTGAAGGATTTTACCAGTCCATATAGAATCAATTGACTCATTTGTGTAAAAGGACTCTGAATGTGGACAAACACAAATTGAAGAACACATCTAGGAAGAACGTCCCCTCAACCAGTTTTCCTATGGTATTTCTGTGTTGAACCGAGGGACTCCCGATGCCATAAACTGGCTGAAGAACTCCGGCATCCCACTTCCCACTTCCATTAACTCTCATCAACAATACGAAGCAGAAAAACAAATTTTTTAAAGCCCCAATGCATAACACTACTCGCGAAGTTGATCGAGGTTAATCGAATACGATGGTGAGAAACGAACTTCACTTCGATTGGTGCAACCAACCTCGCCTCGCCTCGTTCGACTTCCGATCGTTGTCGGTTTTTGTCTTATCCGTTGTCAAAAGACTCGAAGCGTTCCGAAGTTCGAACACGATGCGTCTCTTACACTACTCGGCTCACCTCTTCATTAACCTCGATCAACTTCGCGAGTAATGTATTGGATCTTTTAAACCAAAACATGCCTTCTAAATGTTGCCAAAAGTATTTCAATAAACGATAGTTTCTTTTTAAATGATTTTCGATAGTGTGAGCTTTTGGTGTATGATTTTTTTTCAAAACCTCTTTTTCAAATTGAATCCTTCGACCCCAAAATATTCCTTTGGCTATTTCTTTTAAAAACCCACCATTAAAACCCGTGCCATTCAAAGAGCTTAGATATATTCACAAAATAAAAGACAAGGCCAGTAGCCCTTCACATCTGACAGGAATACGTGGGAGTCTCGTGTCGAGTGTTTACCCCCTGCTCCACCGTGCATCTGAACTCTGAACGAAAAGTCCTCGATCGTACATAATATTATTATAAGGAACCCTCCGAATTAAAAATCCAATACACGGCTTCAAGATTTATTCAAATATTAGCACACGAAAAGAAGGGGACTTGATAATATTATTACTCCAAATATTAAGGATATATGCCAATGGTCAAAGGCAGCGTTCGAATTATTAAGAGGCTAGACTTTGAACCAAACGCGGAACACCCGCGTCTGTCATTCTGTCCCGCTCACAATAAGCTCACGCACATTTACAATACATGCGAATGCGAAATGTGCGAATGAGACAACGCTCAAATTTACCTACAGAAATCGCTCGAAAAGGGGTTTATGGAGAATACACTTTTCTACACCGAAACTTTCACGAAATTGAAATTTTAAAAAATATATTTTTTAGAAAGAAGAAACTACGTCAGTAGCTTTTTATAATTTTATAAATCTTTATGAGAGTTGAGTTAGCAGCACTTTTTCCTTAAATAATATTTTTTGATAAATCGTACATGTTTGACAGTGAATGTTTACGTTAATACGAAACGCATCGAAAATTCGAAAACATACCGACATAGTTTTCACCCTCTAGAAGGCAGTATAAAAAAATATATTCATTTTGTGCAATTTTCGCTGTAGAAAAGTGTTTTTTCCCGGGCGTCCTTTTTGTATGGGCCAAAAAGCGAAGTCTATCATCTTAATTTATCGATCAATTGTACTTATGGTATATTATAAATATATTTATAACATTCCAGGTATGCTGGGTCTAAAGATATTTATTTTCTTTATGACGATTACTTCTGAAGTGCATAACTGACTACGATCTACTTTTAGGGTGGGTTTTTTCATTTACTTTTAGCTGTGCACCTAACAGTTACTTTAGCGGTACATTTGACATTTACGGCAAAATGTTTTTTCACGACGCCAACTGCCAAAAAGTAAAGGTAAACAGGGATGACAGCATGAAAACTAATCTAATTCCCACACTTAAGTATTGGGAACTGTTCATATATTTTTTTCATGTGGCAACTCACACAATAATAAATGTTAAATGTCAAACATTCTTCACATTATTTTCCAACATTTCAGCGTTACTTCTAGCATTGATATGAATTTTTTTGTTGAGTGGTGCCATGGCATATTTTACATAATGTGTGTATTTGCAATATCTCCAAGTACTCTTTGCATTGATTGACCCAGTCGCATAAAACCGCAATGTATAACAACTGCTTAGATGGTTCGACAGCATTATTCCTAGGAGAGGAGAGAAACAAAATAGAAGCTTCATTTTCTGCGTATATTATGTCATATAATTAATTATAGGTTCATCGTCAGAACTTGAACTGTCAATTGTCGCGAACGTAATGATGATAATGATAGTATAATAGCAAATACCGTAAAATAGATAGCAATAAAATAAATAACCTCCCATCTCTGAACTGTCACTAAAGTGGCATTTAGACAACGGCGGCCATCTTGGTTATATTTACTTTAGCATTTACATTTACACCATTGTGGCCTGAAAGATTGTCGGTAAAAGTAAACGGTAAATGTCAAATGAAAAAACTCATTTCTATGACTTTGACTATAAACTTTTACAATTCGTATTGTATTTAGCATTCTCGGTAAATGAAAAAATTTACCCTTAGTCGATAGCTTCAGGGTTCCATATACAAGTGCACTAAATTTCATCAATAAGTATCAAAATCAAATAAAAAAATGGGGTGAGTGTGTTTTTTCGAAATAACATCTGGAAATTTACCATCCTCTTGTATTGAAGGTCGAGTGTGCAAACTTTTATTAATTTTGAAATGAAACTGTATGAAACTGAATCCGAAAGCTTTTCAAAGTAAGCGTTTCTGGACTATCAAATGCATAATTTAAAATTTTATATAGAAATAACCAATATATAGGTATTGCAGATAGAAGATTTCGTATTGGTGATAATTACAAAGCTTCAATCGCCAATTCCCTTGTGGCCAATCTCCCAAAAGCCATGCTTTCAAATATCATACTGTCTATTTAAATATTCAGCTATTTGAGTTTAGTGTAGGAGTGGAGTGGTTGACGCAGCATCCTTTTCAGACCGTCCTGTCTCAAGGGAGCAGGAAGCCGGGGTTTGTCCCCGTACCGCGGCGCTATCTTTGTGCGGCGGGTAATCGCTCGAACGACTCCTGAGAAGACAATAGTATAATCGTCCCGTTGTTTGCCGCTGATGTCGGCACAATGGGCTCCCGCGGGCCTCTCTCCTACTCGCCACTGGTACAGTTACCGCCTTAACCGGGACTTCAAACACTTAATCAACAATTATAAATGCAAGCCGATGTTACGTTATCAATAAAATTAAGGAAGAGACGTTAGATTGTTTGTACACGTTACATGATGGAGACGAAGAAAGACATGTCGATAAAAACACTTTTTGATCAGTCAGTTTAGTTGGTCGAGCGGTTCAAAGCGTCTTGTTCCGACTACCTCTGCTAATTAAGGTGATACTTCTACTAGAATTCACAATCTACTCTTTCATAGAGATGGCTCGAGTATAATTTTATGGGAAAATGCTTTTTATAAGATATGCTTTAAACTATTAAGATGAAACCCGGTGGTGGAGAAATTTGAAAAATAGATTTTACTAAATTGTTGCTGTCACTGTTGCTCTTACTCCACCGGATATTGAGCGAAAGGGACAATGCACCTCGGGCTACTAATACCTAACTAAAATCGAGGTATTGTATTTCCCACTTTTTTCCTCCAAAAGTGGACTGATTTTCATTTTTTTTTACCAACTACATAAGAAAAAACTATTCTATGTCGGTACGTTTTGTTTTTTTTTGAAAAAAAACATTGTCTAGTTTGTATACTGAACGTCTTTTGACGGCGTTGAAACCAGTCAATTTTATTGATTTTTGGAAGGTCATAACTTCTATAAAAATTAACTTATAAAAAAAAAACAAAAGTGCCGACACGCTAGTAGTTGATATCTATTTTATGTAAAAACAATATTTTCTCTAGGGTTAAAATCCAGAGAGATAAACAGGGAATACGTTTGTATGGAAAAATCATCGCCGGGTATCCCCTTAAGTCATCAATCTTTCCACATGAAACATTTTCCGCTTATCTAAAATGTAACAATTTTTAAAATAAAAATGATCACGGAGGTAGACATTATCATCTTCGTGATTTAATTAATCTACTGAACCGTACAAACTCTGAGTATAATTATTCCTCTTAAGTCTGAACAAAGCACCATTTGGTAATAGTATTAATTAAGGCCCAATTAGTACGCCCCGGTGCCCCGCCGTGTTCTTCCCTTGGAAGTGTTTCGCTGAGGTGTCCTTCTCCACCCCCCATCCCCTCCCCCCTCCCTCTCAATCATCACCTCACGGAGCATGTATCTCCAACATAGTAAGGTTGACCAAAACACATTATATAACTAACTTACGATTTTTATAACATAAAATAATAGCCTATATACATAATATATTATAATAGCTTGCGCAGACTTATCTTACGATAATTTTACTAATATTATAAACGCGAAAGTTTGTATGGATGTATGTATGTTTGTTACTCTTTAAATCGAAATTTAATGAATGGATTTTAATGAAACTTTACAATAATATAGCTCATACATCAGAATAACATATAGGCTATAATTTATAAAGCTAGCTATTTATTTTAAATATATTGAAAATAATAATTATTGTTTAATAGAAAACGTCAAAATTTGAGAATGACATTTTGCAAAACAATGATTGTTAAATCAAAATTCTATTTTGGAAAATATTAAAAATAGTGAATTTATTTGAAGTACTCTCCTAATACTTTGAATCGAATGAAGAATTCTACATATTTTAAATAAATAGGTTAAGAATTTTTGGTATAAACGTAGATGGGACCTAGGAAAATAAAATAGATTACTCGAAGTACTAATCCTACGCAGACGAAGTCGCGGGCAGAAGCTTGTTATATATAATATAAGAATAGTATTTCCAATTTTGAAAAAGAAAAGTATATAATTTTCTGTTAAAATATTATTTTATATAGGTAGGTAGGTACTTACTTCATTGTTTGTCCGAATTATTCTTTATACTTTCAGTTCCAATTTTTAAGTGAAACTTAAGGCTCCGTAGTAAGCATTCAAAAAGAAGAAGAGGATGGTTTGAATGGGAGATATGTGAATACTAACCTTAGAAGGAAAACTAACGAATAAATAGGGAGCGCGCTAATATAAAATAGAACGATAATAATTAAGCGAAAATTGTAAAAATATTTAATAAAAAAAGACTCCTTTAACATAGAGCAAAAACCTTTCGACAAATGCTTAAGTTGCATTTAAAGATACACTATGAATTTTTTCATACACATAACATATTAAATAATAGCGCAACATGTGTTTTTATTAATTTTCGGAGCACACTTTACGATTCTTTTCTAACGAGGGAATTTTATATAATTACCGTTTCGGACTTCACCCAAGAACTTAAACCTTCACGTAGGAATAACGCACATCACAGAAAACTGTTATTAGTGGAATAATTTGCTGATTTTTTTGTTCTATTTAGCTCTGAATATTTTAATATACATAATTTTTTTTAAACTTTGTATTTATTTGCTATGTTCGGATTGGTTTCGATCTGGTATTTTAGAGAATTCCACCACCAATTAAAACTGTTAAAAAGTGGAAAGGCCAAAAAACGTTCGGCTTTCTCGTAGAAGTGAGTAAACTGGTGAAAAAATAGGGTTGTCTTTATTCTTAAGAAAACGCGTATATTATTAATATACATTACTTGGGACATTCATCTATGTTGATGTTATTTAAAAAATAATCAAGAAATAGGATAATTTATTTTCTTAGAAGCCAGATTAGATTAGCTAATAGAAAAATGGTTCTCCTGCGACGATTTAGATATCTGAAAACTGCTCAAAACGGGGCTAATAAACTTTGGAGAAGAAACGTAGAAGAGTTAGATAAAAGTTTCGAGAAGGAAGGAAGGTGGTGGAAGAGTGGGGTTGGTAAATGAAAGGATTGAAGGGGTGGTAATTACTGCAAACTAGGCAGTTACCTTCATTATCATCCACTGAGCAATTTACTCCCGCCGACACTCGGAGCTTCAACTCAATTCACACTTACATACACTGAGACTTTAGCTCCGTATAATGATGTCCCCGAAGATGTGGCCTTATTCATTACAAAATTATAAACGATTATTTTTATGTGAATGCCGTACAAGTGACTATGCCATCCCCAACTGAGGTATGTTGGGAGGCTGTGAGGTACGTGAAGGGAGAGGAAGGTGTGGAAGTGCCTGGATATTCATATCTGGTCACAATAAGTTTAAGCCATTTCAAACAACGTTTCGATTCTAAATGCTGATCTTCCACAATATTTTCAGTTGTTGAAGTAAAACTTCATGACTTGAGGGGTAAGCTGGCGAATGCGTTACGAAAAGTGTAAAGCGTTACGGGCGAGGCGAACGGGCTGTATCGAGTAGAAGCAAGAGAGAGCAGTGCGCGCGCACATGTTCTTTCTCTCTTCCTCTCATAGCCAGTGCATGAAGATTATTCGTAATTTCATTTCGTTCTTGAACAATTTTATAAATACTGTAGGAGCAAGAGAGAACAGTGCGCGCGCACATTTTCTTTCTCTCTAGAAGTTTTACTTCAGTCGTGTGGTCTAAAGCACACTCGTTTTTTTAAACTTCGTCAGTTTTGACGCTGTCATCAAATTGACTACAAGCGCCGTTTGACTTTCGGCCAGTCAGCGTTTGATCAAAATTGAAGGATGGTTTGAATGGGAGATATGTGAATACTAACCTTAGAAGGAAAACTAACGAATAAATAGGGAGCGCGCTAATATAAAATAGAACGATAATAATTAAGCGAAAATTGTAAAAATATTTAATAAAAAAAGACTCCTTTAACATAGAGCAAAAACTTTTCGACAAATGCTTAAGTTGCATTTAATGATACACTATGAATTTTTTCATACATATAACATATTAAACAAAGCTTATGTGCCGAAGCGGTTAAAAAAAATAATTTTGTGTAAATGTTATGAAAGTCCGATTAGTAGCTGATTGGACAAATGCGTCAAGTTATTCGAACATCGTTAAGTTTTGCCTTTCTTTAAAAATCGCATCTCTGATACTATCCTGATCCGATTCCATTCTGCAAGTTAAGTCGTCCTCTCCTCCTTCGGGGGTTGGCTAGCGGGTGCTGCCACCCCCCTCCGGGTGCAGGAGGTGGGTGGGGTGGAGGGTACACACCCGCGCTAATTAGCCCCGGATTATTAAATTAATTCGCCGCTTTAACTTGACTAAACATTTATGCTGACGAGCGGCACGTCTTCTCTTTGCTAGCCCGTGTCTACTGCTGAGCGTGTGCGTCGATCCGATTCTATTATTTACACTTCTTGCTACACTACAGAATTTCAGTTGAAGCTGATTTTTAATTGTAAGTGATTAATTAACTAATCAAAAGTACCTACCCCTTTGAACACCTCTAAATTAAGAAACATATTTTATCCACACATTCTTGATTTAATTTTGTTCAATATTTTAATATATTACAATGGGAGAAGTCGTTCTTAGAAAATATAGCTAAAAGCCAAGCCTTTGTGTCTCCAAGAATTAGATTCTAATAAGGAGAACCTAAATTTATATATGTATGTAAAAAATGGCATTTCTAACTCGCACCGTTTCAAAGATTCAATTGGTTGAATATAATTTTCTAAGAGAGAATTTTTTTTTACTTCATGTCTCAAATTGATGGTTTATTTATAATAATAATAATCAGATAATTTGCAGAGCGTCGTTTTTGTGTAAAATCACCTCAAGGGGGCTGTACAGAAAACATACTTACCTGGCAGATCACACTTTTATTAGAAAGTTTATGGAGAAGACGTTGCGTGCGAAGGACACTATATTTAAAACACTGGACTTTGCATGATTTTACATTTGCTACCGCCCATTACTATTGATGTACATTTATTGAAATATTATGTTGAAATTATGTGAATAATGTTGTTATATATGTATATCTTCAATTTATATAAAGAATAGTGCCTGTGGCAGGCGGGCAGCATGGCTTTTTTTTTTGCAAATCTACAATTTTATTTTAAAATTGAAGTAATTTTGCACACTTGTTATTCAAAACAAGAAGAAAGTTACTGTCTACATGTAATTTCGAAAAACCACCTACTTTTCTCAACCTTAAAGCAGAATTTTCATTTATGAAATTTTGCATATTTGACGTTAAAAATTCGAGGAAAATTACTTCACACAGCTGAATTCAAAAGAAAACAAATACAATATAAATTTAGTCAACTGTTACTTTCGTAATTTTAAAGTGCGATAGATTTTGTTGCTATTTCGGCGCAGTGTCCCAACGCTTCCGAGAGCTAATGTTGGTACACCGTAATTAATCGACTAGCAGATCCCCCGCTCTCCTTCCCCTCCCCACTCTCCACACCCTCTAGCTCCTCTCCCGCCTCCTATATTATCAGTAGCCGGTGTTGTTAAGTAAACACGACTAATTCGACAGAAATGGCTTAATGCACTGTTTATTAATTACAACAAACAATATTAAGTTGATGTTTTGCTAAAAAGTTTGAATCTTTGCTTAGATGATTCGTTGATGGCACGTTCCAGAGTGGAAGATATTGTCAGTATCGCCCTGCTGTAAGACCACCATTCAGAATTGAAACGTTGCTTAATAATGGCTTTAGCCGTGTTTAGTGACTAGATCTGAATAGCCAGGTACTTTCCTACTTTCCTCTTCCCCATCTCCTTCCCTTCCCCACTTTCCTTCAGCCTCACAACATACCCCAATTGGGAATGCCATAGTCTCACTGGCTCCAGACGGGAGCAGTTGGGACTCTTGTGAGGTATTCTCTATAATAAAAAAATTCAGTCGTTTTGAAATTCCTATCTAACCCATGATAGTATAATATACAGGGTGTAACAGCACGTACCCGAAGAGTTTAAAACATCGCTTCCTGAGCATATTTTGGGAGTAAAAAAACATGGACGTTATTTTGTTGTCCGATGATATTTAAAAAAAATTAAAAACCAAAATAATGGTTTTTCATCTCACGTCGCAATCGAGTAGTTGGGTGCAGCATAAAAGGGTCACGTGATACATACTGCGTCTCGTTCCAGCAGCGTGGTAACAGAGGAGAGAGAACGCGTATAACGCGAGGAATCGCTGGTTAAAATCCTGAGGGTACGTGCTGTACCTATAATTAATTATATTTAATTTATATGGAGTGAAGCTACCACATTTAACCTGCGAACTTTCTTAATATCTTCTTGGGGGTTGTGAGTCTTAAAAAAAAATTTAAACCTCGTTAAGGTAACAAATTTGGAAAAACCACACAAGAAAACAAACCGAAAATAAAATAAAATACCCACCCCTAAAGCCTCCGTCATACAGGAGGCGTACTTATCGCGGCGTCAAGACGTCAGTACTAAAGCGCCGTAACGTCCCGTACTTTCTATTTGAACGTCCTCGACGTGTTCAGTACAACGCAACGCAGCGTTATAGCGCGACGTCAGTCGAACGCCTTGACGCGCGGTAAGTACGCCCCCTGTTTGACGGAGCCTTTAATCTCGACCGAGCCCATCGCTAGGTATCTACGTCCTTGAATATTACATGGAAAGCTGTAAGAAAATATTTAGACTGTAGTTATTATAAATTATCTCGTAAATTGGTTTTTACGTGTTATTGATTAATTATTTTTCTACATAAATATATTGTCTCACTGGGATATATTAAACACACACCTTGAGACAGACAAATTGTCTTTTCCTATTAAGTAATTAAGTAAATGGATGTGGAACTTGTAAACCGATAGAAATTTATTGTAAATATAATTGACCTATTGTTATTAAATGAAGTACTTGGTACATATTCATAATTTCTCGTTTATCTGTTATTTATTAAGGAAAATAAAACTTTCATAAAATATATGTAATATGAATATAAATGGTTTTTATTTTAATTGAGTTGATGTATTTTGCAATCAATATTGAATAGTGATTAGTGTTTAGTGCTTATTGTGTTCTTTAATATACTTCCACGTCAATTATTCCGTGAAATATAAATGCCATCAGACAAAGAGAGCTAATGTGAGATATTTACGTTACTTTGTTTGTTATGAGTGTTCCGATGAATATGGAACGAGGATTGATGCGTTTGCCATCGATTTTATCCGCGATATTCATTAGTTAAAAGCCGTAGATTATTAGATTGTTACAATAATTATAAATTCATCAAACCTACACATTCGTATGGGACGGTCACGCGGATCGGTGTTTAAAGGAATTAAAAATTCAGTACCGGGATTCCATTGGTACGGGTGTCCTAAGTGACACCAACGCGCGTAAAAAAATCACCTGCAAATGAATGTTAGACCCATAGCCACTGGGTACATTCCAACTTTCCTCTTTGCATCTCCTTCCATTCCCCACTTGCTTAAGGTTCACAATATACCTCAATAGGGGAATGCCCATAGTCCCACTGGCTCCGAATAGTTGGGACCCTTGTTCCGGATTCATATAAAAAATACCCCTGAAAAAGCGGCGGAGCAATCCAATCCTAGAATTTCGATATTTAATGTTAGCAATCTACAATCTATGAACCGCGATGTAAAAGCTTGTATTTTTAAATTTATTAGCCTTTATTTTTATTTTAACTGAGTAAAACCCCAAATTGTAATATTTAATCGCTGAAGACAAAATGAGCGACTCTCAATCTAAAATTTAAAACAAAAAGATACATTCACATCTCGCAATTGAACCCAAGACCTCAGCCTTGCCGGGGAACTGCTTTACCACTGAGCTCATGGGACCCTATCTGCGTCATTTTTAACTGTATCCATACATCGACTAAGAACTACCAACATTATCTTCATTTTCTTAACACACATTTTTATTGGCTGCTATCTTTATGTATGATTGCAAGATTCATCTCGAACTGAATGCTATATAGAGATGTTGTCTGAGTATTGTCTTCCATAATAGTTAAAATTAAAATAAATGTTCATATCCTTGACTTGCAGAAAAGTCAATAGATGCCGCATATTAAATAAAAATGGATACTCTCGTCTACCATACGAAGAAGAACTCGATCGTGCCATGTCTTTCTCGGGTGACCCCAACTTCTTCTGGATGGTTTAACTAATCGACTTCGACTAGGAATTTATTTTTTCTTTAGTTTCGATCTAAAAAAATTGCGGTGATCTAGAATGATCAAGATAAAAGGTATGCAATTTCCATGACGCCAGAGCTCACGGTTCGAGGGTATTGTCATTCATTTATGCCCCGGAAAAAATTATTATGGTCGCATTTGCGATGAAACTGATGAAATGATTTGTTGTGTGCATGCCAGCTAAGGTTTCTATCTATAATGTTGAGCTCTGGCTATACGAAATTATTATTAAAAAAATATATTTCTTAGAGTGGCATACAACGCATGCCGGATTATCCGCTAGTAGATTATAAAATAATCATGTTTTAAAAATTCAATAAAATTTCCCCATTATATCGGGAAGAATTCCAACGAATCTGTCACAATTCAATGTAGTCGGTGATCCCTCTCTGCTCTTTTTCAACAGCGGCATGCATCGAACATCATATTATTGTCTCTATGTTTGTATATCAATAAATATGCCTTCCATTTGTTAATTTCTTTGTTTCGATATTAAAATTTTATTTTACCTGCGACGCTATCGCACCCCCAATCTGGAAGTCCTATTCGATAATGAGAAATGATTGCAATTGATTTTTCTTGTTTCAATTTCATTAGTCGAACTATTGATACAATGTATTATTATGATTGGATTGTTAGAGTTTTAGTAAATAATATACAGTGTTTCTTTACTTCTATGTGGGGAGCAAAAAAGTGTTAAGCACATTATAAAAGGAATATTAAGAGGGTATAACCAGACAATATCGGAAATTTGTACTTTTTAAATCAAATTCTAGACGTATTGACTCTTTTTTACAAAAAAACATAAATTGATTTTGAAAGATTGTTATTTTATCTGGTAAACGAACTTTTTAAATTTTGAAAAACTAAGTTTATTTTTAATATACTACGGTATCGTTGGTCATATACAAATAATATCCAAGAACGTGTTTTGTGACAAAAATACCTCAGTTTTTCTATTTATTTAAGGTCTTACTAACTAAAAATTTGAGATTTTTTTTACACACCTATTTTGTTTAGACATTATTGAAAAATCATAAATACTTATGATCAAAAAATACTTACAAGAAGTACACGATATTTAATAATTTATCATCGTGCTTTTTGAGCATTTTTATTGCTTACTTGAATATGGTATATATTAGAGCAAGTTGAGAATGAAATAAATCGATATAAAATTTTATACGGGGAATAATCGATAACCGCCTACCAAATTCTTGACAAATCGGTTACAATTTAAATAAATTTTCTATTCAAAATACTATATATAGGTATTATTTATCGTTTTTCTGAATTCTTCACATTCACAAAATCAGTTTCAATTTTGAAAATGATAGATATTTTTAAATTTGAAGCAAATTTGAGTTCATTGATCCAGATTTCTTGCAGAATTAACGCTCAGATAACCAAAATGAGTAAGCTTGATGGTAATGTTCCAAAATTGAATGCTTCGATCGACCGTGGCGCTGGTGGACGAATTCAGCGTTAAAAACGCTTTATTCACAGTTGGAAACAAGCCACTTAATCCCTTAATACCTTCATATCGCCCCCCAATCGGATCAACAAACGCCCGTCAGTCCAGTTAAGCAAAACGATTGATCATATAAAATTCAAATATTCATTAGCAGAGCATTCACGTTAAAACAACGGCCTCAAAGGGCATAATAAACGACAGTCATTTCACGATGGTTATCGTCGAATTGATTCGGTGCTTCGACTACTCACCATATTGACTTGTTATTATTATTAAGTAAATTATTACAAAGACTTCAAAACTTCAGATGTGACAGCAGATAGGTCCCAATGGCGAATAACATTAATGGGAAGGTCTTTATTTCTTAGCTTTATTTGGAGAATTACTTTGGCGGATGATAAATGAATGGGACGTCGAGGAAATGTAGTTAAATTAACGAAGTAGGTACTATTAATTCGTAAGCACTTTGTCAATTTCATATTTTTTTCGTCTCTCAATAAGGAATATCCACCCCCTCCCCTACACATATAAAGACAATACAAAATTTAAATGTATTAATGTAACAAAAAACTATAATTTCAAATACTTTTTAGTATTTGTTGGTTTATATTATTTAACACCCCTCCATAGTTCATCTCAAGTGATTTGCTACGTTTGATGACTTAGAAGGGGTGCCCAGGTGCGTGGGGTGAGGTTTGTCTAGGTCTTGGCGGTGGATATGTCTGCCCACCAACTGCTTGGCAGGCCAGATCGGGAGAGACTGGTTGAGTGTGACCTTTTTACCTCTTCAGTAGGACTCTCTCGGAACATCGCCTTGCAACGCAGTGGGAGGGATATTTTCGTACATCCGTCTCTCCTTCTCAAAACTACCTCTTCTTCCTTTCCCTAAAAGTACCCTCCATACAGCATCCCCAAAGATGACATAAACCCTGAGGGAAATTGTTTTCCTCAGGGCCTCCTGGGTGAAGCTAACATAAAAAAAAGTTTCCAGAGTTGAAGATACTTTAATTATCGCCCTGATATAAGACCGCCATTCAGAATTGAAACGTTGCTTGAATTGGCTTTAGCCGTGTTTGATGAACAGATCTTAATATAGCTACGTAATTCCCCACTTTCCTTTTCCTCGTCTCTTTTGCCTCTCCACTACCTTTATAACATACCTCAATTATATTTAATTAATATCTGCACTAGTAAATGAAAAAAAATGTCAAAAACACTTTCCCTTTACCAATAAACGTTTTTTAAATTTTACACAACTGGTAAACAACCATTTACAATTACATTAATTTTGTTTGATTGAAACGTTGCTTAAAATGGTTTTAGTCGGTTTTGGTGACGATATCTGAATAGCTCTTCCCTACCTCTTCCTCTTCCCATCCCCACTATCTTTAGCCACTCAATATGCCCAATTGGGGATGCCATAGTCCGACTGGCTCCAGCCGGGGCAGCAATTAGAACTCTAGTGCGGTATTCACATAGAAAAGGTAGCAAAGTTTTTTTTGGTTATGTTATAATAATAATATATTGTAATTAAATGAAACAATATAACTTAGTTACAACCACTGATTTATTTAGTTAAACGCCGACCGGTTTCGGAACAACCGTTCCTTCTTCAGGGTAAACATATAATGATGACAATTACAAAATAGTGGGTGGGTACAATTTATCAGTAGGTGTTGTGGTAGGGGTGGGGGCGTGGCTAGGAATTAATGAAGAGTAAGAGGGGACAGAATGGACACCGAATGGGAAGAGATTTAATATTGGGCTATAGGTTAATATTTTTTGTTTATTGATAATCGACTCATTATTTTTAAGGGATTTTTTTTATTTTTAGAGCTTCTAAGTTATCTAGGCGTTTTCCTTTATTATTAATATGAACAATATTTATCCCTGTATTTTTTTCAAAACTATGGTTATTATCAATTATATGGTTAGCGAAATCGGAGAAATTATTATTATTAAGACACCTTAAGTGTTCTTTGATTCTAATTTCGAAATTACGCGTTGTTTTCCCGATATAAAATGAGGAACAGTCATTACATTTGAGTTTATATATTCCAGAATTAGTTAATTTATGGTCTTTATCTTTAGCGTTCCTCAAAAAGTTAGAAATATATTGTTTCATTTCATTATAAAATGGTTAACCACAAAGTGATAGCTAATGTCAAAAGTATAATAATATATTGTTTGGTATTTTATGGTTTCGCTATCCTGGTTGGCGTAACACATTATAACGTAGTCGCTAATTGATTGATATATGAATAAACAATAATTTGAAACACCGCTGCCGCCCGCTCCTGTTCCCACCACCGTATGTGATAATCCTGACGATTCCAGAAAGGGAATTATTCAGGGGCGCTTTCGGCTCTGGCGGGGAACAGAGCGAATGGCGGTGGGTGGGAGCCGGTGGGATGGGGCTGGGGGAGGTTGGGTCTCGCGGGCCGCACCGGGTACAGCTCACTATTGACTCGGAACATTTATTAGATTAAAGCGGGGACGCGGCGGTATCAAACGGTGGCGAGGCACTCTGCAAAAGTGCCGTGTTTTACAACACGACCAAGTGTTGGGTCACTGCGCCGATTTTATCATAATTTTTAAAAAAAAGCTAGTGTGGTCCTGTCGTTGAGAGGTCCGTTGCACCATTTATTATTTTAAAAATTGCTGTCTAATAATTATTTATTTAAACTAAACATGCTTTTTCTATCGTCTACGTTATGAATAGACATCGGATTATATGCATTTGCATATGCAAATGCATATAATCCGTAGCAGTGTGGTGATAGTAGGAGATTTACAAATGTTGTTGGGTTATTTGTAACCCGGAAATGCTTGTCTTTCTTTTAAAAATTAAAAAAATAATAATAATAATAACCTCCAGAAGTATGCCAAATTTATAATTTTGATAAATGACAACAGTTGGCCGTAGAGAGGTCGTTTTAGGCATACAAAATTAATACTGGGTGACAAACGTCACAAATTTGCGACCGAAAATTTGGAAAAATACTTTTGTATATGGTCACAAAAACTATGCATAATTTTAAGAATATTTCGCTGTTTTTGTACCGTCTTTAATTAAAATATATAAAAATAAAAAAGGTTTTTTGATTTTGCATTATGCATATTTTGGACATATCAAGGGTTTTTAGTGCATATTTCGGCCTTTTTTAGTGCATATTTGCAAGCATATTTTGACACTTTGTTAGTGCATATAATCCGATGTCCAGTTATGAATGTTGTGAATTGAGTACAGTAGAATACTTACTTAGACCCAATTGTTTCGCAGATATTCACGTGTGACAATGTCATCAAATGGAAATTCAGCGCCATTTTTTTTGACGGTTGAAAGGTTCTCGGTAAATGCCGTTTCTTTTTCATTTTCTGAACAAATTGTGATCAGCAGAAGAGATCAAATATCATGTTGTTAAGAGCCATTGACCAGCGGCTAAGAATAAAAGTTTAAAAATGCTTGCATCTGTACAGGAACTTTCCGATGAGAAAGATCGATTGTTCCCTTATCAATTTTTAAAAATTAAAAATTTAATATCGATTTATTTCATTAAAAACTTGTTTTAATATATACCTACATTCAAGTAAGCAATAAAAATGCTAAAAACGCACGATGTTAAATTATTAAATATCGTTTACTTCTTGTAATTATTTTTTGATCATAAGTATTTATGATTTTTCAATAATGTCTAAACAAAATAAGTGTGTAAAAAAATCTGAAATATTTTAGTTTTATGTTTACCACGTTTTGTCACAAAACACGTTCTCGGATTTATTTTTTAATGATTTTAGTTTATCTAAAATTAAAATTCTGAAAACTGCGCTGACTAGATTATGTATTGATTTATTTTGTTGTATGATTATATGATTTGAAATTTTTGTTGTTTAAGAATCTATCCTTAAAAATTGAACAAATCTGCCAACGACCAACGGTATAACCTTAGTATATTAAAAATACACTTAGTTTTTCAAAATTTTAAAACTGCGTGTACCAGATAAAATAACAATCTTTCAAAATCAATTTATGTTTTTTTTGTAAAAAAGAGTCAATACGTCTAGAATTTGATTTAAAAAGGACTTATTTCCGGTATTCTCTGGTAATAAATATCCTCTTAAATAATATCAATGGTAACAACATTGAACTATGGTTAAAAGCGACATAAAAATTTCGAATCCGTACTCTTATGGTATCAACTATTCTTTACCTAATATTTTTTTTACTGTTTTGTTTTTCATTATGTTTAATTTGTATGTTTCAAAGTCAGAATCATTATTATAACTGCATTAAATTTTCCAAAATAGCAAGGGTTAATAAGTACGCAAATGTTACGGTCCGAGGGGTTATCTCCAAGCGGAAATAATATACTTCGATTAATGAACATACAGTATGTGTTGTATTTATAATTCAGAGCGAGCTCGCTTTCCGATTCATAAAGGGACGCCCTGTGTAACTTCCAATTTAATTTCACCCTAATTTGGTATTCACAAAAACAAAGAAACTTCATCTGTACGGGGAGGGGGAAGGGAGGGAGAGGGGAGGGGGGAATATAATTAAATAAACACCCAGTCCATCGTGTTTTATAACTTTTTATGGGTTCATTGTTTATTTGCTTTATTAATTTTGCTATGATTTACTTCATAATTAGTTCTCTCGTTGCATATTTCGCGTGATTTCTCTATTTTCCGTATTGCATTTTTTTCGCTTTTTTATTTTTTACTAGCTGACCCGGCAAACTTCGTACCGCCTCAGAATCAATAAATGATGTGTTTAATTTATTAGCTGTTCGAATTGATTCAAATTATGTTGACCAACGCACATTATTTGAAAAGCCGTTCCATACAAAATATATGATTTTTTTTTATTTTCTTCATAATTATTTTACCCGTGATTTTTTCAGATGTTTTAATGGTTATTCTGTTAATTGGGACGGAGACAAATCCAAAAAATCAAAGATCATAAAAATCGATTCAGCCGTTCTTGAGTTATAAATAGTGTAACTAACCCGACTTTGTTTTATATATTAAGATTTGATGGATACATAAGAGTCCCTACTATCCGAAACTCGTTTGTCTATGGCATCCAAATCGATAGACTTGACCTAACATGAAATCTGGGTATCATTTTGACTAGCTGGAGACACAAACCACGTGACCATATTTTTGGCACCAGGAGGGTTCGAGAATGCATTGAATAAACTTTACTTTATCGTTACATAATATTTGACCTATCAGTGGTTGAGTGGGCATCGCGTTTGGGTCCCACCCACGCGTTCCGTGTTCGATTATTCCTCGGCTCAAGTAGTAGGAAACTTTTAAATGTTGTTGGGTTATTCGTAACCCGGGAATGTTTGTCTTTCTTTTAAAAAAAAAAATATATATGTCTATATATTGAATTCTTAAATTAGCAGTTTATGTAAAACTAGCGCGGACCCGTGAAGAATCACGGGATATTATAATTGTATTAAAAAAATATTTTTGTCTATCAAAAAAATATAGACAGTTTAAAATGAACGTCATTTTTATGAACAAACAAAACCACAAGCAGCTTTCGCAATTTCAACAATCTTCTAACCAATGCAAACCTGGACACGAAGGTAGAGAGTACTCGTTCTCCCTTGCGACCGTTTTGTAGTATTTACGTCTGTGGGTTGGTCAATGGTCATAACTACCACTCGTTCAGTGTGCGAATCGGACGCTAATATGCCCGGTGTATCCTTTGCGTTCGGTGTTCGCAGTGACGTCCACCAAATTCGCCCAGGGAAATGCTCTCATATTTGCAATCTTTCGAAATGTAGTCCTGTCAATTTGTGCACTGAATTACATCATAATTCGATAATTGTCTATGATTCTCACTGAATAACAAACAA
Source organism: Limnephilus auricula (assembly GCA_951813805.1). Lineage (NCBI taxonomy): Eukaryota > Metazoa > Arthropoda > Insecta > Trichoptera > Limnephilidae > Limnephilus > Limnephilus auricula. The sequence continues at coordinate 7,640,455 of OX638407.1, read as the reverse complement.
ATCTCAAAATATGGAAATATTTGGATGGGTTTCTTCAACCGTTTTTCCTTATTGTAGTTTTTAAATAATAAATTGTAACATTCATTATGTCCATCGACAGAATAACTATAGATTAGCCCTCCTATACCAAATTTCAATCTAAAAGTAATTTTATAATCTAATTCCATCGCATCTCTTGCGTGACGTAATTGTCTTGCTGTGAAGAAATTAAACATATTTTATCAAATGTTGCTTTTCACGATAGGTTGCCTCGAATCTGTATGTTACTTATATATATTTTTTAAATATTCAAATAACTGATTAAATTGTTAATAATAAAGGCCGCGATAGCCAGCCCATAACCGGAACATTTCTAACTGCCTCAATTTTGTGTTATAAAAATGATCTTCACAAAGCTAGTGAGTGATTCCGTTGCCGCGAACTTGCTGAGAAACAAATTTGCTCCAGACAGACCAACAAAAGATAAAAAAAACCAATGCTTCTTGCCATCTTTTGACTGTGAGATAGTGGAACTTATATTTTTAAAAATGTTTTCCTAAACCAACATTTTTGGTTTCGGTGTCATTTTTAAAACCCCTACGCCTTGTCTAGATATACTTGTCCGAAGATTATGTCCTATTTTGTAATTTCGGGTTAAATTTCCATAGTTTAAAGCAAATTTTTGGCATACAAAAAAATGCGTTAATTTAAAATGCTGTTGGGGTAAAATTGAAAAGTCAGCAATTTTTCCTGTCGAACCCATTATTGGCTTACCGGATTATTTACCGTGCATTTTCAACGCGTACGCAATTATGCAATATTATACATGTTGCTAAAAATACCACTTTCATATTTCCTCAAATTGCGCCGTAGTTAATGCAAAAATTTTACACGAGCAAAATGCATTTGAGTATTTTTGCCGAATTGCATTTGAGTAGATTTCCCGCCGTTGTTAATTCGGGGTAGAACATAATACTTGTTGATTCCGCATTTTTGATATTTGAATGGTTAAAGCATATGAGTTTGGTTGAATACTTCTTCTTTCATATGCGTTGTCAGATTTTCCTAATGGCTATCAAGTTCGGTGGTCGTTCATTCATGTCTAGTATTTAATTAATTAATTATTATTTTGTATTTTTGAATATGATTTTTGACCACAATTAACGATATTTTCTGTTGTCTTTCCAGGGAGCGAGTCGGCTATGGACAGTATGGCGCGCCCGTCCACTCCGGGCACGGGCGCCGGGCACGCGTGTGCCGTGTGCCTGGCGGAGCGGTGCGCGAGCACGCGGCCAGTGGCGCGCGCCCAGGCACACCACTACGGGCTGCGCGAAGACGCGCTCGCGCAGGGCGCGCGTGTCTGCAAGACGTGCCACTGCAAGTTCGTCAGGTCCAGGTGTGTAATTTAAATAAGTGTAATTTAAATACGTGTACTTGGCTTACCGAAACCTTTCACAGAATGACATGGGCCTATTAACTAATTGAAACTATTTACCCCTTGGCCTCCTGGGTAACATAAAAAAAGTTGCAATAATAAATGAATATTTCAAATGTTTATTTTTAACGCACCAGATTTTTTTTCCTATGGGGAAAACTAAACCCTTTCACACACTTTTCCATAAAAATGATCATCTAGTAAATCCACGCTATACAAGTGTATTATATAAGTATAATTAATACAAAACAATACAAGAACAACACGTTAACCTACCAGACTATTAAATGGGAAAATAATTCACTGACTCCAGATATTTTCATATCAGAGGGTTCGGCTCCGTGGAAATCCTAATTTGACCGATAAATCCTACTGATCCCTCAATATAAATATTTAAAAAATCTTTCGTAATCCTACATGTATTTAAAATGACTGATTTTTGCATTTTTATATACAAATTTTTTGACAAATCTAATATGCCTAAATTTTTAATAAGAGAGCTAGGTATAATGCCAGTAGCCGAAATAACAAATGGTAATATTTTTATAGTCTGAGAATGCCAAATTCTTTTAATTTCATTTCCTAAATCTGTATACTTTCTTATTTTTTCAGAAACAGATTTTTCAATATTACAGGAATTTGGAATAGCTACATCAATGATATTAGTTATTTTTTTAATTTTGTCATGTAAAACTATATCGGGTCTATATTAATAATAGTACTTTTATATAGTTTATAATATAATGTATATATTTTTTCACATCAATTGGTTTAATTAAATTCAATACATTCGGAATAGCAAAGGTTGAATTAAGTATGTGATATCTTTGAAACATGGCAGATATACTGTTAATGGCTTTCTCGTTTACAAAGGGCACGCACCTCTGATCTAGTGCTCCAATGTGCTTAAATAATATTTCCTATCATAATGAACATATTGCGGTCTTTGGAGCATGTGGGAATGCTGTCATATTATTTTTGTAAAAAGTAATATAATGTTTGTGTGTGTCTTTTGTAGGTATACGCGGTGTCCTTTACCCACGTGCCCGGTACCCAAAGTGCGAGCCAAGCGCTTGCGCATGTTACCGCCCAAGTGGCTGGAGCTGCCGCCTGATGTGCGGGACCCCGTCATTGCGGAATTTCGTAAGTCTCCTTTATATTGACTACATCTGATATAGGTCGTATCGACATTATTTATATAACAATACTTGTGTCTTTTGCAGAAATCCCTCCCACCCTCGCCAAGTGCTGCCTGGCTTGCTTCAAGAGGATAACCCGCCGACTAGCGCCACATCTGCAGTTGGAGCCGGCGGAGCAAGTGGCCGACGTGGAGAGTTCCTTCTCTGAGGAAGACATCCTCAAGATGAAGACTCTCCTCCAGGAGCACGACACCAACTGGAAGACCATCGCGGACGTCATGTCCAAGCCCATCAACTACGTAAAATCCTTCTATGTCAACTTTAGAACAAAGTACGGGCTCGACAACGCCGTCTCGGAGTTTAACAAGCTCAAATTCAGCGAGGACATGAAACCGGTTCTGACGGATGAAGAGGAAAGCGGAAGCAGTACCTCATCATGCGATGAAACAACAGAGTTACACAACTCCGACACTGCCTCCGCTGAGTCACCCAACCATCCCATCGCGCAGAGTAAGAGCGAGAGCGATAACATGAACGAACCCATGATCATGGATGGAATCAACTCCTCTCCCGTGTTCCCAGCTATCATGTTGCCCGGACAGATGTTAGATGATAAATCCAGATTACTGGGCATGCCTCCTTTACCTTGCTCCGATAACTTGACTAGTCCCACTATCTTATCGCAACCGCCTCCCATGGGATTGTCGCAACCTCCGTCTAAGATTATCGTAACCAAGGATGAATACGATAGCTCGGCAACGGAAACGGCGGACGAAGAGAATGAATCCCCGACGAATCGACAGAGTCCGAAGGTCCTCTCCATCACGCAGAACCAGTCTCCTTATCCGTCCCAAACTACCATAACAGTGGTGCCGGGCAACCAGCACAACGGGCCGGTGCAGAATCTCCAGGTTCAAGGACAGCCCAGGTTAGATAGTAATTCCCCGCTCACTGTGAGGGACGTCATGCTGAATGTCATTGAGAGAACTCTCATGAAGAAGGGCCCCTCCATGCCGCCGCAACAGCAGCAGCAGAACAACAACCAGCAGCAACAGCAGAAGCCCTCCAACATTGTGCAACCTAAGAACGATTCTAGAAATGACATAACTTTTGTCAGAGAGTACAGACAAGAGCCAGTGAATAAGAACATGTTGGGAACGCCTCTGTCCAGTCACAGGCAGGGATCGGAGTCTCTCGCCACCCTCAGCGTGGTGAACTCCCACGGACATGCACAGCAGCCCATGCACCAGCAGCAGCTGTTGCTCAGTCCTCAAATTGCGGCCACCATTACTCCGGTAAACCAGGCATCCTCGCAGTCTCAAGACAACATTCCCAAGGACGGGCTCGTTGTTGTGCAGATCCAACAAGAACCCCAGACCTTGGATTTGAGCATTAAGAAGCCGAGAGATCAGAACTTCGGGGGCCCTCCACCCCCTGCGCACTCTAAACCGCTGCACTCCCTCCACCACCCTTCTCCGCAAGGCTCCGGCCAACCTCCCAAAGTGACAGTGTACAGGACAGACCCCAGTTATATAAGTTATCATCACAATGCGGAGCAAAACCGTCTATCCAAATCTCCTCTAGTGTACGTGTCTCCCGTGCCCAATTCCCAACACAACCTGTCTCAAATGCCCCAGAGAGGACAGCAGACCATTCAGTCGCAGCAACCCATCTCACAAGCCAAGATATCCAAAGCGGCGCCGAGACTCAGCCCAAAGATCAGCTCTCACGGACCCAAGGGCAGCATTACTCACGGGACTCCTGTCAACTCTTCGCAGCCCCCTCAAATGCAGCAGCAGAATTCCTCCAGTTTGAGTCCACGATTCGACATGCTGAGACAAACACCTCCCGAGACAAAGATTGGGTCGATAACGCAAGGAACACCAGTCCACATGCCTCCTTATCACTTACCAGATAAGCGCGCAATGTACGAGTTCTTCGGTCCACGGAATGACAAGCGACAGAGTCCGCAGAGTAGTGCGACCGGAACGTTTAGTCCATATTCGCAAGCTCCCGCTCCACAGCAAACGGGATCACCTTCAACAAGTGTGGTTGGAGTACCAAGCGGTGGTGGAACCTTCACCTCGCCGACTCCGTACAGTAGACCTCCTTCATACGGGTTGGAGCAGAGACAGATCATCATGGCGGACTACATAACCTCGCAACAGATGCACGGATCTCACCAGAGGAGGACGAGCCAGGAGCAGCCACCCACGAGGCAGCCCACCTACATCTCTACGCGAGGGTCTCCCGCAGAACATCTCTCAAGGTGATTGTTATTCTTTATATTCATACCTAGACCATACACACCTCTTTTATTTTTACTGCTCTAATACCAAAACTATGTGTCTTTAGGACTACTCTGTTTTAAGGTTTCTACTTCCTTGACTGACCTCTCGTCTAATACTTACTCGACACATTTCTCTCAGGGATTATATGTCATCTCTGGGGATGACTGACCTGCTGAGCACAAGAGTCAAACATATTATAAATGTTACACATGTTTGACGCTTTTCCCGTCTGTACACCGGTGACAAAGGGACGAATGATGTTTTGTATTGTTGCCAAGTTGTGTATTCAGACACAGATATAATAATGTAAAAATGATGTTCCTAGCTCCGTGAGCCCTGGCCAGGGAGCACCCCAGCAGCGTCGCGAGGGGGTAATCCAGCGCCACAACACGTCGGTGCCCCCGCCGACCATCCCCGTGGCAGGGCCCCCGTCGCAAGGTCCCGCGCCTAATCTGTCTCAGCCCCCGCCCCCGCTGCCGCCCCCTGCCAAGGCGCAGGAGCCCCACCAGCGGCAGCAGATGCACCACTATCCTCCTCCAGGTAAATACTCCATTCTTACAACTATACCCAAAGGTTGGATTCACACTGAATATTGTATCTAACCTTGCCTCTCTAACTTTCAACTTCATAAGGAAACAATTAAAAAAAAACACTCTTGAATGTCGGATGACATTTGACCAGATGATAATTGTGTACCATAGAAAATTAATTGCAAACAATTCCGAGAAGCTACATTACTGAAATTGAAAGTAACGCAAGCGATTCTGACCTTGTCCTTGTATAGTTTCTTTATACATAAGGGTTAAAATTACTTTTAAGGTGAATGTCAAAAGAATTCATATTCTACGCTTTCATAGACGCTTCTTACAAGTTATACTTTGAAGTATTAAGAAAAATTTATTGTTCGCGAAAGTACACAAGCAATATGAATATTAACAAATAGTTTTGTTAATCTTTCAAGAAAGGCTAACAAATACAATATTGGATTGAATAACTGATGAAATATTGTATTTCTTGGCCTTTCTTAAAAAATTAAAGTTTTTTAATTAACAAAACTATTTGTTAATAATTATATTGCTTGTGTACTTTCGCGAACAATAAATTTTTCTTAATATTTCAAAGCATAACTTGTTAAAAGCGTTTATACGCGATCAGCGACGGTGTGTGGAAAAACATTAAAAAAATGTTTTTAATAAAAAAAAATGTCGCCGTAGGAATCGCTGGGTAAAATCCCTCGGGAACGTCCTGTTACACCCTGTATGCGTGCCATCTACGAAAGCGTAGACTATGAATTTTTTGACATTTACCTTAAAAAAAAAAAAAAAAATCCCGGCCGCCGGCGTCCGAGCAACAGATGACAGGTTAACAATTATCAGGAGAATGAATGCCAATAGAGTAAAGGGGGCACTTAAAAATGTAAATTATAACGAATTAAATGTTTGTTTGTTCAGGTCACGAAGCCTTCTCATCCCTGGTGGATGTAGCGGTCCAGCAGCCATCATTACCAGTCCCCCATTCCCTGCACAAGGAGCCGTCGCAGCCTGACAAAGCCAATCATCTAAGGTAAGACCTTTCTCAGATCTATCAACATGTTATTACTAACACTAACATTCTAAACCCATTATGAATTGTTTAGTATCAAATTCAGGTAGGTATTCAAAGTAACTTCATACTAAGACGACGTATTCTCAATTAACGTTGCGGCCAGTACGTTGAATACAAATATTCAAAATAAATTCATTTAAAAAAAAGACATCTTAAAATCGAAATTTCATGGCCAATTACTGTCACAGTCGGTCTGTGGCCACTCTGTAAAAGCTCCATTTCGTTGACATTCTGGGTGAAAGGTGTGACGTTTCGTGTCGCAAAAGCTCACAAATCGAGTGTCAACAGATTCGGCTTAACTCTTTGTGTGTCGCCACAAAATTATCGCGGTGTGCCAACTGATTCTATTTTCAGTATAACTTTCTGTTTTTCGCTAAAATATGTTTTTGTAAATTGTATCATCTTACCAGAAAAGATCTTAATAGACGATACAACGATGAGCTCTACACTCTGTTTAGGGTACCAAAAGTGATACAATTTATAAAGTTGGGAAGACTTCGGTGGCTGGGTCACATGAATGACAGCATCAAGCACTAAAGTCCCTGCTAAAATCTAGACCTGTAGGGCGAAGGAGCCTGGGAAGACCAAAACTAGGATGGAACGACAACTTCCTCAAAGACCTACGTACCTTGGAGCTTCCAAACTGGAGAGAACTAGTACAAAACAGAGATGAGTGGAGAAAGACTCTTCAGGAGGCCAAGACCCACCACGGGTTGTAGAACCAATTGTGATGATGATGATCATCTTACCAGATACCAAATACCATAGATATTCAAAGAATTGATTTTTTTTTAAATATCCTTGCACAAATAGGTAAGGTAATAGAGGTTGGTTTTAAAAAGTTATTTTCGTGTTTCAGATATCAACAAGACCAGCGCATGCACAGAGGTATCATGCAGCAGCAGCAGATGCAACAACAAATACATCACCAGCAAATAAGGCAGCACCAGGTAAGGTGTCTCATAATATATGAATCAAATACATGGCATCATTAGGATCATACATCAGTGTATACTTGCAGTTTTGCACGCTTACATCTCACGCTGTCACCAAATATGGAAGGTGAACGAGAGAATATGTTCCAGGATCCTAGATTAGCTCAATATTAAATCCCTGCTACTCTTCGTAGAAAAGTCAGACAACCGAATTCCAATGAAAATACTGACTGCGATTCCAGAGGGACATTTCCAGTTGATAGCTTCAATCAAAGTTGGGAGGACGGAGACTGCTGAAGATTGCCCTGTCGAGGCTGAAGAAGATGGTATTATTAATGTATCATTAACTGATTTGTCTTTTTTTCCAGGTGGCTCTAGAGAACCAACGTCGGGCACAGCAGCAACAACAACAGCAACAGCAGGTGCATCATCAACAGGCACAGGCACAAGCCCAGGCTCAAGCCCAGGCACAAGCCCAGGCACAGGCTCAGGCGCAAGCCCAACAGGCGTACCAGGAGCGCATGGATCGGGAGAGGACCATGCAGATGGACAGGGAGCAGCAAAGAGAGCGACAATTGCAAGCCGATAGAGACCGCCAGCTGCAAGCCGAAAGAGAACGCCAGGCGGCTATCGAGAGAGCCCAACAGCACCAGCAGCACATGCAACAGCTGCATGATAGAGAGAAGGAAAGGCAACATGCTCAGCAACATCAACAAGCTCAGCAACAGCAACAACAGCAGCAACAACAACAACAACAACAACAACAACAACAGCAGCAACAACAACAGCAGCAGCAGCAACAACAGCAGCAACAACAGCAACAACAGCAACAGCAAGAAAGAGGACAGGTAATGGTTACTTAATATTTTTATAATTATATTAACCGAGTGCTGTAAACATTGGATTTCATTTGGTACCCATCTATTTTGAGATTTTTTTTACATTGACATTTTTATTTATCATTGAAAATTTTAATTTTCCAGCCTGTTGAAGACGACAGAATACGCAGGGAGAGAGAGACAGCACGTCTTCTAGTCGGTTCCTTCACAGCTCTGCCTCCTGCAGCCAGAATACATGATCGTGGTGACAGGTATGCCAAAATTTTTATCTTTATTTAATTCCCAACAACACAAAATCTTGTACCGCAAAGTCCACATTTAGGACCTCCCTTTTTTTTCAACTTTTATGATAAATTATCCATAAGCCCACTTTAAAAAAATTGTACTACATACTTAGCTGATAAAATTCTATTCTACTGGCCCTTGAATTTCAAATAAATCTCTTGTCTTTTCTCTAAAATGAATTTTGTTATCTGAATGAACGAAATGATATTCACCATTACTATTAGTAATGTGTCCCCATCTTTCAGGCCCATCTCCAACACCCGCCCCGTTACATCTAGTGACGGTACCCTGACTGCTGCCAGCCTCATCGATGCCATCATTACTCACCAGATCAACCAGAGCAGCACCGACCAGAGAGACAATATACAGCGGCCGTTTGTGCCGTTCAATGTAAGTTGCCACTTCCTTAAATACTTGAATCCTCGTTAATAAATCAACTTCTAATTCCGACAATTCAGTAAAATTAAATAAGATTTTTATTGAAATCTAATGTCAGATTGTTCAATTCTGTTGGTTCCCTTGTCATATTGACGGTTGGCTATCATGTTACCTATCTTATCAGCCAGACTGGCTCAGAACTGCATCACTTCTATTCATGCTAGTTTGGAAGCCAAGACGTCTTTCTCTACTTATAAATGTTCCCTGTAATAAGTAATTTAATGGTTTTATTTCGGTTTTCAGAACTACCATCGTGAGGGCCAGCCACCTGAACAAGTCCAGCCCCCTCCGCAGAACCTCACTTCCGCCCAGCAAATGCAGCACCAGCAGCAGCAGCAACTGCAACAGATGCAACAACAACAGCATCAACAGCAGCAGCAGCAGCAGCAACAACAACAGCAACAACAACAACAGCAACAGCAGCAGCAGCAACAGCAGCAACAGCAACAACAGCAGCAACAACAGCAGCAGCAACAACAGCAACAAGAACAAGAGAGGCAGCAGAGGGCGCATCAGGAACAGAGGGATGTGCAAGCGAGGGCGCTGCAGCAGCAACAGTTGATACAACAGCAGCAGCATCAGCAGATGATAGAGAAGGGTTCACAGGTAATTTCAATTTCTGTTTTTTTTTTTTTCGTGAAACCACTGTTAAGGATAGCTGTAGGATAAGCTAGGGCTTTCAAACTAAGGAATATTTTTCAGATCCGAGATTACGGTACTGGCACAGGGAAATTAAATGTTTAAATTATTATAAAAAAATAGTAACTGTAACATGCGTTTTGTTGTGTCTCTGACTGTTCTAATTTTTGAATAGGTAGATTTAAATTTTCCTCTACAATTTTGATGTCTAATTCCAGAGAGAGAGACATCTTATCTTCAACTAATTTCGACATGACAGCAGTCATTGAGATTATTGTTGTTTTGTTCAAACACTCAAAATTTAATAGTAGGTTTTATTTAATTTCTGCATTTGAGCTTTTCTCTTTGCCTTTGAGTTTTTCCCTTGAAATACTGATGTATAACCGTTTTACGGAGAACGTGAAAATAAATAAAAATGAAATAAAGAAGATACGCGATGAGCATGCGACTCAATTGAAGAGCAAAAATCAGCTGACAGAAGCCTTGCATCACAATTTGCTTCTACTGCAAGCTAAAATTGATAAGTGAAAACTGGTCTGCCTGAACAATCCCGGTGTAGTATTCCGGTGTATGTCATGTGTATTGTAATAGGATTTGTCAATTGTAACACACATAAAAAAAAAATAATAATAACCACTAATTGTATATAATGTTGTTGTTTGTGCAGGCGCAACAGCAGTCCCTGCAGCAACAAGCGCAGATAATCCAGCAGGCCCAGCAGCAGCAGGCGCTCCGTGACCAGATGCAGGCGCAGAGGAAGGCACTGTCTCCCGCCGTCATCAGCATCGTGGAGAGCGACACCTCGCAGCAGACCAAGTCCATCACGCTCGGGGAGCTCACCGACTCCATAATTGCCAAGGACTTTAGCTCTCCCGGCCTCTACACTCCAAGGTACACACACACCACACAAAACTAATAAACCCCCCCAGATTGGTGTGGATACTCAAATTAAATAGTAATAATAACTTGATAAATCGAAATGTTGCTTAGCCTGTCATTTGCCATAGGTACTCCGGTGTACCATCGATTTTGAAAGCGATTTTGCCCCTTATGTATAAAGAAATTGTATGAAGAACAAGGTCAGAATCGCTTGGGCCATTCTCGTTCTTGACGTAACGAAATACTAGATAGTGTCTAGCCTCTCCGATTAATTCAAATTAATTAATTGCGCTGGGCATCAAAGATGGCGGACAAAATGGCTGCCGCTTGATAATTTTTTAATTTCTTCATTGTTTTTGATATAAATCCATTGTGGAAAGCATAGATTTGAGTGATTATTAGGAAGATCGTTTTATCTACATTATTTTGATGTAATTTTTGTAATATATCACAAAAGAAATGTTAAAAAAATTGAGTTCGTAAGTAAGGTGAGAACTGTAAAATATTTTACGTTAAATAAAACGTTTAAATCCCTAGAAGAAAATTGAATGTACGTTTGAAAAAAAAAACCGGTGTTTGATCAATTCCACAGTAACACTGGAGGGTTCCTGATTGATTTCAATCTTGAGTTTAATTTTTAATCCTTCAGTTTGGAAATTTCCTGCCCCATTTCAAAAAATCATACCTCGAAATTTTGATATGGTGAGAGATAAACTGTTTATAGTGATAGAGAGTAATTGAATGCACTTATATTTCTTCAATTTTATTTTTATTTTTATGACAAATTAAAACACTTTGTTTTTACCACGATAATCTTTATTTTAACAAATCAACATGTTTCGAGAACGATGTTCTCTTCCTCAGGACATAAAATGTACTAAAACTAAATAATCAAGTATACAAAGCTATGCGTAGGTAGAAATTCAAGTAGTGGGGGGAGAGAGGTGGTGAGGGGAGGTGCTTAGAAGATCAACAGGGAAGATTGGGGTGGGGGAGAGGTGGAAAGGGGAGGTGCTTAAAACATCAAAGACAAAAAATTACAATGGAAATGTTTAAAATAGGGTTATTCACAAAATTGATTTGATTATTATTTATATTTTATTTAACTGTTTATCCCATATTTTTATTCAATTCTTTCATTCATTCATTGGATTCATAAAAAATTATAAAAAAACAATAAATTTATAAATGCCCGAATTCTGCATATGATTTAATTTAAAATTGACCTACGAAGTACCCATTTGGAGAATATTGAATATTATGACTTCTATAAGTTGTCCATAGCCTAGCTGATAATCACAGACATAAATTTAAATTCGAGCATGCATTTTTTAATATGTAAACATATGATCAATGAATGATAAGTAAGAAAATATATTTCAATAATTTCGGTTCGCTAAATGTCATGCGAGACATCTCTCGTCAAAAAGTGAAAATTCAAAGTTATCTTTGTGATTAACCTTTTGAAAGTCAGCATAGGAAAAATATATTTTTCATTACGACGTAAGAAATTTGACATTTCATACGAATCCAATATTTTTTTATAACATTTCTTTTGTGATATATTACAAAAATTACATGAAAATAATCTAGATAAAACGATATTTCTGATAATACCTGAAATGTATTCTTCCACAATCGAGTTATATCAAAAACAATGAAAGAATATAGAGTTTCTAAACCAACTCCGTCCATATTTTGACGTGGCGGCCATTTGTCGGCCATCTTACTTGCCCGCAGTGTCATCGACAATTTATTAAAATTATTCCTAGAGGCTAGACGCTATGCACTATTTCGTTACGTCGAGAACGAGAATGGCCCAAGCCATTCTGACCTTGTTCTTGATACAATTTCTTCATACGTAAGGGACAAAATCGATGGTACACCGGTGTACGTACGGCCAATTAGAGGTTAATCGAAGTATACAATACACGGGAATTTTTGATATAATTCCAATAATCAATAATGTTTTAAAATATCTGTTCAATTTGGCCACATTTTGGCCAGAGAATGCCAGAGAATGCCAGAGGGGTTTGCAAATTGGCCAAAACGCTCCAATAGATAAGCTATGAAAAGTTGAGTTTACTTTGGGCACACAGACACATCTACGATAGTTTTTTCAGTTTCTTCATAAGGGATGGTCTGATGCTCTGTAGGAAACCCGCTTGCACAGCGTGGGTGTAAACTGATAATGATGCGCCCTAAAGTTTAAGTTTAGACTTACAGAATTCAATACTTCGTATGTGTGAAAGCACTATGAAACAATATATGAAAATAAGTCTCCCTCTAACTTTAGCTAACATTTGAGTCAGTTATATAGTGAGATACGTTTTTAGATTTTTTTTTTTTTTTTATATATAGTGTCCGTCACATGGTTGACTTAGGCACAAGTTCAAGATGTTGACATTATTATAGGCGCATATTAATCCTTTTTGTTTGTTCCCAGATTTAACCCGAACCCGTATAACATGAGCGGGTCAGCGGGGGCGGCAGCAGATGCGGAGTGGAAGCGCCGCAACCTGCCCGAAGAGCGCCACATCATCCGCCAGGGGCCACCCAAGCAGAGCGAGCCCCCGGAGCCCATGCACCACATCACCAGGTAAATAAACATTCCCTCTTCTTGTAGGTCTTATTGTAGGTGATCGATGGCCCTGTAAGTAGGACTCATCATTTACTGTGGGTGCCCGATTTCCTCGACACGTCTTTCTATATTTAGGGTCCGTTGTTAAACCGACTAACACAATTGATATTGCCACAAATCAATGATTATTATATTTTTGATATATAATATCATTCAAAAGACAAAGAATTTAAAATGACAATGATATCTATTTGTGACCTTGCGAAAAAGGTTTGTACTACAGGGATAGTGTAATTTCTTCACCTCATCCTTTGTGCTTATTCCATGACATAACCATCTTTCTTTAAGCTTCTGTTTGTGACATACCTTCTTTCTTGTTTCAGAATGAACCAACAAGAGTACCGCGGAGTACCCCGGCGCACGGTGCCCCCTCCAGCACCCCCGCCCCTGCCCTCCGCCGGGGGACCCCCCTCGGCGCCCTTGCCCCCCCTGCATCACCAGCCGCAACATCTCAGCGCCTTTGAATACGTCACGCACCGTATCGTGGAGGTCATGCGCACAGAGGACGAAGGAAAGCGACCCAATAACTCCGACGCACCGTCCGCCGCTGCGGGCACCCCGCCACCTCCCCTCGCCACTTACACTTATCCCTTCTCCGCATTGAACGTAGCGGGATTAGTGGCGGGGTCCGGCGCAACGACCCAGCCCTCGGACGCGGCCATCTCTGAACCTTCCAGACCACCTCCGCTGCTGCCGCCCCAGGAACCCAAACCCCTCATGTCCTCGCAGTACGAACCGCTCAGCGACGAGGATTAACATTCAAACAGGTGGAAGGCTCACTTGACCACCGCAATACGCGGCACGATCTTTGTAGATCATCGCAGGAGATAAAAGCGTTACCTCGATACAATCGCGTATCGATAAGGAGAAACGCACCGAATGACGAGAAATGAATCAATACTTAGGTGTACCAGATTGATTCCCTGTTTTGACTTGACGAAGGGTTTTTTTTACTAACCCCATTGATTTGACAAATTTGATTGATGTAACAAATGCAGTTTCATATTGTTTTATTATTTAATCATGCATTATTATATTGCATGTGGCAGAATTCATTTCTGCCGGCGACTGTGCGACTTTTAAATAATTACATTGTTTTTTATTTTATATATTATCAATTATTATTTTCAACTTTTTCTTGTCCGAATCTGTTATCGTTAAGTTTAATTATTTTACTTTCTTTTTTTACAATGACTTTAGTTCTGTTTACTGCATGTGGTTGCATGGATGTTTGCAAATCTCCAGATGTTGTCTCCCACTAAGAGAGACACTGAGGTTAATAATTGCATAAAAGAATATTGTTTGTTATTTGATACATTTCCACGTTAGATTTAAGAATGGTGACTTTTTTCAATCCATGATGTAAAATTATAAAAATTGTTATTCTTGTTTTTCAATCAGAGAATTTTTCTTTTGTAATTTTTCTACATATTCGCATTAACATGAGTATTTTTGTTGTGTTACATACATAACAATGCATTTGCAATTATTTAAATATTACAGTCACTATGAATAAATAAAGAATATCTATTTTATATTATAGCGGTTAAATTGCGACTGCCAAAATTCTTTTTTGAATTTTTGTATTAATTTTACTAAATTGTTCAAATAACTTTCAAATATTATAAAGTTATCATGTAATTTTTCAAACATAATTTTTTTTAAATAATTGTCATAAATTTGAATCAATTTTGAATTAAACTTTGAAAGCTTCAATTACTCTGAATGTTGTATAAGGTTTTGGTATCATGTATGTTCTTTAATTTCTCATCATGTGGTTTGTGGATTATTTTTGTTTATTTATAAAAAAATCTCGAATCAGTTTGCTTTATGGATTGTTGAATTTGAACAGAGAGAAAAACGTGTGGTAATTGTGTAAGGAGATGTAAAATAAAGATAAAGATTGCCCCATTCGGCAAAGTAATCCATTGGAGCCCAAATCAACAAGTAATCCGATTCTCAATGGAACGACTGTTGTACTCGGTGGTGATTTATTAGTCTTTTGTAGTTTTAATTGAATTCAAGAACAAACAGCGAGCGTATTGGTGGACATGTCCGACTAGCACCTTTCTTTGGATAGTGAATCGTGGTGTAATTGTGGTGTAAATAAAGCTTTAGCGTAAGTTAGCACTAAGCGTATACATATTGAACATACTAGCCGTAAGTGAGAGGAAGGGATCAGGCCGCGGCTGGGTTTAGTCGCCAAACGAGAGATTGGGTAATTTGTTGACCGTTTAGCTGTAGTCTACTAGCGTAAAGATCATTGTGATGGGATTATTTCCTTAATTGTTTATATATTATGATGAATTTTTTTTTATTATTAATTAGATTAAGCATTCATAAGTTTTTAACCAATTTTGTTTTTGCTAATAAAATATTAAGGGTCCTGCGTCTCTCGCGGAGCGGCGAGCTCTCCCGGCACCGTATCTTATTGTTATTTTTTTATAAGCCAACCTAGTTTTATCTTGGTGACTGGCCCCGTAACCGGCCTGGCCCCGCGGCGAGTCGAGCGTGCGTGCAGTGAGTGGGTGAGTGAGTGAGTGATTTGAGTGGTGAGCCCGGGAGGCGCTCGTCGCACTTGTAAATAATATTATAGACTTGACTGGGTACTTGATAAAACGCATTTAGATATTTGAAATAATTTACCTCAGATTGGATGGAACGAGAGTTTGTTTGTTTGTTTGTCTCCGAGTATCGCCTATCCCCAGAACTGTATAAAGCTGCCCGAATGATTTCCAACAATATTATTATTATGGTTAACTGAATTGTGATTTCTTGACACTTTAAATAGGCTGACGATAACCACGAGTATCTATGGAGCGCCGAGTCCGTCTTATCGAAAATATCATACAAATGATAAATAAACACTGTCATAAATTGAAGCCCTGTTTTTATTCTACATTATATTCATTCTCCCCTCCTGTCATAACCTGGACCTGACCTGACCCTTGACCCTTCCCGCTCCGCTGCTCCAGAACTCCAGTACTCCAGTATCACAACTTATTATACAGGTATGTCTTTAATTTAACCTGATCTACATGGCTGTCACATATTTGTGATCCATTCTCGGCTATCCCCGTGTGCGAATGTCACATATGTGAGTCATAAAGTTTCTCTAAAACACGTTCAAAACGTGCTTTCCGATGGGATAGACTGTGTTGGAAAGGGCAGCGTCGTAAAGGTTAAATTTGCCAATTATTTTCAGAACTGTTATTCAGAGCGTTTTGTGCGACCTGTTGTTATTCCCGATTTATAGTACAAGAGTTATCTGAAACTTATATTGCGAATCTCAGAAAAACCCTTTTTTTGTGTTTCATGATTCAACTACAGACCTGAGCCATCAGTATTGTGTACTATCTGAACAGCTGTTGCTAACTACTTGTCGATATTTGCTTTGACCATATTATCTTTGATCTATCCGACTGCACACCGCATTGATAAATAACTTACTACACTACTAGCCTATTTCATAATCTCTGAATTGCGCAATTATCGCAGTAAAATAGAAAAAAAACCTTCATCAAACTTATCTCATAAAGGTTGATGAAGTTATCCCTAAAAAATAAAGTACCAGTGGAAGACATCAACCATGCAATAAATAAAAAGAACTCACAAATAGATGCCATCCAACTGTTTCCACAGCTCTCATCAGAAAATCCCTGGAGATCAGGAATACCCGTAGAAGACAACACTCACAACACAATTAATTATGCACTTCAAACTAAGTTAGTCTTCACTCACAAAAAACCATCACTTGATTATTATTGAATAACAAATTTTCGAACCAAAGAAATTTGATATATTATTGATCACTTTGTGGGACACCAGCACTGGAGCCAATAATTTATTTTATATATTTTTTAGTAAAATACACTGACTGATTAACTTCCACTAATTGGTGGGTAAAGATTGAGATAAAAAAAACATTTTTTTAGATAGGTATAGGCAATAGGTGCCTAGCTAAGATAATAGGGTAATGGACTAATTTAAAAAAGCACTTACACCAGTGACTCACATTTAAAACACTCACTGAACTGATTTATATCCCGAAAACGCGTTAATTATTGTTATGTTTGACTTATCACTTCTGAAAGAGCTCGAAAATGAGGAAATACGGTTCCCATTTGACATATTATGACAGCCAGCCATATAAAACGCGACACAACAGTCAGTATGGTGCTGTTATTTTGTCTATTCGCGTATTAAACAGGGAGTAAAATAGACCCCCGGGTTTATTTGTATACCTGTCTGAATGTGGCGCTAAGGAGCAAATTATCCAATAGTGATGGGCAAAATGTTAACATTTTGACAGTAGAATTATTCGATTCCGAAACACTGAAATAATCGAATGGTGTTTCGAATTAACAGCTCAGACAGTGACATGAATGCTGATTTTTCTTCGTTTGGCGTGCAATACCCCAACGAAATAAAACAAATTGTCCAAGAGAGAAAAAACTACACATTCACGATATTTTCCTTGGTACTAATTGGAATCAAACATATTATAAAGTATATTATAAAGTACTGTATTTTTTTACATTAGCTGAATTAGCTCCATACAGGAGGAAAAAAATCCCTCAGGGCCTATGTTATCTTTGGGGATGCTGTGTGAAGGGTCTTTTTAGGAAAAGGAAGGAGCTAAGGTTCTGGAAAGGAAAAAGGTATTAGGCGTGGGTAGGAATTTGGCGGTCAATGTGTCCAAGAGTGACGGACGTATGAATCCATCCCTCCCACGACGGTGCAAGGCGATGGGTCGAGAGAGTCCGGCTGGAGTGGTCTAGGTTAGGTCCTTCTCAATCAGTCTCACCGAACATTTGAAAGAGTAAGTATTTTTAGTTTGGATTAGTCATTCGAAAAAATGTAATTGTTTCGATATGAACCTGACTACTGGAATATATTAAAGATTGTAAGTATGAATATTAAGCAATGAACGGTTTTTTGAAAAACAAAGTTTTATGATTTATTATTATAAGCAATAATTATTGGCCTGAAACACTCATCAATATTGAAAAACTCTCCCGAGAAAAGATACATATCGCCGACGGGACTCGAACCCGCTCCCCTCTGTTTGCCGGACAGGAGCTCTACTATTAAGCTACGGCGGGTTACCTCCTACCCGCCAAATGATTCAATTTAAACCTAGTGTTTCATTCAACAATTATAGCTTATTATATTTTTTTATGATGAATTACAATAGAATAATTTTGAAATTTTAAATATTGATTTATTAAAATTATCGATCGTTTCGAAACGAATGCTACAATTACGCATGCCCATCACTAGTATCCACATTACGCAAAGGGCTTCTCAAAATGTGTAATATTACGACTGAATAAAAAAAATAAATTATATCTAGGCATCCATTTTCCTTGGTTCTCATTAGCTTCAAGTTTCGCTGCAGATTTGGAAATTATGCAAAATTTATAACAATCAGTAATTCAATCAGCCCAATATTCTAAGCCTTTCTTTAAAGAATTAAGATGATAGACTTCGCTTTTCGGCCCATACAAAAAGGACGCCCGGGAAAAAACACTTTTCTACATCGAAAATTGCACAAAATGAATATATTTTTTTTATACTACCTTCTAGAGGGTGAAAACTATGTCGGTATGTTTTCGAATTTTCGATGCGTTTCGTATTAACGTAAACATTCACTGTCAAACATGTACAATTTATCAAAAAATGTTATTTAAGGAAAAAGTGCTGCTAACTCAACTCTCATAAAGAATTATAAAATTATAAAAAGCTACCGACGTAGCTTCTTCTTTCTAAAAAATATATATTTTTAAAAATTTCAATTTCGTGAAAGTTTCGGTGTAGAAAAGTGTATTCTTCATAAACCCCTTTTCGAGCAATTTCTGTAGGTAAATTTGAGCGTTGTCTCATTCGCACATTTCGCATTCGCATGTATTGTAAGTGCACGTGAGCTTATTGTGAGGGGGACAGAATGACAGACGCGGGTGTTCCGCGTGTCGTTCAAAGTCTAGCCTCTTAAGTTTGTTTATGGACAAAACTATTTATTCAGATTCATATTGCGTGTGTACGGACGCAAAAAATCAATTCACCTTAACATTTTAAAACATTACTTGCAAAAAGTGTTTTTTCCTAAAATAAATAAACTAGCGCCATCTGTGAAGAGTAATCTTAAGTATCATATTAAGAGGCGGCTTTCCAAATTTCTACGGATTTCTTACATGTTTTCCTTAATCGTTTGAAGTTTTAAAGCTATTAAAAAAATACATGTTATTCTTTAAGATAGTATCTATACTTCCCCCACGCCGAAACGGTAATTATTTGAAATTCCCTCGATAGAAATAAATCGCAAAGTATGCTCAGAAAATTATTATTTAGAAGTTATATGTATAAAAAATTCCAATGTATCATTAAATGCTACTCAATACAACCCTACGAGTTTTTTGCTCTTTTTTAAACGAGTCGTGTTTTATTAAACATTTTCACAACTTTCGCTTCAATTTTATCGTTTTTAATATTAGCGCACTCCCTCCAACATTCGTATTGTCGTATCTCTCCTTCTTCTTCTTTTTGAGAGGGTAAGTGCGGCCTAAAGAATATATTCGTAATTTTTAACCTATATCCACAATAATAGAAAATAGCATCATTAGTGTTAATTTACCATAAAGCCTTATTTTTATATATTACATTTTGCCATGCTAATTTTGCATGGAAAGTGACACTGATGGCAGAAATTGAATGTGTTCCTGTGAATCGTTTTTTGACGAACGCGTGGGTGAGAGATTTCTCTTAATCTCGAATTTATAATAACACGAATAACATGATATATCGACGAAAATTGGGTGAGTAGGTATGTAGATTTTTATCATAAATTATTGCACAGAATGGTCAATTTGGTCTTAAGGCCGCGCTAACCCGCTCAAAAAGAAATGAATAATTTGCATCTGAAGCAGTGCACGAGTTTATTATTTGTCTTGGCACTCTTGTCACCCCGAATAACTAAATAAGATGAAATTAAACGGAAAATCACTCCAATTGACGGTATTACAGTATCCAAATACATTTCAAATCAATACTCTTGATTTGAAATGTATTTGGATAGATCTTGAAGAATCTAATTCAATATCGAATACAAGTCAGACTAAGTACTGGAACCTTATGAACCTTATGAAGAATATCTGAAGTTTATTAAATATATTGGAGAGGAAGATTCCTAGAAGAATCTTAGTATATATCTAGCCATGAAAAAAATGGTCGAACTGGACTAGAATATTTTTGCCTCTTTATTTTCGTATCTCTCCTTCTTCTTCTTTTTGAGAGGGTAAGTGCGGCCTAAAGAATATATTCGTAATTTTTAACCTATATCCACAATAATAGAAAATAGCATCATTAGTGTTAATTTACCATAAAGCCTTATTTTTATATATTACATTTTGCCATGCTAATTTTGCATGGAAAGTGACACTGATGGCAGAAATTGAATGTGTTCCTGTGAATCGTTTTTTGACGAACGCGTGGGTGAGAGATTTCTCTTAATCTCGAATTTATAATAACACGAATAACATGATATATCGACGAAAATTGGGTGAGTAGGTATGTAGATTTTTATCATAAATTATTGCACAGAATGGTCAATTTGGTCTTAAGGCCGCGCTAACCCGCTCAAAAAGAAGAAGAAGGAGAGATACGACAATACGAACGTGGGAGCGCGCGCTAACATTAAAAACCATAAAATTCATGTGAAAATTGTGAAAATGTTTAATAAAAGATGACTCGTTTGAAAAAGAGCAAAAATCTCGCCGGGGATGTGTTAAGTAGCATTTAAAGAAACATTATTAATGTTTTCATACATATTACTTGTAAAATAACAGAAACAAACCTGTTAATAATAATTTTTGGAGCATACTTTGCGATTTATTTCTATCGAGGGAATTTTAAATAATTACCGTTTCGGCGTGGGGAATGTATAGATACTATCTTAAAGAATAACGTGCATTTTTAAGAGCTTAAAAACTTCAAACGTTTAAGGAAAACGTGTCAGAAATCGGTAGAAATTGGCATAGCGGCCCCTTAATAACTCCATCTCTTTTTATGCAAAATTGAGAGCATGACTCATCTGCCCAGATTTATCAACATCTGGACAACTACCAGTACCTAGTATCTACATAGCATAACACTAGGTTAGGTTAAGTTTGTAGTTCTCTTGCAGATTACACTTTGCTTTGCAAACGAGTGATTCATACACAAATATGCAACGACGAGCATGGACCTATAGCTTTTGTATGGGGGGGGGGTGGGGGGGGGGGGGGGAGGGGGAGGGGGGGGGGGTTGACCCCAAGAGGGGTCGGGGGGAAAACCTATTACCACAGCTTATTATTTACATCAGATTGATAAAAGATGTGGTGCAAATAATATTGTTGTATTTTATATGAATCTTATCTACGAGAACTATTCTCTTTTTTCCTACGCAATATTGTTAAGGGGTGGGAGGGTTAAAACCCTACCCCCCCTCCCTACTCGCTTTCCAGTGACTCCTGACATTATTTAGAGTAAAAATTTTGATGATAAACTTGGTCTCAGGTGACTTTTTTCTTTAAAATCAAATTTAAAAAAAAAATGTCGTCAATGGTCACCCATCCGATTAACTGCACAACCACTCACCTCGCCCCCAATCCAATACCTGGTGATTTTTAATGTTTTTAGTTGAAAAAAAAAATAATATCAAAAAGGTCACTGGAGAACAAAATGTCATTTGCATTTTTTAATCCAAATAATGTTAGGAATCACTGGACAATTCTGTATATTTGTCATGTCGAATTTGTCCCGAAAGAAACATTCGACCATTCGACGCACTTCAAAAGATATGAACCTAGGAATGAACGAGCCAAGACGAAATACATTTCTGCCTACGTTTCATCACAGTGGCTGTTCGGTGAATCATACCTAATGGTAATGAATAATTTGCATCTGAAGCAGTGCACGAGTTTATTATTTGTCTTGGCACTCTTGTCACCCCGAATAACTAAATAAGATGAAATTAAACGGAAAATCACTCCAATTGACGGTATTACAGTATCCAAATACATTTCAAATCAATACTCTTGATTTGAAATGTATTTGGATAGATCTTGAAGAATCTAATTCAATATCGAATACAAGTCAGACTAAGTACTGGAACCTTATGAACCTTATGAAGAATATCTGAAGTTTATTAAATATATTGGAGAGGAAGATTCCTAGAAGAATCTTAGTATATATCTAGCCATGAAAAAAATGGTCGAACTGGACTAGAATATTTTTGCCTCTTTATTTTCAATAATAAGATAACTTAAGGTGAAGACATGCGGAAAAATGCAAAATCGTATAAAATCTTGTGTATTAGTTTTGAAAATTTGATCGCTTAGAAATAATATAGATGCTTCAATTAAATACTGTGAGTAGAACACATCTTCGCCTTTGAAGTGATCGAGTATTTTTTTGATAAGCTTTTTAATAAGCTTAGAAAAAATTATGCATCTAACCTATAAAAAATGGTTAGAAGTGAAAAATCTCCTACTTACAAATCCTTTTTCTGGTGTTGTTTTATTGAATAATGTAGCTAATTATGTTTCTTATAGAGTGATCGGAAAACATGTTAATATTTGTATCTGAACTTCACAAAATAAAATAAAACGTGCATTTTGGCGACGTTTCTTTTCAGTGAATAAATTCTTTCCAGATGGGGAGAGGATGTTTGAGGGAATCTCTAGCTGGACTCTCTCGACCTATCGTCTTGCAACTCAGTTGGGGGAAGGATTCATACGCTCTTCATCCCTGGACACGTTGACCCCCAGTTTCTCAAGGGGAAATTATTTTCCTCAGGGCCTACTTTGTGAAATAATGTTAAAAAAAACGCGAAAACAAGCCAAAAAGCGTTAAATAACTTTAATAACGCGCTGGAGAGCTGGTCAAGTCCAAGCGATAGACAGTTAAAACAGGTAGACCGTTGCAAGGAGTAGAACCTTTTTGTTATTCTTGTCGCTTTTCAATAACGTAATTGTCATGTGAGTCATGTCTGTAATCAATTTACTCAAATTATAAACGTTTCTGTAAAAGGGCTCCTGTAAATGGAGTGCCTCTCATAAAATCTCGGCGTCGGATATTTTTACTCCAATCGAAAGTGCAGTGTTTCCGTTAGCAAAGAATTATTATTTAGTTGGTTGCCTGCTTGCTTACTGACGTCGGAAATCCGACCAGCTGATCAAAGCTGCGGTGTTGGTCCATTTATAATAGCTGCTGCTTTTTAGTTATCTGGGCTCGCCGAACTGTATTTACTCAGTCTGTTTAGGTACTGTTTTGCCTCCAATCAGCTGATGTAAATACTGTAATTTTAGTAGTTATGCGTATATTTTTCAGTGTGTTAGTCAGCAGACATGTTGATGAGGCATGTTGGCGCCTGAGAAGAAAAATTGATGGCGCGCTATTTCAAAATGCTCACCCACAATAAGACCAGGGACACACACAGCGTTAAAAGCGCCGGCGTTATTTGGCTTGGCCTACTTCACCATATCGCTCGCCATACATTTGCGATTGGAATGCATGGCGAGGAATATGCTGAAATAGGCCAATCCAAATGACGCTAGCGCTTATAACGCCGTGTGTGTCCCTGGCTTAAAGCGGACGGATAAAAGTATAAAACTGACGCAAGACTTTTCACTTAAAATTAGAGATTTAGTTGGTTTTTAATAATGAATTTGGCATGCACGTCGTATGATAGCTCGCCTTGGCGTATCTCGATAGGATATCTAAAAAAATATATACCCACCTACGTAAAATAAGTTAAGCTTTTATATAGGTAAAGAAACAACAAATAGTGGACCGGGACACTTGCAATAAAATTAGTAGTTCATCCTCCCTCGTACACCCAGGTTTATGAAAATTACCCCCTTGTCTCACATTAACGTTTCCACGAAGGAGGCCACGGGGAAATATGTTCCCTCAGGGTCTGTAACATCTTT
Organism: Limnephilus auricula; assembly: GCA_951813805.1. Lineage (NCBI taxonomy): Eukaryota > Metazoa > Arthropoda > Insecta > Trichoptera > Limnephilidae > Limnephilus > Limnephilus auricula. Next base: position 7,616,380 of record OX638407.1, on the reverse strand, counting down.
GAAGATGCTGTATCGAGGGTTTTTTTGAGGAGAGGAACGAGCTGTTCTGTTGACCTTTAGAACGAGTTGTAGAAGCGACTAGTGCTCACGTGACAAAAGTCAACCGTGTACACATTGTGGTGGGCGCTCTTTTGGCGTGTTTCCCGACTATTCACGGATGCCGAAGGTATCAATAAGTTCTAGTCAGTTCCTTGGAGCGTCTTTCATTGGAATACCGTTAGAACAAGAACATCATACATATCTGACGCCCGTGGTAGGGGAATCTATCGATTGGACCGCCCGTTTCCGCATAGAAGTATGGCTGCCAAATACAACAGGGTTGAATTTGGCAGATTTGTCCTAGCTTCTTAGAGGCTATCGTGGTATTGTGTACGGTTTATATATTTGAGACACAAACAGAACATTTATGAAAGCTGCAAGTACCTAGGTATCACAAAAATTATTACTATTCTAACATTAACATCCTTAGAGTAGCTTCTGCAGCATTCATAATATTTATACACATTCACAAAATATACACATAAGTAAAGATAAAAATGACTAAACATTTAGTGAGTGAGTGCTGCAGCGACGTACCTACTATAACACAAGTAAAATATTATATTATAAAACTGTCAGTACATGTTGGGTCAATAATGGCGCCTACCCCCCAAAGTGTGGCGGCATGGCAGTGTGTACGAAAAACCGACCGTGATTGGTTGATGGGCCCAACGCGTAGTAACGCCAAGTCTGTACCTGAGAAGCATACGGATGCAAGTCCAAAATTTGAAGAAATGAGTTTTTGATGAGGATGTGTAGTAAATGATCATGTTCATCAGTGGCAGAAAGATGGTAGTCATATTTTGAAGAAATATAGGGTTTTTCAAAAATGTATAAGGATGCAACTACCATTATTCTTAGAAGCATTAGAAGCAGAAGGACTCAAGTCCATCCTTCTGCTTCTAATCTCTTTGTTTTCTATCTAAATAGACACAATAACCTCATATATCAACAAACGACACCTGTGATATTGGTAATCATTAACCAGGAAGGATAAATATAAAATAAAACTCCAAGGGGAAAAAGAAACGCATTTACGTGAGGCGAAAATGCGATACAATCTGAAAAAAATCGGATAAGTTGCGAGGGAAGTCATCGTATTCAGTATTAGTTTTGATGACTCGGATATGGAAAAATGTCTTCCGTGCCCGTTCTGAATATTTTTATTTGAAAAAATTGTGGTGTTTAAATGAAGCCATTCTGGGCAGCACCAATGACAAGGCAATTTTTGCATGTGGAATGATTCAGTCGGTGTCAAGGGGGCAAATGAAGAGACTTCTTACCTCCTGAAGTGGATATATAGCGATATGGGGGATAATATTGAATATGGTCTGACAACTGTGAAAGCCAAAACACATTGACCCCCGTATTCATACCCATCCTTCATACCTTTTTCCTTCCCAGAACCTCCTTTCTTTCCTTACCCTAAAAGACACTCCACACAGCATCTCCAAAGATGACATAGGCCCTGGGGGATTTTTTTTCTCAGGGCCTACTCTGTGGAAAAAAATCCACTGCATTTTTTTAACAAAATTTTAAGTCATAAATGCCAGTTTATCCTCCGTCAAATGACGAAGATTTGGAAAATACCAATAATTAGTAATAATTATATTAAGAAATATACAATAAAATATATTTTTCTTTTACCTGTTGTGTATAGTTATTATTTTACTTCCAAATAAAATTTTCAAACATCTATCTTTTAATAATTTAATTTAATTTTTTACTTGTTATATCGAAATAGTCTGTTGCATTTTGAAGCAGAAGGACTCAACTCCATAATGATTTATTTTAAACATTTATTTTTAGGCTTTGCATGTAAAATATTTCGTTTTATTTTCTCAACTTTAAAACAAAACTAATTGATTTAATAATTACAAAAATTTCATCAATCAGCACGAATATCTGCAGAAGTTATGAGACCATAATTACAGAAAAAATACGGTTTTGGCTCTACTGAACATTTGGCTTTTTGGAGTTGCATCCATATGCTTCTCGGGTACAGAAGTGGTCCTGCATAATGTTGGGCCAGCGCATTAGCCCGTTGGCCCAAGCTTTATATTTCTTCCAATGCGTTGAGGTCCTCTGTTACAATACTACAGAATAGCCAATTATTGTGACAGCGACAAGATAAAGTTTAATTTAAGCGTGAAGGAATGTGGTGGCTTGATTAAAAAATCTGAATAAAAAAGATGTTTTTAAAACTAGTAGATAACTTTTGAAATAATGCTTGCATGTAAGTTTAGTTACTTTAATCATATATATATAGCATTAATATTTATGATTAAACTGGAATACCCCCATTACTTAAACATTGTATGAAAAATCCGCAACACATTTGCTTATTTCCATAATGCAGGAAAAACTGCCTATGAGAGATCAAGTTTTGTTAAAATATTTTATTTTATTTTTTATTTTATTTATTTGGGAGACCAACAGTATAAATTATTAATAAGGCAAAATTAATTAGGTTACATTAATTGTACCATTTACAGGTTTCCACATGGGTATTATATAGTGAAATGATTTTAAAGATGGTATGAAAAATTACAAAGTTATAAATTACAATAAACAAGTTGATTGAAAGGGATTGGAGAGAGGGTAGGATGGTATTTAGACGATGTTTATTGCTAGATTAAAGATTCTAACTCGAGTTTCACAAATATAACACTTTATAAATGTATTTTTTTGATTTTTGTTGGAGCAAAATTTTGAATTGTTCACGTTTGACGTATCTATACTACAAATGGTTGTAAGTTTTTCCTAAAATAGAATTCAGGTTGACGATGACGTAGGTCTTCTTCCTTGCACTGTCCCAATTCATTACCTAGGTAGGCTGTTGGGGTCGGCTCTCCTCGTTCTCAGGTTGTAGCTTCTTCGGTTCTAGGTATCGCTCTCTTCCAGGCCATTTCTTCTTAGGATTTTAGAGCATTGAGTCATCCAGGAGTTCTTTGGTCTTCCTCTAGATGACTGTCGATGAAGCTCCATAGACATTGCCTGCTTCACTGTGTGGTCTGGTGGTTTCCGTTTTATGTGACCATACCATCTCAACTGTCGTTCCTCTAGCTTATTGTTTATGTCCGTGACACCCAAGCTACCACGAATGCGTGAACTTTTAATTTTATCTTTTAGTGACACTCCTGCCGACCATCTAAGCATTCGCATTTCTGCTGATTCAAGTTGCCTGGTGTAGGAGTTGTACATGGTCCAGCATTCGGAGCCATACATTATCGCGGGTCTAACAATAGTCTGGTATACCTTTCCTTTTAGTTTTGTAGGCATTTTTGTGTCACACAAGATTCCTGTTACGATGACGTAGGTCCTGAGGGAATTATTTTCTTCAGGGCCTCCTGTGTGGAGGCCCTGAAGCCATCGTATTCATCGATATTCACTTGGATATACCTAAGCACAATGATAATAATATGACAAGTAAAATGTACATCGAGGATAAACTACAATACAGGCATGAATATAATATATTCATGTATATGGCCCGGTCAACATTAGCTTCTAACTAGGCAGTGCCTACTAAAAGAAACTAATAATGACATCAGTTTTTGTTGTGTGGTACCTACGTAGATTTTTAAATTACATTATATACGAGTATATTAGTTTACTTGAATTGGTAATACACTAAAAGCGAATAGAAGAAAAAAAATGAGAGAAAAGAAATAATTCTTTGAATTTGTTTGTTTATCTTCGTTTCAACAATCTCTTTCTCATAGATTCCCTTCCCAACTTGTTCTGGGCAGTTGGAACTTTATTCACAAAAAAAAATGATAATTGTTCGAAGGTATCTAGCAATGAGCTGCATTTATCGTTTTTTTTTACGACTTACATATCTTAAAATTTGATTTAATCTTGGAAGTCGTAAAAAAATTACAAGAATTTGCTCGATGGTGAGGGGGTCAGGCAGGTAAACGAATACATTATCACCGAACACCTGACTTCACGCTTTCGAAGCATATTGTTCGCCTATTTTTCTTGACTCTACCGCAAACGAGTTTGACAAATCAAACTTGTTACCTGTACCTGTACACGACAGACTTTTATCAGCGATTCCTGAGCTAATTTGGATTAATAAAAAGCGATCGATACCCCCAGTATGGCCCCGATGAAAGACTAACATTCAGAATCGAAACGGGCACAGAGACACGCTAACAGCACACTTCTAAATTTAACTATTCAGTGTTTTTATCACATACCTTTGTGTATGTATAGTAGAAAACGTTACTCTAAATATCAAGATTTCATTTCAAACATTATTTATGTAGCTGCACGGAGAAAAATGTTATTCGAAAAAAACGACCATTTTAATAGTAAAAACGGTTAAAAACGGGACTGAAGTTCTTACGAACAAATTAACAGGGTTTCAATGTTTATGTGCGGGAAAATGTAAGTATAATTTGTTGGTATACGTACGAAATTACGTATACCAACAAATTATTCTCACATATTCCCGCCAATAAACATTGAAACCCTGTTAATTTGTTCGTAAGAACTTCAGTCCCGTTTTTAACCGTTTTTACTATTAAAATGATCGTTTTTTCGAATAAAATTTTTCTCCGTGTGCCACTGAATAAATGAGTCTTAATTCGCACTAGAAATGTCTTCCACCGTGGTGCCTACCAGAGGTGATAGGTACAGATACCACGTAGGTTCTAGCTTATTTAGTCCCTGCTCTGTCTCGCTTACACTTGCCTGATGTCATAATATCGCTATTCCATTTGATCGAAATGAAAATGTCATTATGATGGTGATCTCCAGCCGGACTTTCTCGACCCATTGCCTTGAATCGCAGTGGGAAGGATGGATTCATTCGTCCATCACTCTTGGATACCTGTTCTGGGGAAGTGGTTCACATCAGGGTCTCCTGTGTGAATATCTTAATAACTCAGGTACGGGACATACGTCATTCCTATGTTACTACGTTAAATTATCGTGAAAACAAGCTTATGTGTCCAAGCGGTTAATATATAAAACAAAGTCGGGTTAGTTACACCATTTATAACTCAAGAACGGCTGGACCGATTTTCATTTGATTGTTGGATCTGTCTCCGTCCCGATTAACAGAATAACTATTAAAACATAGGAAAAAATCACGGGAAAAATTATTATGAAGAAAATAATTTTTTTCATAAATTTTTTATGGAACGGCTTTTCAAATAATGTGCGTTGGTCGACATAATTTGAATCAATTCGAACAGCTAATAAATTTAAACAACATTACGGTACGAAGTTTGCCTGGTCAGCTAGTAATATATTTTAAAAAAATATGTGTATGAAACAAATGGTGTCACTACCGAATCAGTTCGATGGAACGACTCTGGATCCAATATAATAAATAATAACGTATGCAGAATTTGGTATAACAGCTCATCGACAATATTTACGGAATTAGGTCAGAATGGATTCGCCAGCCTCGTGAGACACCGAGTCACTGGAGCCAGGATGAGGCTAATGGCCTCCGACAACATCCGGCATCAAGCGCCAATCCTGAGTGAGCGCTGGATCCGAGCTCAATCAAGATCACGCATAATTGATTATTGTTTATTTACTTGTTTTTCTTATTGGATTTACATTTTATTGTATAATCAATCCCCCTTACTCATTCATAATCGTAGCATAACTAATACGAGTCGTACTACGTCGTAACAGTGGAAAACTTGACTTATTATCACTGCGTGTGTATGGTTAAAACGGCTTTAAACCAGATTTAAGGCCAACTTTACAAAACCAAGGATGAGTCGGTGGATACTGCAATTATAAGTAAGGGATATATGGGTCGTGTTGGATTTCAGTATCCTCCCTATATCCTGGAATAAAACATTATTTTTATTATCATATCATGTGGCTTGGTATCGAAAACAAATAAATCACTATTTAATTCATAAGTTCAGAGGCAAGTGTGTATTGATTGTTGATTGAGTCATCCTTTGGAAAAAATGTGCCTAATTAGCAGGTGCTTTCATGAAATTACGACGTAAAATACCTGAGAACAAAGATTCGCAGGTAAATTAATTTTGAAGACGTTTATTTTGGAATTTAAACATTCTTCAAGTAATATTCTAATAATGAATTATTAATGAATGGTACATAATTTCAACTTACCAAATAACTAATTAATATGGTTGGCGCTAGAAGCTACACAATTAGATAGATTAGTATGTAGATTGGGATTGTGTGATAATTGATAATAAATGAATATAATGCAGGCGTATTTATTTATTTAAGTGGATATTACCAGAGAATACCGGAATTTAGTCCTTTTTAAATCTAATTCTAAACATATTGACTCTTTTTTACAAAAAAACTTAAATTGATTTTGAAAGATTGTTATTTTATCTGGTACACGCAGTTTTAAAATTTTGAAAAACTAAGCAAATTTTTAATATACTAAGGTTATACCGTTGGTCGTTGGCAGATTTGTTCAATTTTCAAACGATAGATTCTTATTATACAACACAAATTTCAAATCATATATTCATACAACAAAATAAATCAATACATATAAGTTAACACAGTTTTCAGCATTTTAATTTTAGTAAAATTAAAATCATTAAAAAATAAATCCGAGAACGTGTTTTAGTGACAATAATACCTCCGTTTTTCTATTTATTTTTACAAACTAAAATATTTCAATTTTTTTTTACACACTTATTATATTTTAGACATTATTGAAAAATCATAAATACTTATGATCAAAAAATACTTACAAGAAGTACATGATATTTAATGGTACATAATTTCATCGTGCGTTTTGGCATTTGTATTTATTTATATTATTATATTAATATTAAAGCAAGTTTTGAATGAAAATGAAATAAATCGATATTAAATATTTAATTTAAAAAAATTGATACGGGTAATAATCAATCTTTCTCAGTGGAATCTCTCTGTACAGTTGCAAACATTTTTTTAACTTTTATTCTCAGCCGCTGGTCAATCGCTCTTAAGCCGCGCATCCCGAATTTCTACCGATTTCGTACATATTTTCCTTAAACATTTGAAATTTTTAAGCTCGAAAAAATATATATGTTATCCTTAAAGATAGTATCTACATATACATTCCCCACGCCGAAACGGTAATTATATGAAATTCCCTCGATAGAAATATATCGCAAAGTATGCTCCGAAAATTATTATTTACACGTTGGATTCTGTTATTTTACAATGTTTCTTTAAATGCTACTTAACACAACCCCCCCCCCCCCACGAGATTATTGCTCTATTTGAAACAAGTCGTGTTATATTAAACATTTTCCCAATTTTCGCTTGAATATTATCGTTTTTAATATTAGCGCGCTCCCTCTAACATTCGTATTATCGTATCTGTCCTTCTTCTTCTTTTTGAGCGGGTATAACCCAGCCTTAATACAAAAATACATTAACAGTATAAGAAAGCTTTGACTGTCCAACCAGAAAAGTTTTCCGTTTCAGGACAATCAAATTGACAGGTTTAGTTCGTATTAGGTAGGTAGAGTACTTGCCAAACTTAAATGCCGACCTGAACTTAATCCGATCCATTCTCGCGCAGGTACAGTCACTTTACTGGCTTTACAGTGACCGCGAAAAAGAAAGATGCATATAGGTAATCATAAAATTTTGGTGTAATATTTTCGTGATCTATGTTTCCTTATAACAAAAAATGTCTAAGTACAAATTTTACGAAGGAATTTTAAATGTATAATCGCGGAGTAAACAGAAAGTATCTATGGTGGTCGTCCGTCCCTAGAAGGTAAAACAGAAATGAAAATGACGAGTATCCCCTCCATCGTGAGCTACCGAGCTCTGCGTTGTATGCATGACCGATGTGGTCATCTTGCAAATATTGCCAATATCTCTCTACACGTTCCAGAGTGGTAGTTACTCTCAGTATCACCCTAGTGAAAAACAACCATTTAGAGGCGAAACGTTGATTCATATAGCATTAGCCGTGTTTGGTGACCAGATCTGAATAACTAGCTACCTACGTCCAATCATCCTCTTCTCTTCTCTTCAGACAATCTCACAATATACCCCAAACCTATATGCCGTACAGTTCCACTAGATTCGGGCAGTCGGGACGCTTGTGCCTTTGTTACCAACTCTCACACCATCACATTATACTTACAACCCAATAATGGGGTTATAATGAAGTAATAATAATAATAATAATGTTTGGATGATTTTTATAGCGCCATTTTCGTGAGAAAATCACCTCAAGGGCGCTTTACAAATTCATTTACACATTTAACCTATATGTATATTACAAATGGCTTATAACAAAGATTTATAGCTAATAACTAGGAGGCGGCTAAGCGGTGGCAAAACGAAGAATTATAAGTCACGAATCCGCAAAAACATCATTCGGAGATATTGAAATTTGAATTTTTGAAATGATATGTTTCTGTAATAACGAATCAATTCTAAACTTCAAACTTCAATATCTCCGAATGATGTTTTTGCGAATTTTCAACTTGGAATTCTTCGTTTTGCCACCGCCTAGCCGCCTACTACTAATAACTAATGACATACAACTAAAAACTACACTTATTTTTAAGACCGAGTGCGTATTTACACATATTGCTTTACTAGTACTATGACTTACAGCCATATTTTAAACCTAAATATTTATAACTAACATACTAATTACATTAACAAACACAATTGTTATTTCTTCAATTATTGTAATGTTTACCTACTGCTCGTGCTGTCAGTGACAAATTATGAAAAATATTACAAAAAAAAAAAAAGTTACAGTGTGGTCAAAGTGTAGTCACGGTGTGGTCAAAGTATGGTCAAAGTGTGGTTAAAGTGTGGTCAAAGTGTGGTTAAACACTTTAACCACAAGTCTAAGAGAGATAAGTCGATCAACGAAAATCGAATGGACTAAGTAGTAAATTATTATTGAAGAGAGATGTTATTATTGCGGATAGGATAATTTGAAAAGGTGAGCCTTTAGTTTTGATCTGAACTCAGGTGTGCTGTCGATCTTTCGCAATGTGAAGGGAGTTTATTCCAAGCTGTTGGGCCTGCTACTGCAGAAGCTCGGTCTCCGAAATTGCTATTGGGATTGCGTATAGGTACTGAGAGTCTACCTATGGCTGTTGAAGATGCTGATCGAAGGGTGGCTTGCCTAGTGTTGACATCATTTGGAATGCACAGTTCTGACAGGTAGGGTGGTGCCATGCCGTGTATTGCTTTAAAAACCATCCAGCAAAGTTTGAATTGGATTCTCTCAGGACACTTAAGCCAGTGAAGGTTCCGCAGGTGTTGTGATATGTGGGAATATTTAGAAACGCATGCATTGTCGTATGATACGCCAATACCAAAAAACTTGTAAGTAATTTTTTTTTTTTTTTTTTCATTTGAACACCCGTTAAACTGCCAAAGCAGTTTGTAAGCAGGTCAATTTAACAATAATTATCATATAATGATTAAGTACACATATTACAAGAAACCATAATATGCAAAATAAGTACAGAAGAATATATTTTTTTTTTTTTTAAGGCGGAGACGGTTTACAAGCAGTTCCCGTGAGCACTTAGGCCATAGGCCCATTGTGCTATCTCCCATTTTACCTCAATCCTTTAATAACAAACCAGTCCCTTTAATAAAGTTCACCAGCGTTGTTATTGGATATGTGGCTATGTCTTCTGGTTCTACTGTATGTCTCCCCAGGTATCTGAGCCTAGTTCCCACCAGGGCAGGACATTGGCACCATAGGTGAATTGGAGTCTCTTCATCCTCTTCACATTTTCCACTCCCAATATCTGCATGTGTTTCCTGAGATGGCAGTGTCCCGTTAATAGTCCTACCAGTTCTCTCAGCGAGTTTCTGTCCATATCGAGTAGTTTCCTGGTTCGTCTAGGGTCCGGTCCTTTTATGAGAACTTTGGATTGTCTCATTCCGGGTGCCCTCTCCCATTCTTTGCAGTGCTGGGATTTGACCCACCTATCGATATGTAGTTTTGTGTGGCAAGCTGCTACTCCTACGGCCGGCTCGGATCCTACAAGTGGTGCTTTCGCCCCTTTCCTTGCTAGTTCGTCAGCCCGCTCGTTGCCCTCAATACCTTTATGTCCTGGTACCCAAATCAGGGTTATTTTATTGATGTTAGCGAGTTCTGTGAGAATAGTCCTGCATTCCATCACCAGTCTAGAGTCGCATCGGTTACTCCCCAGTGCCATTAGGGCAGCCTGGCTATCAGAACATATGCTTATGTTCTTATTCCTGTACCCGATGCGTATATTCTCCTGTGCGCAGGCCAATATGGCTTTCATCTCAGCTTGAAACACAGTACAGTGTGTTCCTAGAGGTATACTGAGTTCCCTCTTGGATCCCTGCAGACAGACCCCGGCCCCTGTTCCTTCCTCCATCTTGGACCCATCTGTGAACCAGATTAGTTCCTGTTTGAAGGTTGGACCTGGAACCGTGTCCCATTCCTCCCTTGTGGGATAGATCACCCCGAACTGCTGTCTGAAGAAGTAGTCGGCTTGTTTGCCGTCTTGCTTCATTCCAGCTGTCGGCTAATTGCCTTCAGTCTTGTTCCGATCTCCGTATGACTGTTTTTGGGCAGCTCACCTCTCCATTGACCTTTACACTGTAACCTGTAGGCTGCCGCCATCGCCGCCCCCTCTATTTCTAAGTTTAGTGGGGGCAGGTTTAGCAGCACTCCCATGGCTAGTATTGGAGTGGTTCGCATAGCTCCCGTGATTCCTCTACATGCAAGTCCCTGTATGTGGTTGAGTGTGACCATCACTGTTTTCAGTGTTGTTCTCCTCCACCAGACCAGGGCTGCATGCATGATCCTTGGTTTCACAACGGCTGTGTACAGCCATTGCATCATTTTAGGGTTGAGTCCCCACGTTCTGCCGCAGATCCGCCTAGTTGCCCACATTAGTGCGCATGCCTTTCTGCCCACAGTTTCCACCTGGTTTTTCCAGCTCAATTTGGCATCTATGATGACTCCGAGGTACTTAACCGTGTCTGAGGGTTCTAACTCCTTTCCGTAGAAGGTTGGATTATTCCATCCCTCTAGTTTCCTTTTACGTGTGAAGATTACTAGTTCTGTCTTGTCTGGATTGACCGACAGCCCTGTTTCTTCACACCATTCTTCCACTGTTGCCAGTGTTGATTGTATGAGGCCTCTCAGTTGTGTCTGCATCCCAACACCTTATTATGGTTGCGATGTCATCCGCATACCACCACCCGCACAGAAGAATAACTTATGATATAATAACAATACAAAGGCACATGCAAAAAACATACAGAGGAATAACTTTTAAGTAACTACAAAATAACGGCATAAAATATTCAGACAGACAGTTTTAACACAGGCAGATTACTCATATTTATATTTATACATAAGATAAGATTACAAAAAACTATCAATATAAAAAATCTTGATCTATTAACTAAATATAATAAAATATTATATTTGGTTAATATATGTTGTATCTATTAATAAAAAGCAATATCAAATATTAAAGTATATACGTATAAGATTTACTTTAACCAGTGATTCCTGACATTATTTGGATAAAAAAAATGTTAATGATATTTTGATCTTTGGTGAAATTTTTGATTTTTTTTGTTCAACTGAAAACATAATAAATCAGTAGGTATTGGCTGTCAGTCGGGGTGAAGGGTCAGACGGTTACATGGCTGAGTAATCAGTGACGACATGTGAAAGATTTTTTGTTTGATTTTGAAGAAAAAAAATTACGACATGGAAAAAGTCGCCAGACACCAAAATTTCACTTAGGTTCGTTTTTTACTCCAAATAACGTCAGGAATCACTGGTAAGAACGTCCCTTAACATCCTACATATTACCTATGTCGATAGAGACTTTTTTTATATGAATGCCGCACAAGAGTCCCAGTGAGACTATGGTTTCCCCAATTGAGGTATATTATGAGGCTGAATGTAGTGCGGAGGGGAAGAGGAAGGCGGGGAAGTAATTGGCTGTTCAGATCTGGTCACAAAACGCAGCTAAAGCCATTTCAAGCAATGTTTGAATTCTGAATGGTGCGGTATTACACCAGGGCGATACTAATAGTATCTTGCACTCTGGAACGTGCCGCAAATATACTATATATTATTTTTATTTTATTAATTATGAAATAACACAAATTAATCAAATAAAATTTATTTGCGCACGCCCGGTTTGAATTGGTTTGGGATTCCAGAGACTTACCCCTCGACCACACCGGCCGTCAATTTCGCTAAAGTCGCCCCATATTACGTAATATTCGTGTTATTTTACTTTTTCCAACTTCTTCTTCCAACTGTTATTTAATCCATCAGTTTTCCTTGAAAAAGCCGCCCAATTCACATAAATTATTATGTTCATAATGTCGCCGGCTCCAAATGGACTCCATTTAGCGTTATGTATTATGTACCTATGACTGGTTTTTCGGAACCGGTTCCTGATAATGTTACGTTATCACCTGGTCGTGAGTTAATTCTATCCGAATAGACGGTCAAGTTCATGGTGACAATTCGTTGGTTCAGAACTTTAAAGGAAGTTTAGAAACGATAATTAATATTTATTTCTATTCTCGAACATACATTTTACAAATGATCACAGTAGTTTACATAGGTAATAAGTTGCAGTAAAACAAAAAATGTTAATAATCACTATAATCAGTAACTGTATGTCAATATGTTGGTAGTAGTGTTCTGTGAACACCTCACTAGGAGAACCTGTGCTGAGGTGTTCGCATGTTTCGACGTAAGTAAAAACTGTAGCTGCCTTAATATTGTCAAAAAGCGCAATGTGGTTTGAACCGTATACACAAATTTAAGATTAGTAGCAGTTATATATGTATGTTTTATGTGAATACTTCACAAGAGTCTCAATTGCTTCCAACCATCTGGAGCCAGTGAGACTTTGGTATCTTCAATTGGGGTATGTTGTGAGGCTGAAGGTAGTGGGGAGGGAAAGGAGATCTGCTCACCAAACACGGCTAAAGCCATTTAAACCGACGCGCTACGTTTCAATTCTAAATGATGGTTTTACACCACGTCGATTCTGAGAGTATCTTTCACTCTGTGATGCAAATACATGATATAATACGACAGTCTCACTCCTCGACCACGGAAGCCCGACGTTCAGTATTGGCGTTTAATTTGGATGATTTTTTAAAATGAAAGACAAAAATTCCCGACTTGCGAAAAACATGACAATTTTAGAATTCATCCAACTTCCTTATATAATGGCGAAATGATGCTTGTGCAATGATGGAGGACTTACCCAACAGATGATTGAACCCGAGACGGCTGATTGGAAACCCATAGGCCCATAGCTTTTGATGGTTCGCCCAACTATCGGATCATGTTCCGTATTTCAAACAACGGGTTATCACGAATTAGTTAGTTCTTTACTCAGTAGCTAGTTGGTCCGGCTGTACTTAAGAGAAAAATGAAAAATTAATACAAATAACGCCTAAGAGTTTGTTGAAAATTTAAGGTCAGTTGTAATAACTTCAGTTTATTATTAGTGATACCTCAATCTTCTTATTATTAGTGATGCCTCAATCTTCTATTGTTCCCAGAAAATGCGGTTTGAGAACAGAACAATTACCATTTTATGTCAAAGTCCTTAGAAAGTAAATCCATTCCTCCAAAGCAAATAAAAACGATTATTCTTATTATCCTGCAAGTACAAAACAAGTACAAACATGTTTCTCACTACACTTCTAAGCATTTTTCGCAGTTTTACATTAGAAATAGAAAAGATTAAACCATGTTTTCAGTTTTTTTGTGTACCCCAAGGATCTTTAATAGTGCCTCTTCAATTTTTTGTTGATATCAATCGCATTTCTAAAGTCACATAAGTTGTCTTCTCGCCCACGAAATATTTGATTAAAAAGAAAATTATATTTGTTTCAACAAACTTGAACGGAATAACCGTCCAATATCAATATTCACAAGACTGGATGTCGCCCAGCATAGAAATAGTTTGAATTAAAACTAGAACCTATTAATTTTCTCTAAAACATATTTGGTATTCAAAAGGTGGTCATGATTAGACATAATATACAAGGTCAAAACCGAATCTAAAATCTGCCATAGTTAAATTATACCCCGTTGATCTTTATGTGTCATTATTTCATTTTGGAGTAGAGGCAATTTAGCCAAAAAGAAAATAATGAAAAGTACAAAAAATTTAACACCTGTAGATTTCGTAATGATATTATCAACTGCTTTTTAAAATGTATTTTGGAGAGAAATCTGAAATTGAAAATTAATTATTTTTTAGCTTTTAATGTTTTTAACTGCGTTGTTAAGTTATTTTTTTAATATATCTTTCGGAATATTTTTTTTTACTATTTCCGTCAAAGATGTAAATTTAGGAGGCGTCTACTAATATCTACAGGAATTTCAAAAACTGAACAAAACGGACTAATATCTACGGACTATCTATGAGAATCCATGTGCTGACTAATATCTACACGAGGTATATTGGAACAATATCTATGGGAACCAAAGTAAGGACGAATATCTACAGCTCAAACTGCTGACTAATATCTACGGAACAGGTGATGTAGACGAATATCTACAGTACTGGCAGAGGTTGGATTTGCAATTATGTATAGCATATTGGCATAACGTAATATTGTGTTTGCAGTTTAAAGAACTTTCTTTTGTATCACAAACCGGGTCCGCCATCTAAAGTTTTTTTTTTCAACTAGTGCTTATTTCGTGAATGGTAACACTTAGCTCATGTCTGATTTGACAGATAATTAGTTTTATCCTTCCGCTGAGCGAATATGGTTGTGTATACGCTTGAACAACGCTGGGAAATATTGCGACATTACTTTGAAAATCATGGTAATGTTGCAGAATGTGTGCGAAAATTGCGTACGGTTTTTGGAAGAAGAGAAGCACCGTCAGCTCCGTATGTTCGTTATCTTGTGAAAAAAGTGAAAGAAACTGGCATCCTCATCGATAAACCAAAGCGTGAAAAGCAAAAAACAGTGCGTACACCCGAGAATATCGATGCTGTGGCAGAAAGTGTGCGTGAAGCGCCATCAACATCAATTCACCGTCGTTCTCAACAATTGAACATTTCGGAGACATCATTGAGACGAATTTTGCATAAAGACCTTGGTATGACGCCATACAAAGTCCAATTGGTTCAGGAGTTAAAGCCAACTGACCATCCAATGCGTTTTCGCTTCGCTGAGTGGGCCTGCGATCGACTTACAGAAGATGCCGATTTTGCCAAAAAAATCATCTTTTCGGATGAAGCTCATTTTGATCTTGGCGGGTATGTAAACAAGCAAAATTGTCGTATTTGGGGCACAGAAAACCCGCACGCATATACTTTGAAAAGCCGGTACACCCAAAACGAGTCACTGTTTGGTGCGGATTTTGGTCCAGAGGCATAATTGGGCCATTTTTCTTTGAAAATGAGCAAGGAGTGGCCGTTACAGTCAATGGCGATCGTTATCGGGCCATGTTGAACGAATTTTTGTTCACAAAAATTGAAGAGGAGGATATTGGCAACATTTGGTTTCAACAGGACGGCGCTACGTGCCACACAGCCGAAGCTACACTCGATGTTTTGCGCCCTGTTTTTGAAGATCGCATTATCAGCCGCAGAGCTGATGTCGTTTGGCCACCTCGGAGCTGCGATTTGACACCGTTGGACTATTATTTGTGGGGTGCCCTCAAAGATAAATGTTACGCCGACAAGCCAGAGACAATTGACGCTTTAAAGGACAATATTCGTGAAGCCATTGGTGAAATACAGCTGCACACAATCGATAATGTGCTTAAAAATTGGACCGATCGTGTAGGCTACTGCATGGCCAGCCGAGGCAGCCATTTGAATGAAATTATTTTCCATTATTAACCGGAAGGATTGTACTTATAAATAAAAAAAGAAATTTGAGAAAATATTCAGTAGTTTTTTTTTTATAGCATTTTCAAAAAAAAAAAGTTATTTGGCGGACCGTACTTGAAAACTGGGATGTTTTTTTTGCCTTGATGCGAGCAGGCGCTATGAAGGGGGCACTTTATTTTGTATCACAAACCATGTTACACAAACCTAGCGTAGCCGCTAAACTACTTGAAAACTGGGATGTTTTTCTTGCCTTGACACGAGCAGGCGCTATGCCAATTTCAACATTACAGCAAAATACGTAATATTATGCAAAAACTTCATGTACGTACTTTCGTATTGAAGTAATGTATGCTTTTCCATACAACCTCTTGCTCAGCTGCCCTTTGTAGATATTAGTCCCACCTACGCTCCATAGATATTCGTCACCACTGGGGCCATCATAGATAATTATCCGACCTTAGCTCTGTTCTGAAGTTCATAGATATTTGTCCAACATATGAGCTGTAGATATTCGTCCGACATACAGGCTATAGATATTAGTATCTGGAGTTGTAAATTTACATAATATCTCATAATAAAATAACCGTTGAATTTGCATAGAAAATATTTCTATCATGTTATGCAAAGATTTTCAGACCTTGGAAGTAATGGATATAATACAACAAAGTAAATATTATAAACAAACTTTGTACTAGTAGTTGTTGTGTACACATTCATTCATATGTAAATATACATTATAAATAAACTTATTATTACAACATGTATAAACGCACCCGAAGTAACACAAAACAGGCATTAATCTGCAGAACAGTAATTTTATTCCTATGTATCTCAATTAACACTTTTAAATTATTATAAATTGAACAGCAGTTGCGTCGCAGTGACCTCTAGTAACGAAAAATAAAAACATTTTATAATTGTAGATGTTGTTTTGTCATTTGTTGTTTTGCTTCTTTCAAATAAAGTGTTTGCTAATTGATTATGTATTGTCAACATTTTTGTATTCTTCATTCATCGTTTTGACTTCGTCGAAGATGTAAATAGGTATAGCCTAGAATTCACATACGGACAATATACGTGTCAGGGGTGCTAGCATGGTCGATCGATATGAAGTTAAGTTACCGACCCATTGTCGGTAACTTCTCATCGTTCCCTAGGACAACTGCAGATGGCTAACGTACAAACGACATTTGATATCGAATATATTAAGGACACTTAGTCATTGTGAACTGTCACCTATTCGTTTGCGATCTGCAATTGTGTGCCTGCACCCCTAGCATGGTCGATCGATATGGAGTTACCGACCAATTGTCGGTAACTTCTCATCGTTCCCTAGGACAACTGCAGATCGCAAACGAATAGGTGACACTTCACAATGACTAAGTGTCCTTAATATATTCGATATCAACTGTCGTTTGTACGTTAGCGATCTGCAGTTGTCCTAGGGAACGATGAGAAGTTACCGACAATGGGTCGGTTACTTCATATCGATCGACCATGTTAGCACCCCAGACATCGACCATGCTAGCGCACCTGAGGCCCTAGCACACTCGATCGATAGGATAACTATCGGTAACTTCTCATCGTTCCCTAGCATGATTATAGATCGCCAACGAATAAGTGACAGTTCACAATGACTAAGGCGCTCCGCTGACGAGGTAACTGAAATCCAACTAAAACCGGCTGTTTTCTCTGTCTTGATAGGTCAAAAAGCTTGTTTAACCATAGACGAAGAACAATCAGCTGACAGCTGGCAACTAGCAACGGCCACCCGCGGCAGCCAGTTGCGAGTTAACATGGAGTTACCGCTTGCGTTACCATTGACAACGGGGTTTTGTGTGATTGTGAAGTGTGCGGGCCATCACATTGTCATACAAAGACAGTTGGCAGTTAAGAATTTTCAGTTGCCTCAGTGGGCGGAGGCACTAAGTGTCCTTAACATATTCGACATCAACTGTTGTTTGTACGTTAGCGATGTGCAGATGTCCTCATTATCGTTATCGATCGAGTGTGCTAGGGCCTCTGGTCGAGCATGAAGCCCAGGAGCATTTCTGTAAACTAGTCCCTGCGAGAGTTCGTAGGGATGTTATCGACGTTGATCTTCTTCTTTCTCATGTGTCTTGTTTAAAAAGGTAAAAGACAGAAGATACTAGAACGATGACTCTCGCTGGCAATAGTACATATATATATATATATATATATATATATTTACATTAGCTCCACACAGGAGGCCCTGAGAAAAATAATTCCCCTCAGGGCCTGTATCATCTTCGGGATGCTGTGTAAAGGGTATTTTGTGGGAAGAAATGCGATATGAAGTTCTGGGAGGGAAAAAGGTATGAGGGGTGCATAGAAATCTGGGGTCAGTATCTCCATCTCTTCCACTGTGATCTTCCCGGAAAAATCTGAACCCGGGCACTCCTTATAAGTCACCAAACGTAGTGAACCTTGGGATGACCTGTAGAGGTGTTGGTCATCCAATAATGGTTCCCGGGGCAGCGTTATCCATACCCGCCTCCCAAATTGCAAAAAATCGTGTGGATGGAACTATCAGACAGATACCTATATAGAAATGTTCGCCGCGAGCCTGTGAAGTCATGTTTGCCCGAACATGCTCGCCTGTGCCTACTATAGGCACTATGTAACGTAAAACACTATCATTTTGCATTTTGCTGAGTAAGTGTGATATTTTGTACAATCGCGCAGGTATAATTTCAAGAAAAACGAATGAGCACATAATGTTATTTTTATGTGTACAAAATACACAACAGTTAGATAGGAAAAATGCTGTCATTCAGCCAGTTCGCACCGATTCCAGAGAACCAATTTATATAACAAGTCATGGATCCTATATAATCTACATGTACCTACAAAAACATTAACATTTTTTTATATATACAATATACATCTCATTCGAACTATAGTTTGCATTCCCCAATACAATGTTTACGTAGTCTTGGCAACAAATACTTAAGAGCGATTGACCAGCAGATGAGAATAAAAGTTTAAATATGCTTTCAACGGCACAGTGAGGTTCCAATGAGAAAGATCGATTATTACTCGTATCAAATTTTAAAAATTAAAAATCGATTTATTTCATTCAAAACTTGCTTTAATATATACCTACATTGAAGTAAGCAATAAAAATGCTCAAAATGCACGATGATAAATGATTAAATATCGTGTACTTCTTGTAAGTATTTTTGTTCATATGTATTTATAATTTTTCAATAATGTCTAAAAAAATTGAAATATTTTAGTTTGTAAGAACTTAAATAAATAGAAAAACTGAGGTATTTTTGTCACAAAACGCGTTCTCGGATTTATTTTTGAATGATTTTAATTTAACTAAAATTAAAATTCTAAAAAACTGTGTTGACTAGATTATGTATTGATTTATTTTGTTGTATGATTATATGATTTGAAATTTGTGTTGTTTAATAGAATCTATCGATTGAAAATTGAACAAATCTGCAAACGACCAACGGTATAACCTTAGTATATTAAAAATACACTTAGTTTTTCAAAATGTTAAAACTGCGTGTACCAGATAAAATAACAATCTTTCAAAATCAATTTATATTTTTTTTGTAAAAAAGAGTCGATACGTCTAGAATTTGATTTAAAAAGGACTAATTTCCGGTATTCTCTGATATTCAAATCTCTGCAATATTCAAACGACGTACGTGCGAACTATTTCTACCTATTTCAAAAACAATTGTGAACACCAATTTTAAACATTTTTATTAATATTGTTATAGTTTTTTTTCAGGATTTGACAAATTAACTTCTTTTACTACATTTATGTTACCTACTTTTTATATTGTGTAATCTTTATTTTGTTTCTTATATTTTACGTTACCGGTATTTTTTCACTCTTTATTTTAATTGTCATGTAAGAAAAAAATGCACTGCGCTATCCCATTATCTCAAAACTTAGTTTTTAGAGATGTCTGACTAATCAATTTGACGATCGATATCATTATTCTACTACTCCAAAAAAAAAAAAATGTTTTTTTTTATTTTTTTTATTTTTTATTATTTAATAAATTTTTACAAGTTACAGTTTTTGACATTTTTTTAACTACCATACTAGGCTACTGCCCTTAAATATTGTAATTAATTAATTAATTTGAAATTAATATGTAATCAAAGACTTATGAAATAAATACAAACATTATTTAACATAGGTATACAATTTAGGAAAAAATATGTTTTTGAATGACAATACCAATATACTATATATTTTAACTTTCAACATTGATAATACAGATTAAGTAATGGTAAACTAAGGGTACAATATATCATTATCCAATTTCAGGGATTTAATTTGCTTTTTAAATTGTTCATATTTCAAAGTTTCGGTTACACTAATTTTGTTTTTGGACAATAATATATTGTACCATATGTCTGGGTTACGTCAAGTGTTACCCGAAACATTCCAATTCAAAGCGCCACAAGCGAGATAAAACCAGGAAACTTTACGATTTAACCTTTTCAACTTTTTTTTACGCCACCTTTCCTTGTAAAATCATAAATAAAACACGCACTGATTTGAACTCGTTTTCGACTTAAGGTCCTTTATGTATCGTTTAATGAACCCTAATAAAAATATTTATTTAGCGCACAAATTCAATTTCTCTGACCCTTTTTGGGGCCAAGGAACCTTTAATGTGGTCGACGTAAATCAAGTTTTTATTATAGCGTCACGATTTAGCGGATTTACACTCGTTCGCATTCGGCTTTATTGGCAAAAAGGATTTAAAAAGGTCTCTTTTTATACACGTGGTTCATTGAACGATATTATGAAGAGAAATTTTGGGTTCAGTATTTATAAAATTCGACTTTGTTGTTCAATTAAAATCCAGAAGGAATATTTTCTTGTCTTTTTTTTGCGGTTAAAAACATTGATATTGGTTTTTTATATGGTATTTTTGTTTCTTTATTTTGTAACATTATGGGGATATCGCACAGTCTCAACTACTTACAATTATTAGAAGTCTGTGTGACTATGATATACTCAATTGGGGAGTATTGTGAGGCCGAAGGGAACGCGATGGGGGAGAGGAAGGTTGGGAAGTAACTATCTAGTTATTCAAAATTAAAACAAGGAATATAGTGGGTAAGAGAAAGTTTTAAATTATAATTTTTAAATATTATAACAATAGTTTTATATTATGTAATAATGTATAGAACACGCCAAATTTAAATGCCGGCCTGTACTTGGCACGATCCATTCTCGCGCAGTTACTGACTTTACAATGAACGTAAGAGAAAGATGCGTGAAAACATACGTGCGACAGAGAAAGGTATGGGCGTGGAGGCGTGCCACTTTTTAAAATTTAAACTCGCCTATTGCGACGATTGTGTACTATACATGCTGTTATTTATAAAACTTAATACTAAAGGAAGCACAATTGCCATTTACATAATTATCAAACACACAGTCAAGTACTAGATTCTAAAATGTGTATAATACTTAATACTAAAGGAAGCACAAATGCCATTTCATAATTATCAAACACACAGTCAAGTACTAGATTCTAAAATGTGTATAAAACTTAAAACTAAAGGAAACACAAATGCCATTTACATAATTATCAAACACACGTCAAGTACTAGATTCTAAAATGTGTATAAAACTTAAAACTAAAGGAAACACAACTGCCATTTACATAATTATCAAACACGCAGTCAAGTACTAGATTCTAAAATGTGTATAAAACTTAAAACTAAAGGAAACACAAATGCCATTTACATAATTATCAAACACACGTCAAGTACTAGATTCTAAAATGTGTATAAAACTTAAAACTAAAGGAAACACAACTGCCATTTACATAATTATCAAACACGCAGTCAAGTACTAGATTCTAAAATGTGTATAAAACTTAAAACTAAAGGAAGCACAATTGCCATTTACATAATTATCAAACACACAGTCAAGTACTAGATTCTAAAATGTGTATAATACTTAATACTAAAGGAAGCACAAATGCCATTTCATAATTATCAAACACACAGTCAAGTACTAGATTCTAAAATGTGTATAAAACTTAAAACTAAAGGAAACACAAATGCCATTTACATAATTATCAAACACGCAGTCAAGTACTAGATTCTAAAATGTGTATAAAACTTAAAACTAAAGGAAACACAAATGCCATTTACATAATTATCAAACAAACAGTCAAGTACTAGATTCTAAAATGTGTATAAAACTTAAAACTAAAGGAAACACAAATGCCATTTACATAATTATCAAACACACAGTCAAGTAATAGATTCTAAAATGTGTATAAAACTTAAAACTAAAGGAAACACAAATGCCATTTACATAATTATCAAACACGCAGTCAAGTACTAGATTCTAAAATGTGTATAAAACTTAAAACTAAAGGAAACACAAATGCCATTTACATAATTATCAAACACACAGTCAAGTACTAGATTCTTAAATGTGTATAAAACTTAAAACTAAAGGAAATACAAATGCCATTTACATAATTATCAAACACGCAGTCAAGTACTAGATTCTAAAATGTGTATAAAACTTAAAACTAAAGGAAACACAAATGCCATTTACATAATTATCAAACAAACAGTCAAGTACTAGATTCTAAAATGTGTATAAAACTTAAAACTAAAGGAAACACAAATGCCATTTACATAATTATCAAACACGCAGTCAAGTACTGATTTCTAAGATATGTATAATCAACAAGGGGGAAGAAAGTAAAAAGATTAGAACCATTATGATGTTTTTTTGTCAGAGCACTCAAGTAAAATATGTAATGGGCCATTTCTTCCTACGATGAAGACCCTTAGATCCATTTCATTGAAACTTAAAATGTAACAAGGAGACATAAATCATTTCCAGGATAAATCATGTGGGCTAGAATACAATATACATGGTACCTAGAATTTTTCAGTATTTTGGGTTTATCTCCTCAAAAAAGGAAGAATGTGGTGTTTTGGTAATGGCAGACGGTTCACTAATGGTTCATTTCCGTGTTTCATTCCACTTATTTCACTCGGAGTGACACGTCTGAACAAGAAAATGAAACAAAAGTGAAACGAAGATGGAACATTCGCTTAAGTAAACATGGAGTAAACCTTCACACGAGTGAACCGTCTGATTCAGCCATAACTGGGCACCTATGCGAAGGATTGCAATAATATTGTTTCCAGATTTTCGTCATCGGCCTAAAACAATTTTTATTTTTTTTTAATTTTTTTTTAAATATTTTTTTATATATATATATATATGTTTTATTTTTTTATATATTTTTTATTTTTTTAAATTTTATTTTTATTTTTATTTTTTTTTATACAGAGTACCTCACAAGAGTTCCAACTCTCCCGCCTGGAGCCAGTGAGACTATGGCATCCCCAATTGGGGTATGTTATGAGGCTGAAGGTAGTGGGGAAGTACCTGGCTATTCAGATCTAGTCACTACACACGGCTACAGCCATTTCAAGCAACGTTTCAATTCTGAATGGTGGTCTTACACCAGGGCGATACTAAGAGTATCTTCCACTTTGGGGAATTGAGATTAGATTATCAACTTATTTGTTAATTCACTACCTACCTAAAACAATCCAACTAAAGAATCCATAGAGTGGGTAGTTATATACTAAAACAAAATAAAGTAAAATGTTACAATCATTAATTAATAATTTTCTTTAGCGATAAGATATTAAAAAATAGAATAATGATTATAGTTACAACACGTAGAACTCATAACTCTTCTCATAATAAGAACAAATAATAACCAATAAAAAATCTTAGATATAATTAATGAATGCGGATAATGAAAATATTTGCACGAGATTAGTTTGACAGTTTTTTACGCGGGAATGCACGTGTTCATGTAATGAACTTATCGTATCTCACGTTCGTTCGTTAAGAGGCTAGACTTTGAATCATACGCGGAACACCCGCAAATTGGTATCTTCTCCAAGCATAAACTTTCTTATTAAAGTGTGTTTATCGGAAGTGACCGACCAGGTAAGTATGTTTCTGTATACAATTGTAAATAATAAACTTAAATATAGCCTAAGAATTATATTTTAAATTGTACAGCGCCCTTGAGGTGATTTCTCACAAAAACGGCGCTATACAATTATCCAATTATTATTATTATTATTATTATTATTATTGACTGTCATTCTGTCTCGCTCACAATAAGCTCACGCACACTTACAATACATGCGAATGCGAAATGTGCGAATGAGACAACGCTCAAATTTACCTACAGAAATCGCTCGAAAAGGGGTTTATGGAGAATATACTTTTCTACACCAAAACTTTCATGAAATTGAAATTTTAAAAAATATACATTTTTTAGAAAGAAGAAGCTACGTCGGTAGCTTTTTATAAGTTTATAATTCTTTATGAGAGTTGAGTTAGCAGCACTTTTTCCTTAAATAATATTTTTTGATAAATCGTACATGTTTGACATTAAATTTTTACGTTAATACGAAACGCATCGAAAATTCAAAAACATAGCGACATAGTTTTCACCCTCTAGAAGGCAGTATAAAAAAATATATTCATTTTGTGCAAGTTTCGATGTAGAAAAGTGTTTTTTCCCGGGCGTCCTTTTTGTATGGGCCGAAAAGCGAAGTCTATCATCTTAATGTCCGAGAATTAAAAAATGGAAGCACCCGCGGAGTTAATGATGATGCGATATAATAAAAAAAAATTAATGTGTAAGATTAAGAAATTCATTCTAATTAAAATTTGTATTTATTGTTCCATAATTTAAAAAAAGTCTTCATTTAGAGGTTTTGGTTTTCTGACTTGGTAAAAATGCCATCGACCGTTTATATTAGCCTTTTGTTAATCACAATACAGTAGTAAATGAGTGGAGGATAACTCAGTATTGCCATTGTGAAATACCGCCATTTCTTGAAATGACTTTAGCCGTGTTTGGTAAGCAGATTTAAATGATCAGAGGTGCTAGCATGGTCGATCGATATAAAGTTACCGACCGATTGTCGGTAACTTATCGTTCCCTAGGACAACTGCAGATCGCAAACGAATAGGAGACGAATACGCAAACGAGTTCACAATGACTAAGTGTCCTTAATATATTCGATATCAACTGTCGTTTGTACGTTAGCGATCTGCAGTTGTCCTTCTTTGTCCTCCTTTGTCGGTAACTTCTCATCGTTCCCTAGGACAACTGCAGATCGCAAACAAATAGGAGACGAATAGGCAAACGAGTTCACAATGACTAAGAGTCCTTAATATATTCGATATCAACTGTCGTTTGTACGTTAGAGATCTGCAGTTGTCCTAGGGAAGATGAAAAGTTACCGACAATCAGTCGGTAACTTCATATCGATCGACCATGCTAGCACCCCAGGTAGGTAAACGTGTTTCAAACATACCAAGAACACCGCACAAGAGTCGAATTATCCCCTGGAACCAATGAGACTATGGAATCCTCGACTGGTATATGTTGTGAGGCTGAATAATATGGAGATGAGCAGGAGGAAGGTGCGGAAGTATCTGGCTATTCAGATTTGGTCACCAAACAAGCCTCACAGCGCCCCGCTATGTATAAGAGCGGTAAACTTTTTGGTTCCTCTTATACGAGGACCCTGACAACACATTCCTGCTCTTTCTCTTTCCTTATCCTTCCCACCCCCACTTCCATCAGCCTCACATTTTTCTCCGATTTGGGGATAGCACTGCCTGTTTAAGAGGGTATTACCAGAAAATACCGGAAATTAGTCCTTTTTAAATCAAATTGAAATTATTTTTTACAAAAAAATTATAAACTGATTTTGAAAGATTGTTATTTTATCTGGTAAAGTTATGTTTTAAATTTAGAAAAACTTAATTTACTTTTAATATAGTAAGGTTAAACCGTTGGTCGTTGGCAGATTTGTTCAACTTTCAAACAAAATATTGTATTATACAACACACATTTCGAAAAATATAATCATACAGTTAAATAAATCAATACATAATATAGTAAATCTATTTTTCAGAATTTTAATTTTAGTTAAATTAAAATCATTAAAAAATAAATCCGAGAACGTGTTTTGTGACGAAAATACCTCAATTTTTCTATTTATTTAAGGTCTTACAAACTAAAATATTTCACATTTTTTTAAATTATTTTGTTTAGACATTATTGAAAAATCATAAATACTTATGATCATAAAATACTTATAAGAAGTACACGATATTTAATAATTTATTTTGACCATTTTTATTGCTTACTTGAATGTAGGTACATATTTAAAGCAAGTTTTGAATGACACAAATCGATATAAAATTTTATAATTTAAAAAATTTGAAACGGGAAATAATCGATCATCGGAACCTCCCTGCACAGTTGCAAGCATTTTTAAACTTTTATTCTCAGCTGCTGGTCAATGACTCTTAAAAGGTAATATAATAATACATCGAAGTTCCACATCGCTCTTCAACATTCTCCCTAATAACTCAGTGATAACTTAAAAACCGAAATCCAACTTCATTCCACCAATAAACAAATAGAGCCTTGGATTCTTACATCTGCAATACATTGCAGTCATAATAGCCACTCTACTCTTTAACCTCTTAAACACCACCATTGACCTCAAAAACCACCATTCAATTCTGAATGGTGTTTTTACACCAGGGCGATATCAAGAGTATCTTCCACAGCTGAGCGTATCGCAAATATACTTGACATTGATTATTTTTTAATTGATAAACTAATGTTTAAGACAAGATTTTTTTTTCACAATAATATTTGTTACCCTTTGTGCTATGCATAAAAAATCTTGTCTTAAACATTAGTTTATCAATTAAAAAATAATCAATATTTGACAAGTTAAAGTATTTCACCAAAAAATGTAGACCTAATATGTCTCGACGCCACCTAGTGAGAGAGTTAGCACTTACATGCCTTTCTCATATAAAAATAAAGTTGGTTGTTTGCAGGTGAAAAAATGTAATAAGCGATAATTGTTGAATGAAACTAAAAAAAATTATCTATCCTAATGTTTCATTAAAACTATATAATATGTATTAACAAATATTTTCTTATGTATAATATTAAGAGTGATAATTGTAGAACCTACAGACATGCTGCCATATGACAGCTTTGTTGGACTACCCTTATTTTGTACAAATGTATTTATAATAAATAAATAAATAAAACACTAGAATCATTCAGCAGGTAGGAGGTAACCCGCCGTAGCTTAATGGTAGAGCTCCTGACCGGCAATCAGAGGGGTGCGGGTTCGAGTCCCGTCGGCGACATATATCTTTTCTCGGGACATTTTTTCAATATGGATGAGTGTTTCAGGCTAATAATTATTGCTTATAGTATACTAGATATTATTTTTAATTAATTAATTGTGAAATAACACAAAATAATCAAATAAAATTAATTTGCGCACATCGGGATTTGAACACGCAACCTTAGAACTGCTAGTCGAGAGCCTTGCGGAGCCCCTAACACTTAAAAATAATAAAGTATAATATAATTGCTTAAAAATAGTAGGTATATATAATACAAAATGTTATAACAATAAAGAAGAGCCACTCCTTCATTTTTTATTGGCCATAAAGGCGTACATTAAAAAGTGTTCCCATCCCAATTAATTGTTTAGCATTTAAAACATTTTTTAGTTAGTTTAGAATTTTTTCCTTATGTTGATGAATATAAAAAATAATTTCGTCACGATTAATAAATACCTACCTACTTACTTTATTAGTTAGGTAGATGTTGCAAAAAATATTTGGTCACGATTTATAGATACCTACCTAATAATAATGCGTTGTTAAATTTTTCCTCTTGAATTCGATAAAGGTGCGATTTTTGATTGACGCAATGATATATTTTAACTACGCAGTATGTTTCTAAGATTATAATAATTTATTAAAAAATTCAGTTTGTTCAAAGTAAAAGAATTTTAAAATAATTACAGTAAAATATTATTTATTTTATAAAATCTTTGTTATACAAAGGTAAAATGAAAAAGAGGCGTTACTGAGAGATTCTCTCACTTTAGGATGAAGTAAAAAAGAAAAATAATAGTGCCTAATGATATCTAGGGATAGAAAACGTAAACAATTTATTATTTTAGTTTGACTTCTCAAAGTCAAAGAGCTTCTCGCAGTTTTATTTGTCCTCTGCAGAGACAAGGAGCTTCGCGCAGTTTTATTTGAACTCTCCAGAGTCAAGGAGCTTCGGTCAGTTTTATTTGTCCTCTCCAGAGTCAAGGAGCTTCGGTCAGTTTTATTTGTCCTCTCCAGAGTCAAGGTGCTTTCCGCAGTTTTATTTGTCCTCTCCAGAGTTAAGGAGCTTCACGCAGTTTTATTTGTCCTCTCCAGAGTCAAGGTACTTCCCGTAGTTTTATTTGTCATCTGCAGAGACAAGGAGCTTCGCGCAGTTTTTTTTGTCCTTTCCAGAGTCGAGGAGCTTCATGCAGGTTTATTTGTCCTCTCAAGAGTCAAGGAGATTTGCGCAGTTTTATTTGTCCTCTCCGGAGTCAAGGTGCTTCTGGCCGTTTTATTTGTTCTCTGCAGAGTCAAGGAGCTTCGCGCAGTTTTATTTGTCCTCTCCAGAGTCAAGGAGCTTTCCGCAGTTTTATTTGTCCTCTCCAGAGTCAAGGAGCTTCTCGCAGTTTTATTTGTCCTGTCCAGAGTCAAGGAGCTTCTCGCAGTTTTATTTGTCCTGTCCAGAGTCAAGGAGCTTCCCGCAGTTTTATTTGTCCTCTCCAGAGTCAAGAAGCCCTCCGCAGTTTTATTTGTACTCTCCAGAGTCAAGGAGCTTTCCGCAGTTTTATTTGTCCTCTCCAGAGTCAAGGAGCTTCTCGCAGTTTTATTTGTCCTCTCCAGAGTCAAGAAGCCCTCCGCAGTTTTATTTGTCCTCTCCAGAGTCAATGAGCTTTCCGCAGTTTTATTTGTCCTCTCCAGAGTCAAGGAGCTTCTCGCAGTTTTATTTGTCCTGTCCAGAGTCAAGGAGCTTCTCGCAGTTTTATTTGTCCTGTCCAGAGTCAAGGAGCTTCCCGCAGTTTTATTTGTCCTCTCCAGAGTCAAGAAGCCCTCCGCAGTTTTATTTGTCCTCTCCAGAGTCAAGGAGCTTTCCGCAGTTTTATTATTCTTCTTCCGAGAAAAGTAGACAATATCCAAAGATAATATCGGAATTATTGCTATTCGGATGTTACAACCAGTACAGATCTTTTCGACATAAATATTCAAAGTTTCTCAGCATCTCATCAAAGCAAAACTTATTTATTCTGATATAATTTCTTTAATTTTATGTTGCTACCATTATTTTTGTAATATTCTAACAAACAAATATACTTTCTCCTATATTATCTTATATTATTCGACATGTATTACGTTTGTGAAAACGGGCGTTCAATAAATAAATAAACAGATCGAATCTAATGACTTCATTAAATCTTAGCTATAACTCTTAAAGTAGTCATTTCATCGTACAATCACGATCCACTACTCGTAGAATACAACTTTACGACCCGAAGAATCACAAGTTATTGTTATTTACTACCATTGTGTAAAGTCAACATTGCATATTCCTCCCGTATATATTATAAATTATAACAAATCGTATCATTAAATTAAATTAATGCAAAATAAATTCTTTCATTTTTCATAACCACTCGAACGCTTTTTGCCACATTATGGCACTATTTCCAAAGCCTCGGATTGCTTTGCATCTGGAGAGTCCAAATTCTTTAAAAAAAAAAACTTTACGATTTTTAATACTTTCTTTATAAATTCTACGAATATGTGATAATCAACGGGAATTCATTGGCTACATAGAACTATAATCAGTTTGTATGTCTCCAAATTCAAATTCGGAGGTATGATTTTTTTAATGTGGACGGAAAAATTTCAAAATGATGACTTCAAAATTTGAAAATTTCAAATTGAGCATTCCGAGAAAAATATTTTAAATTGCTCTGTCGCTCCAGTGGTTCGTGCCTTAAAGTTTGTACAAGAAATAAGTTTTTTTAGTGTTGTTTCGCCCGCCATGCCAGGGATGACCCTGTGTTATAGCGGGTGAAGTTAACAGATTTTATATATTATCATAATTATATTGTGTACACAATTCAGATTAATTTATTACTTTATTGATTTAAAAAAAAAGTGATATAATCGATATGATATAAGTGATAAGACATTATTTTCAAAAATAATAAATAAATACATTTTTTTTGGCTCCAGCCACTGATTTAAGGGGTATGTTGTCAGGCTGAGGGTATTGAGGAGTGGAAGGAGATGGCGAGAAGGAAGGTGAGGAACCTATTCGAAGGCTATTCAGATCCGGTCACCAATCATGGCCAAAGCCATTTCAATGTCTATATCAATGAATATCTTCAACTCTGGAACGTGTCGCAAATATACTATAGATATATTTTAATTGTGAAATAACAACAATCATTTTAATAAGATTTATTTGCCCATGCCGGGTTAGAGCCCGCGACCTTGGGATTGGGAGTCGAGCATTTTAATTGTTATGTTCTGTGACAAACCATTATTAGAGCAAAGTAGCATTTTCTACAATGCATTTTTTCATAAATTTCGTTACTTTCAGCTATCATTGAAATCTGTTCACTTTACTTAAACTTTTAACAATAAGATTCTAGAAGACATATTTTAAGAGCGAAAAAAATAACAAAGACCCCAGAAAGACAATATGTATCTTTTTGCTTATTGCGTGTTTTGAATAATTAGACTTCGTATTATAAAGAGCTAGCTGAAGACCCCGGCGTTGCCCGGACTTTACCTTGAGTTTTTCAAAATCTCACGCAGACGGTGAACTTACCCTTGTTTTGAAGGTACAGTGTCAAATCCAGGCCGCCCGCTAAGATACGCTTCTTTATATATAAATAAAAGGAAATACATATCAAAATAATTATTTTTGTACGATCTGCACTATTTTTATTTGTAGGTTTTTAAAAATTGCATCCTGTAACATGATTAAGGCTGTTGTACAATATATATCGATTATTAATCTACCCAGTGCATTTTTTTTAAATGTGATACTTATAAGAATTCAAAATCAAACCTTTCACAGATGGCTCTAGTTTTGGACGTACGTACTCCGATGTACCATCGATTTTGGAAGCGATTTTGTCCCTTATGTATAAAGAAATTGTATCAAGAACAAAGTCAGAATCCCTTGGGCCATTCTATAATTCAATAATAATCGCGTTCTTGACGTAATGAAATACTGCATAGCGTCTAGCCTCTCGGAATAATTTTAATAAATTGTCGATGATGCGGCGGGCATGAAAGATGGCAGACAAAATGGCCGCCGCGTCAAAATATGGACGGAGTTGGTTTAGAAACTCTATATTGATCGTTTTATCTACATTATTTTCATGTAATTTTTGTAATATATCACAAAAGAAATGTTATAAATATTGGATTCGCAAGAAATGTCAAATTTCTTATTGTAATGAAAAAATATATTTTTCCTATGCTGGCTTTCAAAAGATTAAATATTTTTAAGTAAAACATTTTTTGCAAGTTATGCCTTAAAATATTAAGTTGAATAAAGGTAGATTCGGACTGGACGACGTACGTACGCATCGCTACGCCAAACAATGCTTAGCAACCCATACATTTTCTATGAAAATGGCCACAGACATCGCACGTAGCGATGCGTGTGGCCAATGTGATTCTAACACATAAATTTTCATTGAAAATCTATGGTTGCTAAGTAGCCCAGATATTGTTAGGCGTAGCGATGCATACGTACGTCGACCCAGTCTGAATCTACCGTTGGTCCCATACATACGCAATATGAAAAACTAGTTGTGTCTAAAAACAAATTGTGTTTGTATCGGTGATTCGATCCAATATTGTATTTGTAAGCCTTTCATGGAAGAATTGCGTTTGTTTATGGACAAAACTATTTATTCCTGTTGCATATTGCGCATGTACGGGCGCAAACATATTCATATTAATATTTTAAAGCCTAACTTGCCAAAAGTGTTTTTTTTTCTAAAATAACTAAACAACCGCCTCTCTTATCTATGAAAGAGCAGAATATGAAATCTTTTAAGCAACAAATTAATGTTAAAGTGCAATTTTCATTAAAAAAAACAGCTGGATTAATTAATATAAACATAGATGGTTGTTAACCGCTTAAGGACTACCCCCGAGTATACTCGGGTGACTATTACGTGCAAGGATTTGTATACCCGAGATAACTCGGGCGGCTTTTATGTGCGAAAATTTGCACACCCGAGATAACTCGTGCAAATGTAGTAAAAATGTTTTTTTTCTGTTTTGTAATTTATTAATGATGGGTTAATAATAAATAGTATAATTAAGCTTTTTTACGTATAATATTATCTTGATATTAAATTATGTGCCTTTATGTATTGTTCATAAATTTCAGATAAAAACAAATAATTTAAAAAACATTAATATTTTAAAAATTGGGATTAATTTGATGCTTATACACTCAATTGCAATATTATTTAATTAAGTAAATTATGTGCACGTGCAAATTGTACATGTAATGTACATAAGTATGTCTATTTGTCTAATTAAGATGATACCCGGTGGTGCAGAAATAGATTTTACTAAAATATTGCTGTCACTGTTGCTCTTACTCCACCAGATATTGAGCGAAAGGGACAATGCACTGACACCTAACTAAAATGGAGGTTTTGTATTCCCCACTTTTCTCCTCCAAAAGTGGCCTGATTTTCAATTTTTTTTTTACCAACTACATAAGAAAAAACTATTCTATGTCTGTACGTTTTGCTTTTTTTAAAAAAACATTGTCTGGTTTGTATACTGAACATCTTTTGACGGCGTTTGAACCAGTCAATTTTATTGATTTTTGGAAGGTCATAACTTCTATAAAAAGTAACTTATCAAAAAAAAACAAAAAGTACCGACACGCTAGTAGTTGATATCTATTTTATGCAAAAACAATATTTTCTCTAAGGTTAAAATCCAGAGAGATAAATAGGGAATACGTTTGTTTGGAAAAATCACCGCCGGGTATCCTCTTAATACTTGGATATCAATAATAATCGTGTTTTGGTATTAACTTTTCGTGGAAAAAAGGAAAAGAAATGGGTGTAAGTCACCATTTTACTTCTTTCAGAAGTGCGTTGTAAGAGTACGCGGACTGCAGTACCTGAAAAAGAATAAAAAAAACACTGAAAATAAATTTCCATAAAAATGATACAGTCTACAGCCTACTTGACTGTCCAACAAAAGCAAAACACAATTGGATGTTCAGTGCAAAATCTGGAAGTTTTATCGACATCGTGCATGCGCCCTCTTCAGAGCGATTGACCAGCGGCTGAGAATAAAAGTTTAAAAATGCTTGCAACTGTACAGCGAGGTTCCAATGAGAAAGATCGATTATTCCCCGTATCAAATTTTTGAAATTAAAAATTTAATATCGATTTATTTCATTAAAAACTTGCTTTAATATATACCTACATTCAAGTAAGCAATAAATATGCTCAAAATGCACGATGATAAATTATTAAATATCGTGTACTTCTTGTAAGTATTTTTGTTCATATGTATTTACGATTTTTCAATAATGTCTAATAAAAAAAATTGTGTAAAAATATTTGAAATATTTTAGTTTGTTAGACCTTAAATAAATAGTAAACTGAGGTAGGTATTTTCGTCACAAAACACGTTCTAGGATTTATTTTTTACAGATTTTAATTTAACTAAAATTAAAATTCTGAAAACTGTGTTTACTAGACTATGTATTGATATTTATTTTTTTGTATGATTATATGATTTGTTGTTTAATAAAATTTAATGTTTGAAAATTGAACAAATCAGTCAACGACCAACGGTATAACATTAGTATATTAAAAATAAACATAGTTTTTCAAAATTTTAAAACCGTGTTTATCAGATAAAGTAACAATCTTTAAAAATCAATTTATATTTTTGTGTAAAAAAGAGTGAATACTTCTAGAATTTGAGTTAAAAAGGACCAATTTCCGGTATTCTCTGGTAATACCCTCTTAACATCTCGACCCATCGCCTTGCACAGAGAGGGATGGATTCATATGTCCATCACTACTAGAACCTAGAACCATTGACCCCTGATTCCTACTCACCCCACATACGTTTTTCCATCCTTTACCTAAAAAGACCCTCCACACAGCATCCACAAAGATGACATAGGCCCTG
The DNA here is from genome assembly GCA_951813805.1 of Limnephilus auricula. Classification (NCBI taxonomy): domain Eukaryota; kingdom Metazoa; phylum Arthropoda; class Insecta; order Trichoptera; family Limnephilidae; genus Limnephilus; species Limnephilus auricula. The sequence continues at coordinate 7,582,330 of OX638407.1, read as the reverse complement.
AGGGGTTTTTTCTTCAGGGCCTCCAATGGGGATGGAATAAATGTGGGAAGAAAAATAAGAAAAGGAACGCTAGGCTAGGTTAGGTTAGGTTAGGTTAGATTAGGTTAGGTTAGGTTAGGTTAGAGGGGGCACGCGCAGCTCTTCACACGAATTGTTCTTGTCGGTATTTTGCGCCTGTATAATAGTTATGTTGACAAACAATGAGTTGACGTGTCTAATGTGAATGAAGTAAGATCGATTTTCCCCTACTTCGGATGAAATTAATGAAACTTTTTCAAATATCGAAAATCTGTCTTGAATACATACACAAATCCAATAAGCGCTTTTGTTTTTTGTAAAGACTCGCGTCATCTTATTTATTTAATACGATTGAGGGAGATGCAAACAAGTTATCATTTTCTTGGCTCTCTCTCTCTCGTATTAAGGCCCGGTACTACCCGCTCAAAAAGAAGAAGAAGTAGAGATACGAATGTTGGATCCCTCTAAAGCGCTAATATTAAAAACAATAATAATCAAGCGAAAATTGTGAAAATGTTTAACAAAAATCTCTCGACAATACCTTAAGTAGCATTTAAAGAAACACTGTAATTTTTAAGTATTATGTGTTGAATTTTCGGAGCATGTTTTTTTCAATCGAGGAAATTTTATATGATTACCGTTTTGACTCGACACTATCCAGAGATTATCTTAAAAAATAACATACTTTTTTTAGTACTTGCCGCTAGCCGTTACCGTCACCGTGCCTTTTCCGCGGCTCGTCAAGGTAATAATAAAAAAGCTCTAATTTGAATATTTGGGGCCCAGGAGAAAAAAAATCTCATATTACCAATAACATTCATTTTCTTTCACATCAATACAGAAGATGTGCAGTGTCGAAAAATATTGGAATATAAATATAGTGTTTTACGTGTTTTAAGGTTTTGTGGCTGAGGGTGCTGAATGGGCCTCCAGAAGTTTTGAGCAGCTTTTGAGAATTGAGTAAAGCGATCAGAATGAGCTTTCTGTCCGAAGGATCCATTTCAGGCCAAGGGGTGGAATATAATGCAAAGGTTATTTCTTCACTCTGAAAATACAAATCATAAGAATGAGATTAAAAGAATTTGGCATTCTCAGACTATAAAAATATTATCATTTATTATTTCGGCTACACGGAGAAAAATGTTATTTGAAAAAAAAAAACGATCATTTTAATAGTAAAAACGGTTAAAAACGGGACTGAAGTTCTTACGAACAAATTAACAGTGATTCAATGTTTATTGGCGGTAAAATACGTACGAAATTACGTATACCAACAAATTATTCTTACATGTTCCCGCCAATAAACATTGAAACCCTGTTAATTTGTTCCTAAAAAACTTCAGTCCCGTTTTTAACCGTTTTTACTATTAAAATGATCGTTTTTTCTATTAAAATTATGGTTTTTTCTATTAAAATGATCGTTTTTTCAAATAACATTTTTCTCCGTGTACTGGCATTATACCTAGCTCGCTCATTAAAAATTTAGGCTTATTAGATTTGCAAAGAATTTATACATAAAAATGCAAAAATCAGTCATTTTAAATACATGTGGGGTTACAAAAGATTTAAAAAAAAATTAATTGAGGGATCAGTAGAATTTATCGGTTCAGTTAGGAGTTCTACCAAGCCGAACCTTCTGATATGGAAATATCTGGAGTCGGTGAATTATTTTCCCTTTAGGTCTCTGGTGGGTTTAGGTGTTGTTCTTGTATTGTTTTGTATTTATTATACTTAAATAGTATCTACACTTGCATAGAATGGACTGACTAGATGATCATTTTTGGAAAGTGTGTGGAAGGGTTAAGTTTTTCCTGTAGGGAAGATTTAACCCGGACATAAAAGACCGGAAATAAATAGGAAAATAAATTATAAGTACTACAACTTTGTAGGCAGGCATCATTGCCGCCGTCCAGGTAACCATTCATTGGATTACGAACACCTCTGCCATAGGTCACCCCGAGTGACTCCCTAAGAAGACCCTCCACGCAGCATCCCTAAAGATGGGTGGAGGTAATGTAAAAAGAATACTTATAGTTCTGTGAACAGTAGACCACGAGTCTAAAAGTGTGTTTCTAATTTTCTTATCTTATTTAATAAATAAAACCAAAATTTCCCCTGAAATCGTTATTAGTAAGTAGGTACTTGAATACATACTTAATTATAAACCATATAGTTTATGTAAATTTCTAATCAATATAAATTATAAAAAAATCCAAAAAAACGTGCGGCCCGCAAAAAACCAGAAATGAGTCACGGTACGATCAATGGAACTATATGGTGTCGTAGAGCTCTATCCCCTTTAGGATTAGAGTTCCCGTTTTTACCTAAAGGGCGTGTTTTTGAAGGGTAACCGACAAGTTCATCGAAAATCAATTAATTGAATTTACAAAAGCAAATTTACAAAATACACAAAAAAGGTTAGTTTAGTTTTAGGTTAGGTTAGGTTAGGTTGAATTTTAGTTAGTTGAACTCGTTTTCGATAAACACGTTTTCGATGAACTCGCCGTGGACCCTTTTGAAGATATAAGGGCTGGAAATTTCGCCCTCTAGAAATTTCAAGAACAGTCTTTCGAAAAGTTCTAGAAGGTTCGATAAAACTCTAGAAAGTTCTGGAAGGAGTGGCGGATTAGTATCCCGGAACATTCTGGAATGTTCGGTAATAGGGAATCAGGAACATCATTGTGGAACATTTCAGAACACTCTCGAATGTTGTCCCGAGCGAAGCCGGGTACCCCAGCTAGTTTCAAATAAAGAATCGATGCATTTGTTCAAAGAAAAGTGAAAAATTTTCTATTTTCGAAGAAATAATAATATACAATTTGGGAGGCGGTTATCGGTACTGCCGCCCCGGGAACCATTTATTGGACGACCAACACCTCTGCCACAGGTCACCCCAAGTGGTTCGCTACCTTTGGTGACTTAGCAGGGGCGCCCGGGTTCACGGGGTTAGGTTTGTCCGGGACTTCGGGGGCAGATCGGGAGAGACTGGTTGAGAGAGACCTTTTGATCTCTGCAGCCGGACCCTCTCAACCCATCGCCTTGCACCGCAGTGGGAGGGATGGCTTCACACATCCATCACCCCTGGACATATTTATCCCCAGATTCCTACCCACCCCTCAAACCTTTTTCCTTCCCTGGGCTTCCTCTCCTTCCTTTCCCTTAAAAAAACCCTCCACACAGCATCTTCAAAGATGACATAGGCCCTGAGGGAATTTTTCCCCCAGGGCCTCCTGTGTGGAGCTAATGTAAAAAAATAAAAAAATTCTAAGAAAATAAAAGAGAATAAGAAAGTCCAAATAAATGTGACAATTTCAATTTTGAAAAAAGATTTTTTTTTTTTTTAAAGAATGATTCCCGGGTTACGAATAACCCAACAACATTTGAAAACCTCCTACTACCACCACACTAAGCGGAAGATGTTGCTTGTGTTGTGATGGAGGACTTAGCCAGCTGAGGAATCGAACACGAAACGCCTGGGTGGGACCCAAACGCAATGCCCACTCAACCACTGACCGGTCAAAAATTATTACAGAACAATTAAAACTATCACCAGGCTGAACCGGAAACGGAACGTACAGACAAAAATTAAGATTCTGAAGAATTGCAAAAGTTGAATTGTCGGGTTAAACAAGACTTTACTACACTCAGTCAATTATGATTCATTGAAATAAACACATCTTATATGTGTAACAAATAATTCCTTCTTCAATCACTCGAGCGCTTTTTGCCACAATATGGCACTATTTCCACAACCACGGATTGCTTTTTTGCCAAAATGTGGCAATTAAAAAAAAAATTATTGAAGCGACTATATAAAATATTGTACATTCAAAATATAACCAAATAAATATTTTCTAGATTCTTTAAAATGTTTTAAAGTTTTTCGATTTAATTATTTTTTTTTTATAAATCCTACGAATATGTGATAATAGACAAAAGATATGTGAATTCATTGGCTATACTTATAGAAACATATTCAGTTTGTATGTCTCCATATTCAAATTCGAGATATGATTTTTTTTTAAGTGGATGGAAAAATTTCCTTTAGCAAACCGAGGAATATTTTTTTAATTGCTCTGTCGCTCCAGTGGTTAGGTAGATTAGTTTAATACAAATAGATTGATAGATCCTTACCTTATTTTTCACTCTTTGTCCAAAGTGACAGAATATGCATATTTCGACAATCTGGTATGGCAAAACAATCAATATTATTCTATCCTAAAAGAAATTAAAAAAATTGTAAATTCGTAGATACATTTTATTATATAACTAGCGAGTACCCGGCATGCGTTGCATTGCCATTTAAGGAAGTGTTTGTGTTTAATTATGTTTATTGAAGTTCTTTTGGTCAAACAATATTTTTTTGTTTTTTGCGAGCTATTCACATCTTTTGTTTTTTGTGGTGAGTTGGTTAGATATTTAGTTTGGATATTTGTCTCGATAGGTATTATTTATTCTTACCTCTAGATAAATCAATGCAAAGCAAATACAAGATGTGCTTACTGACAGCTGTAAAGACACCATCCAGTAAAACGCCTTACATCGGAGTTCGTTGGCGCTGGAAGTCAAAGAAAAACAACAAAATGAATATTCATGTATGTCTTTCAACCAACCAACCCCTTACCCGTCCCAACTCTAAGGCTGGGCACAAGCTGAGACGCAGACCGCGCAGCTCAGTGCAGAGTAGGGCAACACATATTTTGTAATAAACCGTACACATCGGCGCAAGCACGTGCGGCGCAGATATGCGTCTGATCTGTCCTTCATGTGCGCAGGCGAACAATATTTTGCACTAAGTATGCGTTAAATTGCAAAATAACTAAGAAATTAATTGAATTATTTTTATATTATTTTTTTCGGCATTCGTAACAGGATTGTTGTCCGCAAAAATAACTTTATTTGAAAATCATGTGGCTGTGATGGTCCGATGCTCTGTAGGGAACCCGCTTGCACAGCGCGGGTATAAACTGTGCGACCTAAAGTTTAAGTTTAGACTTACGGAATTCAATACTTCGTTTGTGTGAAAGCACTATGAAACCAATACATGATTTTACTTCAATGGCAAGCCAGAGATGTCCTGGGTTCCGCAGCGGAAGTGATCCATAGGCAAACTAGTCAAGAGCACCCTCCAATTTTCCGAACCAAGAATGCCACAGAGTCCCGCAGTAAGTCCCAATTCTTTTACCATTATTATATATTTGGGAGCAGGTGCGTGATGTCCTAGGTGAGGATATGAATGGGCCTCCGGTTGGAAGAGGAGATACCGGTGTGTCGTGATATCTCCGTGCGTGCTGGTCGGAATAGTAAAAGCGAGAATGATGATTGATGATGATGTTTATTTATAATATTTACAAATGTACAGTATTTACAGTATGCACCGTATTTACAAATTCCGACGCGGGACTGCTAATGTGTTTCGCGGCGGCCGGTTGCCGTGAAGACTGATGAAGAACGACTGACTGCATTTGGCTTGCTCGAGCCCTTATATAGGGCCGAGCCTGGTACGAGAACGGCAGGCGAAATCGTGCACACGCTGGAAGATTCCCGAAATTTCAGCGCAGCGCTACGTATTGTGTGTCGTAGAACCGAGCTCTTTCCAGAAGGTGGTCAGTAGGCGCGCAGTACTAGATAGGCCGCTACGTAAATAGGTGAATCGCTACATACATATATATTTTTTTTTCACGAGATTTTTTTTTAACCAGATTTTTTTTTCACTAGACTTTATGTCCGGGTTAAATTGTCGCCACAGGAAAAACTTAACCCTTTCACACACTTTTCCACAAATGATCATCTAGTAAATCCACGCTATGCGAGTGTATTATATAAGTATAATTAATATAAAACAGTACAAGAACAACATGTTAACCTACCAAACAATTAAATGAGAAAATAATTCAGCGACTCCAGATATTTTCATATCAGAGGGTTCGGCTCGCTGGAACTCCTAATTGGACCGATAAATCCTACTGATCCCTCAATATAAATATTTTTTAAAAAACTTCATAATCTGTTATTATTAGAGAATACCGGAAAAAAGTCATTTTAAAATCAAATTCTAGACGTATTGACTCTTTTTTACAAAAAAAAAAAAACGCACAAATTGATTTTGAAAGTTTGTGATTTTATCTGGTAAACGCATTTTTTATATTTTGAAAAACTAAGTTTACTTTTAATATACTATTGGTGGTTGGCAGATTTGTTCAATTTTCAAACGACATATTGTATAATACAACACCAATTTCAAATCATATAATCATACTACAAAATAAATCAATACATAATCTAGTAAACACATTTTTCAGAATTAAATTAAAATCATTAAAAATAAATCCGAGAACGTGTTTTGTGACGAAAATACCTCAGTTTTTCTATTTATTTAAGGTCTTACAAACTAAAATATTAATTTTTTTTTAAACGCTTATTTTGTTTAGACACTATTGAAAAATCACAAATACTTATGATCAAAAAATACTTACAAGAAGTACAAGATATTTAATAATTTATCATCGTGCGTTTTGAGCATTTTTATTGCTTACTTGAATGTAGGTATGTATTAAAGCAAGTTTTGAATGAAATAAATCGAAATTAAATTTTAAATTTAAAAAATTGATATGGAAAAAAATCGATCTGTCTAATCGGAACCTCCCTGTACAGTTGCAAGCATTTTAAAACTTTTATTCTAAGCCGCCGGTCAATGGCTCTCAAGGAAGAAAATTGGAGCTGGATTGGGACTAGGGGTGAATGGCGGGGGACTAGAGCCAGTGGAGAGCTTTTGTGGAGGAACCCAACTCCCACTCTGAGATGTTACGATAGTGAGGGAAAACAATTTTTTATTGTGATCAGTTGATTTAATACTTACGTCAAAATGGCCGCATGTCGTTGCAAAATCCTCTTTAACGAGTTTCTAAATTCACTGTTATCCAACCCCCGTTCGTATTTAAGGTGCGAAATTTGGTAAATCATCACATCTATGTGAGCATTGATGAAATCGCAAAAACTTACGAAAAGGCAATTATACATTATCGTTGACAAACAAATGACACCAAAAGTAATAACTCGAGTGACAAAATCAGCTTTAAACATGGGAACAATGATTTTGTGTATACCGAAACAGTATTTTTGGATTATCGGCACAAAAACCATCAAAACGGAAATGAAAAATGAAATTCTTAAAAATGGATTTACGAATTTTGATACGGACTTAGTTTTATTTTTTATAACTGTTTGGTATTCCTCTTCTTCAGGTGTGAGATGATTATTGAGGAAATCCACCACAGTTTCGTAAGATCGTCTGCAGAAGAATAGACTGCAGTGTTTTCCCAGGCAGCAAATCATATTGTGTTCGAAATAGATGGCAAGAAATGCATCTCTGGGTGAATCGTAGTGCTGGGAAAACGAAATGATCATACAGATAATATAAAAGGTGAGATGTATCAAGAAGCAGGTGGCGCTGACTATTTTCTGCAAGCGAACTGCCATTTTGTAAGGATTCCAACTGAGTAGCCACAAAGGTATCACTAGGAATTCGTAACAATCAAAGTAGCTGACAGCCATCTTTCTGACGTTCTTTAGGAGTTACAACACTAAAAGCAACAGATGGTAGGGTATTTTCCAGGTTTTATATAACCCAGTAAGAAGCATTCAGAAATAATAGGTCTATTATGCCTAATTATCTACGGTTTTTCTATTCGCGCTTTAACTTATTTGCGGAATATTTTATTTAGCTATGTATTTTTTTCAATTAATATCTGATGCATGTCTATTCTTAAAATTACTATTATAATATTGTATTACCTACTAAAATTTGGACTTCGCAACATTGAGACATAACTCACGAAAAATTGCAAGAATAATCTACAAAGAACAAAAACGTAACGTTTACGTAACATTTATTTATTTTAATCTCTTTTAGTGACACTCCCATTGAAATAAATGTTGCTGTTTTATAGAGGTTTTCAACGTTTGTTGGAGAGAGACGAGCTAAAGCATTTATAAAGGAACTTTCACTAGATTTTTAACTCCAAAATTGGGTTTAAATCCATGACTTAAATTTTAAAACTTTCTATGAAATTTCATCCATGATTTGATACTGAATTCTATTCTCAATATGCGCGATTTGTAAACCGCGCCACTTGCAAGGAATTCTGTGATACTTTGTAGCAAATGAAAATGTGCTATTTAAATTGCCAGTTAAATTGCACGTTTACTTGCAGTTTATATATATTATTTAAAATTACCCTATTAAGCCTATGAGAAAATTATAGACAACGCCTAAGTGAACTCAGCGTTGCTCGGATAATAATGGGACTTAAGTATAATTATTGAAATATGTAGTTTATTTTTTAATATATTCTGTTCACTTGACAAACATATTTTTCTTCACCTTCTTTTTGAACGCTTACTACGGTATCATTTCAATTCATCAAACTTATATTGATTGTTTCTTTAATCTTCGCAATATCACTTTGTGGCGTCATTTTCAATTAAATAAAACAAATAACTGTATAAGGATAATTGTACCAAATGTTCTTATTATATGATAAAGAAACCATCGGTTTCGAAACATGTTGATAATTGTGATTATATAATTGGTGTACATCAATTTTTTAGTTTCATTTAATTATATTTATCGTATTAAAAAAATTAAACTTCGTTCATACATATATATTTTTTGTTATTTATTTTTGGGGTGTTATGCCGTGTTGCGCTACCTCCTTAAGCTAGGGCTTAAGAAGGAGGTAGCGCAAAACTAAATAACAAAAATACTTTTGGCCTTGATAATATATATTAAACCTTAAATCATATACATCATTACCGAAGAAAGCAAACACTTTGTGGCTTGACATTATAAAAAATTAAACAATTGCTTTGTTTTAAACCACTTTGTTTAAAAATAAAGTGGTTTAAAACTAAGCATTTGTTTCATTTTGTTAAATCATATCGTTCATATAGCTTCAGTAATCATCAAATTAATCCAATTGCTCTGTATAAACGTCGAAACATTTCTGATACGTTATTCTAATACGAAACACCTACTAAAAAATAAAGTCTAATTTTACAAGACTAATTATTTTCACATGTATTCCTTACCTTCTAATTTATATAAGGGGCCGACACACACAGCTATAAAAGTGCTAGCGCTAAAGTTAAAGCGGGTGCTTTTTTCGCTGTGTGTGTCGCAAGTGTTAAGAAGAACTCTCGCGAGGACTCCATCTCAGTTACTAAAGTGGAAGGAATTACGAAATCAAACAGTGAATTATTACTTAAATGTCTTAACATTAATCTCCAATGTCAAGGACAAGGTGAGGTGTGGTCGATTGTAGCTAGGTCCGCCTGTTAATAAATAATTTTATAATTTATTACCTAACTTAAAAGAAACCGTATCTTGATGGAGTTTCGCAAATTTCACGCTGGATATTTTGATTGAACGGAGAATATTGACGAAATATGGGATCAGATAAAATTTATTCACAAAGGTAGACGGGTGATTTTTCAGATTAAAGTGTCTTATACTACGCAAAGTACCACAGAAAGATAAAACAAGAAAAAATCAACAAATGTGAATGTAATTTTTTTCTAATTGTGAAACCATTCATAAAATAATGGAATTATATTTACATTGATTTATTATATTTAGATGAGACATAAGCGAAAAAACAGGTTCCACTTTTTTTTACCTATAATTGACCTCCAATGATCCCAACGCTTAAGGCTCGGTTATACCCGCTCAAAAAAATAATGAGAGATATGATAATACGAATTTTAGAGGGAGCGCACTAATATTAAAAACGGCAATATTTACGCGTAAATTGGAACAATGTTTAATAAAACACGATTCGTTTAAAATAGAGCAAAAATCTCATGGGGGTTGTGTTCTCAAGGAACTCTCAAGGAACATTGTGAATTTTGTCATACATATAACTTGTAAAATAACAGAAACAAACGTGTAAATAATAATTTTCAGAGCATACTTTGCGATTTATTTCTATCGAGGCAATTTCATATAACTACCGTTTCGGCGTGGTGAATGTATAGATACTATCTTAAAGAATAACATATATTTTTTAAGAGCTTAAAAACTCAAATGTTTAAGGGAAATATGTAAGAAATTCGGGCTGCCGCAGCACCACAGGAAACTATCGAATCCGTTCGACGAGCAGCCTTTATCACGTTCTCATAGTGGAATACGTTTCGACAAAATAATATTACGCAATAATCATTACATATTACCAGACTTTTAGGTCCGGGTTTAGTTTTCCCCATAGGAAAAACTAAACCCTTTCACACACTTTTCCGTAAAGATTTTATTTTGGGTACAAAAAATTTGCAAGTATGACACGTTTCAATAATAGCAAGGCAGCACAATTAACTTTATGGGGACTTCCAAACGAAATCTAATTGTTCCCTAAACCACTCGTTTTACCTTTTACCAAAAGGGTTACGAGTCTATTCACTCTGGGTTAGCTGAAAGTATTCCTGTCCGCCAGAGGTATTACCTGAAACTTAACTTACTAGATGACCTTATATTGGTCATCCAACTGTGACATTGCTTCCGCGGCAAGGTGAAAATTAACCAATAGCATCCCTCGCCCCTAATTAGTAAGAGACGAAGCGATACGGGAATGAGACAGTATTCGAGATCGAAGAACTAATCAATATAATCTTGAAATAATATGATTGTTATATTACAATGTAATTTATTGTGAAAAACCCATTTTTATTAAATAAATATATTAAAAAAATATGTAAGTTTTAAACATCAATGTAATTTCAAAGTATAAATAATATCAGAGTTCAAAGCTATACTTATATTTTATACCAGTCGAATAGATGATACAACAGCAGGCTGGAAAAACCAAATAAAGCAGGTAAATTTCATAGATATTGCAAATATCATGGACAACTAGCAAGCATCGATCAAGATAATAAGGAAGTTGAGTCCTTTTTTTAATTTTTTTTATTAATGTTCACAGGCAAACTTAAATAACAGTATTTTTTTTTTTTTTAAGTTCGTTTTCATAATTAAATTAATTCTACAGGGTTTGAATTTTATTAAGCCCGTGAAAACGGCGGCAAGAGCATAATACCGTGCGGCAGAGTTCGTGACGTAACCCGGTCCTTGCTTGTGTGAAATATAAGGGAAAATATTTACAAAACAGGGACACGCTTAATATGGACGAAAAAAATAAATTTAAAAAGTTGTAGTAGTTAGATATTTACTAGTACTAATCAATTCAGTTACCGGAATTTCGAAAAAAGTGCATTTTAATGGTTATTTTTTAAATTTAAAAACACGAAATGTCATTTTTCACCGACCACTATGTTAGGAACTGTTGGAAGTTTCGTTTTTAAAAAAAAAATTGAAAATCAGTTCATTTTTTGGAGGAGAAAAGCGGGGAATACAAAACCTCGATTTTAGTTAGGTATTAGTAGCCCGAGGTGCATTGTCCCTTTCGCTCAATATCCGGTGGAGTAAGAGCAACATTGACAGCAACAATTTAGTAAAATACTCAGTTAGTACTGTACAGTTTAGTACTGTAGTCAACAATTTAGTAATGTACTCTATCGACTTCAAGATGTGCTCCCCATATCTCTACTGCGTGCCACATATTATTCTATGATTCACTCCCATCTAAGTTATCTGGTTAGTATCTGGGGTATCATTACAAAGAAACAAATTTCTGAAATACAAGTCATCCAAAATAGAGCCATAAGGAATATATATCATCTATCACGGGATATACATGTCAAAGATATATATTCACTGACACAAATACTACCCTTTACGATTCTGCCAAAGTATAGCATCGCAACTGCCATTTTACAAATAATCCAACACTCCTCACACACCAACACTAAACCAACATTTAATTCTGATATACACCAGCACAAAACACGATCTCAAAATCAAATACACTTATCGTCATCTACTCACACGACTAAATTTGGAATTAATTCCTTACAATACGTCGCACATACGCAATATAACGCATTACCTAATAACCTAAAACTTCCCGTATCAAACAAAAAAACACTGGCAAAAAATCTAAAAGTATATTTTCTCAACAGCTTTATTAACCCGTGACATATTGAGCAATCCTTATTTGTAACGCTTGTTTATCTTTAGCAGCTTTATTAACCAGTGACTTATTTAGCAATTTTTATTTAACTGTTGTATATCTTTCTAAATGTATTTATGAAATATTCAACTAACTGTATCAAGTGTGCCTAGTCTGTTTTAACATTTGTGTATTTTCCTTTAAATGCCCTTTAAATTCGTGTTCTTTTGTAAAAATAATTTTCATAATTGTGTAATGTTGTCCTTCCCGAAATGAGTTTTATTAAACTCAATGGGAATAATGTATTATAAATATTATGTATAATTTTGTAATATATTATCACAAATAAATAAAAAAAAAAAAAAATAAAAAATCTATTTTCAAATTTCTTTACCACCGGGTCTCATCTTAAATATGGTTGTAATTATTATTCACTATAATTACAATTCTAAGTCTGTATTTTTGTGGCAACGCCGAATAATATATATATATTAATGAATTATGTTTTAACTACCACACCGTCTAGATATTCCATTATACTCTACAGACATCATTGTTTCATTAATGAAAGTAGAACACAAATTCAATCATTTTAAAGCTGTTCACACGTCATCTAACCGCCTAACTATATTTACTTTACCATAATTTACGTTACACCTGGTTTCGACCGAGTTTTCCCACACTTTTCTGTAAATATATAATACAGGTAACTTTGAAAATAAATATTCAAATACTGCTCTCAAAATATTAAGAGGAAACGCGGGCGGCCTTTTGTCGATATTTATTTATTTATACTGGATTTTTACAGATGTTCGCATTTAAGAGGCTAGACTTTGAATGACACGCGGAACACTTGCGTCTGTCATTCTGTCCCGCTCACAATAAGCTCACGCACACTTACAATACATGCGAATGCGAAATGTGCGAATGAGACAACGCTCAAATTTACCTACAGAAATCGCTCGAAAAGGGGTTTATGGAGAATACACTTTTCTACACCGAAACTTTCACGAAATTTAAATTGTAAAAATATATATTTTTTAGAAAGAAGAAGCTACGTCGGTAGCTTTTTATAATTTTATAATTCTTTATGAGAGTTGAGTTAGCAGCACTTTTTCCTTAAATAATATTTTTTGATAAATCGTACATATTTGACAGTAAATGTTTACGTTAATACGAAACGCATCAAAAATTCGAAAACTAAAAAAACTCTAGAAGGCAGTATAAAAAAAATATATTCATTTTGTGCAATTTTCGATGTAGAAAAGTGTTTTTTTCCCGGGCTTCCTTTTTGTATGGGCTGAAAAGCGAAGTCTATCATCTTAAGAACAATCAGTTACAAAAACTCAGTTATTGTACAAACAGGGACACAATAAATCTACAATTACATACATTTAAATACAGATATATACAATTAGAAAAACAGAAACACCACAAATACAAATACAAAATTGCATAAAAGCTCACTCAAGTAACACATATTACAATGACAGGCAAGAGACATAGTAAGACATGAGTCAGAGTAATTTAAAACTTTTTTCTCGGTTTGCTAAAGGAATTTTTTCCGCCCACATTAAAAAAAAATTATCCCTTCGAATTTGAATATGGAGACATACAAAATGGTTATAGTTCTATATTGCCAATGAATTCACCTTTCTTCTTTTTATTATTTAAAAAAAAGTATAAAATCTTTAACTTTAAAACATTTTAAAGAATCTAGAGAATATTTGCCATATTTTGGCAACAACCAATCCCTGGTTTTGGAAATAGTGCCATATTGTGGCAAAAAGCGTTCGAGTGGCTAATGACAACTGTATCACTTCAGCGATACTATTTTTGTGTTCTCACTCATTCTTAATATAATAATGTTACCCTCCTGTGTACCCACTATTTACTTATAATCTCACGTATCACTTTAATGTAAAAGTCTTTTTATGGCGTTTAAATAAATAAATATATCCAATTCTTTCATTTCTGTTGCTATTAGTGTAATGTTTAATTAACTAATGTAACTACTCTTATTTTTACCCTGTTATTGTATGGCGTTCAATCATAGACATATTATGTAGAATCATAGACATACATAGTTTGTTCAAACCGGGCAAACAATTCGCGCTCCCATGTAAAAAGGTCTATTCATTCAAAAGCAGATTTTACTTTTAAGAACTAAATGGTGATATTATAATGCGAGATGCCTATATACTGTCAGATTGAATGATTAACGAATCACATATCGTTACAGTCAACTCATCCCTCTGCGCCCCGCTACAGTTGGTCTTTACCCCTCTCCCTGATTCTCTGGTCTATGAATATTCATATGTCTATGCGTACAATAAATAAAATAATGTCATATAGGTATTATGATCTCTAATTTTTTTACCAGTTATGTGTTTCAAAGCTACATAAATATTTCATCGTGCTGTAAATGACAGAACTCAGCATCTAGAATTTGTCGCCACTTCAGAAAGCAGATTTCCTGCTTTATAGTTAACAAGCATCGACCAACAATTTCGATGTTAACATGGCTATTTTTTTGTCTTTCCATGGAAGTTTTTTTACACCTTTTGTAATTTATCAATCGTGAGGATAATAAATCTCCGGTTTTTATTCGCATTTTTAATACCTGTCCAAATCGACGTAAAATATTATACATTATGGAAATCAGAAATCAGAAGTTATAAGTCAACTCACGCAGTTAAGGACAATGTTCTATCAAATATTTTTTTCGCAATTGCCACATTCACAAGAAATGAACATTTTCGGTGACGAGTCTTTCACGGGCTTGGTAAAATATTGCCTCCTACATATAATATGTTCTATTCTGCCTCTGGTCTCTTGCCAACTTCCTAAAGCCTTTACATCTTGCTCCAATTCTCTTCCATGTCTTCAGTCAAATGAGCGATGCAGTGCCAATCCTTCAGTCAAACGAGCGATGGAGTGCCAATAGCTTCAGTCAAACGAGCGATGGAGTGCCAATAGCTTCAGTCAAACGAGTGATGGAGTGCCAATACCAACCCAGATGGGTTAGGCATGGAATAGATATAGGAAGGAAGATAGTAGAATAAATGCCGTGGAAATGACATATCTTTAGAAAACTTTCTATGGCCTATTAAAAACGTAGAGATCCTGACAGAAATCAAGGCTGATTGATGTAAGCGTAATAGAAAAGAATTCTCTTATGATTAACGAAGTGTAAGAAGAATATATGATATGCAAGTATCAACGGTCCCGAAGAACAATGTCGGATGTGCGATTTTGTAGTTGAGTTTTTTAATGTTTCGTTTCTGCATTTTACTGTTTTTAAGATCAAGAAATAGAGTGTTTTTTTTGATATTTTGAATTTCATTCAAAATTCCGAAAATACAGACCTTTAAATAAACAAAATAAGCCAAGAAATACGCCAACGAAACGATTTTTAATTTGAAAATTTTCACCGAACCTTTGGCGTCGGTATGAAACTGATAGAAGAAATGGGGGACTCCATAGGAAGGCAAGGGTAGTGAATCAGATACTTGAATCAGGTCATTTCAAGAGACAGAATAACACAGACCATATAGTGATATGATATCATCTAAAATATATATTCATGAGAATGAAGCTAGGAGTGAGTGAGACGAGAGAGAGTGTTATGTGGCGGACCATTATCTCTGCCTACCACTAACCACTAGTTAGTTAGTCTCACCTTTTCTTGGTTTGTCAACTTCACTGGTCATGACCTTCAGTAACCTTCTGGAATAAATTATTTTTAGTTTAGTCCAGCAGTATATGAAATCCACAGAATTTGGAGAAAATTTACTAAGGCAAAAATCATTTCATCAGGCTAAAAGACTTATATTATGAATGAGACCTTAAGAGGCTAGACTTTGAACCACACGCGAAACATCCGCGTCTGTCATTCTGTCCCGCTCACAATAAGCTCACGCACACTTACAATACATGCGAATGCGAAATGTGCGAATGAGACAACGCTTAAATTTACCTACAGAAATCGCTCGAAAAGGGGTTTATGGAGAATACACTTTTCTACACCGAAACTTCCACGAAATTGAAATTTTAAAAAATGTATATTTTTTAGAAAGAAGAAGCTACGTCGGTAGCTTTTTATAATGTTATAATTCTTTATGAGAGTTGAGTTAGCAGCACTTTTTCCTTAAATAATATTTTTTGATAAATCGTACATGTTTGACAGTGAATGTTTACGTTAATACGAAACGCATCGAAAATTCGAAAACATACCGACATAGTTTTTACCCTCTAGAAGGCAGTATAAAAAAATATATTCATTTTGTGCAATTTTCGATGTAGAAAAGTGTTTTTTCCCGGGCGTCCTTTTTGTATGGGCCGAAAAGCGAAGTCTATCATCTTAAATATTAGCTGGTTTTGCTTATTTCTGAACCGAATCTTTTAACTCGTTATTTCATAAAGTAATATTCTGCACTCCCTCAACGATTACTCACACTTTTTAGGTACCTACCTTATAATTTATAATGCAAAAGTTGTCATTTAATCAAAGAAGAATATTAATTGGCAACAAATCTTTCAAATCATGGACGTCGATGCCGGAAGAAACAGTAATATCTGACACGTATGATTATTAGCATAATCAAAGGATAAGAGATGTCATCTGGATATAATATATAATTATTGATAAATTTATGAATAAAACATGACAAGGCATAACTTTATCAATTGGCCAACAGAAAATGGCAGAGATGCTAATGATCCATTGACAAATAATCAATAATATTGCAAAGACATAATATCGTTTTTCGCACGGAAAAGATTAACCGATATGAGTCATATGAGTGTGTTGAGGGTGTGTCAAGTCTGGCTATCTAGCACGTCGATCGATAAAGTTTTTTTTAATCGATAATGTCGATAACTAAAAAAAGGCTGGAGGGAGGGGTATGCGGGAGGGTCGGTTGGGGAATTAAGGAGGGGGTTCAAGGGAGAGGGGAAGACGTAGAAGGTGGAAGCAGAATGCGTGAAGGGGGGAGGGGGGGGGGGGGTTGCGAGAAAGGGGTGAGCGGGAGAGGGGAGGAGGAACGCGGGAAGGGGACGCAGGATGGGAATAGGAAGAGGAGACGGAAAATGGAAATGACACAAAGGGAGAAACAATTCATTTATTCAATTAGCATTTCAACGCATGCCGGATATCAGCTAGTATTTAATAAGAAATTATGTTTTAACCGCCTGGACACATAAGCTTGTTTTCACGATAATTTAACGTAGGTAGACATAGGAATAACGTATGTCCCGTATCTGAGTTATTAAGTCTTCTAGTGGGGTGTTTAATTCGAAACTTTAAAACGCAGAAATTTTTACGATTGGTATAAGGTTAATTAATTTTGCGATGATAACTTGATTAATTGAAAAGTTTTTTTTTGCAATTATCATAATTATAAGGACCCACTTTCAATTAATTCACCGAATATGTAAATAGCTAATATGCCTCAATTAATTATTAATTATTAATTACTTAATACAATAGGCCACTTGCATGGATTTCGTAATGACTTGGAAAAAATCGTGTGGATAGATATTTCTACTAACATTACGGAAATGTTACTAAATTTTTTTAGAAACTTATAGTTTTTTTTTAAACTAAATAAATATATCCTTTTTTTTGGGCTCGTGACGTCATTACATTAAAAAGTCTCGTCTCCGATAATATTAAATTAATTTTGTAAAATTCCACACTGATCTTATTTATAATATAGCAACACTTTGATTTCCGGCGAATATTTGAATTTGAAATTTCGGTCTATTTTTTCAGACCGTACAAATATTTCCGTTGTGCAATAAAATCCAAATAATTGGAGTATTTGTGAACGTATCCGAAAAATAAAAACTGTTTTTGAAAGGTGATAAAATACGCTTTCAAATTTTATTATTAGAAATAACTATGTACATTTGTAAATATATTTTTTCAATGCGAACTTTAGCAAAGTTTTAAAAATGGCACACCTTACGTTTTTTCTGACTAGAATTACTGATAATGAGAAAATAAAACATATAAATATTATATTAGGAAAATGAATTAAACGTTACTGTCACCTCATTTTTTTGTCATTTCATGGAAAAATAGTTAATAAAAAATTCCCAAAGTTTCAAATTTATTTTTCCATGTGCTGTCAGAAACTTTGGACTCATAAAAGTGTACATTTTAATAATTTTGTGGTTAACTTTAAGACTTGAATATATAGCGTATTGTATTTTCTTTCCAAAACAGTTTAGATCATACTTGATAGACACTATGATAGTAAGGGAGAAACAACGATAAAAGGTACGAGCGTACCTTCGACCGCGAAATTTTAATAACAAGATATTGAACTCTAATAATTTCGAATTACATTGGCACCTCTTTTCTCAGTTGTGTTATTATTGTACAAATACAATAAACGTGGAGCGAGACATCAATCTCCAATTAATAATTAAGATTTCAACCTGAATAATATAATATTACGGTTGCCGTCGCAAATTAACTGACACGTTGACATTTAGTAAAGTGTTGATGTTAAGTAACAGAAATCTGCAATACCGACAATTTCTACAGTACGGGAGCCCAAGCGGCTAAATGGTTAGTTCTACCCAAAAATCTTGGGGTATGCGGGAGGGTCGATTGGGGAATTAAGGAGGGGGTACGAGGGAGAGGGGAAGGCGTAGAAGGTGGAAGCGGAATGCGTGAAGGGGGGGGGGGGGGGGTGCGAGAAAGGGGAGAGCGGGAGAGGGGAGGAGAGAGACCTTGAAATACTCGAGCTCGTCAGATTTTTATACAGACGGTTCAGCTTGATGTCCTTTTCTTGCCGACCTGTAATCTGACAATTATGTGGAGGGATTTTCTAAATCTGACAGTTTAAAAACAACATATTACTGAATAGAATTACAATGAACAAAAAATAATGTATAAGATAAAAAGTATTTATACGTCAAATTTTATTATGCATTTGTAAGAAGATCGCTTAATGAAAAAAAGGTTAAGAATGATTTTTTTAATCGTCGTCATCATCAGTGGAATCGTCTTTGTATTGCAAGTTCGAATCGATTTAGTCACCTTCATCAACGTTTTGCGTATCTGTAATAAGAAATGGTTATGATACTTAATAATCTTTTATTTATTTCATGATATTATTATTGTATTAAAAAGAAAACATACCTGAATCTGGAGTATTCCCTATAGTCTAGAGTGTCAGGCGTTGTGACAATAACTTGATATGCGTCTGGTAGTTGATTGCCAACGAACCAAGTCATCTCCAACTTTCCATCAACATTTTTCCATCCAAAATCTGTCGGTGGCATCTCACAACTCGACAGTGGGCATTCCTCCATGCGTGCGATGTATTGCGTTCGTAATAAATGCTTCGAATGTGAAATGACGCGAATGTGAACGGTAGAAGAAGCCAAGGACGCCCAAGGAAGACGTGGCACGATCAAGTAAATCAGATACTTGAGTCGGGCCATGTCAAGAGTCAGAATAATAGAAGAGTATGTATGAGAAGCTGTATGAATGTGAATGAGGCAAGGAGCGTGTGCCAAGACCGAGTTGTTTGGCGGTCCGTCCTCTCTGCCTACCCCTGCGGGGAAACGGCGTGATGGTTAGTTAGTTAGTTAATAAATGCTGAGTAGCTCCGATTGGCGAGGTGGGAAATTACAACCGTCGTAATTGCGCACTTTTAATTTTAGCAGCTGCACGCATCACATTTTAAGTGGTGATTTTAGCTCCTTCGGCTTGTAGAAATCGTCAGATTATATTATTTCCGTGATCGTTACATGATTTCCTTCAAAATATAAAAAAAATGGACCGCGCGATGTATTTTTTTGCAACGTTGTAAGTCGCAAATTTTTTATGTCACGTTCAAATCGGCAGATTTTTTAAATATTAACTTTTCTGCATGTAATTAACTCGCTTTACCTTAATCTGTCACGCTCGAGTAATTTTGGGGATAGATTTTTTTTTACTAATCAGATCGGTTGTCCTAGACGTATCCCTCAATATTAAGGGTTCATATACGGTGGTAATTCATAACAGGGTGCAAGGTATCTCCGCTTAGTTATACAGTCGCGCTTGAGTAAATCCCGAAATTCCAGCTTGGGCTCCCCTACTACTACCATTCCTGTAGAATACGTCGTTTTTTTTAAAAATAATTTTCGGCTATGTAATTTATTTTTTTCGCACCAATAAAATTATGTCCCTTCTTTCCGGTTTATAATCATCAGATTTTTCGGAGTGAAATTTTCAAAAAATCGCCAGGGTTTCAAAAATACGATTAAAAAAATACCAAATGTCTTAAAATATTTGCTAAACCGGAAAAAAATGTTATGCAAGTAGCCTATTCTATATCGAACCTATTTGGGTGAAGATTGAAATTTCGGATATATATTTTGAGAATTTTTGAGATTCATACTTTACCAACGTGGTGCGGTCATGTTTAGAATGAAAATAAATATGAAAAGCAAAATAAATTATAAAATGTACAACGCGAATGCTTTTAAAAAGAAAATGGAACCGTTTAAATTTGTGTACACAGTTTTTGGTGTGAAGAGTTATAGTTTCGTTGGTGATAAATTGACAACTTTGAGCATATCAAACTCATTATATATAATATTTATTTGCACCTTTTTCTTTATTGGGTCATTGCGTCACATCCCACCAATGGTACGTTTTATGTACACGTTAGGTTTTCCTTTAACTTTTATAGTATCAGCATTGCTAAATATTATACTGGCAGTGAATGTTATATTTAATTTATTCTCCAATACCAGATCTAAGTCAATTGTGAAAACATTGATTTTACTAGACAAAATTGAACGTTTAGTGCCTAATCTTAATGGATTCGTTCACAAAGGAAACAGTGGTTTTTGTTTAGTACACTTGGTGGATATATCTTTTATGTTTCTTGACATGTGCCATTACTTTATAGGTTTCGGTAGTATAAAACAAGAGTTAGAATCAATAAATATTTTTCATAGTCTGTGGGTGTACAGCTTGCTTTTAACCACAGATTTCTTTTTTTACCAAATCTGCAATATTGTAAATATAATCAGTTCATACGCATATATATTAAATATATCATTGGTTAAGACATTCAAGCGGCCTGATTACTATCAAAAAGAGAATAATCCTTTATTTAGGGTTTTGAAAAATAAAGTGTTTCAATTTACGACTGGGGAACTTGAAAACGATGAAAACACTTTTAAAGGACTGGGGATGGAATCCATAGAAAAAATGTATGATATGCTGATGGATGCTTTGGCCTTAACTAATCATTGTAACAATGTTGTGGTGGGTAATTTTTTTTGAAAACACATCAAAAACTATACTTTTTACTGAATCCCAGATAGCAAATATTGTCCTTCACTCTAGGACTTTATTTATGTGATGGGTGATACGGCTGTTTGGCAAGTATGACCATTACACCACCTCTGCATAATCATGAAAGATAATTTTTGTCTACGGGAGAGGTCTCTTTGAAAGTCAGGAAACATGGAAGCCGGCCACAGCCAAGCTGATGAACGAGTCGTAGAAGCGACACGTCCGCGTCCTCGCGTGTTAAGCGCGATTTTTCCATGTTGTCATGACATTAGGAGCATATGCATTAAAATACTGCTAGAATAATGCTCTAAAGATTGCATATCCATTTGTAAGACAGGAGAATCTATCAAACAAAATTTTCGTTTCTGCACCGTGTCCGGAACCCTAACATAACAGGTATTTTAGAGTTGCGGATCAGAAGTGGCTGCCCACTTGCGCACTTGCGATTTGTATAGTGCCATCGGTTTTTCCTGGTACAATAAATACGCAATGAATTAATGTTGCTTTTGCTGTAGGATATGTATGGCATAAAGGGACTCTGCATCTGCTCTGATGATGGACAGCTTCGGGGGCGTTCAACATCAAAAATTCAAGTTCAAATCAAAATGCAACCAACGTCATCAATCCATCATCCTCCATTCATTGTCATTTTTGCTAATCATTCCTGCTTGTATTTTAGCTACTTCTTGGTCCATTGCCTTTTATTTTTCACCTGGTTATGATCGTGCCATCAATCGGACGTATGGTTAGTGAATATAGCATCAACATTTTTAAATTCGCTAAAATATAATTTATTTTGATTCACGGAGTTTCCGGACTCGCAGTAAAAGGAGGAAACTGTCGAATCTACTTCTCATTTGGAGTCGATTTTGCTGTATAACTTTTTTTGATTTGAGCTTTCGTTTTCGAGTAAATTTCTGAAGTTGGAATTTACCCGTCTCCAAAGCTTTTAACCCTTCAGTTGCCGTGAAAACTGAAAAAAAAAAGTTTGATGCAAATGTTAATAATGTGATGTAGAATTTTCAGTTTCCCGCTTGTGCTACGAGTTTCCAGACATCGAGTTTACATGTATATAACATTTTGTTTACAGCCACTTTCAACAAATATTGGCACTTTCTGTTGGATATGCCATCACTTTCTAAACACAATTAGTGTAGCGGCGACCAGTGAAGCTCTGCAGGACGAAATCAGAACTACAAGACAGATAACTGGACGATTGCTGGCATTTCCAAACAATGATGATATAGGTAAAAAAAACTGTATTTAACTTTACGAAGTTACACTGAATTTATATTAATCATTCATTATAAGCATCCTCTAAAACTGCCAAAGCAGTTTGTGAGCAGGTCGATTTAACAATATTAATTAAAACACTAAATCACGCATATAACGAGAAACCACAATATATGAAACAGATATAGATGAATAACATTTCAAGTGAACACAATACAAAGTCATAAAATACATAGAAATAAAGATATAACACACGCAACAACTCATAGGCAAACACACACTCGAAGGCACACAACATACTTGAAACACACACGGAGAAAAATGTTATTCTAAAATACGATCAATTTATTCGTAAAAACGGTCAAAAACCGAACTGAAGTTCTTACAAACAAATTAACAGTGTTCCAATGTTTATTGGCGGGAAAATATAAGATTGTAGCACACTATTTTTACGCTTGCCACTACACCATCTCTTTCCCCCGTACAGCGCCATCCTGCTCACCCAAATCTTGGCGAACCAGACTGCGCAGACGCCTTCTGCGCGTTTCCTACCCTCGAGTCGCCCCATAAACCACGCCCCGCCACAAGGAATGGCCTATATAAAGAGCTGCGCGCCCTAATTCAACCAGTTCGTCTGCAGCTCGCCCTTGGCTAGTACACTTTCTTAGTTGCGCCTCGTCCTTTGGCAAGACCCTCTAAGGAGTATTCTACTTCCATTAGCAAAGCACCAACCATACCCCGACTGCTGCCTTAGTTGCGCTTCGTCCTATCGTACGACCCTCTAAGCAGAACACAGTCGCCGCCGCCCGTTACCATAACGGCACGAGTCAGTTTGGTTGTTCCCAAAGACTAATCAGCAAGGTTCCCTCCGATCCCTTGCTCAGTTAATTATTATTGTGATTTGATACATTGTGACTATTTTTACTATATGTGATCTGTGAACTTACCTTCAATAAATAACATTTTACCAACAAATGTGTTACAAGATTAATTAGTTGGTATATGTACGAAATTACGTATACCAACAAATTATTCTTACATGTTCCGCTAATAAACATTTAAACCCTGTTAATTTGTTCTTAAGAACTTCAGTCCCGATTTTAACCGTTTTTACGTATAAAATGATCGAATTGTAGAATAACATTTTTCTCTGTGCACTCATAGGCACATTTATACGTAAGATTACAGGCGTATGTTCAATGGATAGGTACTGTATTTATATCCATTGATTGTATGCATGTATCAATGTATTTCTAGAGACAGTAAGTACATAATAAAACATTACACTAACTAAAACATTATAATAACTGTTGGCGCAACTATGCATGTATATACACCTACCTTTCTTCCTTCCACCAATATCCTATATCCCTTCTGACTACCTACCTGTGGGCAATAATAACCACATGTGTATTGTGAGTCTGTTTTTGTGCTTCATGCAATAAACATCGACCTTGTGAAGTCTGTTTTTGGCGATGTGCAGCGATGTACCTTCATCCCTCTTCGTCTTTTACATCGACTATTAACCCGTCTGCTTTGTATTGTGCAATGGTCGCTTGGACCTCTCATTACTAAACAACGACTTTATTGGAATCTATTATAGTGCTGTGCAGTGCGTGATTATTCATCCCTCGGCGCTATAATATCGATTAAACGGGATACTTGCGCAATTAATTGTACAAGTGATTACCAGTGACACAATAACTCCCCAAGAACGGAACCAGGAATTCAGGGTAAGTCAGATCCTTCCCGAAGTCCTAATTACCATCCTTATAGTTGTGTCACGCCACCTCATATTATTTTGATACAGTCCACTTCTCAAGAATCGCATCTTTGCGATTACAATAACTATATACGGTGAGTAATTATAAGTAATATATGATTGGCATCTTCTTAAATACAGTAGGTACAAGAGAAGTCAATGTTCGCTGTCCGTATTTATTTGTAATTTTTGGAATGGACATCACATAATTTTGATAAAATCTTTGTTGTGTATATGATCTACTTTTTCGTATATGGAATCCAACAATAGGTTTTGGCATACATTTTTAATCCGTAATATTCCTCGAACAGGAGATATATTAACCGACTCATATAATAATTGTATACCTCTTCTTTATGCGCAAAAATTTATTTATTTATTATGTTACCTTTAAAACTGTTTTTTTCTAGATAACCAGAGCAGAGTAAATCTCAGACGCTTCTACAAAATGCTGATTCTCCGTAAACCAGATATAACAGCTTTTAATATGTTTTCATTCGATTTGCCATTCATTTTTACTTTAGTGTCAATAATTGCTTACTATGCTATTATTCTATTTACACTGGTTTAGGTTTTTAAATAATTTTATTTTTTAAATTTAAATATAAGTATGTAAAGTAGACGGCCGGCGTAGTAGTCCAGCTGTAGGGCGTTAGACTCCCATTCCGAAAGCCGCGGGTTCGAACCCGGCGTGCGCAAATAAATTTTATTTAATTGATTTGTGTTATTTCACAATTAATAAATAAAAATAATATATAGTATATTTACGTCACCATTCAGAATTGAAACGTTACTTGAAATGGCTCAAGCCGTGTTTAGTGACTAGATCTGAATAGCCAGGTACTCCCCCACCTTCCTCTTCCTCGTTTCCTTCCCTTCCCCACTTACCTTCATGTTCATATCATACCCCAATTGAGGATGCCATAGTCTCACTGGCTCCAGACGGGAGCAGTTTGGACTCTTGTGAGGTATTCACTATAAAGATAAAAAAATGTGAAAAAAAATATATATATATATTTTCATTTTAGAATAACTTATTGAGTGAAACCTCAAATTGTAATTAATGTTTAATTATCAGAAAGCAATGTCAGCGACGCTCAAACGAAAAATTAAAAAACAAAAATCAAAAAAAGTTTTATTTTAATTTTATTTAACAATAATATAAAATAAAAATAAATAGTTAAGTTGTTCATTCTCAGTGCTCCTCACTAGGTATTCCTGTTCCGAGGCGGACTTTAGTTTTAAATTCATTTGGTTGTATGGGTGTTGATCATGATTTCTCCATCTTCTTGTTTTTGGTTTCCACAAAAAAAAAGCAAAAAGTATTTATGTTTGTATTATTTATCTTCATTTTACCATCGCATATTTTTATTGGCTGCTATCTTTATGTATGAGTTTCTACCCGAACTAGATGGCGTCTTGGATAAAAAAGTGTATTTTTATTTGAATGTACGACATCTATAGACATTTCTACAGATCTAGGATGAATTCGCTATCTGGATTGCAGTTAGTTCGGGAAGATTTTGCAATCATACATAAAGATAGCAAGCAACCAAAAAATATGCATTAAGAAAATGAAGATAATATTGTTAGTTCTTAGTCGAAGTATGATACAGTTAAATATGACCGAAAGGGATTGGATCGATTTAGCTCAGTGATTAGAGCAGAGCCCCTCCAAGAATTAAGTCCTGATTTCAATTCCTTGAAACGACTGAATCTTTTTAGTTTTTTTTTGTTTCAAATTTTCTTTTGAGGGTCGCTTTTATTGTCTTCAATGATTAAATATTATTATAAATTATGCACTTCCTTTAAAATAATTATAAACAAAATGAATTGATGTAAATATGGTTTTATTGAATAGTGATAAGGTGTAGTTGGGTAATTTATTTTTCATATAATATTATATAGTTTTAAAATATTATCTTTAGATTTGAGCTAATTTCAAAATCACTTCAAATTGTTATTACCAAATAATAAAGTAGAACACAATTCGATGTCGGCAGTTTCTTATTCCAGAAGTCTGACGGTTATTTCCTTGACCCCTAAAATTTCTGATATTTTGCAATGTACTTCTTATATAAAGGACTGAAAATACAAATAATCATTTCACAAACACTTCTGAGATAGGTACTTCTCACATAACGGCCTGAAAATACAAATAATATGTCACAAACACTTCTGAGATAGGTACTTCTCACATAAAGGCCTGAAAATACAAATAGATCATGTCACAAACCCTTCTAAGATAGGTACTTCTCACATAAAGGCTTGAAAATACAAATAGATCATGTCACAAACACTTCTGATATAGGTACTTTTCACATAAAGGCCCGAAAATACAAATAATCATGTCATAAACACTTCTGATATAGGTACTTTTCACATAAAGGCCCGAAAATACAAATAATCATGTCATAAACACTTCTGATATAGGTACTTCTCAGATAAAGGCTTGAAAATACAAATAGATCATGTCACAAACACTTCTGAGATAGGTACTTCTCATACAAAAGCCTGAAAATACAAATAGATCGTGTCACAAACACTTCTGAGATATGTACTTCTCACACAAAGGCCTGAAAATACAAATAATCATGTCACAAACACTTCCGAGATAGGTACTTCTCATACAAAGGCCTGAAAATACAAATAGATCGTGTCACAAACACTTCTGAGATAGGTACTTCTCACACAAAGGCCTGAAAATACAAATAACCATGTCACAAACACTTCCGAGATAGGTACTTCTCATACAAAGGCCTGAAAGTACAAATAGATCATGTCACAAACACTTCAAAGATTTTTATTAACTTTTAAGTTTTATTTCTACTTCATACTTATACGAGTACTTTATACTTAATACTTCTTGCTTTTACTTACTACTTATTACCCTGTCTCCTTTAACTTTACATATATACTATATGTGTGAGGAATGTGGAGATCCGAAAAGAATGCAAGGCTGATGTAAGATTAAGAAAGGGACGCTTAGATGGTTTGGGCATGTTGAGCGAATGAATGAAGAAAGGAGTGCAAAGAGAATTTACGACGCCAATGTGAACGGTAGAAGAAGCCGAGGACGCCCAAGGAAGACGTGGCACGATCAAGTAAATCAGATACTTGAGTCGGGCAATGTCAAGAGTCAGAATAATAGAAGAGTATGTATGAGAAGATGTATGAATGTGAATGAGGCAAGGAGCGTGTGCCAAGACCGAGTTGTTTGGCGGTCCGTCCTCTCTGCCTACCCCTGCGAGGAAACAGCGTGATGGTTAGTTAGTTAGTTAGTTATATACTATTTACATATATATATTTATACTGTTACATTTTTTGTGTTGTTGTACTATTTTATAATAAATTTATTATGTTAATGGCATATGTTGTGCCGTGTGTGTAAATTATAATAAATAAATAATTATATTTATTAGGAAATATTTTTAATAATTATTTTCCTTGCTTTTTTAAGTAACCAATGGATCATTAGGATTTGAAAAAAACTAAATTATGATTTATAAGATAATGGAGATTTCTCAAAAAACAGTCTTATTGTTTTTTCACAAATATAACTAAATTATTATTTTTTAATTTTGTATATGGTTTATTTTATTTTCCTACAAAAGCATACATTTTTGTATAAAAATGGATATGGTCTTCTTGCATTTTATTTAAATTACCAGTTTATTTAATTAATTTACAATCAATACATTTGTCGAGATGAAATAAGATTATACTAAAATTAAAAATCAGGAATATTTCGTATTTGGGTCACATACTTCGAGGGGAAAAATATCACTTGCTCCAATTAATATTAAAAGGCGAGATAGAGGGTCGCCGAGGGCCTAATAGGAGACAAATGTCTTAGCGGTGAAATCTACGAGTGTGGACCGGTATTAGACGTGTGGAGGAGCTATTCCGGGCAGCGCAAGATAGAAATATATTTATCAGAATGATCACAAGGTCGGGGGGACCTGATAGGGCACACAATGAACTCTTGACATGACCCGAATAAATATTTGATATACTTTTATTGGAATAACTCAAAAGTTTTTATCCAAAAATGTAATAAAGAACAAGACACAGAATTTTGTTAAAATAAAACGGACGAAACTGGTACTCGAACCCAGGATCCCTTGTCTTACCAGCAGTGGCGGTTCGTGGTCTTTCCAACAGGGGGTTCAGAAATTCCAACGACTCCAAAGTTCCAAAGAATGGACAGTTACCTCGAGAGTGTTTTTTCTTGGGGTAAGAATAATCTCGTCGAATTTAATGTTTCAAAGGTCCAATCATGTCTGATTACGTCTAAAAAGGATCGAAATGACAACCTAGTCTTCTTCAACGGTAGCATTCTTCCGAACAGTCATTCCATTGGTATGCTCGGTGTAACTCTAAGTGACCAGCTCGGATAAGGGGGCTCCATCGAGGCCAGAGTTAAGTTGGCCTCTCAGAAACTGGGCCTACTGTACAGGGCCGCAGATACTTTAATAGCACAACTGCTAACCCTGTACAAATCGCAAATGCGCCCCATGATTGAATTTGGTAGCTACCTCTGGTCTGGAGCCCCAAAGTACCTGAAAAACACCCTCGACTCTGTGCAAAAACGGGCGGTCCGTTTGATAGATTCTCCCGTCTTAACAAACAGATTGTAATCTTTGGAGCAAAGGCGTCGGGTGGGAATGCTATCCTTATTCTACCGGTATTTCAATGTAAGATGCTCCTAGTAACTAGGTGCATAGTCGGGAAACACGCCAAACGCGCGCTCAACATATTATGTACATGGTTGACATTTGTCACATGAGAACGGGTCGGTTCTACGACTAGTTCTTTAGTTCAAGAGCTCGGCTGTGGAATGATTTGCCGGCCTCTGTGTTTCCTCCTTCCTACAACATGGGTCACCTTAAGACCCATGTTCACTCCTTCCTCTCCTCAAAAAGACCCTCCACCCAGCATCTTTAAATATGACATAGGCCCTGAGGGAAATTATTTTCAATTAATACCTATAAAAAAGAAATTCAATAGAAGATATAAGGAGGTCCTTTATTTTTAATTTCCAACTTTTTTCATAAGTATTAGCATTATTTTTTATATACACAAATCGGTATTCCGCCATTGTGTAAAAAAAATTATGACAGAATATTCGCGACAATCAACAAACTCAAACGCTTTCAATTAGAAATTCGAAACAATACCTACTGGAGAATGCAAAACACAAAATTGCATAACTAGCGACGACATGCGGCGTTTGCCGAAGCTTTCGTAAATATAACCAAGGGATATAACGACTTATCTAAAAAAAATATATATATACGAAAACAAAAGTCAAAATCAGTCTACTTCAATAGTAGATTCACAAATGCCATTGACAAACGGTTGGAGAAATGCAGAAACAAGAAAATAAAAATGTACAAAAATGACTACAAGATTGATATGACTAAAAGATAAATACCGTAATATAACGTAAAAAAAATAGCATCTAACTTGCATCCCTATGATGCAAAGGTCAACGTTAGCCGGTCAGTCTGCGGACATCTCGGGCTCGGGCATCATCGGTGAGACTCGTCTATGTTCGCTGTATGTATGGCATTCGCAGGTCACGTGACATCATGAATCGCGATCACACGCGGCGACGCGGCGCACACCTTTGTCCTTATTTTGGTAAGAAATTCCTAGTTTTGTACATATCACCGCCAGAGGGATTATACCGAATAGGATTCTTTAGTATGGGGAGTTTTGTGCGGATTTCAAGACGCACAAAATGGGATAGATACCTACCGTATTTTACGGTGGCGCGGGTTTTAAGACGGAATTTTAGTGGCGCGCAATCTTATACTTGGTCAATGCGCGCAATCTATGATGTGCTTATATTATTAATTATTACAAAACAAGTTTGTTTTATTTTCTCATCTTTTTGATGGGGGTTCGCCGCACAAACGCACTTTAGAGAAAACCGCCACTGCTTACCAGGACAAACGCCTAATCAACTCCGCCATTGGGAGCTTAATGCTTTAAAAGCTACGAAGAGTCCCTTATAATTCAGAAACTCAGAATTTACCGTGAAAAAATAATACTACCGGTCCCACGTGGAGCCCCTGGGGCACGCCTTAATGCTTCGAACTTGAACAAAGAAAATGTCAAACTTTTTGTCAGATGCTTTCAACGATTTTGCGAAGATAACCGGATTAATTGAAAAGTTTTTGTTTGTAATAATTATAATTATAAATAAGTATACTTATATATTAATATTATACTTTATATTATATACTTACCCACTTTCAATTATTTCACCGAATAAGTAAATAGCTAATGTGCCTGAATTAAAATTCAACACAATTCTTAAACGAATCTTGGACGTTGGAATTCTTGGACGAAGATTGAAATTTTGGATATATAGTTGCAGAATTTTTGAGATTCTTACTTTACCATAACATTTTATGCGGTCATGTTTAGAATGAAAGTAAACATGAAACGCAAAATAAATTATAACATGTACAACGCGAATGCTTTTAAAAAGAAAATGGAACCGTTTAAATTTGTGTACACAGTTTTTGGTGTGAAGAGTTATAGTTTCGTTGGTGATAAATTGACAACTTTGAGCATATCAAACTCATTATATATAATATTTATTTGCACCTTTTTCTTTATTGGGTCATTGCGTTTCATCCCACCAATTGTACGTTTTACGTACAAGTTAGGTTTTCCTTTAGTTTTCATAGTATTAGCATTGCTAAATATTATACTGGCAGTGAATGTTATATTTAATTTATTCTCCAATACCAGATCTAAGTCAATTGTGAAAACATTGATTTTACTAGACAAAATTGAACGTTTAGTGCCTAATCTTAATGGATTCGTTCACAAAGGAAACAGTGGTTTTTGTTTAGTACACTTGGTGGATATATCTTTTATGTTTCTTGACATGTGCCATTACTTTATACGTTTCGATAGTATAAAACAAGAGTTAGAATCAATAAATATTTATCTTAGTCTGTGGATGTATAGCTTGCTTTTAACCACAGATTTCTTTTTTTACCAAATCTGCAATATTGTAAATATAATCAGTTCATACGCATATATATTAAATATATCATTGGTTAAGACATTTAAGCGGCCTGATTACTATCAAAAAGTGAATAATCCTTTATTTAGCGTTTTGAAAAATAAAGTGTTTCAATTCACGACTGGGGAACTTGAAAACGATGAAAACACTTTTAAAGGACTGGGCATGGAATCCATAGAAAAAATGTATGACATGCTGATGGATGCTTTGGCCTTAACTAATCATTGTAACAATGTTGTGGTGGGTAATTTTTTTTGAAAACACATCAAAAACTATACTTTTTACTGATTCTCAGATAGCAAATATTGTCCTTCACTCTAGGACTTCATTTATGTGATGGGTGATACGGCTGTTTGGCAAGTATGACCATTACACCACCTCTGCATAATCATGAAAGATAATCTTATCTACGGGAGAGGTCTCTTTGAAAGTCAGGAAACATGGAAGCCGGCCACATCCAAGCTGATGAACACAAGAACGAGTCGTAGAAGCGACACGTCCTGCGCGATTTTGTCATGTTGCCACCGGTGCCGATGACATTAGGAGCATGCATTAAAATACTGCTAGAATAATGCTCCAAAGATTGCATTTCCATTTGTAAGACAGGAGAATCTATCAAACAAAATTTTCGTTTCTGCACCGTGTCCGGAACCCAAATATAACAGGTATTTTAGAGTTCCGGACCAGAAGTGGCTGCCAAACTCAACAGTGGAGTTCACTTGCGATTTGTACAGTGCCATTAGTTTTTCCTATTACAATAAATACGTCAATGAATTAATGTTGCTTTTGCTGTAGAATATTTATGGCATAAAGGGACTCTGCATCTGCTCTGATGATGGACAGCTTCGGGGGGGTTAAAGTTCAATAAATCAAAATGCAACCAACGTCATCATTGTCATCAATCCATCATCCTCCATTCATTATCATTTTTGCTAATCATTCCTGCTTGTATTTTAGCTACTTCTTGGTCCATTGCCTTTTATTTTTCACCTGGTTATGATCGTGCCATCAATCGGACGCATGGTTAGTGAATAAAGCATCAACATTTTTAAATTCGCTAAAATATAATTTATTTTGATTCACGGAGTTTCCGGACTCGCAGTAAAAGGAGGAAACTGTTGAATCTACTTCTCATTTGGAGTCGATTTTGCAGTATAACTTTTTTGATTTGAGCTTCCGTTTTCGAGTAAATTTCTGAAGTTGGAATTTACCTGTCTCCAAAGCTTTTAACCCTTCAGTTGTCGTGAAAACTGAAAAAAAAGTTTGATGCAAATGTTAATAATGTGATGTAGAATTATCAGTTTCCCGCTTGTGCTACGAGTTTCCAGACATCGAGTATACATGTATATAACATTTTGTTTACAGCCACTTTCAACAAATATTGGCACTTTCTGTTGGATATGTCATCACTTTCTGAACACAATTAGTGTAGCGGCGACCAGTGAAGCTCTGCAGGACGAAATCAGAACTACAAGACAGATAACTGGGCGATTGCTGGCATTTCCAAACAATGATATAGGTAAAAAAATAAACTGTATTTTACTTTACGAAGTTACACTGAATTTATATTTATCATTCATTATAAGTACCCTCTAAAACTGCCAAAGCAGTTTGTGAGCAGGTCGATTTAACAATATTAATTATAACGCTAAATCACGCATATAACGAGAAACCGCAATACATAAAATAGATATAGATGAATAACATTTCAAGTGAATACAATACAAAGTCATAAAATACGTAGAAATAAATATGTAACACAGGCAACATACTCATAGGCAAACACACACCCGAAGGCGCACAACATACTTTAAACACACACGGAGAAAAATGTTATTCTAAAATTCGATCATTTTATTCGTAAAAACGGTCAAAAACCGAACTGAAGTTCTGACAAATAAATTAACAGTGTTCCAATGTTTATTGGCGGGAAAATATAAGATTGTAGCACACTATTTTTACGCTTGCCACTACACCATCTCTTTCCCCCGTACAGCGCCATCCTGCTCACCCAAATCTAGGCGAACCAGGCTGCGCAGACGCCTTCTGCGCGTTTCCTACCCTCGAGTCGCCCCATAAATTACGCCCCGGCACAAGGAATGGCCTATATAAAGAGCTGCGCGCCCTAATTCAACCAGTTCGTCTGCAGCTCGCCCTTGGCTAGTACACTCTCTTAGTTGCGCCTCGTCCTTTGGCAAGACCCTCTAAGGAGTATTCTACTTCCATAAGCAAAGCACCAACCAGACCCCGACTGCTGCCTTAGTTGCGCTTCGTCCTATGGTACGACCCTCTAAGCAGAACACAGTCGCCGCCGCCCGTTACCATAACGGCACCAGTCAGTTTTGTTGTTCCCAAAGACTAATGAGCAAGGTTCCCTCCGATCCCTTGCTCAGTTAATTATTATTGTGATTTGATACATTGTGACTATTTTTACTATATGTGATCTGTGAACTTACCTTCAATAAATAACATTTTACCAACAAATGTGTTACAAGATTAATTAGTTGGTATATGTACGAAATTACGTATACCAACAAATTATTCTTACATGTTCCGCTAATAAACATTTAAACCCTGTTAATTTGTTCTTAAGAACTTCAGTCCCGATTTTAACCGTTTTTACGTATAAAATGATCGAATTGTAGAATAACATTTTTCTCTGTGCACTCATAGGCACATTTATACGTAAGATTACAGGCGTATGTTCAATGGATAGGTACTGTATTTATATCCATTGATTGTATGCATGTATCAATGTATTTCTAGAGACAATAAGTACATAATAAAACATTACACTAACTAAAACATTATAATAACTGTTGGCGCAACTATGCATGTATATACACCTACCTTTCTTCCTTCCACCAATATCCTATATCCCTTCTGACTACCTACCTGTGGGCAATAATAACCACATGTGTATTGTGAGTCTGTTTTTGTGCTTCATGCAATAAACATCGACCTTGTGAAGTCTGTTTTTGGCGATGTGCAGCGATGTACCTTCATCCCTCTTCGTCTTTTACATCGACTATTAACCCGTCTGCTTTGTATTGTGCAATGGTCGCTTGGACCTCTCATTACTAAACAACGACTTTATTGGAATCTATTATAGTGCTGTGCAGTGCGTGATTATTCATCCCTCGGCGCTATAATATCGATTAAACGGGATACTTGCGCAATTAATTGTACAAGTGATTACCAGTGACACAATAACTCCCCAAGAACGGAACCAGGAATTCAGGGTAAGTCAGATCCTTCCCGAAGTCCTAATTACCATCCTTATAGTTGTGTCACGCCACCTCATATTATTTTGATACAGTCCACTTCTCAAGAATCGCATCTTTGCGATTACAATAACTATATACGGTGAGTAATTATAAGTAATATATGATTGGCATCTTCTTAAATACAGTAGGTACAAGAGAAGTCAATGTTCGCTGTCCGTATTTATTTGTAATTTTTGGAATGGACATCACATAATTTTGATAAAATCTTTGTTGTGTATATGATCTACTTTTTCGTATATGGAATCCAACAATAGGTTTTGGCATACATTTTTAATCCGTAATATTCCTCGAACAGGAGATATATTAACCGACTCATATAATAATTGTATACCTCTTCTTTATGCGCAAAAATTTATTTATTTATTATGTTACCTTTAAAACTGTTTTTTTCTAGATAACCAGAGCAGAGTAAATCTGAGACGCTTCTACAAAATGCTGATTCTCCGTAAACCAGATATAACAGCTTTTAATATGTTTTCATTCGATTTGCCATTCATTTTTACTTTAGTGTCAACAATTGCTTACTATGCTATTATTCTATTTACACTGGTTTAGGTTTTTAAATAATTTAATTTTTTAAATTTAAATATAAGTATGTAAAGTAGACGGCCGGCGTAGTAGTCCAGCGGTAGGGCGTTAGACTCCCATTCCGAAGGCCACGGGTTCGAACCCGGCGTGCGCAAATAAATTTAATTTAATTGATTTGCGTTATTTCACAATTAATTATTTAAAATAATATATGGTATATTTCCGGCACGTTTATTCAGAGTGGAAGATACTCTTAGTATCGCCCAGGTGTAAGGCCACCATTCAGAATTGAAACGCTGTTTGAAATGGCTCAAGCCGTGTTTAGTGACTAGATCTGAATAGCCAGGTACTCCCCCACCTTCCTCTTCCTCGTTTCCTTCCCTTCCCCACTTACCTTCATGTTCATATCATACCCCAATTGAGGATGCCATAGTCTCACTGGCTCCAGACGGGAGCAGTTTGGACTCTTGTGAGGTATTTACTATAAAGATAAAAAAATGTGAAAAAAAATATATATATATATATTTTCATTTTAGAATAACTTATTGAGTGAAACCTCAAATTGTAATTAATGTTTAATTATCAGAAAGCAATGTCAGCGACGCTCAAACGAAAAATTAAAAAACAAAAATCAAAAAAAGTTTTATTTTAATTTTATTTAACAATAATATAAAATAAAAATAAATAGTTAAGTTGTTCATTCTCAGTGCTCCTCACTAGGTATTCCTGTTCCGAGGCGGACTTTAGTTTTAAATTCATTTGGTTGTATGGGTGTTGATCATGATTTCTCCATCTTCTTGTTTTTGGTTTCCACAAAAAAAAAGCAAAAAGTATTTATGTTTGTATTATTTATCTTCATTTTACCATCGCATATTTTTATTGGCTGCTATCTTTATGTATGAGTTTCTACCCGAACTAGATGGCGTCTTGGATAAAAAAGTGTATTTTTATTTGAATGTACGACATCTATAGACATTTCTACAGATCTAGGATGAATTCGCTATCTGGATTGCAGTTAGTTCGGGAAGATTTTGCAATCATACATAAAGATAGCAAGCAACCAAAAAATATGCATTAAGAAAATGAAGATAATATTGTTAGTTCTTAGTCGAAGTATGATACAGTTAAATATGACCGAAGGGGATTGGATCGATTTAGCTCAGTGATTAGAGCAGAGCCCCTTCAAGAATTAAGTCCTGATTTCAATTCCTTGAAACGACTGAATCTTTTTAGTTTTTTTTTGTTTCAAATTTTATTTTGAGGGTCGCTTTTATTGTATTCAATTATTAAATATTATTACAAATTATGCACTTCCTTTAAAATAATTATAAACAAAATGAATTGATGTAAATATGGTTTTATTGAATAGTGATTAAGTGTAGTAGGGTAATTTATTTTTCACCTAATATTATATAGTTTTAAAATATTATCTTTAGATTTGAGCTAATTTCAAAATCACTTCAAATTGTTATTACCAAATAATAAAGTAGAACACAATTCGATGTCGGCAGTTTCAGTTTCTTAATCCAGAAGTCGGACGGTTATTTCCTTGACCCCTAAAATTTCTGATATTTTGCAATGTACTTCTTATATAAAGGACTGAAAATACAAATAATCATGTCACAAACACTTCTGAGATAGGTACTTCTCACATAACGGCCTGAAAATACAAATAATCATGACACAAACACTTCTGAGATAGGTACTTCTCACATAAAGGCCTGAAAATACAAATAATAATGTCACAAACCCTTCTAAGATAGGTACTTCTCACATAAAGGCCTGAAAATACAAATAATAATGTCACAAACCCTTCTAAGATAGGTACTTCTCACATAAAGGCTTGAAAATACAAATAGATCATGTCAAAAACACTTCTGAGAGAGGTACTTCTCATACAAAGGCCTGAAAATACAAATAGATCGTGTCACAAACACTTCTGAGATAGGTACTTCTCATACAAAGGCCTGAAAATACAAATAATCATGTCACAAACACTTCTGAGATAGGTACTTCTCACATAACGGCCTGAAAATACAAATAATCATGTCACAAACACTTCTGAGATAGGTACTTCTCACATAAAGGCCTGAAAATACAAATAGATCATGTCACAAACACTTCTGAGATAGGTACTTCTTACATAACGGCCTGAAAATACAAATAGATCATGTCACAAACACTTCTGAGATAGGTACTTCTCACATAAAGGCCTTAAAATACAAATAGATCATGTCACAAACACTTCTGAGATAGGTACTTCTCACATAAAGGCCTGAAAATACAAATAATAATGTCACAAACACTTCTGAGATAGGTACTTCTCACATAAAGGCCTGAAAATACAAATAGATCATGTCACAAATACTTCTGAGATAGGTACTTCTCACATAAAGGCCTGAAAATACAAATAGATCATGTCACAAACACTTCTGAGATAGATACTTCTTACATAACGGCCTGAATATACAAATAATCATGTCACAAACTCTTCTGAGATAGGTACTTCTCACATAACGGCCTGAATATACAAATAATCATGTCACAAACACTTCTGAGATAGGTACTTCTCACATAAAGGCCTGAAAATACAAATAGATCATGTCACAAACACTTCTGAGATAGGTACTTCTCACATAAAGGCCTGAAAATACAAATAGATCATGTCACAAACACTTCTGAGATAGGTACTTCTCACATAACGGCCTGAAAATACAAATAATCATGTCACAAACACTTCTGAGATAGGTACTTTTCACATAACGGCCTGAAAATACAAATAATCATGTCACAAACACTTCTGAGATAGGTAATTCTCACATAAAGGCCTGAAAATACAAATAGATCATGTCACAAACACTTCTGAGATAGGTACTTCTCACATAAAGGCCTGAAAATACAAATAATAATGTCACAAACCCTTCTAAGATAGGTACTTCTCACATAAAGGCTTGAAAATACAAATAGATCATGTCACAAACACTTCTGAGATAGGTACTTCTCATATAAAGGCCTGAAAATACAAATAGATCATGTCACAAAGATCATGATCTGAGATAGGTACTTCTCATATAAAGGCCTGAAAATAAAAATAGATCATGTCACAAACACTTCTGAGATAGGTACTTCTCACATAAAGGCCTGAAAATACAAATAATCATGTCACAAACACTTCTGAGATAGGTACTTCTCATATAAAGGCCTGAAAATAAAAATAGATCATGTCACAAACACTTCTGAGATAGGTACTTCTCACATAAAGGCCTGAAAATACAAATAGATCATGTCACAAACACTTCTGAGATAGGTACTTCTCATATAAAGGCCTGAAAATACAAATAGATCATGTCACAAAGATCATGATCTGAGATAGGTACTTCTCATATAAAGGCCTGAAAATAAAAATAGATCATGTCACAAACACTTCTGAGATAGGTACTTCTCACATAAAGGCCTGAAAATACAAATAATCATGTCACAAACACTTCTGAGATAGGTACTTGTCACACAAAGGCTTGAAAATACAAATAATTTATTTTTTTTCATTGTTTTTATTTCTTGCTAGAGCAATCCCGATGAGTTACAAAACTCATTTTAGGACAGGAGGAACTTACAATTCATAGGTAGGAGGTAGTAGTTACAATTTTACAAAGGTATTTTGATGTCATAATATAAGTTTTACATTCAGTACAGCATAAAAATAAAAATAAAGACAGGTTAAGTAGAACAAACAACAAGAGAAAACAAGTAAAGAGAGGGAAAAACTGATACGAGTATATAAGATATAACAAAAAATGACAAGACGATTACATATTTTCATTTTTAAATGTAGTTAAAAAATATTCTTTTAAAGCATTGCTTTGCAATTTTTTATTATGCTGGATGTTTTTGTACATATCTGGAAGCGAATTATATAGTGTATAGGCAATATAGTTCAGAGATTTTATCCCATATTTTGTAGTGTGTGTTTGCGGAATGCGGATTTTATTGTTATTTCGAGTATTGTGGTTGTGGATGGCTTGATTGTAAATTGGCTTGGTGTTAGTATGAGTTGATTGTTGGGTAATTTGTAGGATGGTGCTTGTGATTTCATGTTTAGGAAGGATTGTGATTGGAAGGATACCGGAAACTGAATAGATGTCCCTGACACGAGTGTCCCATGGAAGTCCATGAACATTTCCGAATCATGTCACAAACACTTCCGAGATAGGTACTTCTCATATAAAGGCCTGAAAATACAAATAGATCATGTCACAAACACTTCTGAGATAATCCACTTCAAAGATTTTTATTAACTTTTAAGTTTTATTTCTACTTCATACTTATACGAGTACTTTATACTTAATACTTCTTGCTTGTACTTACTACTTATTACCCTGTCTCCTTACTTTTATCTTTAACTTTACATATATACTATTTACGTATATATTTATACTGTTACATTTTTTGTGTTGTTGTACTATTTTTATGATAAATTTATTAAGTTAATGGCACATGTTGTGCCGTGTGTGTAAATTATAATAAATAAATAATTATCTTTATTAATAAATATTTTTAATAATTAATTTCCTTGCTTTTTTAAGTAACCAATGGATCATTAGGATTTGAAAAAAACTAAATTATGATTTATAAGATAATGGAGATTTCTCAAAAAACAGTCTTATTGTTTTTTCACAAATATAACTAAATTATTATTTTTTAATTTTGTATATGGTTTATTTTATTTTCCTACAAAAGCATACATTTTTGTATAAAAATGGATATGGTCTTCTTGCATTTTATTTAAATTGCCAGTTTATTTAATTAATTTACATTCAATACATTTGTCGAGATGAAATAAGATTATACTAAAATTAAAAAATCAGGAATATTTCGTATTTGGGTCACATACTTCGAGGGGAAAAATATCACTTGCTCCAATTAATATTAAAAGGCGAGATAGAGGGTCGCCGAGGGCCTAATAGGAGACAAATGTCTTGGCGGTGAAATCTACGGGTGTGGACCGGTATTAGACGTGTGGAGGAGCTATTCCGGGCAGCGCAAGATAGAAATATATTTATCAGAATGATCACAAGGTCGGGGGGACCTGATAGGGCACACAATGAACTCTTGACATGACCCGAATAAATATTTGATCATCTTTTATTGGAATAACTCAAAAGTTTTTATCCAAAAATGTAATAAAGAACAAGACACAGATTTTTTTAAAAATAAAACGGACGAAACTGGGACTCGAACCCAGGATCCCTTGTCTTACCAGGACAAAAGCCTAATCAACTCCGCCATTGGGAGCTTAATGCTTTAAAAGCTACGAAGAGTCCCTTATAATTTGATATAATCCGCTGGTAGAAACTCAGAATTTACCGTGAAAAAAAAATACTACAGGTCCCACGTGGAGCCCCTGGGGCACGCCTTAATGCTTCGAACTTGAACAAAGAAAATGTCAAACTTTTCGTCAGATGCTTTCAACGATTTTGCGATGATAACCGGATTAATTGAAAAGTTTTTGTTTGTAATAATTATAATTATAAATAAGTATACTTATATATTAATATTATACTTTTATTTTATATACTTACCCACTTTCAATTATTTCACCGAATAAGTAAATAGCTAATGTGCCTGAATTAAAATCCAACACAATTCTTAAACGAATCTTGGACGTTGGAATTCTTGGACGAAGATTGAAATTTTGGATATATAGTTGCAGAATTTTTGAGATTCTTACTTTACCATAACATTTTATGCGGTCATGTTTAGAATGAAAGTAAACATGAAACGTACAATAAATTATAACATGTACAACGCGAATGCTTTAAAAAAGAAAATGGAACCGTTTAAATTTGTGGACACAGTTTTTGGTGTGAAGAGTTATAGTTTCGTTGGTGATAAATTGACAACTTTGGGCATATCAAACTCATTATATATAATATTTATTTGCACCTTTTCTTTATTGGGTCATTGCGTTTCATCCCACCAATTGTACGTTTTACGTACAAGTTAGGTTTTCCTTTAGTTTTCATAGTATTAGCATTGCTAAATATTATACTGGCAGTGAATGTTATATTTAATTTATTCTCCAATACCAGATCTAAGTCAATTGTGAAAACATTGATTTTACTAGACAAAATTGAACGTTTAGTGCCTAATCTTAATGGATTCGTTCACAAAGGAAACAGTGGTTTTTGTTTAGTACACTTGGTGGATATATCTTTTATGTTTCTTGACATGTGCCATTACTTTATACGTTTCGATAGTATAAAACAAGAGTTAGAATCAATAAATATTTATCTTGGTCTGTGGATGTATAGCTTGCTTTTAACCACAGATTTCTTTTTTTACCAAATCTGCAATATTGTAAATATAATCAGTTCATACGCATATATATTAAATATATCATTGGTTAAGACATTCAAGCGGCCTGATTACTATCAAAAAGAGAATAATCCTTTATTTAGCTGTTTGAAAAATAAAGTGTTTCAATTTACGACTGGGGAACTTGAAAACGATGAAAACACTTTTAAAGGACTGGGCATGGAATCCGTAGGAAAGATTTATGTTATGCTGATGGATGCTTTGGCCTTAACTAATCATTGTAACAATGTTGTGGTGGGTTATTTTTTTTTGAAAACACATCATATACACTTTTTACTGATTCCCAGATAGCAAAATTGTCCTTCACTCTAGGACTTTATTAATGTGATGATACGGCGGTTTAGCAAGTATGACCATTACCTCTGCATAATCATGAAAGATAATTTTATTCAGCCAATAGCTGATGAACAAAAGAACGAGTCGTAGAAGCGACACGTCCTCGCGTGTTAAGCGCGCTTTTGCCATGTTGCCACCGGTGCCGAAGACATTAGGAGCATATGCATTAAAATACTGCTAGAATAATGCTCTAAAGATTGCATATCCGTTTGTAAGACAGGAGAATCTATCTATTCCGTAACCCTAACATAACAGGTATTTTAGAGTTCCGGACCAGAAGTGGCTGCCAAACACAATAGTGGGGTTCACTTGCGACTTGTACACTTGCGACTTGTCAGTTTTTCCTGCTACAATAAATACGACCAGCCTTAGGCAATGAATTAATGTTGCTTTTGTTGTAGGATATTTATGGCATAAAGGGACTCTGCATCTGCTCTGATGATGGACAGCTTCGGGGGCGTTCAACATCTAAAATTCAAGTTCAACAAATCAAAATAAAACCAACGACATCAATCCATAATCCCCTAATTCATTATCATTTTTGCTAATCATTCCTGCTTGTATTTTAGCTACTTCTTGGTCCATTGCCTTTTATTTTTCACTTGGTTATGATCGTGCCATCAATCGGACGTATGGTTAGTGAATATAACATAAACTTTTTTAAATTCGCTAAAATATAATTTATTTTAATACACGGAGTTTCCGGACTTGTCGAATTATGTACAACTGATTTGGAATCGATTTTGCAGTAATTTTTTTATTTGAGCTTTCGTTTTCGAGTAAATTTCTGAAGTTAGAATTTACCAAAAGCTTTTTTAACCCTTCAGTTGCCAAGAAAACTGAAAAAAATTGTTTCTCTCTTGTGCTTTAATATAATAGTTTCTTTACATCGAGTATACAGGTATATAACATTTTGCTTTCAGAAACTTTTCATGAAAATTGGCACTTTCTGTTGGATATGCCATCACTTTCTGAACACAATTTGTATAGCGGCGACCAGTGAAGCTCTACAGGACGAAATCAGAATTACAAGACAGATAACTGGACGTTTGCTGGCATTTCCAAACTATAATATAGGTAAAAAAAAATTGTATTTGAGTTTACGAAGTTACGCTTTATTTTTATTTATTGTTCATTAGAAGCATCATTAGTGAGCAGGTAAAAGAACGAGAAACCACAATATATAAAATAGATATAGAGTAACAACATTTGAAGTGAATACAATACAAAGTCATAAAATACATAGACAGATAGATATAACATAGGCAACATACTAATAGGCATTCACACTCTCAAAGACATAAAACATACTTTAAAACACTCAAAGGCACATTTATACATAA
This sequence comes from Limnephilus auricula, assembly GCA_951813805.1. Classification (NCBI taxonomy): domain Eukaryota; kingdom Metazoa; phylum Arthropoda; class Insecta; order Trichoptera; family Limnephilidae; genus Limnephilus; species Limnephilus auricula. The sequence goes on along the minus strand of OX638407.1, from coordinate 7,539,028 downwards.
GATTACATGCATGCAATCATCAATAGAATATAAGCAACACAATCACGAATAGAAACAATAACTAAAGAAAAACTCTTGCAGTCTTACTAAAAAAAAACACTCCGCGGCCGTTAAACGGTGTTTCTGTAGCACGTTGTGTAAAGTCTGTACATTTCGTTTTTCAAATTCTTACTAAACAAAATATACGGTTTTGATCTGACAACGTCGCCATTTTACCAGCCTTACTAATAAACTTTCTGAAAAATTTGTACAATGGTCAAACAACCATGTATGAAGAATCCTTACTAATTAAGAACTGACAAAAAATTGTTCATAGAAAGATATGTACATTGCTTACACGGCCAAGGAGGGTAGTTTATCTGTTGTATATATTTGTTCCATTTGTAATTTTCAACGAATTTCGATTTTTTTTTTTAATGTCCTATATATTTATTATTTTTTGAGATGTCGTAAAAACAAATACCATTTTAGAACCAAAATTTAATTACCTTTAAGATTTTCATATCTAAAATATACTTAAATGTTTAAAAATTGTAGTATTTTAAGCTTCAAACAAGTTGAAAAAAAAAACTCACTTACCCCAAATACTTTTTATTAAAACATTGAAATATTTGGAAAAATCCAAAATTCAAAAAACACAGACCTTTTATTTAATGATTTTGAAATAAAACTGTCACCTCACATTTTACTCCTTCACACAATAAAAAAATATAAAAAAATCTTGAAATTCGCTTTTCATTTCCAAAAAATTACATTAAAAAAACTCACGTTTGAATACATTGCTTGCACATCTTAAGACATTCATTTCTTTGATACGTTTACTAAAATATGTATTAGACATTTTAGTCACCAAAAAACATCACTTTCAAGAATTTATAATAAAATAAAGATCTTAAAATGCAAATTATTTCTGAATATAACCTACAGAACCATTTTCTGACAGCTCAATTTAGAACACACGATTTTTGCGTTACAATTTGACTTAAACTAACGAAAAACAAGACAAATTAATAGTAAATATATTGATTACATGAATATAAGTGCGAATTAGTCATAAATATTGAAATCATTAACGAAAACATCATATTAATCACAAACACAATCGCGACCGACTTTCTTCTGCATTCGCGGCTATTTTTTTCAGCGGTAAAGCAATGCGCAGGCGCATCAATCACACCACCTAGCGGATTATTATGAAAACTCCAATTTAAACGAGTAAAACACGGCGTTGCCAAATCTAAAGATTCACAAAAACACCGTTTAACGGCCGCGGAGTGTTTTTTTTTTAGTAAGGCTGTTGATCTATTAATCAATTTTTCAGCATTATTTTGAGTTCAATGCTGCAATTTGATTCGCTTTTTATATGCATTGGCATCTTATTTAATATAGTAGGTACAACATAAGTAAATGTTCGTTGCCCGTACTTATTTGTAAATTTTGGAGTGGACATACCTTAATTTAAAAAAAAATTTGTGTAGTGTGTATGATCTCCTTTTTCTAATAATACGAATTCCAACAAGAGGTTTTGGCCTACAATGTTAAACCATAATATATCCCCCGAAAAGGTAATATATTAACTGACTCATATGATAATTTTATATCTCTTCTTAAATTTTGTTTACTTATTTACTCTTTTACCTTTCAAAAATGTTTTTCTAGATAACCAGAGCAGAATAAATCTCAGACGCTTCTACAAAATGCTGATTCTCCGTAAACCAGATATAACGGCTTTTAATATGTTTTCATTCAATTTGCCATTCATTTTTACTTTAGTGTCAGTAATTGCTAACTATGCTATGATTCTATTGACATTAATTTAGGTTTTTATGTAAAATATATATTATTTAAAAAATCTAAAGTATGTAGAAGAAAATGTAATTTTTGGAATAACTTTGAGTAAAATCTCAAATTGTAATATTTAATCATTGAAGACAATACTAGCGACTCTCAAACGAAAATTTGAAATAGAAACAAACGATTCGGTCGCATCTAGAATTGAACCCATGACCTTAACCTTACCGAGACTTTGCTCTAACCTAATTCGACCCCATCCCATTTAACCTTTATTTAACCAAAATCGACCAACATTACACGGAGAAAAATGTTATTCGAAAAACCGATCATTTTAATAGTGTAATTTCATACGTATACCAACAAATTATTCTTACATTTTCCCGCCAATAAACATTGAAACACTGTTAATTTGTTCGCAAGAACTCGTGAAGACTTCTCTGCAAGTCTAGGATGAATACATTATCTAGATTGCATTTAGTTTGGGAAGAATTTTGTAGTGATTAGAGCAGAGCCCCCTAAAGAATAAAGTCCCAGGTTCAATTCCCAGAAACAACCGAATCTTTTTACGATATTTCTGCTTCAAGTTTTCTTTGAGAGTCGCTATTATTGTTTTCAATGATGAAATATTATTACAAACTATGCACCTCCTTTAACAACTCAAGCGCTTTTTGCCGCTTTATGGTACTATTTCCAAAACCTCGGATTGCTTTGTTGCCAAAATGTGGCAAATTTTCAATTTTTTATTTTATTAAAACGTCTATACAATATAGTGTACATTCAAAATATAACAAAATAAATATTCTCCAGATTCTTTAAAATGTTTTAAGGTTAAATATTTATTTATATCTTTTTTATAAATTCTACAAATATGTGATAATAGACAAAAGATAGGGGAATTCATTGGCTACATAGAACTATAATCAGTTTGGATGTCTCCATATTCGAATTCGGAGGTATGACTTTTTTAATGTGGGCGTAAAAATTTCCGTTAGCAATCCAAGAAAAAATATATTAATTGCTCTGTCCCTCCAGTGGTTAAATAAATAATTATAAACCTAATGGAATTGGTGTGAGTAAGGTTTTATTGTATCGTGATTAAAAAGTAGAATAATTTATCAAATAGTGTTAACATATCTTTAGGTATGAACTAGATTCAAAATCACTTTAAATTGTTATCACCAAATAATAAAGTAGAACACAATTCGATGTCGGCATGTTTCTTGATTCAAAAATCTATTTCCTTAATCCCTTAAAATCTCTGAAATTTTGCAATGTACTTCTCATGTGTGAAATGTAAGAATGCAGATTGTGCAAAAAAATCCACATTACATTGGATTCCAGATAAAACAACGTATGCTAAGAGGCAGGCATCGCTTCACACAAGTCCATACATTACAAAATCTGCACTTGCAAATGCTGCACGTGCGACGCATGCTGAATCCCAGCTTAAGTCGACCCTTATTATTTCTTACTAACACCATTTAAATCATTATATCTCAACGTAATATTAAACAAGACAACATTACTTTTGTGAGATCGTGTCAGTCTGGGAGATATATCACCAAAAAATTCTCCACGGCTGTTTGTTGTCCTTGAAGAATATCCCCATAAATTGCCCAAGGGGTTAAATTTTGAATTCAGAACTGGGTTTCATAATCAATACGAAAATCAAATGGGATGGCAATACGCGATGCCAGGAAAGTGTAAGTGATATAGAACGCGTGCTAAATGGGCTAGAACAAAATGGTACGGTAAAGTCAACTTTGCGACTTTGGTTTCCATTCAAATTTACATTCCAGTGTGTATTGGGTTTATTATCATTATATCATAAGTACACGCGGTAGATTTTTCAAGCTTCAATTCAGCAAGGCTAATCTCAGACTCAGAAATTTCTTGTTTATTAATTTGTCAATACATTTGTCGAAATGAAATAAGATTGTGAATGCCTCACATTTTCCAAAACCAGAATATCTTTCCATACCATTTCATCTTTCATTATGTCAAAAATAACATGTTTGTTTTGAATGAATTAAATGCTTGGACGTGCGATATTGGTATACTTATACGTTGATATAATCCACACTTGTAAAATAGATACATTGCTTATGACGTCTCACCAAACTAATGAAATAATCAATAGCATCGGTCCCAAAATGGGCCCCTGAGACATGCCGCTCAATTTTACAAACAAGCAACAAGGAAAATATTATCTTTTAATCAGATAAGATATGTACTACTTTCATTTTATTTATGATGACAACCGCGTGAACATAAATTATTTCAAAAGTATATATTTTTTGCCTTGTACTTTTCGTAAGTTTACTAATTAAATTAATGGTTTAATGCCTTAAGTAATATTGTAATAATATTTGGCCAATGATTGATATCTTAGCTCTGATGACAAGCCAGTATCAAAGTTACTTCATTAATATATTCACGTTCAGTATGAAAGAAAAAATGGGTAAAGTTCGGTACTTGGGAAGCACTCCGAAAAAATAAGTTGAATTATTTTTATACTAACTTTGGGCTGGAAAATCCGAATCTGAAGGAATTAGGTTGGGGAGGTCAATATCAACTGAGTTACAGGACTTTAAAGTTTCGTACACAGGAACAAATCCGCAATGCATTTTTGACATATTGTACTGAAGAAGTCAAAGTGATTCAATGATGCCAACCTCAGAAAATTGCAAACTGAAGTGAAATGGAGCGAGAAAGGGAGCGAGAAAGGGAGCGATGGTTAGGGGAGTGGGAGAAGGGAAGGACAGCAAGGAAACTACCCACACCTCCCTTGAGTTTGCTTTCAGATAACTACAAGGAGTTAAAAAGGTTTGCTCAGCAAATATTTACTGTATTTGATAGTACACATATTTGTGAGCAAACTTTATTAATTCTGAATTATGAAAAAAACAAACACTGTTTTCGGTTATCGGATGCACATTTAGACGCAATACTACGCGTCTCTACTTCAAAAATGCAAGCTAGTATAAAAAAATTGCAAGTCAAATGCAACCACAAAAATCTTAATGATTTTATTAACTACAATAAATGTCGTAAAAATATACAATAAGCGTTTTATTTTTAAAACTAAAATATATGTACATTATAACCTTAGCGTGAAGCCTTCATTCGCATGAAGCTGCGAGGGTCTCTGGCGACAAAATGTTTAAAAAAACATCCGACAAAAGCTAAAACACTAGGGCAGAACCACAACTTTTTTTTGGTTCTATTGGTCACGGAAAACAAAAACATTGTGGCCCGGAATTAACCATCCACAAAGTGTGTACACATTTTCGTCAGAGGAGACTCCGCTTTAGAGTTGTTTTTTTGGTTTCTCCGGAAAAATGTTAAAAGTGTAACAATAGAGCAACGAATTGTTGTGAATTTTCACACAAAACTTAGAAAAACCGCGAATGAAACGTATAATTTATAGAAATAAGTGTATGGCAATGGATATTTATCACGTGTACGTGTTTTTGAGTGGTTTAAGCATTTTCAAGATGGCTGAGAAGATATTGAAGATGATATACGCCCATCGTTCACGTAGCTATTTACAAGCGACGCTACCGCTACCTGTCATTCAATTTTGCTAGTGCAGCACCTAGCGGCGATTTCAAACACTAATAATAGTATGAAAAATACGGACGAGCGGCGATCGCGTCGCTTGAAGGTAGCTCCATGGAAGAACGGCGTAACGCCCACATGACAATATAAAAAAAACGGTTATCTGGTTCGATCTAATTATTGGTTACGTTTTCATGCGATTGCTGAAACTGTAGGAATTGACAAAGAATGTGTAAGGAAAACTTTACATAACAATTTTTACATTTAAAAAGTGTGTGCCAAAATGATGCCTAAAATTCTCATGTTTGAACAAGAAGCTCGCAAAAAATTTTGTATTGACACTTTATACTACTTTATTGTGACTTCTATCTGTTACCTAAGGTGAAATTTCCATCAAAAGGAAAAAAAAAAAATTGAGTCCGTTGAAGTTGGAAAAGCGCGATCTGAAGGAGCTGATAGAAAAAAATCTTCTAGCACTGTTTTGAACAATGTAAAGTTCGCATGGATAGATATAAAATTGTAGGCATAAAGGATGGGTTTATATTGAAGATGATAAAATATGTATGAAATCAAAATAAAATAATTTACGCCTCAGTTTCGTTATTTATTAGCCGCACCTCGTATTGTAATGACATGTGACCCAAGTGCGGCCTGCAAAATACTTTGCCCTTTTCCAACAAAAGGTTGCCGACCCATGGTATAGGGCACAAACGTTATTTAGAAAATTCAGGCAGATTCATTGAAAATTGGTCATCAAAATTGGTATATATAGACCTAATATATATATATATTTTTTTTTTTTCTTTTTTCGTAACATATTTTTTATACAGTTTTTTTTACGTGCTTTTCGACTACCACACTAGACACACGTCCGTATTATGGTAGTCGAAATCTTTTCTTCTGTTTTATTTTATTAGTAATAAATGATTTTATTTTATTTAATTTTCCACACTTATTGCCATAACATATATATACTTCAAATAAATAAAAAAATTATTGGATATCTCACACTGTCATTTTGAAATCGAGCGTCCTTATTGAAAGACCGTTTATATTTGCTGCACATTCCAGAGTGATAGACACCGTAAGGTTTTGGCCAAATTTGGTGACCACATATGCAATGCCAGCTACTTCACCACCTTTCACTTCCATATTTGATTCCCCCCCCCCCCCCCCCCCTAATACCTTTAGCCTCACAACATACCCCAAATTTAGATGCCATAGTTTCATTGGCTCCAGACGGTTGGGAGAGGTTGGGACTCTTGACACGACTAGACAAAAGTGTTTGATTAACTTTATAGCGTGATCTATTAATTCCTCGGCCTTCCCCGTTCTCTTATACCGTACGCTTTCGAATAATACTACAATATTATACACATTTCCAGACGCAATCATCAATAATGACAATTATTATTCAATCTATCAAATTTTACACCGGGCAAAATTAGCAGCTGTTTTCAAGGCCAATGATTTGTGCCTCTTTTATAATAAAATAAGAATAGCAATAATAATTAATAACCTTTAAGAAGCGTATAAACTAAAAGATCGAGTTGGTAAATAAATAAAAAACAAGACAGCGAAGATTTATTGCTTCTAGGTACGGCTGTATTTTATTTATTGAAGCGTAATCGGTAACATTTTTCAAGCATAAAAAAATTGTAAAAAGTTGGTAATATTTATAACAAAGTGACAAAATTCTTAATTTAATATTCACAATGAAAGATGCTGTCAGTACTGCCCTGGGAAGAGTTTATCATTCAGATACAGTGCTTGAAATGCTTTAGAATATTTTTTTTAATAAAAAGTATTGAAGTTAAGTATCGAAGAAAATAAGCCCGAATATTTCGGATCTAACAATATATTTGTAGGTATTTAAAAAAAATTTAACTTATAAAAATCTTCAAACTTATCAATGCAGTCTGCAACTGGATAACGTGGATACAAAATTAAATAATTTACTACGAATTAGATTATTTATTTGAGAATATCATTGAAGAAGAAGATAACAATAATATACTAAATTAAAATATAAAAATGAACAAGACTGGGACTCGAACCCAGATCTCACGTTTTACCGACGGCAACGGGACGGTGCTCTACCAATTCAGCCATTGCGTCCGATTGTAAAATCGCCGTAATTGTTAAAGTCATATTTCAAATTTCAGAATTAACAATATCATCTTCGACTAATGTTTTTATTTTTCCATATTATCGGCAGCTACCTTTTTCATTGGAAACAAGTGTTCAAAGAATGTATTTGTTACCTAGATAGTGTCTCCGATAAATACATCCGATTTTATTTTTATGGAGCACCTATTGACTTTTTAGAAAAGTCTATAGGAATATTCATTTATTTATAAGAAAAACTATTTTTTTAACTTTTGAAGGTTATTCCCATCAATGTAATATAAATTCTATACATATTTAAAAAAAAAAAAGACAAACATTCCCGGGTTACACATAACCCAAAAACATTTGAAAATCTCCTACTACCACCATACTAAGCGGAAGATGTTGATTGTGTTGTGATGGAGGGCTTAGCCAGCCGAGGAATCGAACACGGAACGCCTTGGTGGGACCCAAATGCGATGCCCACTCAACCACTGACCGGCCGAATATAATTGAAGAAGAAGATAACAATAATAATCTAAATTGAAATATGAAAATGAACAAGACACAGTAACGGTATGATATATTACAATTTTGGGAATAACCTTCAAAAGTTAAAAATAGAGTTTTTATTATAAAAAAATAAATTATTTGAGTGTCCAAAACAAAGAGGAGACTCATTTTGGCATTTTATATATGTTTTGCTGGATGTTATTAAAATAATTTTCTTTACATCGTGCTGAAACTCGGACGAAGTTGGGTTCCTATAATCTTATATTAATATTCACCTGTGAAGCACTTCGCTCAAAGGAAAAGAAAAATCGCTGTTAATCAGTTCTATTGATTAACTTATGTTCTCCTAAGTTTACAGTTTTAAATAATGAAGATGTTGAAATAGGAGAACCCAGGATTAAGTATAATAAACAAGGTGAAAAAAATGGCATTCTTTATTTGATTAATATCTTTACTATTATTCGATTTATCATCATTCATTCATTACACGATGGATGTTTAGCATAATGTCAAAAAAATTCACCTGCATATATTATAAAGTATTAATTACTAAATTTATTTATTTATTTATTATAGAAGGATACAAAAAAGTACAATTTACATATAAGAAAGCTTTGCTGTCCAACTAGGAAAGTTTCCCGTTCTAGGACAGACAAATTGACAGGTTTTAGTTCATATTATTAGTGGAAATGTACATAATTACTAGGAGGCGGCTAAGCGGTGGCAAAACGAAGAATTCCAAGTCACGAATCCGCAAAAACATCATTCGGAGATATTGAAATTTGTATTTTTGAAATGATATGTTTTTGTAATAACGAATCAATTCTAAACTTCAAACCTCAATATCTCCGAATGATGTTTTTGCGAATTTTTAACTTGGAATTCTTCGTTTTGCCACCGCCTAGCCGCCTACTAATAATTACATATCAAAAAACTGAAAACCATAAAAAACAAAAAAAATATTATTTTTCTCTGAAACCAAGTTGTGTATTGATATAATATCTTTAATTTCTTACAATGTTAATAATTTATTATACATACCATTATTTAATGTTCTTGCGTAAGAACGCTGAAAAATGCTAACAAAATTCAGAAGCATTATGGTATGCGTTAGAAGACAATCTCCGATATCTTTAAACATTAAAACAAAAACAATGTAGATAAAAACCTTATATTTGAAATCAAAAACTAATCAAACTTGGTTATAACGACAACTCTTATTACGTAAACTTGTCTGTAATGAGCTATCAATTAAAATAATTATTTTTAATTTTTATAAGAAAATCTTTCTTTTTATAACTTTTGAAGGTTATTCCCATAAATGTAATCTCTCTCTCTGGTTTCATTCCTGGGATTGGTTTGCAACAATTTCCTCTATTTTTCTCTTCCATTCTTCCCTGTCTTGTGCGGCTCTATTGAAGTCTGCATATGATGAGCAGCGCATGTCTACCAGTAGGTCCTCCAGGTACTCTCGGCGTGGGCGTCCCTTAGAGTTCCTGTCCCCTCGGTCATACCCTCCATTATGGCATGCAAGAGGCCTTCTTCTCGTATTATATGGCCGATCCATATAATACGACAAGATATTGGATATTGAGCGAAAGGGACGATGCACCTCGGGCTACTAATAACTAACTAAAATCGAGGTTTTGTATTCCCCACTTTTCTCCTCCAAAAGTGGACTGATTTTAATTTTTTTTTTTTTTACCAACTACATAAGAAAAAACTATTTTATGTCTGTAATTTTTGCTTTTTTGTATACTGAACGTCTTTTGACGGCGTTTAAACCAGTCAATTTTATTGATTTTCGGAAGGTCATAACTTCTATAAAAAGTAAGTTATCAAAAAAACAAAAAGTACCGACACGCTAGTAGTTGATATCTATTTTATGTAAAAACAATATTTTCTCTAGGGTTAAAATCCAAAGAGATATACAGGGAATACGTTTGTATGGAAAAATCACCGCCGGGTATCCCCTTAATAGAAAAAAATCGATTTGGCATTGATCTAAGAGTATGGATATTAGAGAGACGGCATGTGAAGTGTGCCCGCGCGCTCAAAGTGTGCCTTTTCGAGAATTTTACCCGAAAGGCTTACATTGGCTGCTGGTTTTTGGACGTTTAATACGTTCCGACAGCAGCCATTTTACATGGTGACAGCCAATGTCAGCTTTGTGGGTAGAATTCTCGAAAAGGCACACTTGGAGCGCGCGGGCACACTTCACATGTCGTCTCTCTAATATCCATACTCTTAGGCATTGATCCTCGTCCATAAAAAATATGATTTAATTAATTTACAGAATATTTTCCAGTTGGTAAGCAATGAAGAAAAAGTTGTCGAAAAATATGTGTTATCTGGTAACTAACGAAGAAACAAGATCTTTTCTTCTGTTTTATGTTATTAGTAAGTATTTAATAAAAAGTAGATTTGACAAATTAGCAGTCAAAAGGATCTCGATAAGAAAAGTAGAAAATCCAGTATTATACAAAAAAAACCTGATTAGCATTTTATTGCAATAGTTTAATAAATTTAACAGTAATATTAGATTTCCCATCTTTATGCAATCTGCTCTTTTGTCTTTTGTCCAATTATTAATTGAATTTTTTGCATTATTTTTTCGGCGTTACTAAATATCAAATCAATATTAAAACATCTTTTATTGTCTTCTCCATTTATTATCTTCGTTCCGATTGTTTTATATTTCTCATTTCGATGGCTTAGGCTCACACCACAGACAATTTATTTAACTTTTTTCACAATTTTGTACGTCTTATACTTTATACAAATGTGTCTTTATACAATAGAATATTAAAACATTTTAAATTAAATTAAAGAAAAGAAAACACTTTGTTTTAAGTAACTTTATTTTTATTATAAGCAATAAATAATAGCCTGAAACACTTATCCATATTGAAAAAATCTTCCGAGAAAAAATACATGTCGCCGACAGGACTCGAACCCGCACCCTTTAAATTGCCGGTCAGACCTCTACCATTAAGCTACGGTGGAAAATAATGTGCAAAATAATTTGCCACCGTAGCTTAATGGTAGAGCTCTTGACAGGCAATCAAAGGGGTGCGGGTTTGAGTCTTTTGATGTATCTTTTCTCAAAAGATTTTTTCAATATGAATAAGTGTTTTAGGCTAATAATTATTGCTTATAATAATTGTTTCCCTTTGTGCTATGCATAAAAAAAATCTTGTCTTAAACATTAGTTTATCAATTTAAAATAACTTTATTTTTATTTAACGTCTACCGGTTTCGGTACCCCCGTACCATCATCAGGACTGTTAAAAAAATAATGTCTACAAATATAGAAGTACACATATATGTATGTACATAATGTTATGAAAGAAAGGGACAGTATATTAGAGTGGGACAGAGCGTCAGTTCTGGGGGGGAGGAGGGGAAAGGGGGATAAGTGAAGACACGGGGAGCAGGAAAAAATGGATTGAAGCTCTGTGCATTAAATAAAAATAAAGTGACTTAAAACAAAGTATTTTCTTTTCATTTATTTAAAATGTCAAGTCACAATGTGTTTGCTTCTTTTGAAAAATTAACATTTTAATTTCTTTACAATAAGTTTTTGACTCTCTGGGTAATCTGTAACAAGATACTTTCAGCTCATTGCTTCATTCCCGCCTCGGGTTCACACAATTTTATATAACTAATTACTTACAGATTACAAATTTATTTAAAAATATTTTTGCCTAACATTCAATTTCAAAAATTTTAATATACCTGTGTATCGTAAACATTTAGATGTAAATAGGTAGCTTTGTTATGAAACTGTTTAATAATAGAAAAGTAAATAGAACGAGTTTCACGAGGACGTGTTATTTAGTGTTAGCCACTACGAGGCATAAAAGGTTTTAAGTATAAATTAACTTAAAAAAGTTTTTTTTTTCAGTATTAAGATTTTTGAAGTAAAACTTCTTTATGCGGATTACGACGAGTAACCCAGATCTTATTTTTACGGAAGTAACATTTATCGGAAATGATATTCGATTTATATTAACGTCATAGATATGGAAACAATGAGTGCGACACCTGTCAGCGAATTACAGAACGTCAAAGCAAACTCAAACGTCAGACGTCATACCTTTATTTTGTTTATTCATGTATAAGGTAAGTTCAACAGGTTTTGTTATGTTTTTTTGTTTATTATATGTTTTAACTAAAGATTTTAGATGAACATATTGGTTTGTCTTATTTTTTACGATGAAAACGGGAAATTGATGCCCGATTTTCAGTAAAGACAAGTGCATATCCTGATAAATATTGTTCACCAGTTTAAGATGAAACCCGATGGGGGAGAAATTTGAAATATAGATTTTAATAAATTGTTGCTGTCACTGTTGCCTTTACTTCACCGGATATTGGGCGAAAGGGACAATGCACCTTGGGCTACTAATACCTAACTAAAATCGAGGTTTTGTATTCCCCACTTTCTCGTCCAAAAGTGGACTGATTTTCAATTTTTTTTTACCAACTACATAAGAAAAAAGTATTCTATGTCTACGTTTTGCTATGTTTAAAAATACATTTTCTAGTTTGTATACTGAATGTCTTTTGACGGCGTTTAAACCAGTCAATTTTATTGATTTTTGGAAGGTCATAACTTCTATAAAAAGTAACTTATCAAAAAAAAAAACAAAAAGTACCGACACGCTAGTAGTTGATATCTATTTTATGTAAAAACAATATTTTATCTAGGGTTAAAATCCAGAGAGATAAATAAGGAATACGTTTGTGTGGAAAAATCACCGCCGGGTATCCCCTTAAGCACGCGCAATTCAATTCTTCTGGTCCATATATAATAATAATCAGGTATTATAATAATAAATACCTAATAACTAATAACCCTCAAAATCAAGTTTGACGAATGTTAAAAGTCACATAATGTTTAAGAGGGTATTACCAGAGAATACCGGAAATTAGTCCTTTTTAAATCAATTTCTAGACTTATTGACTCTTTTTTACAAAAAAAACATAAATTGATTTGGAACGATTGTTATTTTATCTGATATACAAAGTTTTAAAATTTTGAAAAACTAAGTTTATTTTTTATATACTAAGGTTATACCGTTGGTCGTTAGCAGATTTGTTCAATTTTCAAACGATAGATTCTATTAAACAACACAAATTTCAAATCGTATAATCATCATACAACAAAATAAATCAATACATAATCTAGTAAACCCATTTTTCAGAATTTTAATTTTAGTTAAATTAAAGTCATTTAAAAAAATCCGACCACGTGTTTTGTGACAAAAATACCTCAGTTTTTCTATTTATTTAAGGTCTTACAAACTAAAATATTTCATTTTTTTTTTACATATTTATTTTGTTTAGACATTTTTGAAAAATCATAAATACTGTTACGGGGTTTCTCTGGTCGCCAATTGTCAGCTCCAGCTACCCCAAACAAGCCCCAAAGCCAGCTCAAACGGGAGCAATGGGCACCCTCTATCTCAGGCGTGGGTCGCAAATGAATGCTTACATAACTCCATCCTCCTCGGTCACCTGGGGAATTAATACTCTACGAGATTCTCCTGCCGGAGCAGATTGACAACAGGATATGTTTAAATAGATTCATATATTGACAATTCAGAACACAGTATACAGGCTATTTCAGTGCAGGGCTATACAAGAATGCATGTTACACAAACCTAGCTAAAGTGTTTATACCTCGTGATCTCTGCATCGAAACTCTCTGAGTTATGGTTTTTACGCGGGACCCTATCGTATTTTTACAGACACATTGAAAGAATGGGAAATCTGGTGTTCAGCTTACATGTGTGGGGGCGAAGTCCTCCGCTTCCAGCACGTTCGACAGTCTTCCTGGGATCCGCGAACCATTATAACACCGATGTTTGACAAAACCGATTCTACATTCCAATGCGGACTAATAGTAACATCGTTGCTTAGAAATCAATTCGGCTCATTCTGCGGGGGCCCGAAACAGAGCGTGATTCTCGACCGTGTTTACGTGCGTCTCAGCCAGAGAGCAACTTTCAACCGGTGTGCGTCCGTCCGAGGCCGGGTGTAGCTTTCGACTGCCGGCGGCGGCGGCCGGAATGCCGTGAGGAGTAGGAGAGGGGAAGTAGGGGATGCAGGAAACGGTGGGGAACGGGAACGCTGTGGCAAGTTCCAACCGGACTCGGCGATGTTATGTATATTCTACCAGCTATAGGGCGTTCCATAACACTTCCCCCCGCGCTTGGAAAAAAAGCGACGTGGCAATGGAGCTGTAGGGAAAAAAAAATCCTCTTATGCTTCCATCGGGGATTTGAGAGGTTCGTTGCTTGAGAGTTGCCTAGCTAGAACATACAGTTTAGGTCACAATGTTTGTAGGGAAAGGGTAGGGGTACATACAATGTTTGGAAAAGACAACTTTGGGAAAAGTACATGGTGTAGAACAACATACAAGGATATGCAATTGAAAAACAACAATACATGGTTATGCAATTGAAAAAACAACAGTACATGGTTATGCAATTGAAAAACAACAATACATTTGTACAAGAGCAGAGAAAAAAATGTGACTCTAAGGTTTCATTGGTCTGGGAGCTAAGTTTGTGAAGCGTGGATTTGTTTGGTTTCGGAGAATTTCGAAGAAAAGGACGTGATTTCACAGATTCTAAGGATTACATTATCACTGCAATCAGACCCATTTGAGATAACACTCAGGAGTACACTTAGGCCTTAGAAAACACTTGATTTTGTCGAAGACGTTGAAGTTCACGAAATGGAGACTGTGGTTGCTGTGTCGCGACTATGGTTACAGAGGTCATTGAAGAGAAGAGTCCAGTATCTGCAGGCATGCCAGTACGAATCCTAAGTGTTATTATGGTACACACGGATCGTATATAATAGTTATTGAAGCATAATGTAGCTCAAGGTAACTTGTATTGGTACGCATTCAGCGAATACTGGAGGGTCAAGGTAATAATGGTTTACACAAGACGATATTTGCGTCACTGCATGACAGGCAAGAGACGACAAAGTTGGCATTGATAGCAAGAGTAAGAACAAACCTAGGAGCTAGCGTGCCCAAAAGGTAGTTCAGAGTGTCATAATGTATAGTGGGACAACTCAGCTTGCTGTGGCATGACAAAACAACATACATATGGGCGGTATGGTATGTGCTTTCAGAAACAAATGCGTAGAGAATGGCAGCAGGAGGGACCTTGTAACCACAGCGCGTGCTGTCAGGAAGTGAAGCTCAGCTTGGCTGTTGGTGATGACATCCGCCTGGGCTTCTTTTTAAATCCGGGAGAAATTATTATTAGAGCAAAATTCTTGAAGTTTACCTGCCTAGGGACCAATGAAGAAAAGGTTTGGAGAGAAACAAAATGTGTCCAAATAAAGAAATAAACGAGGTTTTAACCAACCGACCCAGAGAGTGACGAAGAGAGAGATTCCTAACTAAATTGTGATTACATGAACATTATCCTTTACCAGGATGGCTTGGCGCTTGCCGGGTGACAATATGTCTTGGTTAAAAAACAACCGGCCCTCTATGGCCTATGTTAACATGAGATGGTAACATATTCGTAGAATTTCAAAGAACAAGACAAGGAATCGTGAACTAGTCACGGCAAAGGGAAACCAATTCATGAATAAAGGTTGTCAAAAGGAGACAGACGGTACGCCAAGTGCATATCGTACATATCCAACATTCATGAATGTGTTTCGTAGAATTGAGAAGAGAGAAAAACAAAAAAATGGTGAGACGTATGCAGAGATTGAGGGGGAAAACCTGTAGATAACCGGACAATTACCTATTCGAACTCCAAGTGAGGGCGAAATATGGTCAACGACAGATTTTTCACTTCATAACATAAGTCTGAGAACATGGGGGATGGGAGGGAGGAGTGGAGAAAGGAGACGAGTTACGAAATTTGCTAGAGACTGGACTAATTTCCAATTCAAACTCTATGTGAGGATGAAACATAATCAACCAGCAGATTTCCTGACTCTTTACATTTTAAAAAAGGGATGAGGAGAAATTTGAATACACCTTATATCCAAGAGGCTAATCTTTCGCGTGTATTGGGCAAAAGATTAGGAGTCATTTTAAAAACTTCTACATGATTGTGAGAAAAGACAGACCCTCGCTCTAATTTCACAAACCTGGGGGTTTTCTTATTCGTTCCCCAGACAACGAGTTAGGTGGTTTTGTGCTCAATCGATTAACTCCCACAGCACTATGCCCCATAGTTAGCAGTGAAGCTACTAGCTAGTCCTTTTGGGATAGTAGATATTCCTGGGCTTCTTTCCCTTTTGCAAAGAAGTAAAAAAACAGGAAGTCCACGGGCATTGGCGTTGAATAACAACAAAGGGTTGTGGACTACATCTCGTAGATCGCACACAAAGGGTTTGATATTATTTCGTTCGCACGACTCATGGTAAGTATTTTGACGTCTCCACGTATAGTGTACAAAATATGCAAATACATGCAAGATATAACTCAATTATAGACAGAAGTCAAAGAGTTTATACAATGCCTCTTAAAGAAGATGGCAAAGCCGATATTATGTCGTTCGCACGAATCGCGGTAAGTATTTTAACGTCTCCACGTCTCGTGTGCAAGGGTTGTACACAATTATACATAAAACGGTACTCATGGCAAGTAAATGACACACGACCAAAACAGATTATACAAAACGGTACTCATGACAAATATGTCACACGACCAACTCAATAACATTTAGCTATGAGCAAAAGTGATTATGACGAACTTCTCGTATCGCGGCAGGTATTTTAAGGATCCCTCCTATAATGGTGGATGTTCTAAGGATCTCTCCTATAATGTAACATGGTTACGTTTAAATACAACACAATAAACGTTAACAATGGTCGTTTTGACACAATTTATAAAGATTTGTTAGATTAACTAACTCTGTAGCTCAAGAGCGTACGATAGAATAACAAGGAGGTAAGCAATTTATGTTACTTCATATGTAATAAGGGCGGGGTGATGACAGGGTACATTCCTGTTTACACCATGTGACAACAACGAGAACGGACTTATAGTTTTACACACTCTTTGTTGTGGCAACCTACAGTGAGGAAGACCAAGGAAAGGGACCAAATATGGTTTTACATACCCTTTGTGCAGTTGCAAACCTACCAGGTTATGGCGGAACTGGAGATGAGTGCCGATGTTTGTAAAACGATGATCAAACAAAACATTGATGATTTACGTTAAACTGTAGTTATTATGTACGGAAATCAAGGTTGCCGTTATTAACCTTTTCCGAAGGGGTTGAAGCATGTAATACAAGACATACATGTTATAATAGTAGAGAAAAGACAAATCGAGGACTTCTTATAACAACAAAAGACCGAGTATTTGGTTTTACGTACTTTAGTTGAAATGAGCCCATGAGGATTTGCATAAGGGTGGAAAGACCAATTTAAAGGTTTTTCCTTTATTTATATACATATGATTTCAAAATGGACGTGTCAAAATCCAATTTGTTAGCAAAGAGCTCGGGTAGGACGCCATCAATTTTTAAGAAAAATTGAAAACTACTATGCACAAGGAATGTGATTATGTGAGTAACCACTTATCTTTACCATGATAGGTAAAAATATGGAGCGTGTTAAAATGGTTAACTAGTCCTGGTTCGTGATTTAACACTTTGGAGTTTACCAAATCCGATTTTAGAACGACGCTCCAGTACTTGCAGAACATAATTTTCATGGAAAAGAAAAAGTTGAAGAGGTTCCTTCCGATATGATGAAAAACAACAAACAAAAATGGTGAAAATTACAATATTGCATGACATAGCAAAGCGTGCCATGGTATGAACGTTGCGTAGTGTGAGGGATTGAGAGGCAATGATTGGGTTCATGACTTCCCAAACATTGTGACTCGAAGGGTGTCTCTGCTCTAAAGTGATCAATTTTAGAACAGGTGAGAAAAGAGAAAAAAAAATAAATAAAAGGACGTGTGAAACAAAATTACGGTGGTTGCCAATTCAAGAACATGAACGGGAGCAAACTACACCGTGGAGTGTACATAAATTTACAAAAGTGATTTTTTAAACAATATTCGTTTTATCAACGAAAGGGTGGACATGTAATTGACACTTTACACGCCAGCCATTGCAAGACTTGATGTGCTTACAAAAGGTTGTGGTGATACACACTGGATTATTTTAAGTTTGCTGAGATGGTGGGGGCAGTTTTACTTGACTCCTCACTTCCAGACTTTACAATATCCTTAATATGGTAATTACCAATGTGTTTACCAGACGAGTCAGACAGGGAGTACACTAGATCTGATATTTTTCTTAGAACTTTGGCCTTCACGAAACGTGGTGCCAACTTGGCAGAGAAATACATGGCTCCTTGGGAAAGTGTGTTGTTCTTTCTCCAAACTATGTCTCCTGTATTGAAGGTGACATGTTTCCTACGTAGGTTATATCTGTCCGCACTCTTTTGATGAGCCAGGAGCAGAGCATCAGTGACTTCACTGTAAATGGCCGACAGTTCTTCCAGACGGTGGGCATAGTCCGCGGTGGGGTTGTTTGTGGTGGCGATTGACGTCGGAAAGTTAGTGTCCCTATGTAGAGAGCCATGGACAACTTGTTCCATGCCGTGTTTTAAGAAGAAAGGTGTGTAGCCAGTGGCCAGATTGACAGTGTTGTTCATAGCAGCCTGAATTTTATCTAGGTTTTTACACCAAGTACGTTGATCTTTATCAACTAGAATAGCCAGAGCTGTGTTGATTGTCTGGTTATAACGTTCGACAGTGTTATTTTGGGGAGTGTACAAGGTATTATAATAAATGTCCTTGATTCCGTATTTGGCAAGAAATTCTTTGAATTCCTGGGCAATAAACTGTTTTCCGTTATCAACAATTACGGTCCTGGGTGTTCCGTAAGGTATAAAGATGTGTTTTTCCAGAAGTTTGATGATGGCGGACGCGTTGGCTCTTTTTAAAGGGAAGATCCAACAGAATTTAGTGAAAACATCCACTACACTAAGTATGTGCATGTGTCCGGCATAACTTCGAGGAAAAGGTCCGACGAGGTCCATTGACAATGACTGTAAGGGTCTGTCGGCACGTTTGGGATTACCCATTAGGCCGGCAGGTGCTGCCGTGCTATGTTTATAAGCTTTGCAAATTTCACATTTAGAGATGTAATTGCGAACTTGCTTAAAGAGACCAGGCCAGTAATACTTCAAGGAAATCTTTTTATACGTCTTGAAATTTCCTAGGTGTATGGAGTCGGGAGCACTATGATTGTCAATAATTATTTGTTCTCTACCTTCGAGGGGAACGACAAGCTTCCACGAGTAATCTTCGAGGATGGATAGTGGTACCTTGAAATTACGGTATAGCTGTCCTTCTTTTATGATAAAATTAGGAAACTTTTGTTGATTATTTTTACAACCTTCAAAGATTTTCAAGTACCATTCATCTTTTGTAGATGGGGGGGGGGCAATTGTGTCAACATTTAATGAGGCCAGTTCAATTCTTGAAAGAGCATCAGGGACAATATTGTCCGCGCCTTTACGGTGAACAACATCAAAATTGTACTGAGACAAACGGGAGGCCCAACGAGCGAGTCTACCGGAGGGATTGCTTAAAGAGATCAACCATTTCAAACTACTATGGTCTGTGACTACAGTAAATTTGCTACCGTCTATGTAACCGCGGAAATGGTGAACAGAATCCAATACAGCCAATAACTCTTTTTCGGTAATGCCGTAGTTTTTCTCGTTTTTATTTAATGTACGGGAAAAATACGCTACGGGGTGTTCGCCGTCAGGGAACTCTTGAGTAAGGACTCCACCGATTCCTACATTGGAGGCATCCGTGTGGAGGGTAAAAGAGAGTGCGAAATCCGGGCAATTCAGAACGGGAGCTTTTTGAAGAGCATTTTTTAAAGTTGTAAACGCTTCTTCCGCTTCAACAGACCAACGGAAATTGCTGACACCTTTACGGATGCTGGTAATTTTATTTAAGGGGGCTGCAATAGTGGAAAAGTCTTTGATGAATCTCCTGTAATAACCTGCAAGTCCAAGGAAACCTTTGACTTCCTTCGCGTTTTTGGGTCGGGGAAAGTTTGCCATGGCTTCCACCTTAGCCGGGTCTGTTCTTAGACCTTTTTCGTCGACAATGAATCCCAAATAACGTAGACGAGACTTACAGAATTCTGACTTCTTCAAGTTGATGGTTAAACCAGCGAACTTGAGTTGTTGAAAAACCTTCTCCAGCATTAATAGGTGTTTTTCAAAGGTATCGCTGACGATGATAAGGTCGTCAAGGTAACAAAACAGGCTGTTATCGACTTCAGGACCGAAAAGTTTGTCCATCAGTCTTTGCAACTCGGCGGGGCTGTTCTTTAGACCAAAGGGTAATCTTTTAAAATGGAACATTCCCCTACCGGGTACAACGAAAGCAGTTTTTTCGCACGATTCTGCGTCCAAGGGTATTTGCCAAAAAGCTTTGCTTAGATCAACAGAGGAGATGAACTTGGCATTACGCAGCTTGTTTAAGGTTGCGTGGACGTAAGGTAAGGGGTACGCGTCGGCTTCCGTGCAAGAGTTTAAACGTCTACTGTCGAGACAGAAACGTGCAGAGCCGTCTTTTTTAGAAACCAAAAGGGTTGGGTTGGTCCATGCACTTCTGCTGGGAACCACCACACCCATTTTTAACATTTCATCAAGTTCATTTTCTAGAAGTTTAAGTTTTTGGGGGGCTAAGTTGTAATAACGTTGCTTTATGGGTGGGCCATTGGTTTTAATATGGTGTTCAACCAAATTTGTCAAACCTAATCCACATTTTTCGAAAGATATTGATTCGAATTTGTTGACCATTTCCTTTAGTTGGAGAGCTTGGTCCGTGCTTAAATTTTCGTGAGGTATTATTGTGCGGATTTCACTAATTTGAGCAGCAGTGGAGGTTTCGCCAGAGGTATTAAATACTTGGGGAGCAACGTTAAAAGCCTTCCAGAAGTCAACGCCAAGGATGAAATTCTGGGATATGGAGGGCACTATTAGAAAATTGATTGTAACTATTTTATCGTTACAATTAATTGGTAGGGCAAGGGCACCGATGACTTGCTGGGAAACATTATCCGCAGTCGTCAGGTGTGTCGATTGGGGCGAAATTCTAAAATCACTGTTAACAAACGGCAGGTGAGCATTGTTGCCCAGGCAGCTGACAGATGCACCACTATCAAGTAAACCGGAAAAGGGTACATTGTTAACAGAGAAAAAAGCATAGGGTCTCCCATCTTTAGCTTGTTTGCAACAAACCGTAGAAACATTTAAGGTCTGGTTAAAATATTTAATGTGTGATAACCAATCAGTCCATTCTTTAGACCTTGGTTCAGAATGGGTGCCTGAGAGGTTATTATTTAGTTTTTTGGCCTCTTCATGTAGAAATTTGGTGGGGGCTTGGAGAAGTCCACCTGAGGTCTAACATCGCTTGGGTTTTGTAACCTTTCAGTGTTGTGCCTTGATTTTTTGAAAATGTTGCGCAGTTCGTCACGCGGAGGAGAGCGGTCCCTAGAGTGATGCCTCTTGAAAGTTCGGGGTTCCTTGGATTCCAACAGCCTCGCCTGCTTGAAACAAGTAGTGGCCAGATGGCCCACTTTTTTGCAAAAAGAGCACACTTTTTTGTTGTCAAATTCTGGCTTCAAACCAGACGAGCGGCTTGGCACCACTATATTATTAGGCATATTCTTTATGTTTTTTCTGTCCTGGTACGATTCCAGAAGGAGACAGACTTCGTTTAATTGGGCCAGGGATGCAATTTTTTGTGAGGTAATGATGTTCTCGTATTTGCTTAAAAGGCCATCAGTTATGACTGGTAATAGTTCAGCTTCCGAAACAGGATGTGAAAGTTTGATGTTAATGGATTCAGCCCTTTCTATGAATGATGCCACGGGTTCATTTACTAGCTGTTTGATAGATAGTAAAGATAATTTGATCCGGTGCTGGGCCTCCGTCTTTCCGAAGCTGGAGATTAGGGCAGATCTGAGTTTATTCCAGTCCTTGCATTTAGTTTTTTGAATGCGGTGCCAGGGTATTAATTCTGGGGAGATGAGTTCTATAAAGTTTTTCCGTAGAATCTCGAATGGGATATTTTTAATTGTAGCCGTTTCTTCAATACGGTCTATGAAATCCAGCACATCGGAGACGCCATTATATTTGACTTTCCAGGGT
This sequence comes from Limnephilus auricula, assembly GCA_951813805.1. Taxonomy (NCBI): domain Eukaryota; kingdom Metazoa; phylum Arthropoda; class Insecta; order Trichoptera; family Limnephilidae; genus Limnephilus; species Limnephilus auricula. The sequence goes on along the minus strand of OX638407.1, from coordinate 7,516,858 downwards.
GATAAATCGTAAGTTTTATCTTGTGTCAAGGTGGGTGTGACGTCCTGTTTTATCAATACTTGCGGCATAAGTTCTTTGTTAGGGGCAAGATTATCCAACATTTGCGTGGCTGAACACGAATTATTTTCGCTTGCGGGAGCGAGGTTTACTCTCCTAATGTACTTTTTGTTGAATAAAAGTGCATATGCTTTTAATGTAGATTTGGATTTGCTTGATGGCGAGAGTCCTCTATCCTTTAAAGCAGTTTGTAGGAGTGCCTTGGATAAGCTGTGCACGTTGGGAATTATGCCCAGGTTGGATGACGCAATAGCTTGGTTATTATCCATTGTGAGTTTCCCGGGTGGTGAAAAAAAATTTGGCCAGGGGTTTCCTTTAGAAAACGCAAAATTAATTTTTGTGAGGCACTTTTCACTTGGTAATCACTAGTTGGCACTTCCAAAATAGTTATAGAAAAACTGTGTTTCACACTACAATTTAGTATACATGATACCAAAATTCTTGTCCAAGGAAGGAGGAAGTGAAAAAAAATTTTTGCGTGGACAGACCTTAGTGGTGAAAGTTTTTTTGTTTCACTGACCACTTTTGGGAAAATTGTGAAATTCACAAGTATTTATTTATTTTTTGAAAATTTGGCCAGGACTGACCCTTAGAAAATGGGTTTTTTATTTTCCACAAATCACTTTGAACTGAGAAAGGCACTAAAATTCACAAAAGGCACTTTTCTGGCAAATAGGGGATAACCTTCCGGAAGAGAATAACTGAATATGGAATTTGATACGTTAACCATATTAAAATTATTTTATTTATTCATGGGACCAATCATGGGTTTTATTATTATTTCATTTTTCACTTATGTAAGGGAAAAACACAATTCACTATTCACTTATGTAAGGAAAAAACACAATTCACTTATGTAAGGAAAAAACACAATTCACTTATGCTGAAAAAAAATTTTACGGTGCCTACAACATAGAATGGGGAAGAAAAATCATTATTTTGTCCATTTGGTGGGGTATAAACTGTATCAGTTTGACAGACAAGTGGGCCTATTGGTGTATTGTGCAGAAAAAACGTAGGTTTGAGATTTCTAATCAGAGGATTCACAAAATGATTGTAGTTCTAGAATCAAGTTTATAAAAATCATTTTCATTGCCAAATTTGATTTGGTTATGCGAGACGTTTTGGTTATAAAAAACGCCTAGCAACCAGTAATTGTTTTGTTCGACGGGTTTTTTCCGTTGGGTTTTGGCGCGAAGTTGACCGTGGCTCGTTAAACAAGGGGTTACGCATGCGCAGTCAACCTCGCGGTCAAAACGGTTGGTGTTTTTTTTTAAGCGTTCAAAATGGCCGTTATTCCAACTGCGATGTATGTATCCGATTTACACATAGATTTCTGTGGTTTTTTTCTTCACAGAATTACTGTTCACTGGGTGTTGAGCAACAAAAGCATAATTAATGTTTACAAAACAATTCCTATGCGGGGAGGACCTCGACAAGTTTTCATTCCGCATAGCGACCGGGATAGAAAAAAAATTGGAGCCCCACGTTATGTGCCAATTGTTACGGGGTTTCTCTGGTCGCCAATTGTCAGCTCCAGCTACCCCAAACAAGCCCCAAAGCCAGCTCAAACGGGAGCAATGGGCACCCTCTATCTCAGGCGTGGGTCGCAAATGAATGCTTACATAACTCCATCCTCCTCGGTCACCTGGGGAATTAATACTCTACGAGATTCTCCTGCCGGAGCAGATTGACAACAAGATATGTTTAAATAGATTCATATATTGACAATTCAGAACACAGTATACAGGTTATTTCAGTGCAGGGCTATACAAGAATGCATGTTACACAAACCTAGCTAAAGTGTTTATACCTCGTGATCTCTGCATCGAAACTCTCTGAGTTATGGTTTTTACGCGGGACCCTATCGTATTTTTACAGACACATTGAAAGAATGGGAAATCTGGTGTTCAGCTTACATGTGTGGGGGCGAAGTCCTCCGCTTCCAGCACGTTCGACAGTCTTCCTGGGATCCGCGAACCATTATAACACCGATGTTTGACAAAACCGATTCTACATTCCAATGCGGACTAATAGTAACATCGTTGCTTAGAAATCAATTCGGCTCATTCTGCGGGGGCCCGAAACAGAGCGTGATTCTCGACCGTGTTTACGTGCGTCTCAGCCAGAGAGCAACTTTCAACCGGTGTGCGTCCGTCCGAGGCCGGGTGTAGCTTTCGACTGCCGGCGGCGGCGGCCGGAATGCCGTGAGGAGTAGGAGAGGGGAAGTAGGGGATGCAGGAAACGGTGGGGAACGGGAACGCTGTGGCAAGTTCCAACCGGACTCGGCGATGTTATGTATATTCTACCAGCTATAGGGCGTTCCATAACAATACTTATGATCGAAAAATACTTACAAGAAGTACACGATATTTAAGAATTTATCATCGTGCGTTTTGAGCATTTTTATTACTTACTTGAATGTAGGTATATTAAAGCAAGTTTTGAATGAAATAAATCGATATTACATTTTTCATTTTAAAAAATTGATACGGGGAATAATTAATCTTTCTTATTGGAACCTCCCTGTAAAGTTGCAAGCATTTTCAAACTTTTATTCTCAGCCGCTGGTTAATCGCTCTTAACCCTTCTTTCTCCCCGATTCTTGTGAATTCTAGCTATGGAAGTAAAAAGTGACAGTAGTGTGACAATCGAAGGAAAATTTTACAAATTCTTCTATAAATAATTATAAACGAAAAAATGAACAAGCTAATCATTTTTCTTGTTTGTTTTTGGGTTGTTATGCCGTGTTGCGCTACCTCCTTCTTTAGCCGAAGTTTCGGACAGCGTTGCAGTGTCCATCATGCTTTTGGCCGTGAAAATCTAAAAACCTAATCATGTTTGATCGTTTAAAAAATATGTAAATTTTTATTTTATTTTTAGTTTTTAGTCAATCGCGCGTATTTAATCGTACTTCAATCGCGTGTAAAGGTAAGACCCACTAATTTTTTTGCGTTATATTAACTCGTTTAATCACAGGAGACCATATTTGTCCCAGCTCATATAGGTCTCACAGAAATCGTTGTTTTTCCCTTACTATCATAGTCAGAAATGTGATCTAAACGGTATTGGAACGAGAATACAACAAACTATATATTCAAATCTAAAAGAAAACCACAAAAAAATTTAATTTTACCCCTTTCTGAAACCAAAGTTTCCGATAGCAATTTGAAAAAAACTTATGGAACTTTGTGAATTTTTTAAGAATTTTTTTTACATAAAACGAAAAAAAGTGAGGTGACAGTAAGGTTTATAATTCATTTATCTAATGAAATAATATGTGTTTTATTTATTTTCATTATCAGTAATTTTATTTAGAAAAAAAAGTAAATTGAGCCATTTTTAAAACTTTTTAAAGTTTTTGCAAAAAAAATTTATATTTAAAAAAATACATAGTAATTTTTAATATAAAAATTTGAAAGCCTATTTCATCACCTTTCGAAAACAGTTTTTAGTTTTCGAATACGTTAACAAATGTTCCATTTATTTGGTTTTTATTGCAAAGCGGGAATATTTTTAGCCTATGACAAAATACGCCAATTTTTTTAGTGGTTAAATTAAACAGTCTCTTCAGGACTTACACGTAGAAATTTAGTGTACATATGTACGCATAAATAAAGGTATTAACACTTCCTAAAGCGAGGTCACAGGTCAAATAACACACAATACAAGTTCTAGCCTCGTGCTGTAGGTAAACCGTACAACGCAGATAGTGGATGCCATCTGTTTAATTGATGGCGTTTGTTCCTTAGAGTTACGTTGCGTAAAATGTCACGATATCTCACGAGCTCAATAAAAAACCTAGTATCATCCAAGTCACGAAAGCGTGACAAACGTCATAGGTTCAAATCATACTACTAAGATGTCTGTTAATTTTATTTGTATAAATTATTATTAAATCGATCATGGAAATTTAAAATAAAGTAAAGGACAAATGTTAATTGTTCAGGAGAGCGAAAAGAACGTTTGTTATTTTTTCAAAGGATAATATAGATATTTTTTAATTTTGTAGACTTATAATATATTATGAACTAGCCCGGCATGCATTGCAATGCCAATTAAATACATAAATTGTTTCTCCCTTCTTGTCATTTCCCATTCGTCCCAGTTCCCCTTCCTCCTCTTCTTCTTCCCCTCCCATATCCCATTCCCCTTAAGGGTTCCCATTTCACCTTCCCAGCGTTCCCCTTCCCCTCTCCCGCTCTCCCCTTTCTCGTGAACCCCCCCTAAAGCATTCGGCTACCACCTTCTTCGCCTTCCCCTCTCCATCGTCCACCAAGCCCCCCTCCTTAATTCTCTATCCAATCCTCCCGCATATTATATATAGTGTATGTAGTTTTAATGTCTCTCAAATGATGTCGTTAGTATATGTAGTTTGAAGATGTATCAATAAATATCATGGTTGATGGTACAGGATTGACACAACTGTTGGACGTTTGCGTCTAATACCCGAGCGGTTACGAAGATAGCCGATCATATCCGATCTACAGGCGGGCACCTTGAGTGAGCGGTTCCCACGGTCAGATCATCATACAACACCATTTAGAACAGACGATAAATCCAGTTAGATTAATATCTAACTGGATGTATAGAGTAATCTAAAAAATACGATACGATAATAAACGAGACTCGTAACCAAGAGAAACAAAAGAGTTATTAACAGTACACCACAATATATATACATACTACTTTAATAATATATAAACACATTATATGGTAAGACGGTACTAATTAAAAAACATTATTTTGAAGAAAACATGTAAGTTATTACGAAAATAGAATCAGCTGGCGCTCGGCGAAAATTTAGTCAGCGATCAAGATGTTACTTTATTCAAAGTCCAAACAACTCAAAACATAGAAGGACTTGAAACTTAAGACAGCAATAAATATTTTACATAAAATAAATTTTTTTAAATTACCGTGTAGGTACTTAACAGAAAACCATAAATACGTTTGATAATCCCATATTTAAATACATATCTGAATATGGGATCGAATTATTTCCCAAATTCCCTTTGGAATGCCAATAAACCCTTGAATTTAGGAGAAAGATGTAATGAAACTGATAATAGTCCATGTAAGTAACTACAGGTCCCAAATACTCCTCCGCAATCCAAAATAACGTCCCATGTAATGTGGGCCCTTGGCACCTACCGAGGATTTACTGCCGGTAATACACGGTATCACACTTGCATATAAAAATTTACTTCTTTGCATAAATAATTGTTTGAAGAGCCAGAGGTGCTAGCATGGTCGATCGATATGAAGTTACCGACCGATTGTCGGTTACTTCTACTTCCCTAGGACAGCTGCAGATCGCTAACGTACAAACGACAGTTGATATCGAATATATTAAGGACACTTAGTCATTGTGAAGTGTCACCTATTCGTTTGCGATCTGCAGTTGTCCTAGGGAACGATGAGAAGTTACCGACAATCGGTCGGTAACTTCATATCGATCGAACATGCTAGCACACCAGAGGCCCTAGCACGTTTGCTCTATAACGATCGATAGGATAACTATCGGTAACTTCTTATCGTTCCCTAGGACAACTGCACATCGCTAACATACAAACAACAGTTGATGTCGAATATGTTAAGGACACTTAGTCATTGTAAACTGTCACTTATTCGTTGGCGATCTGTAGTCATGCTAGGGAACGATGAGAAGTTACCGATAATTATCCCATCGATCGTTATAGAGCGAGCGTGCTAGGGCCTCAGGGCCCCTAGCACACTCGATCGATAAGGATTGTATGGATAACTTTCGGTAACTTCTCATCGTTCTCTAGCATGACTGCTTATCGTCAATGAATATAACAGTTCACAATGACTATGTGTCCTCATCAACTGTTGTTTGTACGTTAGCAGTTGCCCTAGGGAACGATGAGAAGTTACCGAAAGTTATCGATACAATCCTTATCGATCGAGTGTGCTAGGGGGCCAGGTTGTAAATTTTATTGGTCGTACATTTTAGTATGGGTAGGTTCAGTGGTGTAGCGGCAAATTTTCAGACCCAAAAGTTTAGTTATTAATCTCTCAGCATCCAGTCCCATCACCAATATTAGGAGTACATTAGTAAATTCATACACTCACGGTTCCATGGCTGTTGATCCCCGACAGTTGGCCCCCGGCACACATGCATACAATATGCTGTCATATTTCGGTCACCCACACCTCCATATCTTAAATACCCGGCGATGGAAAAGAGATCTTGCGTTAATTAAAAAAATATTATTTGTTTCTTCAAACTTCGCAAAATCACTTTGTGGCGTCATTTTTAATTAAATTAAAACAAATAACTTTGTTTAAACCGCTAATATCATTACTACCCTGACGAAGAAACCATCGGTTTTGAAACATGTAGGTAATTGTGATTATATTAGTGGTTTAAACAAAGTTATTTAATTTAATTAAATATTATTTGCTTGAAAATGTGAGACTCCTCAATTCAAGAGCCCACGGGTAGTTGCCTAAGGTTGCCCATCTGGGCAATCGCTACGACACTGGGTATGAGGCTGCGGACTCACAAAATAATGAACTAATTTTATTAATTTTATATAAGAAGTAATATGTCCTCTCTCTCTGGTTTCAATCCTGAGATTGGTTTGCAGCAATTTCCTTTATTTTTCTCTTCCATTCTTCCCTGTCTTGTGCGGCTCTTTTGAAGTCTGCATATGATGAGCAGCGCATGTCCATCAGCAGGTCCTCCAGGTACTCTCGGCGTGGGCGTCCCCTAGAGTTTGTCCCCTCGGTCATACCCTCCATTATGGCATGCAAGAGGCCTTCTTGTCGTATTATGTGGCCGATCCATCTTGCACGCCTTTCGGAGAAGGTCCTGAGCAGGTGCCTTCCTCCTTCGATTCTTATAATCTTCTAATAATCTTCTATAGGACCATATCTCAAAAGCCTCTAGTCTCCGTTTATCTCTTTCGGATAGGCACAATGTTTCGCAGCCGTACATCAAGATACTCCATACAAGACCTATTGATGAGGAATATTCTCAGTTTTAGGTCTATATTATTGAATTCTATTATTTTCGACCTTTTATTGAATGCAATCCTAGCCTGGGGTATACGGCTGTCGACCTCGCTCTTAGACCGACCGTCTCATGTTATTTTGCTCCCGAGGTAGACAAACTCCTTGGTGTTCTTTAGTGGAACTCCTGATATCTCTACTCTCATCTGATGTTGCGTTCGGCCTACAGTCAGCAGCTTTGTTTTGTCTTTATTTATCTTCATGTTGTAGTTGTTTTGAAGAATGCTTTACATGATTGTTAAGGCCATGAAAAAGGTTTTTCTCCACTGTAACACTGTGCGTTCATGGAGCTACTTACAAGCGACTCGATCGCCACTCGTCAGTCATGAGGATTTTAAATGGTCCCTTTCGAGAACATGTATAGCTGAAGTCTGAACATGAAAAAGGTTTGTTTCCACTGTGTGTCACCTTGTGGACTTTAAAATATGCCTTTCGAAAACATGAATAGTTGCAGTCATAACATGAATATGGGTTTTCTCCATTGTGAGTAAACTTTTGGATTTTTAAAGTCTCCTTTCTAGCACACGAATGATTGCAATCGGAACATACAAAAGGTTTTTCCCCACTGTGAGATAAATTGTTGTATTAAATGATTATGAGCATGAATATGTACTAGTTATTTAAATAAACGTTAAAAAATTGTTTTTTTTTTGCATGAAACGCATTATCGTATTTTACATTGATTTATACGGGAAAACATGTTTCGTATAACGAGTGTTTCACATAACGAGTAAGACTCCGGAACGAATTACGCTCGTTATAAGAGGTTCCACTATGATACATTAGATCACCATACAAGGTGACTGCCTGTTTTATTTTGGACTTTGGAGTACTTACAGTAATTTATTGGTCGATATTTCGACCCTTTGGAATAACAGGATTCCATCTGTTGCGGAAACGTCACGCGGTTGTGGGATCTGTGGTAAGCTACCTTAGAGTTCATTATCGCACGACGTTAAAGCAACAGATGGAACCATGTTATTCCAAAGTTAGATTTCTTAAAACAGCTGTAAAATGTTCAGAAGACCAAAAGTGCTAGTGCCAACAGAAAAAAAGTCCAAAAATACCCGAAGATAATATAGATAATAAATCTCAACAACACCCTGTATGGTGTTGTTGAGATTTATTACAGCATTAGAAGGAATTTAATCTCTTGTTGTTGCAATATTTTGCTCCCAAACATGCACGAGTTGAATTTAAATGAACTCGATACAAAAAAGCGAACAATATAATGATGCCTTAAAAATACTTATCCATTATAGTTTGATTTTAAGAGGCTTTATGTCACTGGTTATGAAAAAGGTTCGGACTTATACGCCGAGATAATAATGACAATATGAAAAAAAATCACGAGTGCCAATTGCTCAGTGAGACAATTGCATTCCAAATTAGGATATGTAGTGAGGCTTAATGTAGTGGGGAGGGGGAGGCGATGGGATAGAGGAAGGTGGGAAAGTTCCTGGCTATTCAAATCTGGCCACCAAACACTCAAGCCATTTCAAGCAACGTTTCACTTCCGAATTGTTGTATTTCAGCATGGTGAAACTGAGAGTATGTTCTATACGAATGAATTAAATAAAAACTACTTGTGCACTCCGTGATTTGAATCCGCGACCTCCAGATGGCTGGTCGAGAGCCTTTACCCTTCGACTAAAATTCAAAACATTAATCATAATTATCGCGATACATTTTCGCGGTTCATTTAGGGTAATCACAAAGTATTATTTTTATAATATTCAAAGTATAACTTTTGTATTATTTGGGCTAGCCATCATTATGAATTATGAGTTATGACATGACTTATATCTAAGTTATAAGTTATAGGTCTTTTTTGAAAGGCGTGTCAAGTTTTTTTAAAATTTTATTTTTCTTTATTCGATTGTTCGATTAAATTTTATTTTTTATTCACAAATAATTTAGGAGACGGTAAAGGTACTACCACCTCGGGATCCATTAATTGGATAACTGTGTTGTTTGCAACACTGCCTCTTACTCTATGATAGATGGGCGGGCTTTACCGCCGAGCAACGTCCCGAACGTTGACGGAGTTGCGACCCGAAGTGGGTCATTTCTAGGCAGCGCGTTACAGAGCGCTGCTCCGGGCTCCGATTAATAATCTTACCGCCAGCTAGGCTGGACGTTTACTTTGTAACCATTTATATTCAATAAACAACGTTCTCGTATAACGAACCATTGTCGTATTTATTTACAACCATCAGTGTGTAGCACTGAGGATAGATTGAAGACTGAATCCCAATCCAGTTCCTGAACGCTGCAATAACCAACACTCTGCTATAGGTCACCCCAAGTGGTTCGCTACGTTTGGACGAGGAGACGGATGCTTCTGCTCATCAGCTGTGTGGCAGGGGAATCGGAAGAAACTGGTCGATTGAGACCTTTTGATCTCTCCAGAGGACTCTTTCAGAACATCGCCTTGCACCGCAGTGGGAGGGTTGGATTCATACGCCCATTATTCCTGGACAAACTAACCCCCGGATTCCTACCCACCCCTCAAACCTCTTTCCCTCGCAGAAATTCCTCTGCTTTCTTTTCTAAAAAGATTCTCCAACAGCATCTCCATTAGCATTAACCACTGGAGCGACAGAGCAATTAAAATAATACCTCCGAATTTGAATATGGAGACATACAAACTGATTATAGTTCTATGTAGCCAATGAATTCCCCTATCTTTTGTCTATTATCACACATTTGTAGAATTTATAAAAAAAATATAAAGCATTTTAAAGAATCTGGAGAATATTTATTTTGTTATATTTTGAATGTACAATATATCATATAGGTAGTCGTTATAATAAAAAAAATTGTTGAAAATTTGCCACATTTTGGCAACAAAGCAATCTGAGATTTTGGAAATAGTGCCATAATGTGGCAAAAAGCGCTCGAGTGGTTTATAGGGAATTATTTTCCTTTGTTGAGCCAATGTAAAAAAAGTTCTTCTGTGTAATTATTATTACGTGTGACAGTTGTTTCGCCTTCCAAAGGCTTTATCAATCTGAAAACAATAAAAAAGCTTGATAACAAAAAAATATAAAAATATATATATAAATATTAACCAGAAATTTTTGAGCTTATTTGAAGTAAAAATACTATTTATTTTTATTATGTAGAGAAACAATTTCGACTTTCGACAATCACGACCTAGTTGCGCCATCATTTCATCCAATTTCAGAGATATGCGTGTTTGTGCGGGTATGTATTTGATAGAATGCATTATCGACAACCAGACTATATGCCGAATTTCCGCTCGATCGGATGTCGGGAAGTCAATTAATTTCCACTTCCAATTTTTTCATTAATTCAAGAAAACGAAATCGGAATTCTAATAGACGTATCTAAAAAAAATAGATGGGATGTTGGTCTATTGGCTACCAATAGATTTATAACATTAAGATGGTTTTGGACACCCGGATCATTGAGTGAAAGGGCGAAGAAAGGAATATCGTGAAAAATACCTTTGTACCTACTAAAATAGCCAAGGTACACAATATATTGTTGACGCCATTAGAAAATCTTAAAGGAAACACGAGACAAAAATTAAAAAATACACTCATGAAATGAAGAAAAAAAAATTCTCGTGGAAAACAACTAACACTTCAAACTAAATTCGTCATCATCTTTCACATTGTGTGTAATGTCACTTCGGTAAATACAGAGGCGAAATAGCTTTTTCGTGTATCAACAAATAAGAAGTCTATCAGCCGCTTTCCTAAATCAAAACTGAGCCAACGCTCAGTGATGATGGAAAAAAGGGTAAATTGTGAGATTAAGGAAATATTTTCTTAAATATTAAATTAACGGAAATTAAATATATATTTTTAAGAAAGAAAACATATAGGCAAACAATTAAGAGAAATAAATATATTATATAAATATTTCTTGTGTCGTGATGGCGTACTTAGCCAGCCGAGGAATTGAACTCACGACGGTTGGGTGGGATCCAAACGTGTTGCCAACTCTGCCACTGACCGGATACTTGATATACTCATGTCTTCTCTTTATTACTTGATTATTATCTTACTACGAGAGATTACAATAATATAGTGTCCCTAGTGTATGTACCTAGATAGTGTCTCTGATAAATATATCCAGTTTTAGTTTTATCGAACAACAATTGACTTTTTATAAAATTCTAAATGAATATTCATTTTTTTATAAGAAAAACTCTCTTTTTAACTTTTGAAGGTTATTCAAAATAGGTAACAAATATATCTGCCATTAATATGGAAAAAAACATTAGTCGAAGATAATATTGTTAATTCTGAAATTTGAAGTTGACAAATACGACAGTCTGATAATAGATCGCAATGGCTGAATTGGTAGAGCGCCATCCCGGTAACACGTGAGATCTGGGTTCAAGTCCCAGTTGCGACCATTATGTTTTATTATTTTTTGTGTCTTGTTAATTTTTTTATATTTTAATTTAGATTATTATTGTTGTCTTCTTCTTCAATGATATATTACATTGAAACTCTTTATTTATTTTTGCTCTAGTGTTTTGCTAGTGAGGTTACGTTTTGATATAGTTTTTTATAGATGATCATTGATCATCCTTATTAATAGTATATAAACGAATAGTACTTTGTTGTTAATATCTAGTTGGACAGTCAAAGTTTTCATATTTGTGAAATAAAATCTGAGTATTGTGATAGGTATTGGTAATTATTATTTTTTTTGACAAGTATACTAAATACCTTGTGAAAAATAAGATGATAATACCTTATGTGAAATGTTTTTTTATGTTTCAACCTCTCAAGAATATTCAGTGGATTAATCACAAACGTTATATTACGTATGTATTAGCCCGCAGCCCACCGGTTTAAAATATTAAGTCCAGTCGGAGATGCAAATCAAAGTTGCATCTATCATAATTTGTCATTGTCTACCCATTTTTTCTAAGCCCTTTGTCGGTTTAAATATTAATAAAATCAACGTAGGTACTTGACCATTTAAATATCTCAAAATCCGATCCTGAATTTAACAAATTATATTTCTCGCGTTAAAAATATTGACTAAGGTCGATGAAATGTTGACCTTATTTTCGATGGGTTTTTAATTTCTTTAACCATATTGCGCATTTGTTAATCAAACAAAAATATTTGCAAAGGATTCTTCTTCTACAGAATTCTCAAAACTAAAAATGACAAGATAATTTGTGATTGTTAAATTGAAAATAGCATTTGCGCAACAAATATTTTGATTTTTGGAAGCCACATTAAATATTATGTGACTTTACTCCTTTTTTATCTATAAATAATATTTAAAAAATATATGAAACCAATATTAAAATAATAATTAATAATATAACAAACTTGCTAATAAATTACTAAAATGACCATGGTACGTTCTTTGGACGATTCCATTTAAAACAATAACCATTTAAAAAAATTATTAATACATACAATACGCTAATTGTGTAGGTACATGACACATTTATTTTTCATTAAGTTCATTTTATTTCGATTTCACGTAGCAATTTTGATAGCCGGCATGCAAAACATCTATATTTGCGAGCAGATGAAAATGATTCTACAAAAACAAATTCGAATTCTGTGTGGATGTGGATGGTCTTTTTGTGGAAATGAAGGAGTGAACCTGAGTCTTGAAGAGACCCATATTGTAGGATGAAATACAGAAGCCGGTAAATTTTTCCACAACTGAGCTATTGAACTCAAGAACGAGCCGTAGAAATGACCCGTTCTGATGCGACAAATGTCAATTGTATACAAATGTTTGGCGCGCGTTTGACGTGTTTCCCGACTGTCGATGGAATCAATTATGCTAGTTCCTCGTAGCGTCTTTCGACGTGCATGCTCCAAAGATTGCAATCCTTTTGTAGAAAAATCTATAAAATAGGAATCCATCAATCTGTTTTTTTTTTAAATATTTATTTTTATATGTGAATACCTACACAAGAGTCCCAACTTCTCCCATCTGGAGCCAGTGACACCTTAATCCCAAATTGGAGTATGTTGCGAGGCTGAAGGTAGTAGGGAGGAGAAAGATCTGATAAGAGGAAGGTAGGGAAGTACCTGGCTATTCAGATCTGGTCACCAAACACGGCTAAAGCCATTTCAATTCTAAATGGTGGTCTTACACCATGACGATACTGAGAGTATCTTTCACCATGAATAAAATAATAAACCAACACATATTATTTCAAAAAAAATCGTTACACTGCCATTATCGTTAAAAAAATTATGAATTAGTATAATTCAAACATTCGTAATTGGTTTCTCAATTAAGTAAATTGTATAAAATAAAATAAATAAAAAACTTCAAAGAATTCATAAAGAATCCAAAGAACATCAAAACTATAATGACGTGTCAATGTTTTGTCCTTACGAAATACATCAACGCATGGTAATAACCAAACCTTTGCCTTTTCCTCATAATCTTACTAATATTATAAACGCGAAAGTTTGTATGCATGTATGTGTGTTTGATACTCTTTCACACAAACTTTACAATAATATAGCTCACACATCAAAATAACATATAGGGTATAATTAAAAAAGCTAGCTATTTTCCGTATGTTACAAATAATAAATATTATTTAATAGAAAATTTCAAAATTTGAGAATGACATTTTGAAAAACAATGATTGTTAAATCAAAAATCTGTTTTAGAAAATATTTAAAATAGTGAATTTATTTGAAGTATTCACCTTATACTTTGAATCGAATCAAAAATTATAGATATAAATAGGTTAAGAATTTTGGTATAAACATAGATAGGACCTAGGAAAAGAAAATAGGCCACTCGAAGTACTAATCCTGCGCAGACGAAGTCGCGGGCAGAAGCTAGTATAATAATAAAGATAAGTCCTAATTAGATTCTTTGAACATCGAACAAAGAACATATTTAGCATACCCTTTAGTTTTCCAGTGTTATTTTCTTAGAGGCTTCCTTATATTTTATTTTTTATGTGACACCTCTTAAGAGCTAAGTGCATACCGTCACTGTTTTCAGTGGCTGTTCGTGATTTTTGATTTTACTTTGTGAAGTAAATACTTCTTTATGCACGCTTGACTTGGGGGGTAAGTTGGCTAATGTGTAACGGAAATTGAAATGCGTTGCGAGGCGAACGGGCTCACTGTAGAAGCAAGAGAGAGAGCAGTGCGCGCGCACATTTTCTTTCTTTCTTCCTCTCATAGCCAATGCATGAAATATTTCAGTCAGTATTTTGAAATACCAGTGACGCGCCAAACGCGGCGGGGAGCGGACGTCGATGCCCACGGCTTGATCAGGCGAGGCGAATGATAATAAATTTAAATAAATATTTGTAGAAAATTTATATATGTATGTATTTTATACATATAAACATATATATGGACATACATATAGATGGAGCTAGAGAAGTATTCACTTCAGTCGTGTGGTCTAAAGCATACTCGTTTTTTTTCTGTAGATTATTACTGTTCGAGATTGATACAAAATTTAAAAAAAAATATTCTGTGAACTGTCACTGTTATTTTTGTTTTTAAACAGTTTATTCAACTAAACACCTTACACTCTAATATACATACATATAAATTTTCATTAGCTCCGCGCCCTGAGGCCCCGAGGAAAATAATTACTTTCAGGGCCTTATCATCTTTGGGGATGCTGTGTGAAGGGTTTTTTAAGAAAGGAATGAGAGAAAGTTCTAGGAAGAAAAAGGTATGAAGGTTGGTAGGAATCTGGGGGTCACGGACGCATAAATCCATCCCTCCGACTGTGGTGTAGACGATGTTCCGAGAGAATTCTGCTGGAGTGATCAAAAGGTATCCCTCAATCATTTTCTCCCGATCGGGCGCAACTGTCGCCAAATCTCGCATAAACCTCAACCCATGAACCCGGGCACCCCTGCTAAGTCATCAAACGTAGCGAACCACTTGGGGTGACCAATGTCAAAGGTGTTAGTTACCCAATAAATGGTTTTCGCAGAATCCGTACCCGCCCTCTAAATTGGAAAGTAGACAATGACCTTCGTTTTGTTTTAAAGGTCAAGTGTGCAAAATTCCATCAATCTCATAATAAAACTGCAGATTTGTATAAAAACAAACTGAACAGAACAGAATCTCTTCTTTATAACATAATTATACAATCACAATACTGAAAAGGAAAATTTTAATTGGTTTAGTTTTTAAGATACTAAATAAAATAAAAATTTTAATGAAGAACCTCCCATGTTTGGAAGCCAGATTTATTCAGACTTCAAGTGATTCCAAATACTCGAGCCAGTCTGAGATACTCACAGAATATCACTAAAGACATATTTAATCAACCGGCGCGAAGATGCAAGATAAATAAACATAAAAAGTCAGAAAAATGAATAATATTTTGTTCAGCTGTTCATTATAGTATGTTCGGTAAAATATAGTCAATATACACACTGGTGACTAATGGGCAAAGCCTAACAAGTTTTATAAAAGTCGCAAACATTGTGGATTTCAAGTTATTCGCTCAAAGTTTTTGCCGCGAGTAGGTGTCCGCCATTCGGATCTGTAGATAACTTCCTCGGAAAGTTTTGACAGAAGGCCGACACCACCGCGCGCTCTTTTCAAATTTCAAAATTAGATTACGCAGATAAAATACAAAAAAGACTGGAGTTTCACACTTTAGTATCTTTTTTAAATCAAATTCATAGATAAATAAGAACTTTTTTTAAATGTGTAGCGGCGGTGTTTGCGGCCACGGTTTATTCGGTCAGGTTTCAAATATGAAGAATATAATAGTATTATTTGTTCTGGCAGTGTTTTTTTGGGGGCAAGTTGTTACAGAGTACACAGATTACTGCGCCTTGTGTAGCAACCATACAAGATGCATTTACAGAGTAAGTTTACCATTTTTTTTTAAATCTGAATCAATTTATATATTCCAACTGCTATTTTGTTCTTCGCAAGCTTTCTTGCATCGAGTCTTGAACATAATCAGAGGGATGTCTCAGTATCGCCATGGCGAAACTAGCATTACTGAGCAGTACCAGCCTTCCTCTTTTCTTCTACTTACCTCTTTACCTTTTCAGTCTCACAGTATTCCCCAATTATAAAATAGAGGATGTCATAGTCTCACTGGCTCCAGAAAATTATTACGGACTCTTCAGCGGTAGTCACATAAACAAATAACTTGACTCAAATGTCTAACCCATCCGTCTCATCCTATCTCATCTATGGAACGTCAATTTATTTTTCCCAACCAAAGAAAATGTCCAATTATGGAATTTTTCTCATGGCCATTTTTGACACAATACCCCGCTCATAAAAAGACAAAAGAAAATATTTTTCATTTAAATTCGCGGTACTTTTAGCCAAATTCGCCTTTTTTTGGGAAACATTAACTTTTTGGTATTTCGTAACAAGAAAGTGGCGGAACCTAGGCTGTTTTTTTATTATTTAAAAGAAAATGAAAAAATAGTTTTCTACGTGAAGTAAGCTGCGTTTCATTTTATGGCTATTTAAACTTTAGGCAAAGAAGTATTTAGAATGGTTAACATTACTTTATAATTTTAAAATACCTGAAAACCATGTAAAAATGTTGAATTGCGCTACAAAGCTTCCATTATCGCAAAGCGAAGTTTTTCAGTCTTGTGTATCCTATTGCGAACCATACGTTGTAAAGTTACTTCTTTTGGTGCTGTCTCTTATCGGAGGTTATCTCTTATCATCGCCGTAGAACTGCACTCGTCCCTACATACTTGTCAAGTATCGCATTTACGTAACTCCGGCCATATCTGGCCTTAACAGGGTATAATGGAAATATTGTTTGTGTTTAGAAATGTCCTTCCTAGGCTTGCGAGGGTAATACGTCTTTCGTCAATCTTTCCTAGATTATCAAATCTTACATTACAAATTTAAATATTAGAGATTTAAATTATTGCAGCTTTACCCCCAATTAACAAAGCTTTTAATGATTAGTTCGGTCGATTTTATAGTCAGTCATGTGACCAGTAATGGTAGATTCAGACTGGGTCGACGTACGTGCCCATCGCTACGCCTAACAATATCTGGACTGCTTAGCAACCATAGATTTTCAATGAAAATTTATGTTTTAGAATCACATTGGCCACACGCATCGCGACGTGCGATGTCTGTGGCCATTTTCATAGAAAATGTATGGGTTGCTATGCATTGTTTGAGTAGCGATGCGTACGTACGTCGTCCAGTCTGAACCTACCATAAGGCGCTCCGCCCACTGAGGCAACTGAAAACCAACTAAAACCGGCTGTTTTCTCTGTCTTGATTGGTCAAAAAGCTTGTTTAACCATAGAACAAGAACAATCAGCTGACAGCTCGCAACTAGCAACGGCCGCCGAGGGCAATCAGCCGTGACAGTCGCAAGATGGTCGCAAGTCACCGCTTGCGTTACCATTGACAACGGGGTTTTGTGTGATTGTGTAGTGTGCGGGCCATCACATTGTCATACAAAGACAGTTGGCAGTTGAGAGTTTTCAGTTGCCTGAGTGGGCGGAGGCGCTAACTCATATTGAAATGAATATCAACTAGCAACATTTATATTTCGATGAAAAAGGTACCTACCAAATAAAGAAGGATTTCAAAAAAAGTAGACTAATAATTATGTTCCTTTTTCTTGACAGTTGTTGTGAGAAAAAAACTGATATTTTGACTTTTGTTTATTTATTTACGGCGAATGTCTTTTACATAAGCGTTTTTTTTGTTAAATATTATCATCTATAAATAATTGACAACTTTAGACAGCTATATTTTAAATACCATGGGTTTTTATTACTAAATTTATTACTTGCCTAGCTTAAATTAGATAGTCTAAATTTGATATTTTTAACATTATTGGCGTCTTTATAAACAGGAGATGATAAAGGGAGAAAAAAACAGTACTTGCTTTTCAATGTGTTGTGTGCTCTCAACCATCTGGAGCCAGTGAGCTTACGGCATCCTCAATTGGGGTATGTTGTAAGGCTGAAAGTAGTGCGAAGGGGAAAAGGTAGGGAGAGGAAGGTAGAAAAGTACCTGGCTATTCAGATATGGTCACCAAACACGACTAAAGCCATTCAAAGCAACGTCTAGATTCTGAATGTTTGTCTTACACCAGGGCGATACTGAAAGTATCTTCCACTCTGGAATGTGCCGCAACTACATATTATTTTTTATGATAAAATTGTGAAATAACACAAATTAATCAAATTAAATTTGGGATTTGAATCTGCGATCTTAGAAATGCTAGTCGAGAGACTTACTCCTCGACCACGGAGGCCGTTATTAGTATATACCACTAACTTTACTACCCGCCATCGCACGAGATATCAGTAACTTGAAAAAAAAAAATTTGCGTTGAAAGTTGAGTTTTTAAAACTATTTTTATTGTTAAAATACTTATATTTTCAGGATTAACTTAATTAACCTCATTTCAATCAAAATTATATACACAACTCTTAATTAAAAAATGCAATTAGAAAAATAAACGTAAATAATATTTAAAAACCAACTAATGATAACGTTTGTGATTCTTAATTGAAAAATAAGATCAATAAAATGACTGAATACAATTAGCGCCTCCGCCCACTCAGGCAACTGAAAACTCTCAACTGCCAACTGTCTTTGTATGACAATGCCCACAAACACACATAATATAAATATACCTATTTAAACCTTATATAATATCTATTATTTATTTTTAATTTTAATTTAATTTCAAATCTCTGTTTTTAAATTTAATTTATCTTAATCTTATGTTTTTCATATATTTTTAAATGTACTGTGTAAAAATTTAATTGTAGATAAAATGGAGGCCTCAGCACGGGTAAACCACCTAGTGAGGCCAACATTATTGAATTTTATTGTTAAATGTAAAAATATTGTATCAATAAATAAATAAAAATAAATGTGATGGCCCGCACACTACACAATCACACAAAACCCCGTTGTCAATGGTAACGCAAGCGGTGACTTGCGACCATCTTGCGACCATCTTGCGACTGTCACGGCTGATTACCCTGGGCGGCCGTTGCTAGGTTGCGAGCTGTCAGCTGATTGTTCTTCATCTATGGTTAAACAAGCTTTTTGACCAATCAAGACAGAGAAAACAGCCGGTTTTAGTTGGTTTTCAGTTGCCTCAGTGGGCGGAGCGCCTTAGATCTTAGGCGCTCCACTGACGAGGCAACTGAAACCAAACTAAAACCGGCTGGTTTCTATGTCTTGATTGGTCAAAAAGCTTGTTTAACCATAGACGAAGTACAATCAGCTGACAGCTGGCAACTAGCAACGGCTGTCCACGGCAATCAGCAGTGCGAGTCGCGAGTCACCGCTTGAGTTACCATTGACAACGGGTTGTTGAGTGATTTTGTAGTGTGCGGGCCATCACATTGTCATACAAAGACAGTGATGCCAGTTGATAGTTTTCAGTTGTCTCAGTGAGCGGAGCGCCTTAGTAGCTCAATTGGTGGAGTGTTGTTTACGGTAAGATTATAGGATCTGGATTCGAGTCCCAGTTGCGACTATCTTTTTAATTTGTGGGTTTATATTTCGTCGTTCAAAGCTGTTAATATTATTTTCGTTGATTAAATCATACAATTCTTGTTATTGTGATATTTTTTCAAAATATTTTCCTATAACTTTGAAAAAAATATATAATTAAAATAAGAAAAGATTTTTATAGTATTTATATATATAGTAATTAATATTTCGTAATTAACTTATTTCGTAATTAATATTAATAGACGAATTTTTCGTAATTAATAGACGACGGGCCTAAGCTCAACAGTTCTTGGTAATTTCAAAATTATATCGGCTATTTCAAAACTAAACGCAAAATACTATTTTAAATTATACTGTAATACCAGCTCATACAGGATTGGAGCTGAAACATTGTGTGTACACACATAAGCACTCACTTTAATCATTATACATCTGCCCTGATGATGGACACACACACGCTGTCCGAAACGTTGGCTAAAGAAGGAAGTAGCGCAAAATGGCATAACACCCCAAAACTAAATCACTATAATTATATTACTTTTGGCCGTGGAAATCTAAAATCATGTCAAACAACTAGCTTAGTACTTCGAATAGCCTATTTTCTTTTCCTAGGTCCTTTCCATGTTCATACTAAAATTCTTAACCTATTTATTTAAAATATATATAATTCTTGATTCGATTCAAAGTAATAAGGCAAGTACCTTAAATAAATTCACTAATTTAAATATCTTCTAAAATATATTTTGATTTAACAATCATATCATTCTCAAATTTTTACATTTTCTAAAACAATAATTATTATTTTCAATATATTGAAAATAAATAGTTAGCTTTGTAAATTATAGCCTATAAGTTATTCTGACGTATGAGCTATATTATTGTAAAGTTTCATTAAAAAAACATTCAGTAGTTCTTGCGTGAAAGAGTAACAAACACACATACATCCATACAAACTTTCGCGTTTATAATATTAAGTAAGATAAAGGTGCTCGCAGATCGCAGACCAACGACTTAAGTTGATAGACTTCGCTTTTCGGCCCATACAAAAAGGACGCCCGGGAAAAAACACTTTTCTACATCGAAAATTGCACAAAGTGAATATATTTTTTATACTGCGTTTTAGAGGGTGAAAACTATGTCGGTATGTTTTCGAATTTTCGATGCGTTTCGTATCAACGTAAACATTCACTGTCAAACATGTACGATTTATCAAAAAATATTATTTAAGGAAAAAGTGCTGCTAACTCAACTCTCATAAAGAACTATAAAATTATAAAAAGCTACCGACGTAGCTTCTTCTTTCTAAAAAATATGTATTTTTTTAAATTTCAATTTCGTGAAAGTTTCGGTGTAGAAAAGTGTATTCTCCATAAACCCCTTTTCGAGCGATTTCTGTAGGTAAATTTGAGCGTTGTCTCATTCGCACATTTCGCATTCGCATGTATTGTAAGTGTACGTGAGCTTATTGTGAGCGGGACAGAATGACAGTCGCGGGTGTTCCGCGTGTGGTTCAAAGTCTAGCCTCTTAAGTTGCGGAAATAGTTCCGGGCATAAACACCCATCACGGTATAGGAGGTGCGCACACGAAATACTTTTTTAAATTTATATGAATTTTGAAATTTTTTATTTTATTATTTCTAACAAATTACCTACATAATTTAGACAATAAATCGGTAGTCCCGCGAAGCTGCCACATGGCTGCACGTCTGCAGGTTCTACCTCAATATACACATTAGAAGTAAAACTTATTTTTCTTTTTTTTTTTTAAAAGAAAGACAAACATTCCCAGGTTACGAATAACCTGACAATATTTGAAAAACTCCTTCTACAATCACAATAAGCGGAAGATGTTGCTTGTGTTGTGATGGAGGACTGGCTGGTTATTTATAATATCTTTCTTTTTTTTCTTTGTTTATTCTAATTTTTACAGATATATATATATATTTTTTTTATTCATAAGCCACAACTTTGCAATTTTCATGCTTAAACTTTCATTTGAAGCGATTTTGTCCCTTATATATAAAGAAATTGTATGAAGAACAAGGTCAGAATCGCTTGGGCCATTCTCGTCCTTGACGTAACGAAATACTGGATAGCCTCTAGCCACTCCGAATAATTCAAATTAATTAATTACCAATGACGCGCCGGGCATTGATAATATGAACGGAGTCGTATTCGAAGTCTATATTTTTCATTGTTTTTTTTAATATAAATCCATTGTGGAAAGCATAGATTTGAGTGATTATTAGGAAGTTAGTTAGGAAGTGTTATATACATTATTTTGATGTAATTTTTGTAATATATCACAAAAGAATGTTATAAAAAATGAATTCGTAACAAAGGTGAGAACTGTCAAATATTTCACGTCGTATTGAAAAAATATATTTTTTCTATGCTGGCTTTCAACAGGCAGTCTCTCGTCTGCGTTTACTAATACTCTCATTGAAAATATTGACCCAATACTCGAATTTGGCATTAAATAGAATTTTAAATCTCCAAGCTCTAATATCATGATGAAATTGATCTTGTCAGTTGAAAATAGTTGCATTGATCTAGAAATTCCATAAGGTAAAAGCTGTGTCATTTTTACTATGCCAAAGCTTACAATTCCAAAGTTTTGGTGCTTCATCTAAGTAAAAATACTCTGTTTTATTTTTACAAAAAGAGCGTAACGGTTTTTTCTAAAATATTTCGAGAAACAAGAATGATAGGGCCGATAAATTTTACCGTTCCTAATCAATGATCAAGAATACTAACGATGCAGTGTAGTAGCGAGAAATTGAGAAATCGGGCCCCAGGGCAACTCGTAGTGATATTTGATCATTTATAGTATTTACATATTAAAAAATTAAAATAAACTATTCTTGGATATCGACAAATAATTTAAGACATCAATAAATGCATTCGTATATAATGTGCACTCGGAATACAATACATCGATTTATAAAAAATAACTCTACGTCTGTCTCGACACAGGTTTACCCTAGTGAGACAGGCATTGAAAAAAATAACATGTAATTATAATATATGTATAGATTAAATAATAATAAAAAATAAACAAAACTTCTTATTTTATTTACGGATTTGATCATAAACTGAATCTTAGTTTTCTTAATAATATCATAAGAATTACACCCAGAATAATGACTACTAAAATTATAATAGTCGTTATAATAATTTTTTTTTTAAATTGTCACATTTTGGCAACAAAGCAATCCGAGGTTTTGGAAATAGTGCCATAATGTGGCAAAAAGCCCCCTCGAGTGGTTATACTTGTTTTCTTTCATCATCTAGAAGATTTTCCAATAGTAACAATTGTACTAGCATATAATTGTTACTTTGCTGTGATAATTATGAAGGTCTTTCCATACTATCATTAGTGTTTGTGAACGCCGCTACGCGCTGCACTAGCAATACAGTATGACAGGTAGCGGGTAGCGGCGATTGAGTCTCTTGTGAGTAGCTCCGTGAACGAAGGACGTAAGTGAGACGGAAAGCTGGGCGGTTGGGATAAATGAAACATTTGTTTCAATTCAAATTTGTATGGAAGGCACCTCTAGTGTTGTATTCTTTATTCTCTGTCAAAAAAACCTGACCTAACTCTAGTTTTATTTTTCAAAAATGAAATTTATTTAATTATTAATTTTAAAAATATAAATAAAAAAAGATGTTCTGGGTTGGTGAATCAAAATTTAAAACACGTTTATTATTAAGTCCTTCATAATGATCACAGCAAAGTAACAATTATATGCTAGTACAATTGTTACTATTGGAAAATCTTCTATATGATGAAAGAAAAAAAGTGTAAATTAACGCCAAAAAAAAAAGAAATTTGAATATTACAAAACTTGCATGGTTATGATTGATTAGTTACAATTGATTAGTTACGATTGATTAGCTACGATTTTTTAGTTAAATTGATTAGTTACGATTTATTAGTTACAATTGATTAGTTAAAATTGATTAGATACGATTTATTAATTACAATTGATTAGTTACGAGACTAGACTGTCTTTACAGAGTCTTGACAGTAATTATATACGACAAATGAGCGATGATTCATATATCTTTTTTAAATAAGTAGATATTATAGTAAAAACGTGTTTACTGAATTTTTGGGCTAAAAAAGATGGCTCATTTTGTGAGCTTAATATAAAACAATGTAAAAACTTGATTGTGTATATTTTGACTTGATTTATTGAGAGAATAATACTGTGATTTAATTTAACACTCTATGTGTGTATTGACCTCTCATGGGCCGCAGTCCCCACGGCGGGTCCAGAATCAAAATTAAAAAAAAAAAAAATTGAAGCGATTTTGTCCCTTATGTATAAAGAATTTGTATCAAGAACAAGGTCAGAATCGCTTGGGCCATTCTCGTTTTCGACGTAACGAAATACTGCATAACATCTAGCCTCTTGGAATAATTTTAATAAATAAACAAGAAAGATGGCCGACGAAGGAGGACGACGGAGTTGGTTTAGAAACGTTATATTCTTTCATTGTTTTGATAGATTTCAGGTATTATCAGAAATATGGTTTTATCTACATTATTTTCATGTAATTTTTGTGATATATCACAAAAGAAATGTTATAAATATTGGATTCGTATGAAATGTCAAATTTCAAAATATATTTTTCTTATGCTGGCCTTCAAAAGGTTGAGCGTGCTGTTAGGGTTGTCAATACTCCAACCGAACACCCGAACAAACTCAAGACACATTGCACGGTATTACTTGGGTATGTCCATTATTGATCAGTGAGGCAACGGACCTTCTGCCTCCTGCAACCTAATCATCTGCAGGCAACAGATACTCCGGTTTCTCCCTAATGCTGGAGCATACTGGTCCAAAAATGTCAGGCAACTGTTCTCTCATCTGCCTATAGTTTCTCCGTCTCCTGAAATTAGGATGAACGCTCGGCATTCGGAAACGTTGCGAATAGGTAGCGTCATACACCATTCAATGTGGACAACATTATTGGTAAAGTAGCATCTCGGTTGATCGTGCCGAATCATACTCCCAAAAAAAATAATATGATACGTTAACCGAGTGTTATGATATGCTTCTCGCGGTGCCTCAGCACGGCAGGACAACAAACGAACCCAGATAAAATAACATCGGTGTCCACAAAATATGCTCTGGGCTGTCCAACACATAACGAATCAGCTTCAATTCAAATTCTGCGGATTTGAATCCTGCCTGCAGGTTTGACAACAGTTTGACTCCCAAAATATTCCAGAGCTGGTAATCTGACCAATAACAATTGACACTGTGTAAGGTGCAAGTACTGGAGGTGCCACACACGGAAACCATAAATAATAGTGTTCATAAAAGGGTGCACACACCTTGTTACTAATACTTTTATGTAAAACAATCGTAATTATAAAACAAACGTATAATATTTTAATTTTTTTCGGGATTAATTAGTTATTACGTAATTAGTGATAAGTACATCTCTCTCTGGTTTCAATCCTGAGATTGGTTTGCAGCAATTTCCTCTATTCTTCTCTTCCATTCTTCCCTGTCTTGTGCGGCTCTTTTGAAGTCTGCATATGATGAGCAGCGCATGTCCACCAGCAGGTCCTCCAGGTACTCTCGGCGTGGGCGTCCCTTAGAGTTTGTACCCTCGGTCATACCCTCCATTATGGCATGCAAGAGGCCTTCTTGTGGTATTATTTGGCCGATCCATCTTGCACGCCTTTCGGACAAGGTCCTGAGCAGGTGCCTTCCTCCTTCGATTCTTTGGAGAACCTCCTCATTTGTAATGTGGTCTCTCCAGGAAATTCCTAATAGTAGTATAAGTACATAAGTGAATTTTTATCCACTTAGATCGTGATAAATACTACACGAATTTCGTGATGACAAAGAATCAGTTCATATTAAATTCGTGATATTAAAACGAATTGATTGATGAATTCTTGAGATCAAAAATCATCGAGTCATTGACCGCAAATTTTCAGTTTTGGTCAAAAAGACCTGACCTTTAATAGAACTGGATAATCATTTACTTGGGCCATCAATGTAATATATAATGTATATATATTTAGTTAAAGTTAGAATTCACTTATAGTACCGCTGTGTTATGTATACACAAGAAATTATTATTCTAACATTTGCATATATTATGTAATGTGCTAATGATGTAAAAATATACGGTGGGCCAGGAAAATAAACATAATATATCATTGAAGAATAAGAAGATAACAATAATAATGTAAATTAAAATATGAAAATGAACAAGACACAGAAAAATAATTAAACATAATGGTCGCAACTGGGACTCAAATGCAGATCTCAAGACTTACCGGACATCTTTCTTATGTTTTATTATTTTTCTGTGTCTTGTTCATTTTTATATTTTAATTTAGATTATGATTGTTATTGTTATCTTCTTCTTCAGTGATATATTACATTGACGGAAATAATAACCTTCAAAAGTTATAAAGAGAGTTTTCTTAAAAGATTAATAATATATTAATTTTGTAATAATTATTGGCAATTTGTTCATATTGATTGATTTTTTTAATTTTTTTATGTGACAGTTGGTATATGGCATCTTGTAATATTATATTAACAACACTAATTTTAACCAGGAGGGTTACACACCATTAGATTGGAGAAGGGCTGTGATCATGCCGTTATACAAAGGTAAAGGGTCACGCATGAAATGTGGCAATCATAGGGCTATTAGCCTGCTAAGTTCAGTCGGCAAGCTGTATGGTAGAATATTGATTGAAAGGGTAAGAATGAAACCAAAGATAAAATATGGGATGTGCAAGGTGCTTTTATGAGTGGACGGGGGTGAATGGACCAGATTTTCTCATTGCGGATGCTCACTGAGAAGTTTCTGGCAAAAAAACAGAAACTCTTCTGTGCTTTTGTAGATCTACAAAAAGCATACGACCGCGTCGACAGGAAAAAGCTATGGAAGGTGTTGTCCAAGTATGGAGTGAATACAAATCTCATATAGGCAATCGCGTCTCTGTATGAGGGAAGCGTTGCATGCATTAGGATAAACGGTGGTTATACGGGGTGGTTTGACATCATAAAAGGTGTTAAACAAGGCTGCGTAATGTCACCGTGATTATTCATTATATACATGGACAATTGTATGTAAGAATTGAAAGAGGCGGGATTGGGCGCGAAATTGAATGATCTGAAAGTATGTTGTCTGTTGTATGCTGATGATGCGGTGCTGATATCTAACAGCATAGAAGATCTGCAGTCACTCGTATCTAGGATGAACGAAGTATGTATGAAGAATGAGTTGATGAATGTAAGTAAGTCTAAAGTAATGGTGTTTGAAAGAGAGAGTACGAAAACAGTGTGCAATATAGTTGTGAATGATGAATACTTAGTAATATGAATACTTAATTACGTATGTGTGGTAAAAATCATGAAAAACCAAAAGCCAAAATATTTTAAGGATGATTTTTTTTATTAAAGATGTACATAATTACGAAACCAGAAATATAAATAGAATTAGATTGCCACATATGAAATAATCCAAATCACAGAACTGCCTAATGAATAGAGTACTAAAGATGTATGATGAAATGCCTGAAAGTCTGAAGAATGAATATACATATTTAAAAAGAAACGTTATGCTTACTGTAAAAATATTTAAATTTATAAAATGAAACATTACTTTGTATATATTAGTTTATATTCTAATTAATTATATTAGTATAAACTAACTCAATAAATAATAAATAAAAACTACCTTCTCTTTCCGTGTAGTTTAAAATGAACGGAAAAAATAAAGGTGTAACAAGCAACGGAACTGGGTTAGCGGAAGTTCGAATATGACAATACAAATATCTTCGTTTCCCGCTAAAACCGAGAAATAAAATTATCTCGAAAATTATATAAATATATATATGTATATTTTTGAAATTAATATAAAACCCGCACGAAAATGTAGTACCTACCTATAACAAGAAAATAAAATAATACCTACACGAAAATATGATAATATCATTTTCGAGAGTTTCTGCAGTTCCATTAGGGTTTTTTAAACTACGAGCCATTTATTTAATTTAAACGTGTAGTTGGGTTTCCGGAAATCATTAAAATAAAAAATAATGCGGAAACAACTTTCGCTTTTCAATAAATAAAATAGTTTCCAGTTTTAATAAGTCTGGTCAATATGTAGCCATAGACGTATATAGTTGTATAGCCATAGTTCTAGGAGAGGTGTCGTATTACTGCTGATTGCTTATAAGTAGACATCGGATTATATGCATTTGCATATGCTAATTACGGCGTTAATGCATATTTTAGCCTTTTTTCCCAATCGTGCATATTTCGCTGGTCAGTTCTGATTTGACAGTTCTGAGGCCTTTGCAATTCAGTCAAGCAAGCTAGCATTTGATTACGTATCCGAAGAATATCGCCCTCATCTCAACACATTTTCACAAGTTACCAGATACCATAAAAAAAATTGGAAACAAAAAGTCTTCCTCTATTTAAATGAATAGAAATACTGGAAACAATGATCGTACTCACCAACGCCCTTCCTAGGTAATTCAATATTAGGAAAGATTCGTAAAAAGTGTCTTGAAGACATGAAGAACATTAATGCCTACATGAACGGCACAGGTCCATACCCTGCCTAAACAGGTATCTCCAGAAGTATGCCAAATTTTTAATTTTGACAAAATTTCGACAGTTGGCCGTAGAGAGGTCGTTTTCGGCGTACAAAATTAATACTGGGTGACAAACTTGTCACAAATTAGCGTCCGAAATATTTGGAAAAATACTTATTTGTACATGGTCACAAAAACTATGCATAATTTTAAGAATATTTCGCTGTTTTTACCGTCATTAATTAAAATATATAAAAATGGTTTTTTGATTTTGCATTATGCGTATTTTGGGCATATCAAGGGTTTTTAGTGCATATTTCGGCCTTTTTTAGTGCATATTTGCATGCATATTTTGGTACTTTGTTAGTGCATATAATCCGATATCTACTTATAAGTTTATAAGCCATGAGGGAATGATATATTTATTCTACCGTTATTTGAAGCCAATTAACGTCAATGATTCCTTAAGCGTATATTATACCCTTGGAACAATTCATTTCCTGTCAAAATATCTTCATTTTTACATCGCTAGGTGGCGGTGATAGTCCCTTCTCGGACTTAAAATGTTCAACATTTAACATGCGTATATTGCCAACGTCCGTTGGACGGACAGGGCACGAGAAGAAGAATGGTTTGGAATTTCGTGGTTCACATTTAAAGTCAATTTTATGGTGTTTTTTTATTTAACTTCTAAATATTCAGCCTTTTAAACTATATTTTATAGAACTCATCATTATGATTACTACAGTAGAACCCCGTTAATTCGAAATCCATGGGACACCAAAAATCTAATTTCGAATTAACAAATTCCCACGTAAATCGAAATTTTATGAAAAAATAAATTATAAACAGTCGCCGAAAATCGAGTTCTTCGTTCGAAAATTTAAATTCGGGTAGGTTCTTCGGAGTAAATTCGTAATAATACGACTTATTCCTGTGAAAATCGAATTTTCGCAGCCGTTTACCGCCACGGTCGGTCTTATATTCGAAAAAATATATACCAATATATAATTTTTCCGTGCAAATAAAATTTTCGCTGCCAATTTCCAGCCCTTTAAATTCAGATATTCTAAATAAATTCGTAAAAATACGATATATTTCCGCATAAATGGAAATTTCGCGGCCGACATCCTTCGCAGCCCGCCTTTTAAATTGATATATAAAAAGTATATTCGTGTTATATTTCAAAGCCTAAATCGAAATTTGGCAACCGATTTCCGTCTCTCTCTTCTAATTCAAAAATTCTAAGTAAACTCGTAAAAATACCATATAATTATCGCGAAAAAATATTTTGGTGCTCGAATCCCGTAGTATCCGGCCATTAATTCAGATACCTACTCGTAGTAATTCATAAAAATACGATATATTTCCGTGTAAATAAAATTTTCGCTGCCGATTACGGCCGCGGCTGGCCCTTTAAACTCAGAAATTTGAAGTAAGTTCGTGAAAATACGATATGTTTTCGCATAAATTCGAAATTTCGCAGTCGATATCCGTCACAACTAGCTCTTCATATTCAGAATTCAAAGTAAATTCGTAAAATTTCGCATATTTTCCTCGTAAATCAAATTCTTACGACCGATTGCCGTCGCGGCCGGTCCTTGACATTTAGGTAAATTCGTAAATATACCACATTCCACTGGAAACCGATTCCGATTTACAAAATAATAGTACGAATTAGGACGATTTCCAACCGCTCAAATCCACATTTAAGCTCGTTTTACCGCCATGGCTGTCTGTCAGATTCCGATTTACGAAAAATATCTGATGATTATCATAATTTTTTTCGTGTAATTCGAAAATCGATGTTTTTCTCGAATTACACAAACAAAAAGTGAGCGGACAAAAATTAATTTCCAATTAAGAATTAAAGAATTTCGAATAAAAAACATTTTGTATGAAATATTTTTTTGAAAATGTCGAATTATCTACGCATTTTTCGAATTATCGGGGTTCAAATAAACGGGGTACTACTGTATACATAATTGTTAATTTCCTTAAAAAGATTTTGGTCTGTTTCTCAAACACCGTGTACATTCAACTTCATTGACTTCATTAGAAATTTTAAAGATAAAAAATAAGTAAGTATTTATTTCCAAACACTGTGTACACTGCCCAACAAGACATAACATAAAAAACGTTCACTCACACAAGGTCAGAGCTCGTAAAGACAATGAATTCTTACATATACTTGTAACTGAAAACAACACGAAGATAGTAACAAACAATTCGGAATACACTGAACTAGAACACCCTTTCAAACATAATATTTCTTGCATTTGAAAGAAATGTGACAGTTTATGTTAAAAATTACGTAAAAAAAGGGAATTTGTGAGTTCTGACTGTTTTTCTGGCTTCTTAAATTATTGCAATGTTTCAAGTAAGTTCCTTTAGATCTTTTACACCCAGTAATAAAACATTTTGATGGCATATTGTAAATACGTATGCTGTGAAACACGGAACGTACAGTTTCACCTCTGTTCAACGGGGGCTTCTCTCCCGGAATGCGGCGGAATGGCAAGAAAGCTGTTGAAGTGTTGTAAAATATGGTGAAATTGAAGTATTTATTTAATTGTTAATATTCACAGATATCATAACGACAATATGAACCCGTACCTTGACAGATATGTGTATTACATACATAATTTAAATTAAAGACATTGTGTAAAATCATTAATTATACCATAGTCATAAATCGAAGTTTGAAAAGTGGGTTGTATGGTGTATCAATGTTTTTATTTTTTATGGTCGAATGCTTACATCATTTACAAAAAAAAATCCGCTGTTTGAAAAATAATAGTCCATTATTTGGTAACAAAAAATATGAAGTCTGACAATGTCATACGAAAGGTAGTAATTCAGCTGTTTTAGAGGGTCGTTTTGCTGCAAATCACCTTTTTGCCCTATAACCTACTCTTAAGTCCCGGAGATGAATTCTTGCACCCCGAAATGCACATACCTTTTTTCACATTTTTGAGCTCAACAGATCGGCTGTGATATTTATGGTCTTTCCTGACATTAAAAAGTCTCTCCAAACAACGCCCCAGTCAGGAATTCACACAAAAAGATAGATTCTTTCGTGAGCTTCGGCTTCAAAAAAAGTCATAAAAGTTTAAAAAATAATATGTCAATGACTTTTCACCCAACCAGTATTTTTTTTATTAAAGTTTTAAGTGCAAATCAAGTTTACCAACATTATGACACAACTTTACTGATTTGTGATTAGGTTTGCAAATGCCGAGAAGAATATTTACTGAATCCTTCACTAATTAGATAGTGATTCTATTCATATGTTAACCCGATGGACGCGACTGTATTACTATCACAATAGCGATATTATGATGGTAAATCTAGTTATTTAGTAAATAACACTTTTTTAAAAGAAGAAAAATCATTTGAAAAATAACGAAATCTTACTTTACTTGTCAAGAAGAACACAAGTTGTTTATTAAATTTTGGAAAATTCGTCAAATTTTTAAAGTTAATTTTCACGTTCTGTGAAAGTTCTATTCAAGTTATGTGATTATTTCTGTTTTATGAAGTAACTCGTCTGTAATGATATAATTACAGATTTTGAAAACTTTAAAAAATTGATGAATTAGTTAAAAAATTTTTAAACAACTCGTTTTGTTGTTTCGCAAAATTCAAATGTAACATTGTTCAGCCCTATTTTGCTTTTTTGCCATTTGAAAGGTCCCCGTTAAACGCTGTAAATAATAAAAGGTATATTTGCGGCACGTAGGCCGGCCGGCGTAGTCCAGCGGTAGGGCGTTGGACTGCCATTCCGAAGGTCGCGGGTTCAAACCCGGCGTGCGCAAATAAAATGTATTTAATTGATTTGTGTTATTTCACAATTAATTATTTAAAAATAATATATACACAAGCAATATCTTCCGCTTAGTGTGGTGGTAGTAGGAGATTTTCAAATTTTGTTGGGTTATTCGTAACCCGGGAATGTTTGTCTTTCTTTTTAAAAAAATAATAAATAATAATAATAAATAATAAAATAATATATAGTACATTTGCGGCACGTTCCAGAGTGTAAGATACTCTTAGTATCGCTCTGGTGTAAGACCACCATTCAGAATTGAAACGTTGCTTGAAATGGCTTTAGCCGTATTTAGTGACTAGATCTGAATAGCAAGGTATTTCCCCATCTTCCTCTTCCTCGTCTCCATCCCTTTCCCACTTACCTTCAGCCTCATAACATACCCCAATTGGGGATGCCATAGTCCCACTGGCTCCAGACGGGAGCAGTTGGGACTCTTGTGAGGTATTCACTATAATAAAAAATAAAAAAACGTTCCGTAGTGGAAGATACTCTCAGTATGGCCCTGGTGTAAGACCGACATTCAGAATTGAAACGTTGCTAAAAATGGCTTTAGCTGTGTTTAGTAACGATCTGGATAGCCAGGTACTTTCCCACCTTCCTCTTCCTACCTATTTTCCCTCCCCACTATCTTCAGTCTTACAACATACCCCAATTGGGAATGCCATAGTCTCACTGGCTCCAGACGGGAGCAGTTGGGACTATTGTGCAGTATTCATATAAAAAATAACCCTCTTGTATTACGCTTACTGAAAATTCCCGCGTTTAAAGGGTTAAGGATGACAGCTGTCAGAGGACCGTTCACTTTGCGTGTTTCTTTTTCCTTTTTGAATATATTTAACATTTTTACACGCCAATTTTTATTTAGAAATGCTGAATCGTTAAACTTATATATTCATGATTATTATTGAATTGATTTGATGATTCACGTTATTTCACAATTAAATGTTGATGTTAGCCTACCTAATTAAAAAGACGCTTTGATGGTTTGGTCACGTAGAGCGGATTATCGGAGAAAGGAGAGTCGGAAAAATATTTGCAAAGCAAGCGTATAAAGCTTGTTATTAATTTATTTACTTTTATTTATTTATTTTTTATTTATTTTTTATAAATTTATTTATTTTATTATCTTTATTTATTTTTTATTTACTTATTTATTTATTACACGCCCTAATGGGCTTTTACATTGTAGTTTATAAGTTGAGAAGTATCACAGTTATTTTACAAATACCTTAAAATTATGAAAATAAAGAAAACATTATACAATGAGAAAAAAAAGTGACAACAAAAGCACATAATAAAAACAAAAAAATCCTTTGTAAAATTGAAAGAAGTCTAACATAAATTGATATTCTATATAAACAAAATAAAGAAAAAATTATATGCTTGTTGAAACAATGCAGGGTCAGCTCAGACACGGGGGCTACATTGAGTCAGGGTAGTCTCTCAGAAGCTGGGCGTACTGTAAAGGGTCCGCAAATACAGCAGATTCCTAATACACTATACATTACCAGTACAAATCGCAAGGGTACCCCATGATTGAATTTGGCAGCCAATTCTGATCTGAATCCTCAAAATACATAAAAACGGTCCTCGATTCTAAGGCGGTCCGTTTGATAGATTCCTTTAACAAACGGATTTCAATCTTTAGAGCAGGGAAATCGAGTGAGAATTGTGTGCTTATTCTACCGGTATTTTAATGAAAGAAGCTCCGAGGTGTCAAGCGTCATTGATCCCTTCGTGCGCAGTCTTCACATCTTTCCTCAAAAAAACCCTCCACACACCTGAGGGAAATTATTTTCCTTATTTTTTTTTATAGTGAATACCTCACAGGAGTCCCAACTGCTCCCGTCTGGAGCCAGTGAGACTATGGCATCCCCAATTGGGGTATGTTATGAGGCTGAAGGTAAGTGGGGAAGGTAAGGAGACGAGGAAGAGGAAGGGGGGAAGTACCTGGCTATTCAGATCTAGTCACTAAACACGGCTTAAGCCATTTCAAGCAACGTTTCAATTCAGAATGGTGGTCTTACACCAGGGCGATACTAAGAGTATCTTCCACTGTGGAACGTGCCGCAAATATACTATATATTATTTTAAATAATTAATTGTGAAATAACACAAATCAATTAAATAAAATTTATTTGCGCACGCCGGGTTCGAACCGGCTGCCTTCGGAATGGGAGTCTAACGCCCTACCGCTGGACTACGCCGACCGTCAAATGGCCTATTGTGTGGTTTCCGTGCTGATTACTTGCCTGTGATTATATTTTTCTCTGATTAGGTTTAGGATTCGTGACTTTGTACCATTTTAAATACTTTGTGTTGATGTTATGACGTGTGTATTAATTAACTGTAATAGAATATTATTTAAATTTAGCTAAGCTCAGAGTGTGTATTGTGTGAACCTGGGAATGGAATTTATTCTAGTAATAAAAAAGTGAAAGACTATGAGTTTATTATATAAAATAACAGGTCCAGAATAGCAATTTAAAGCAAGAATTATCGACTCTATAATTAATCAAATCTCAGATCGAAACCTTCGGTTTATTCATGTTAAACCAAATCTACATTGTAATAAAGAAATTAATTATTAATTATCTTGATGTATAAATTAAGGATTGAGCACCAGGACGTTTTATGAAAATGGCCAAAATAAATTAATTTAAAGGTAAACCAATAAGAATAAATAATAAAGTGGATATATTGTAGTTACGAAGAAATGACGATGATGGTCGATGTTCAATGTTCTAGTCGCCTTGATCTATTTCAAGGTCAGTATGTCCGTCCTAATGGCGGAATCAGACAGTTCACTAATCGTTTATTTCTGTATTTCATTCGGCCTATTTTACTCGGAATGACACGTCCAAACATGAAATGAAATAAAAGTGAAACGAAGGTGGGAACATTCGCTCGAGTAACCATAGAGTAAACCTTCACTCGAGTGATCCGTCTGATTTCAGCCTAAGCGCCTCCGCCCACTGAGGCAAGTGAAAACCAACTAAAACCGGTTGTTTTCTCTGCCTTGATTGGTCAAAAAGCTTGTTTAACCATAGACGAAGAACAATCAGCTGACAGCTGGCAACTAGCAACGGCCGCCCAGGGCAATCAGCAGCGACAGTCGCAAGTCAGGGCTTTCGTTACCATTGACAACGGGGTTTTGTGTGATTGTGATGTGCACGGGCCATCACATTGCCATACAAAGACAGTTGGCAGTTGATAGTTTTCAGTTGCCTCAGTGGGCGGAGGCGCTTACTGCCCTGTTGAAAACTACCATAAATCAACCACTCATTAGATAGATATCTTTGGGATTTTTGTATGGGGCAACTTTCAACACTATTTTACCACGATTGTGGCAACAAACCGCTGTATTTGACACCCAAAGACGAGGATAGAGGAAATTCAAAATGCCACTCAGTTCTTCCACAGTAAGTTCTCCATGGGATGCGAAGATTTGGCGTCACAATGACATCACGCGTCTTTTTCATTCGGTTGACCATTTTGTTCGGAGTTATACCTCCCTGAAAACTACTGAAACTGAGTTTCAGAACTGCACATTAATGCTCCTAAAACAAGGTGAGTAGATTTCAAACTGCTACAACTTAAAGAGTAATGGTAGATTCAGACTGGGTCGACGTACGTATGCATCGCTACGCCTAACAATATCTGGGCTACTTAGCAACCATGGATTTTCAATAAAAATGTATGTTTTAGCGCCTCCGCCCACTCAGGCAACTGAAAACTCTCAACTGCCAACTGTCTTTTTTTTTTTTTTTAATTTTTAAAAGAAAGACAAACATTCCCGGGTTACGAATAACCCAACAACATTTGAAAATCTCCTACTACCACCACACTAAGCGGAAGATGTTGCTGTATGACGATGTGATGGCCCGCACACTACACAATCACACAAAACCCCGTTGTCAATGGTAACGCAAGCGGTGACTTGCGACCATCTTGCGACCATCTTGCGACTGTCACAGCTGATTACCCTGGGCGGCCGTTGCTAGGTTGCGAGCTGTCAGCTGATTGTTCTTCATCTATGGTTAAACAAGCTTTTTGAACAATCAAGACAGAGAAAACAGCCGGTTTTAGTTGGTTTTCAGTTGCCTCAGTGGGCGGAGCGCCTTAGAATCACATTGGCCACACGCATCGCGACGTGCGATGTCTGTGGCCATTTTCATAGAAAATGTATGGGTTGCTAAACATTGTTTGGCGTACGTACGTCGTCCAGTCTGAATCTACCTTTAAGCTTCAATTAGGAATACCCGTGCCCATAGTGGATGTCTATGCGTGTTCCCTAATCTATTAGTATTCCACATATATTTGGTATAAAAAGCTCCCGATATATATTATTTTCCTCTTATAACCAATGAAAACAATTTAGGTAATAATTATGACGAATTAGTAAAAAACGAAGACAATATTTATGGGTTGAAAGCGACGATATATTAGATAATAGTTGCTCGATGGATGAAAGACATAATTTACGAGTTCTTTTTTATCGGAACAGCGGACCTTTACATTATGTAAATGTTGTCTACCAAATAAATAAACTAGACCAAGAGTAGAATATCAACTTTTGTGTCAGGTGTGCGAATTAGGTTGAAAAAACTAGCCAATTCAAGCCTGAATGTTTAAAATAAAAATAACCCTGATTAGTTGTTGCTGTTACCAAGTCGAGTGATCAGGTGTTCAGGGTCACTCAAGTGATATTTTAGGAAGATTCAGTAAAGTTTTAATTAATTCATTTATTGTTATTAAGTTTAATTTGTAGAACTCTATATTAATTTTAATTTCTTTTATACGTTTGGTTCAGATAATTGAATTGTTTTGCGTGAATAATTTTATTTGACCAGGAATCTAATAATTCCTGATTGGTATTTATAAAAATTTTGGCATTCTCGCCGTATAAATTTAAAGGTGTAATGTTTCTATTTTTAATGATATTATTATTTAATTAACAAAAATAGTTTATTTATAAACAAGTCCTGCCATGTACTTATTATTACGCGTGACAGCTGTTTCGTCTTCTGAAAACAATATCAAACTGTGGTTAGGCCACTTACAGACGATATATTTATATTATTTCTATTTCGGTATTTATAATGAAAAACTTATTTCTTTTATTATATTACCTATGCGTTTATTGAGTAAAATGATTAACGGTTGTCACCCTTTAACGTTTCCTACTGCATCCTAAGGTCAAAAATGATGTCTCAGGGTTTTCTTTTCTAATAAGTATTTTTATGGTCTAAGTTTTTTTTCCATATTATCGGCAGCTACCTTTTTCATATTCATTTAGAATTTTATAAAAAGTCAATAGGTGTTCCATATTAATAAAATATCTAGGTAATACACTATCTAGGTAACAAATACTGTAACTTGTTCATTTTCATATTTTAATTTAGATTTTATTATTTATTTATAATAATTTAATATAAGCTGCACATCTCACTAGGGCATACTTGTATCGACATGTGCAGCTTTACAAGGATGGAATTTAAAAAAAAAACATATAAACTTAATATCAAACATTAATTACAGTTGGCAACAAAAGTTAGGTAAATATTAACATGTAAGTAATATGTAAATAATAATTAACAATTATGTAATGGAGAGTAAATAAATATAAGTAAATTAAGAACATAATACAATTAGTAAATAATAATAAACAATTTTGTAATAGTAAGTACATTAGTATGTCATTGAATTTGTATATAAAAATGCAAAAATCAGTCATTTTAAATACATGTAGGATTACGAAAGATTTTTTAAATATTTATATTGATGGATCTGTAGGATTTATCGGTCAAATTAGAAATTCCACCGAGCCAAACCCTCTGATATGAAAATATCTGGAGTGGGTGAATTATATTCCCATTTAATAGTTTGGTAGATTAACATGTTGTTCTTGTATTGTTTTGTATTAATTATACTTATATAATACACTTGCATAACGTGGATTTACTAGATGATCATTTATATGGAAAAGTGTATGAAAGGGTTTAGTTTTTCCTGTGGGAAAAACTAAACCCGGACCTGAAAATCTAAAAAAATTATGTTTATTCTGTTTCTGAAAAAATAAGAAAATATATACAGATTTAGGAATTGAGATTTAAAGAATTTTGCATTCTCAGACTATAAAAATATTACAACTTATTTTTTCGGCTACTGGCATTATACCTAGCTCTCTCATTAAAAATTTAGGCGTATTAGATTTGTCAAAAAATTTATAGATAAAAATGCAAAAATCAGAATAAATCATTTTATATACA
This sequence comes from Limnephilus auricula, assembly GCA_951813805.1. NCBI lineage: Eukaryota > Metazoa > Arthropoda > Insecta > Trichoptera > Limnephilidae > Limnephilus > Limnephilus auricula. Next base: position 7,478,617 of record OX638407.1, on the reverse strand, counting down.
TGTAGGATCACGAAAGATTTTTTTAATATTTATATTGAAGGATCTGTAGGATTTATCGGTCCAATTAGGAGTTCCACCGAGCCGAACCCTCTGATATGAAAATATCTGGAGTTGGTGAATTATTTTCCCATTTGGTACTCTAGTAGGTTAACATGTTGTTCTTGTATTGTTTTGTTTTAATTATTCTTATATAATACACTTGCATAGCGTGGATTTACTAGATGATCATCTGTGGAAAAGTGTGTGAAAGGGTTTAGTTTTTCATCTGGGGAAAATTAAACCCGGACATAATGTCTGGTGACAGAAATAAATATTTGTTATCTTTTTCTTCAATGATCTTTGAACTTGACTAAAACATATCTATAAGAGTTATTCGAATTTTGTTAATTTCCAAATGCTCTAAATAATTGGATTCACGACCTTTTAATTTCTATGAGCACCGGAGTTGGCTTATTATTACTTTTGATTAACTTTATGTAATCAAAAATACTAATTTCGGCTGTATGTGATATGAAATAGACTTGCGTTTTAAACTCTAATTTACCTTGCAGGTGTGTGTTTTATTTTATTTATTTGCGTTATAAACACTCTATACATTTATATATGACAGTGAATAATATGTTTATGTCATTGACCAATAAAATAACGACATTTAAATATAGAACCATAAAAAAAAATGCAACAATATACCTAATACAAATAATTCTGATGCATCTTCAATTTACAAAGTGTTTTGTGATATACATATTTCTAAGGTTTACACTTAAATTTTAAAGGATATCAATAATATCTTATGTACGTATGTATGTATATTAAAAAACTGAATGGTATTGTATACTGTGGTGTTGTATTGTATTTTACATTCATATGCCAATCATATTGGGGCGTCATAATATCGGGTCTTAGTAACATCAGTCTTAAAAAAAAAATTGTACCTAAATAATGTAAAAAAACCAAGAAACAAGGAACCTGTTTTCAAGCTTGGCGGGGAGCCAGAGATGTTTTTTTAATGTAGGTAATCATATTATAATCAATAATAAAACGTCCACAACCATAACATTCGTAATATATAACATATGAATGACTAGTCTCTTAAGAGGGTATTACCAGAGAATACCGGAAATTAGTGGTTTTTAAATCAAATTCTAGAGGTATTGACTCTTTTTTACAAAAAAAACATAAATTGATTTTGAAAGATTGTTATTTTATCTGGTAAAGTTATGTTATAAATTTTGAAAAACTAAATTTATTTTTAATATAGTAAGGTTGGCAGATTTGTTCAATTTTCAAATAAAATTTTGTATTATACAACACACATTTCGAAAAATATAACCATACAATAAAATAAATCAATACATAATCTAGTAAAGCTATTTTTCAGAATTTTAATTTTAGTTAAATTAAAATCATTTAAAAGTAAACCGAGAACGTATTTTGTGACGAAAATACCTTAGTTTTTCTATTTATTTAAGGTCTTACAAACTAAAATATTTGAGATATTTTTTACACATTTATTTTGTTTACACATTATTGAAAAATCATAAATACTTATGATCAAAAAATACTTAAAAATACAAGAATACACTTACTAGTACACGATATTTAATAATTTATCATCGTGCGTTTTGAGCATTTTTGCTTATTTGAATGTAGGTATATAATAAAGAAAGTTTTTAATGAAATAAATCGATATTAAATTGATGAATAACCAATCTTTCTCATCGGAACCTCCCTGTACAGTTACAATCATTTTTAAACTTTTATTCTCAGCCGCTGGTCAATGTCTCTTAACATAGGTACCTACTTTATCATGTAACATTAAATTTAATATCTGATTTTTATTTATTTATCTTTATTCAACACACCAACAGGAATGGAAACCTTGTCAAAATGAACATTCTAAAAATGTAGGAATTAACAATTTGCATATCATTTTCTAATAAATTGATGGTTAGTTCAAGAAAGGTTAAATATTTGTCTTAAATAAAAGATTACACTTGTCTTTTGGAATGGTGGACGTGTCCATGTTAAACTAAAATCTATCTCGATGTATCTATTTTCCTCGGACATTTGATCTCCCAGAGTAATATTATTTCTGCTGTACGTCCTTCTTGGTAATATAATAAAAGTCGAAATACATACTTATATCTACAGGCGTCTTGAGTACAAATCGACTATACAAATATTTTTGTAAAACTTTGAATAACAAAATATTATGCAGCAGATATTTTGAAATGTAATGTTATAATTTAGAACAAAACACAAGCTAGAAAACTGATGAGGTTAAAACTGTTGTGAAGCAAGAATCTTGGGCCGAAATATTCAACGCAAATAATAAAAATGTTCATAGAACTACAGAAAACCTAATAGTGTATCAAATACATTAATTTGTTCTTGCTTTTAATTCTCTGACTATATCTCAGTAAACAACATTTGTATATCTACTTATAAAATCTATAATTTCTTCGTCATCGTCAGAATGCAAATCCTAACCTAAAAAAAATGACAGTACTTCTTTGCTAAACGTATATAACTCAGTTAAACAGCCAATTTTGGGTAACAGTTGGGTTGACAGTTCTTTAAACGCATTTAACGATTTAATATTATGGTACAAGACGCCAAGTCAACTTAAATCAAATTATATGTTTAAATTGATATTAAAATTTATATATAAACCAAATTTAACTTTTGGTGCAAGCCACCCTAAATTGTGAATATCACCATTATTTTTTTAGCTATTGCTGACAAGGTTTCGCTACCACAATAGCTTATTCAGGGCAGTATAATAAAGCTTTACGGATAAAAACAGCACTTCCCCTACGTTAAATGGTGTTTTACATGAATAAGACTGCACAATCTCTGTTTTGAATTCTTACTAATAAAAATGTCTTTAACTGAGCTGCGAAAGAGCTGGCAACGTCGAATTTTGGCAGACTGATACATGAGATTTACGTGTTGAATAAATTGATGATTGTGATAAGATGATGAGGTGATTTCTGGCATATTATTTTTTAATTGACCGTCACCGCGTGAATTTTATAATAATGTGTTTTAATAACATCTATGCCATGCATGTACAGTTGTACAGGAAAATATAAATCCATGGGATATATCCTCTCTGCATACTTACTTTACCACTAAGGACGTACAGCAGAAATAATAGTTTGGGAGATCAAGTGTTCGAGGGATCATCTGGCAGAGGAATCAACTACCCGGGATCAACTGTCCGAGGGGGAAACTGTCGAGGGGACAAGTGCAGGGGGAACAAGAGCGTGATCACCGTATATTGTGTGTGAAGTAATAAGGATTAAACAGGTTTTAAATGTCATATTTTTCTTGTTCAGGGCCTTGGCAGCAAGTGCGGATACACCTCAGTCGGGGGCTCCCTGACGGAGGCCGAGAAGCAAGTGATCCTGGACACGCACAACAGCCTCCGAGCTCTGGTGGCCCTTGGGGGCGAGACCAGGGGCTATCCGGGCCCCCAGCCCGCCGCTACTGACATGCAGTACTTGGTAAGACGAATACACTTCTATAATATGCTCATAAATTTTTTTTTTTTTTTTTTAAAAGAAAGACAAACATTCCCGGGTTACGAATAACCCAACAACATTTGAAAATCTCCTACTACCACCACACTAAGCGGAAGATGTTGCTTGTGTTGTGGTGGAGGACTTAGCCAGCCGAGGAATCGAACACGGAACGCCTGGGTGGGACCCAAACGCGATGCCCACTGAACCACTGACCGGTCCGATAAATACGTCCCGTATCAAAGAACAATGACTGCAATCTGGTATAACTCTGCCTTCTTTAATTCTAATAGAAATTATTGTTACATTGTCTTTAATTCTGATTAAATCTGAATCGTAATCATTTCATAATTAGTGTATTTTTTATTTTGGAAATATACAGTAGCATACACATTTTGGAATTTAGAGTTTTTGAAGCATCCGTCAATATCATTGACCTACAAAATAAACGAAAGAGGTCCTAGATGCGATCCTTGAGGAATTCCTAATTGTTGTTGAAACATAAGAGAAACCTTTATCTGTTATTTATATTTTCGCCGTGTGCGCTACCTTCTTCTTTAGCCAACGTTTCGGACCTTGTTACAGTGTCCATCATCAGGGCAGATGTGTAATTGATAGCGGTGAAGTGTGTACTTATGTGCACTTTACGCTGTCCGAAACGTTGGCTAAAGAAAGAGGTAGCGCAACAAGGCATAACATCCCAAAAATATACAAAAATAATTTTTGGCTGTTAAATCTAAAATCATATAAACTAGATTTCTGTTTGTGACATTTGATTTGATCGATCTTAAAATCTGTGTAAAATTGTCTATTTGATTTTGACTACACATATAATTATATTCGGTGTTCTTCACAAGGTTGGTCTCGACCTATATCCATACTCTTAGGTCTCGACCGACCATTTTCTGAAAAAACTGTGTGTATTTTTGGATATCGTTGTTTGTACTGCTAGTAAAAGTTGATCAAGCATTACGTTTTCCATGATCTTGCTGGTATTTGGAAGTTTGGAGATATCGTTTGAAGGGTATACATTTTAATTAATTAACTACAACGTTTTATTTGTTTTATCCGTTATTTACATATTTATTTTGTTGCAGACATGGGACGATGAGCTAGCCCGTACTGCACAGGCCTGGGCAGACCAGTGTGACTTTGGTCACGATGCCTGCAGATTGGATCGTGAGTACATTAACACAGAGTCTTTAGAATTACTTTGCAGAACTTGCACAGTGTTAAAATCTTAAATTTCCTTTTGTAGCTCGCTTCTCAGTTGGCCAGAACGTTTTCCTGTCCGAGGGAGGGGTCCCCTGGGAACAAGCCCTTCTATCCTGGTACAGCGAGGTGGAGTTTATGGATGCTGCTAATGTCGACAATTTTATGTAAGTATCAAATTTTGTCGTTTTGACGGCTTGCCACACTTAACTTTGTAAGCGGCTGAATGGTTTTATAAGTCGACGAAAGGATTGAAAATATAAAATAAAAAAAATACTAATTTTTGCAAAAATAAACTGTTCTTTCAAAGTTAATCAGACTTTTGAATAGAAGGTACAATTTCAATGTTGATGTGGCTAGCGAACAATGCAGCACATTCGCTAGCCACATCAGCCCCCTCCGATTCAACATTTAAATTACCTTGCCATATCGATATTTTTGCTTACAAATCATATAGGTACTATTAACTGAAATCTATAATTCCATGTTTGTTTATAATGCGTTATTGTTTTGTTTCTAGTTTCGATGAAGTGACTGGACACTACGCGCAAATGGTTTGGGGAAACACTCGTCTTATCGGCTGTGGCAAAAGAACTTACCCTCAAAGACCAAAACGCTATTACAAAAGAGATACCAGCCATGCTGAAGAATCCACCCCACAATTGGAGGAACACTTCCGAGAGGCCCAAGAAGAAAACATCAGACAAGCCAGAAGAATCGGCAACTATCAATCAAACAGCAGAAACCAATTCGGACAAGAGAAGGGGTACCAAAACGGTGATAAATATCAACAAAACTACTACACACAACAACCTACCACAGCAAACAATCAACAATACTACTATTCAGAAGAACCACAAACGCCAAAGCCTGTTCAACAAACTTCTGACATCCATAAGAAGCAATTGAAGTATTACAAAAAGTACTTGGACCAAATGAAACAATTGGATTCTCCCTATCTTAGTTATGAAAATAAATACAAGTTATACAAAGAGCTGGAACAAAAGCACGAGATCTTGTCAAATGTCCATTCCAGGGTTTTGTATCATGATCAGAAGTTAAAAGACAAGATCGCAAGGACCAAGAAGTTGAATCCTTACATCCAGAAGGGATATTCGTTCCAGCCAGACCACACGATAGTTTCAGGAAAGGAGTTTGAGTATTACGTTTGTAATTATGGACCAACTGGACTCTATCCTGGAGCGAGGATGTATACCAAAGGATATAATAACTGTCCTTATGGTGGTCTATGCGCTGGTAAGACAATAATTCCATTCATATTAACTATCAAACAATTTTCTTACGTGATCGTGACACGTTTTCCTAAGTCGCCTCCAGCTTCCTCCGACTTGCGCATCATCTATTCTCCCAGCAATCTTATCTCTATCCCGTTCTTATGTGGCGAATAAATACTCAATTTCATTGGCCGGTCTATATATAGCCTTGCAGTCAAAAGTTTTTTTATTTAAATCGACTAGATTAGCTCTCTTTAAAGTCGATATATTATGTATAGTACACTTGATACAATATTATATTTTCTGTGTGTGAAATCCTCTTTGTCAAAAAGGAAGCTAATTATTGGAAGTAATTGTAAGCCTTTTTGAGCCACGATTATATATTTTTCTTTTATTTTCAGATCCTCTCACCGTGTCTTACTACTCGGGACTTGACAGAGAAAACGATCCAATACTATCACTTCTCAACGATAGTAAATGATGACTCAAAACTAACTGGAATATCATTAGATTATGATATTAATTCGCCTACGAAGCCGCTACCATCGAATCGGAATTCCAAGCCATGAACTCTAATCCCAACGGCGAACTCGTTTTAGATTAGTTTTAGAGCAGTGTTAAATCTCTGAGGATATTACTATAATTTACAGTATTATTATATTCTTTAGGAAATATAGATTAAGTTTTAGGTCACAAATTATACAGAGCCAAACACAATGAAAAACTATTATGATGAGTGCATTGTACGGAGTCCGGGAGAATCAGAATTTCTGATGTACCTATGCTTTCACAAAATTTTTCTTGAAACTTCAAGGAAGATTCCCTGTATTGATGGGTATTTTGTTACTATTTTTAAAGAATAATCTCAAATATACAATAAAACATAAAATCGGTTATTGCAGAACAAACTAATTGGTTGATGCAGCACAAAGTAATCGGGTATTGCAGCACAAAGTAATCGGGTGATGCAGGAAAAACTATTCGGTTATTGCAGCACAAACTAATCGGGTGATGCAGCGCAAACTAATTGGTTGTTGCAGCACAAACTAATCCGTTGATACAGCACAAACTAATCGGTTGATGCAGCACAAACTATTGGGTTGTTGCAGCCCAAACTAATCGGTTATCGCAGCACAAACTAATCGGTTACTGCAGCACAAACTAATCGGTTATTGCAGCACAAACTAGTCGGTTATTGCAGCATAAACTAATCGGTTATCGCAGCACAAACTAGTCGGTTATTGCAGCACAAACTAATCGGTTATCGCAGCATAAACTAATCGGTTATTGCAGCACAAACTAATCGGTTATTGCAGCACAAACTAATCTGTCGATGCAGCACAAACTAAGCGGTTGATGCAGAACAAACTAATCGGTTATTGCAGGAAAAACTAATCGGGTGATGCAGTGCAAACTAATTGGTTTGTACAGCTCAAACTAATCGGTTATTGCAGCACAAACTAATCGGTTATTGCAGCACAAACTAATCTGTTGATGCAGCACAAACTGATCGGTTATTGCAGCACAAACTAATTGGTTGATGCAGCACAAACTAATCGGTTATTGCAGCACAAACTAATCGGTTGATGCAGCACAAATAATCGGTTATTGCAGCACAAACTCACAAATGGAATGAAATTGTCAGAAAAACGCTCAGATTTTTTAAAAGATGTAATTAAAAAAATCCTAACCAATACATTCGCTGGTCAAGAATAAACTCCTGAAAAGGGTTTTTTAAGCAAACGTGATTACTTTATGCTATGAAGTTTGCGGCTAAAAGGAGTTAGAGTGCTCAATTTATTCCCGTAAGCATTTTTACTTTATTTGATACATAAATTAGTTAGTTTTAAGTTACTTATAAATTAAGTTTCATTATGTTGTAATAATGTAACACGCAATACAAATAGATTTAAAATTATACAATAAATAGAAATAAAATTAATGAATTAAATAATTATGTTAACTTTTATTTTGCGCTCCTTGCCTGTCCTCTGTTCTGATCTGTTCGCAGGATTTTTTTAAAGTTGTTAAATTAATTGAGGTTTTAGGTAAATTACCCATTGTTTATTTTTTTAGGTGAATTAAACATTGTTTTGAGGTGAATTACATATTTTTTAGGTGAAATACCCATTGTTTTGAGGTGAATTACCTATTTTTGAGGTGAATTATCTCCTTTTTTTAGGTGAATTATCTATTTTTTAGGTGAAGTGCAATTTTTTTAGGTGAATTACTTATTTTTATTAGGTGAAAGAATACTTTTTTGAGGTGAATTACATGCTTTATTTTTTGGTGAAATTCATATTTTTTGAGGTGAATAACCTATTTTTTGTTATCTTTTGTATGTGTTTTTTAAAGTATTTAATAATGATTTCAGATGACCACAAACGAAATTATTCTAATTAGAGTCATCTACATCTAGAGAGCAAATCATTTTTAAAAAATAATTGGTTTCTCATAGTTTTGTAACTCAAGGTAATCAACCAATTAAATCAAGGTGAATGAACTGTGGAGTTCATAGACCTGCAAAATAAATTACTTTGCCCTAGTTGTGGAATTCCCGCCAAATTTGACGTCATCATGAAATCGTCAATTAACGGCCGATTTTCGGCCCGTCCACGTTTGATAAATATTGATCGTTATAGATACTTGATGATTTATAGCGGGATCAGACGATGCAATTTTAATTGATCAGCTTTGATTAAACGTCAAACATGGTTTGAAAAATCTTGTTCAACTTTTCAAAGAATTGAACTCGTTCAAAGAAGGTTCACACGTACGCTTTCAAGTGTCAAGTTGATCAACTAAAATTGAACCGTCTGAACCCGCCATTGGGGACTCCAGGTACTAATATCTACAGCCTGTATATCTGACGAATATCTACAGCTCATATGTTGGACAAATATCTATGAACTTCAGAGTGAAGACTAATATCTACAGAGCTAAGGTCGGATAAATATCTATGATGGTCCCAGTGGTGACGAATATCTATGGAGGGTAGGTGGGACTAATATCTACAGAGGGCAGCTGAGCAAGAGGTTGTACGGAAAATTATTATTTTTATTTTTTATTATTTATTATTAACTTAAGAATGGTACATATTAATTCATACTGGTCTTCCATTAAAAGCATTTGCTTGTGGATGGAAGAAGAGTTTACATTTCATATATGTTAAATTAATACAATCACGTGTTTCACATACTCGTATGTACAGTTAATACAGTAACTAAAATATATAAACATCTATTTATTCATCAAAAAGAAAAACAAGTATAATTATTATAAGTGAGACTTTCATGTGTAAATAGAGGAAGCAGTCTTCTTGTTGGTGGTTTCTTTAAAATATTTTTTGATAGAGTTCAACAGTTGTACTTTGTTATTAATGTTTCTGATTTCTATTGGTAGTTTATTAAAGAAGTATTTTCCTTGGTGTGTATAATGGTGTTGGGCAAAAGAAGTGTTTAGTTTGGGGCATAAAAATACATGTTTAAGTCTAGTACGATTTTCAGTTATGAATGGGTATAAATTACAGTAAAAGCATAAATTACTTTAATTACGTAAAGGCTTAAACGTTTAAACTACGTATATTAAGTTTTTGCATAATATTACGTACTTTGCTGTAATGTTGAAATTGGCATAGCGCATGTTCGTGTCAAGGCAAGAAAAATATCCCAGTATTCAAGTAGTTTAGCGGCTACGCTAGGTTTGTGTAACATTGTTTGTGGTACAAAAGAAAGTGCCCCCTTCGTAGTGCCTGCTCGCGTCAAGGAAAGATAAACATCCCAGTTTTAAAGTAGTTTAGCGGCCACGCTAGGTTTGTGTAACATGGTTTGTGATACAAAAGAAAGTTCTTTAAACTGCATACGCAATATTACGTTATGCAATATATAATTGCAAATTAATAATGACGAAGTCAAATGTAACGGCAGTTCAAACACCTGGACCTCAGATTTGATGATAGCTGGTTCAAATTCAAAATTTATTACAATTATTAGCATTTGGTTAGAGTGTAAAAAAAAAAAAAAAACTGAATATTTTTTCTCACAATACATACTTTATTGGTTAAAATGATAATTCATTAAATTGAATTGAAATTCATTCCTCGGCGGGATTGATGAGGTCCACAGGGCGACTCCTGAGGCCCTAGACTGGCTTGCAGACCCAAATGTCCCCCTCTGACCCTCCCACCATACGAAAGAAGAAAAATAAATGAAAGCGCGATAAATAATTAATAATTAATTTTGGTTTACTTTGTAGGTGGTTTATTTAAATGGAGGGACATCGAACCATTGGTAGAGCTTTGGTTTACTGTGGTCTAGTTCATATTCCACACATTTTGGTCTTAATAACCTGAAAAACAAATAAACTATTTTATTCCACAATATCACAGAAAAGTTTATTATACAGGGTGTCCGGGCGTAAAGTGCATTAACTTCGGGAGATGATTCTATATGATGGTAGGAGTAAAAAAAATTATAACTTTTCCGTAATTCCATTTTTTCCGTAGAAAAAGGCGTACCTATTAAAAATCCTTAGTGTAAGGTACAAACTTACCCGATAAATTGCTGTGAGTCAGTCGGACGCGATAGTGGCGACGTTGGATGGTTATGATTGGCCCGCATCGTAACAACGAAAAATAATAGTGCTGGCCGTACACGCCGTACTAATTTTATACCCTTAGAAGTTGGAATTTAGGAAAAAGTTACTTGTCTTTTTTACTTATACTATCATGTAGAATCACCTCCCGAAGTTAATGCACTTTATCCCCGGACATCCAGTATATTCATAAAGTTATAGATCAATTTCCCGAAAGTTGGCCCCCTGACATACTTCTGTACAATATGCAGTAGGTTAAGGAAAACTACTGCATACCTACTTACATAAAATTTAACGAAGTGTCTCGAAGGGGTGTGTAGATAGGATGTACAACGGAAGAACAAAAGTGTAAAACGTTTTTTCACTCAAATGCATCAAGGAAAGATCTAATAAGGAAGTTTAGTCCATTTTTTTTCAATGTTCACATGTAAACTTAAATACTAGTATTTTTTTTAAAGTTCGTTATCATAATTAAATTAATTCTACAAGTTTGAATTTTATTAAGCCTGCCAAAACGCCTGGAAAGGGGCGAGAGTGTGTGTGACGTCATCTGTACGCTTGTTTGTATGAAAAATAACGGTAAATATTTACAAAACCGAGACACACTTAATATGGACTAAAAAATAATTTAAATTATTTTTTTAATATTTTAACATTTTTCCACGTGATCAAAAAAGTTTTGTTTCTGATTTTCTCTTATCCAAAACTATTCCTAGGAAATTCATAATATTTGTAAGTAGCCTAGGTACTATATTTTATTCAACTTCAAAATATATTTACAAAATAATAATATGTTCAAAGAAACGTCACTATCTCAATGACAATTCTTTTTTTTAAATTTATTTTCTACATGCAGGTAGGTAGGTACCAGGTACCACAATATTTAAAAAAAATCGATTTAGAAAGCCAAAAAAAGCAATTGAATTAAGAATCTTTACTGAATAAAAACGAAATCACCAACTTGTTGGTTTCACCAAATTGGAAACGAAACTTAAAAATTTTGGCGTATTCTGTCAGAGGCTAAAAATATTCCCGCTTTGCAATATAATCCAAATAAATGGAACATTTGTTAACGTATTCGAAAACTAAAAACTGTTTTCGAAAGGTGATGAAATAGGCTTTCAAATTTCTATATTAAAAATTACTATGTATTTTTTTTAATATAATTTTTTTTTGCGAAAACTTTAAAAAGTTTTAAAAATGGCTCACTTTACTTTTTTTTCTAACTAAAATTATTGATAATGAAAAAAAATAAAACCCATACTTATTTCATTAGATGAATGAATTATAAACCTTACTGTCACCTCACTTTTTTTCATTTCATGTAAAAAAAATTCTTAAAAAATCCACAAAGTTCCATAATTTTTTTTCAAATTGCTATCGAAAACTTTGGTTTCAGAAAGGGGTAAATTTTAATTTTTTTGTGGTTTTCTTTTAGATTTGAATATATAGTTTGTTGTATTCTCTTTCCAATACCGTTTATATCACATTTCTGACTATGATAGTAAGGGAAAAACAACGCTTTCTGTGAGACCTATGTGAGCTGGGACAAATATGGTATCCTGTGATTAAACGGGTTAAAAACAATCTTACAGACAGACGAAATGCCAAAAGCCGAGTTCAAACAAGACTTCGCTACGCTCAGTCAAGAATTAATTTGTCGTGTGTTGGGCCCATTTATTGGATAACCAACATATCTGCTATAAGTCACCCCAAGTGGTGTTTGGTGACTTATCAGGGGTGCCCGGGTTTGTGAGGTTGGGGTTTGTCTAGGTCTTGGCGGCGGATACGTCTGCCCACACCTCCCCTGAGATCCCTGAGATGACAACTCGTCTTAACAAACGTCGGGTGGGAATACTATCCTTGTTTTGCCGGTATTTCAATCGAAGATGTTCCGAGGAACTAGCGTCATTGATCCCCTCGGCACCGGTGCATAGTCGGGAAACATGCCAAACGGGCGCCCAACATATTATGTATACGGTTGACATTTGTCACATGAGAACTCAACACATACGACTCGTTCTTGAGTTTAAAAAAAGACCCTCCACGCAGCATCTTCAATAATGAAATTAAAATTTAAAAAAAAATAAAAAAAACGTACCTAGGCCCCAAATGGAATTATCATCCTCAGGGCGTCCTGTGTGGAGCTAATGTAAAAAAAATCTCTTCTTACCCTCTTGTTTTAATGCACTTCACGATGGGAAAATCTTTACGGAAGCATTGTGTTCCTATGATGTTGAAGTACAAAATTCCTATATTGTCTCCCAGACCATCTTTGGACTTGTGTAGGCACATGTGAAACTTTTCGTCGCATTTGCAATTCAGTCTGAAACAATAAAGCAAATTAGTCAATTTAAAAAAAAATAATTACGGAAGGGTAGGGCTTTTTTAATTGGCCTTAATTTCTCTCTCTCTCTCTGGTTTCAATCCTGGGATTGGTTTGCAGCAATTTCCTCTATTCCTCTCTTCCATTCTTCCCTGTCTTGTGCGGCTCTTTTGAAGTCTGCATATGATGAGCAGCGCATGTCTTCCAGCAGGTCCTCCAGGTACTCTGGGCGTGGGCGTCCCCTAGATTTTATCCCCTCGGTCATTTTTCTGTTTTATTAATTTTTTTTTCATTATTAATTTTTCTGATCAACTTGGCTTATATACGTGTCCTGAGAGAATCCAATTCAAACTCTGCTGGATTGTTTTTAAAGCAGTACATGCCCTGTCGCCACTCTACCTGTCAGAACTGTGCATCCAAACGATGACAATACTAGGCAAGCAACCCTTTGATCAACAAAGCATCTTCAACAACCATAGGTAGACTATCAGTAGGTACCTATGCGCAATTCCAATACCAATTTTGGAGACCAGACTTTTGCTGTAGAAGGCCCAACAGCTTAGAACAAACTCCCTTTATGGTCGACTACTCACTTGATATCAGAACAAAACCAAAGGTATCAAGAATAATAACCGCATTTCTTTAGTCGTATTTCATTAATTAGTCTTAAATTTCAACCGTACAGGCATTCGGGTAATAATACTGTCAGATCTGTTTGTACGAGATAATGTAAATAAGTATGTTAGTCGTAAATAACTAATTTTAAGATACGAGTAAAGCAGTATTGTATAAATATCCCCTCGGTCATAAACATAAGTATAGTTTTAAGTCACTAGTTATAAAAGTCTTAGTAAGACATCACCAATTTTAGTTACAAGCCACTTAAAAGTATATGTAGGTTAAATGTGTAAATGAATTGTTAAAGAGCTTTTGAAGTGATTTTCTCACGAAAATGGCGCTATAGAAATCATCCAAACATCAACCACAGATACTAAAGCCGGTAGCATATAGATGTTACGCAGAACAGTGAAGAGTGAAGGTTCCTGGTTTATTGGTACAATAAGGAAGTTGAGTGAAAAATATTTTGACTTATAAAAAATATATTCTTATAGATGACATGCAAACTTAAATACCGGTATTTTTTTTTAAAGTTCTTTTTCATAATTAAATTAATTCTACAAGTTTGAATTTTATTAAAGCCCGCGAAAACGCCCGGCACGAGGCGAGAGAGTATGTGACGTCTTCTGGTCCCCGTTTGTGTGAAAAATAAGGATAAATATTTACAAAACCGGGACACGCTTAATACGGACTAAAAAAATAAATTTAAAAAGTTGTCACCGACCGCTATGTTAGGAACTATTGCAAGTTTCGGTGAAAAATGAGATTCCGTGTTTTTTAATTTGAAAAATAGCCATTAAAATGCACTTTTTCGAATTTCCGGTAACTGAATTGATCAGTACTAGTTAATATCTAACTACTACAACTTTTTAAATTTATTTTTTTAGTCCGTATTAAGCGTGTCCCGGTTTTGTAAATATTTACCCTTATTTTTCACACAAACGGGGACCAGATGACGTCACACATTCTCTCGCCTCGTACCGGGCGTTTTCGCGGGGTTTAATAAAATTCAAACTTGTAGAATTAATTTAATTATGAAAACGAACTTTAAAAAGAAATACAGCGGCGCTACGATCTCCGGCAAAAAGGCAACAACAAGAAGGGGAATTTTATATCACATAAGATTGCTTGCTAGTTACTTGGTATAGAAGTCTTCATTGTTGAGTCCATGTGCCGTGTGTCCGGCGGGTATAATGTCGCTGCAGAGGTCGTGCGCCCGGCAACACTTGTCTGTCTGATTGTAGATGCCCAGGTCATGGTAGTTGAAGGCAATGTTGCCAGGCCCGCACCATTTCGTTCCTGAAACAATCATTAACACATATTAGGGAACGTACCCATACTACGTGACCCGTTCAGGGGAGGGGGTTCTTCAAAATATCACGCTTGGTCACAATGAAGGGCGGGGGGGGGGGATTAAGTTTTTATCACATAGTCAATATCCTCTAGGGAAATCTCGCGTTTTTTTCGAGCTACATTCAAATATGGCGCGCAGTGTTTGGCAGGTAGGGGAGACCCAGGCAAAGCGAATGTACCAGGTAAAGCGAATAAATTGAATATTTCCGAAAATTACCACTAGAATGTGCTAATAGTCTCACAATCGGTGAACGGCATCACTACTGACGCCATGACAGTGAATATTTGTCGTTTGGCAAAAACGTACGTTACTTTTGATAAAAAATCGTGTTTTTAGAATTTTCATACGATAAACGAAGGTAAGGTACTTGTGATTATTATTATTTGGTTATATTTCATGTGAAGATTAGTTTATTTCATCCAATGTTTATTTGTTTCCGATCATGTTATTTTTATTAGTTATGAAAAGCAGCAACCACATTGTATTTTTTAACAAAAAGTTATTTGATACTGCCTTGGGCAAAGCGGATGGACCATTCGCTTTGCCCAAGTGAATGAACTTTTCGATTGATTATGTGCAATTGCGTAGCTATAACATATTTACAATGTTTATATTTTTATAGATGGTGTATACATACCAGGAGAAAAACAAACCAGGCAAGTTGGACAAAGTCAACGATGGCTAATGCTATTATAAGCAAGGTCTTACTTCTTTTGGAAAATCATGAAGCTCACAAATATTACCCAGCTTAGGATTATGCCTCTAAAAATAATGTGCATTTTGTGTCGTCTGCCCCCGTACAACACATCGTATGCAACCACTTGATGTTGCTGTTTACGGGCCTATCAAAAAAAATTGAGAAAGAACCAAACATTTTTCAAAAGAATCATGCTGGACGCATAGTCAATCAATGTGACATGGCAAAACTCTTTGCACCCAGTTTTTTAAAAGGAGCATCTGTGCAAAATGCAGTCAGTGGCTTTCAAAAACCAGGAATATGGCCTTACAATCGAAATGCATTTAGTGACATTCTGCTCCTGCTACAGTGACAGATCGTCCGGTTGAACCAGAAAACTCTGAAAGCCGCACATTTCCAACGAATCAACCACCGCATTATGTGCCTGTTATTGATAAAGCTTCATTGCCTCCTGCTGAAATCATCACAGAAATCATCTCATTATCACTGAAAAAGAAAATGAGAAATGTCAGAAGTTCTTACTTCTACTCCTATAAAAAACATACAAAAAGACAAAAATGAATTCGAAAAAAAAATGGAATCATAAAGAAAAAATAACTTGGACCATCTACCAGCGGACTAAAAGTTGAAGCAAAAACGGATGAAAATAAAAATTTGAAATGCCTTATTTGTGACGAAAATTAGGTTGAACCATTAATAGTCCAGTCAAGTTAAACATGAAAAGGGGGTCGTGCTTGCAAAAGGTCCGATCTTTCTGAATTTTTTATATGTTGTTAGGACCTAAACAAATATTAAAAAAACAGATTTGCAATTTCCAAAGTGCTGTGCGAGCGGCGGTGTACCCAAAAAACCATAAAATTTTCGGACTTTTTTCAGTTTTTGCTCAATATCTTAGTGAAGGAAGGGTCTGACCGGTATATTTGTTCGACACTATTTTAAAGTAGACTAAATTTTCTACAATTTGAGACCAAAAAAAGTTCTATACAGCAATTGGTTTTTAAGATACAGTTCTTCGAAAATCAACAATTTTTTCCAAAAAATGATTTTTTCTCGAATTGGTCACTTATTTTATGAAATATTTTCTAAAATACGATTCCCACCTCAAATATTATATGAAATGAAGTTGTAGTAAATTTAATTAGCTTTCATTTGAAACCAAATTGCTACCTGTAGGCCCAGCGGTTCTCTCAAAAATTGCAGATAACCAAAGTCAAAGTGGGTTTTGGGGGAAATGCAAATAAACTGACACCACGTTTTTTTATGGCTTTACTTATCAAACAGTTACAATTTATTTATTTTTGTTATTGTTAACAAATTGTTTGATGGAAAAAGAATAAGATAATTTACCTATCGGGAATTACGTGATCATCAAACATTGTTTTATATACCTACATACTAAAATGCTTGTACAAACATCATGGTACCTACTATAAGGACAAATTAGATTTACTCAAAAAAGAAAACTAATATAAATCATGTAGGATTGTGTTTTGATGGCCAAATCATGCCATTCTTTTTATCTCAGATGGCACGGGCTTGGGCTCGCACGAAGATGGTGTCTCGAAGGCTGTGATGGACGCTGGGAGAGGCGTCCAGTCTGCAGTCGGGTCATCTTTATCGTGTACCATGCACAATTTGCCAGAGGACTGAGCAGTGGAGTCCAGCCTTTCTGCATCTGCACAGCTCCCAGAGCACCCTTTCTTGCATCTACATGAAATTTTTCGCAGAAGTGCAGGAGGTGCGGGATTAACGGTGGTGGGGATGGGGGTGAGTCCCTGAGAAGACAGCTTCCACCCCAATCAGTGGGATTCTAGTTGACACACCTCTACTTCTGCACTTAAAGGAAGCACCTTGCTGCATGGTGGCCTGCGGCATATGACCTGTGGCAACGGGCGAGGTTTATGCTCGTTGAAGTGACAAACGTCTTATATCTCAGGAAATCCAAAGTATCCCTCGCGATGTCACCCCCATATGAAGCCACAAAGCACTTGATGTCTGCTTCTCTCACGGCTTTTGGGGTGAACGAAGGACGACCTCCACTTGCTCAGCAAGTGGTTCACTCTTGCTCAGGAGTGTGGTGATTTTGGTCTTTCCTTGGCCAAACGGTGCTGTGATAGTATCGCACCCGGTAAACGCTTGGGTGAATAGTATATAACGTCCCTGCACCCCTAGCACGGTCGATCGATATAAAGTTACCGACCGATTGTCAGTAACTTCTCATCGTTCCCTAGGACAACTTTAGATCGCAAACGAATAGGTGACAGTTTACAATGACTACCATGCTAGCACCCCTGGTGGTTGTAGCAGGTCGTAGAGTAGTGACAGCAACCAGCTTCGCCCTTCGTGCTCTTCTGTACGTAGACTTTTGTCTCTTCAGCGCCTAAACCATTGAGAAGAACGAGCAGGTCGGCGTCTTCTCCCACTAAAGCGCCGTTTGTACTTCATTTGATTTGTACTTCACTGCTGGAGGTCACATTTTGAGCAGAAACATAGTTTTGCATACGTGGGATATTTTTGTCTCGCATTACTGCTCTCGGGCGGGTCACGCATATAATGCCTTCCATCTCATGAAATGTGTTATCACCATCTAGGGTGTTAACGTTCACCTCCGTATTGTCAGAGACAAATAGGATAAAATCTTATTTTCCTATTGGTGGTGAGGATTCATCTCGAAAGATCGCCGAAGTTTCAAGCTGCACAGCTACTGAATAAGAACAGGATAACCCCAGCGCAGCGCACATATTTTCGGTAAAAGTAGATATTAATTCCAATCAGAAGGGAGGAAACAAAAGATCGAGTTCGTACAGCACTATCAGAGCATAACACACACTTCTTCTTCCATGTTCCAAGGAGGCCACGCATGTTTTTGAGAACAACAGTCTCAAAAAATAGCTGTACTGACTCAGGGGTGACAGAATCAACATTGTTGAAAAAATCCTCCGAGGTGGGATACTGACTGGTTTTATACACTTGTGTGCGGGTATCTTCTACGATGATTTCTGCTGCTGCCTTCACAACTCTCACCGCTCTTGCTGCGCACCGCCTTTTTGTTCCTTGTACCAATCATCATACAAAATTTTATTGCCGGTGTTTATGAAGCAGACGAGTGTCCTTTTGTTGGAGCTAAAACGTTTTTGAAGGTAAGTTTTCGCTGTTCTGACATCAGGGATACAATCACCCCTAATTTGCTGCAGAAGGTGTGATAAATAAAAATGGCATTTATCACTGTTTTCCAATAAGTAATCGTACACATACTCCATCGCTTCTTCAGAATTACTGGCTGAACGATACCCTCTCTTATTCCCAGTAGCAGGTGGTAATCTTAATAGGCTCACGTAGCACAATCTGTGGGTTCCGTCTGCAGCAATCAGGTCGCCAATGGCGAGGAGGCGCTCCTCCAATCGTCACCTTGGCGTTTAGCTGTATCTAAAATAGTTTGCTTCATTCCCAACTTCTCAACTGTACGGACCACATTCCTTCTTGCCAAGGGCAGTTTGCTTTGTTGCCCGAGAAATTATTCAGTGATAGCATCACCACACAAAATTCAAATCCCTCTCAAGGTAGGAGCCAGTTCACTTGATAATCTTGTCGATAAAGTCTTCGGTTGGGAAGCAGAATCCCTTCCTTCAACGTTACACACAGCTGTATATCTCTTCCTGGTTGAAATTTTAGAGGAAATTTTTATTTTCTGTGAGACCACGTTTTTGACTCACTTCAATTAGTGTTCGAATTCCTCGTTCTTTGATGATTACAACAGGACCTGTATCGAGGTCCTCACGAGACACAAAACACACGCTCAGACGGATAGACATTACACAACACTTTGAGAGCTGCCCTGGAAGGGCCGGGTGCGGGTAAGGAGGTCAAGTGAGGGGACAACGAAAACACTTAGGGAAAATCCGTCCGTTATCTGCCATTTTTTTAATTTTTGAGTGAACCGCTGGACCCACAGGTACCAAACCGGTATCAAATGAAAGGTAATTAAATTTACTACAACTTCATTTCATATAATATTTGAGGTGGGAATCGTATTTTAGAAAATATTTCATAAAATAAGTGACCATTTCGAGAAAAAATCATTTTTTGTAAAAAATTGTTGATTTTCGAAGAACTATATCTTAAAAACTAATTGCTGTATAGAACTTCTTTTGATCTCAAATTGTAGCAAATTTAGTCTACTTTAAAATAGTGTTGAACAACTATACCGGTCAGACCCTTCCTTCACTAAGATATTGAGCAAAAACTGAAAAAAGTCCGAAAATTTTATGGTTTTTTGGGTACACCGCCGCTCGCACAGCACTTTGGAAATTGCAAATCTGTTTTTTTAATATTGGTATAGGTCCTAACAACATATAAAAAATTCAGAAAGATCGGACCTTTTGCAAGCACGGATGTACATCTTGACTGGACTATAAAAGAGGATTGGATTTAGTTACAAGTTATTGTACAAGATTAGTGTACAAGTTGGGCTCACGAATCATGAACCTCATATAGTGGATACGGTTCTTACTTCTGCTATGATTGTGATTCCTAATTCTCTTTGCCCGGAGCCCAAGTTCACTTTGCCCGGGTACCCGGGCAAAGTGAACTTGTGGGGGGTTAAAAATTGCAAAACGTGGGGCACGTAGTATGGGTACGTTCCCTTAGCTAATTTGGGAGGCTGTATGAATATCGCCGAGAACGGAACCATTTATTGGATAACCAACGCTCCCGCTATAAATAACCCCAAGTTCATGGGGTGAGGTTTGTCTTGATCTTGACGACACACACGTTTGCCCACCTACTACGGATCGGGAGAGACTGGTTGAGGAAGACCGTTTTACCTCTCCAGCCGGACTCTCTCGGCCCATCGCCTTAAACCGCAATGGGGGGGATGGATTCATACGTCTGTGACTCCTGGTCACATTAACCCCCAGATTCTTACCCGTCCCTTATACCCTTTCCTTTTCAGAACTTCCTCGCATTCCTTTCCTTAAAAGACCCACCACACATCATCCCCAAAGATGGCATAGGCCCCGAGGAAAATTGTTTTCCCCAGGGTCTCTTGTGTGGAGCTAAAGTAATGAAAAATAAAATAATAATCATAATTTACATACATTCGAAGAAACCAATTTTTCAATAAATCGATGGAATTTTTGATCTTCAAGGAAACGACGATTGTGTTTTAAACACCGAATAATTATACAGATAGAAAAGTGGCGTGTCCATATGCCCGAAGTTAGATCAATAATTTCCTTTACTTCTGGAGACCTTGTAGTCGGAAGATCCTCAAAGTCCAAAGGACAACAGTTTTTTTTGTTTATCATATCAGTAAATATACATACTTCCGTTGTGTGGTTTTAAACATAGGAAACATCAGTAATATGGCAATATCCACCACAGATGACCAGTCACTTACCACTGTATCTCTGCGAAGTCGTGACAAATCAGTCGTTTCAATGCACTGAGTTCTCTAAACGAAAATTTGATTAATTTTATTATGGGAATGGGATTGTTAATTTAATTCTTACAAAGTTTAAAATAAAAACTTTTTGATGCGGATTCTAGTTAGAGAGCGACGTTTATTCACATTTGCAGCAGGAAATTAAAAAAAAACCAATCGGAAAAGTGCTAGTTATTAGTTAGATTTTAACGTTTAGAATGTGAGAAGCAACAACACAACTATTGTCAGCATACATGCCAGCACCCATTCCAAACGTCATTACTATAGATTTGAGCACTGTTGTTACGAATAGATTGTGATGAATGAACATCAAAATTTATTTTAATTTATTATCGTTCGCCTATCGTTCGCCTCGTAACGCTGTAATTTCCGTAACGCATTCGCCAGTTTACTCCTCAAGTCAAGCGTGCGTAAAAAAGTGTTTACTTCAAAAACGAGATTAGATTACACGAACAGCTCCAAAAACTTGATTTCAAGGTATCCCTATTGGGTATCCCGATTTTTTCTTCTGTTTTCAAAACAACCGCACTCGAATTTGCACTATTTTCTTGCAATTGTTCCAAATTTCAAATAGTTTTCCAGCAAGCGCAAGTTGATGGTTAGGGTAAGGTAGGAACTGGATAAAATGACATTCAGGTAGGAACCTAGCATATTTTCATTTAAAAATCATAAATACCTCTAGCTATGTCTGCAGGATTCCATGATGGCGAATGCTTTATAAAGTAGAAAGCCACCACAGAGTAACTAAAACGACCAAATAATATCAACATTTTGAAGGAATACAAACTGGGAACTGAATTAACTGTTAGTTCAATTAGAAGATTCGACCGGCGAATTTCAGCATGTATTTAAAATTCAAGAATTACTAGTTTTTTGAACTAGACACACTTCTAAGCAGAAATTTGATGGGGTTATTATGTTAAATCGAAGAGGCCTACTTCCATTAAACACATGTCATATAAGTGTATATACGGTGTCCGGTAACTAGTGGTACAAGCAGGAAAACTGGTGAATCTTTCAAAAAAAGTTTTTTTTCTCCAACTTTTTGTAAAAATAAAAAATGATCTACTACGCTTCGACGCATTTTATGACAATAACCATCTGATAGAAATCCCATAGAGAACGATTTTGTTCATATTTGAACTTGGTTTACTCGAAAACGAAAGTTCAAATAAAACAGTTTCCCGAATGTACCACTTGTTTCTGAACACCATATACATATACGGGTGTTAACCACTTGAGCGCTTTTTGCCACATTATGGCACCATAACACGGGCATGTGCCTAGTATGGCGGCCATAAATTCCACAATTGTTATATATTTACTATTCAAAGAATAAAGAAACATTAAAAAAAAAAAAAATTTCCAAAACCTCGGATTGCTTTGTTGCCAAAATGTGGTAAATTTTCAAAAAAATGTTATTAAAACGACTATATAATATATTGTACATTCAAAATATAACAAAATGAATATTCTCTAGATTCTTTAAAATGTTTTAAGGTTAAAGATTTAATTATATTTTTTTTATAAATCCCACAAATATGTGATAATAGACAAAAGATAGGGGAATTTATTGGCTACATAGAACTATAATCAGTTTGTATGTCTCCATATTGAAATTCGGAGATATGATTTTTTTAATGAGGGCGGAAAAATTTCCTTTAGCAATCCGAGAAAAAATATTTTAATTGCTCTGTCGCTCCAGTAGCAATTAAATGTACTTGAGTTACTGACAGCCGGCCTAGTCCAGCGGTAAAGCTTTGATCTCCCACTCCGAAGGTAGCGGGTTCGAAACCCGCAAATAAATTTTATTTGATTAATATGTGTTATTTCACAATTAATTAATTAAAAATATCTACTATATTTGTGGCACGTTCCAGAGTGGCAGAAACTCTCAGTATCGCCCTGGTGTAAGACCATCATTAAGAATTGAAACGTTGCTTGAAATGGCTTTAGCCGTGTTTAGTGATTAGATTTGAATAGCCTGGTACTTCCCCACTTTCCTCTTCCCCATCTCCTTCCCTTCCCCACTTACCTTCAGCCTCACAACATACCCCAATTGGGGATGTTATAGTCTCACTAGCAAAATATGTATATACATATATATATATATATACCGACCTGGCCATGTCATAATAATTCTCTCTCTAGGCGGTTCCGGTGGATTGTCTTCGTTAATCTCATTATCCTCTGGTGCTTCATAAGGAATCGGATAAACTCCTTCTTCAGCATCACCCTCACCCAACAACTTGTTGTTAGTTGAATAAATACTGCTGAAAAACCAGCAATTTACAAAACTCGACTGGATAAGTAGGGCCAAAGCAATTTTGTCGGCTGACAACACTGAGTTTAGCGCCATTTTTAAAACAGCGGAAAATTAACCAACTAAAAACGAAAAATGGCGGACGATTCGACTGGATAAGGCTGTTGTCTTACCCAGTCCCGACCAGAATAGACTAATGTGTTGATGTAGTTTTTTTTGGCAAAAAGATCTCTTTATAGTACAATTAATTAATTGATTCATTGTTTTAATGATTCTCAAACTGTCAAGCATGAAGCCCATTGTGCTCGGCCATAAAATCGAGCTTAGGTAGTAGGTATAACACGAAAATGAATTCTTAATTCTTATTCTTTTCTGGTGGCTTCTCTTGTCGGAGGTTGACTATCATTAGGATAAAATTCACATGCAGCTGCAGGTCTAAATACCTGACAATACGGTTCGCGCTCTACGGTGAAATTTTGGAACAATATTTTAGATGTAACAGAAAATCTTGGTGAACGAGTCGATGTTAATGATCAATTCTTCTATTTTTCTGGCATCCTATTCTATCGGAGCTTAGATATCATCCAAACAATTCGTAAACCTGTCAAAATGCTCCGGAATATTATAATTTTAGGTAGCATGTTAGCTAAAACACGCAGACGTGTCAATATTGGTGACCGGATAACTGGGAATGAATTCAACTCAACACCTCATTTGGAAAGGCTGAAATTGACTGAAAAGTTATGTTATGAAAAAAATTGGTTAAATAGGTTATGTTAGGTTAGGGTAAGGGCTATTTAATAAAATATATGGAAGCGTCAAGATTAACCATAAGGCACTCCGCTGACGAGGCAACTGAAAACAAACTAAAACCAGCTGGTTTCTATGTCTTGATTGGTCAAAATGCTTGTTTAACCATAGACGAAGAACAATCAGCTAACAGCTGGCAACTAGCAACGGCCGGCCAGGGTAATCAGCAGTGCGAGTCGCGAGTCAGGCGCTCCGCTGACGAGGCAACTGAAAACAAACTAAAACCAGCCGGTTTCCATGTCTTGATTGGTCAAAAACCTTGTTCAACCATAGACGAAGAACAATCAGCTAACAGCGGGCAACTAGTAACGGCCGGCGACGGCAATCAGCAGTGCAAGTCGCGAGTCACCGCGTTACCATTGACAACGGGGTTTTGTGTGATTGTGAAGTGTGCGGGCCATCACATTGTCATACAAAGACAGTTGCCAGTTAGCAGTTTTCAGTAGCCTCAGTGAGCGGATCGCCTACGAAATTTAAACAAAATAAATGCACATTTTCAAATGTTGGATTAAAATAATTTTCCTGGTAAAAAATAATATATTATGTGTATGTACTAAATCGCTTGTCTGAATTCTTGACACATCAGTTCCATTTTTCAAATTCAAAACAAATCTAAGTTATTGAACCAGAGTTACAACTGAAACCAAAATTATTATTTTTGATGAATAAATTAAAATGTCTACAGTATAACCTAAATTTGGTGTTTTCATAACATGTTGACAATTTACCCATCACAAATTTGTAAATACAGATGTAAAAAATAAACATGACACAAGCGTTTAAATCAATATATTATACGAAAAGTCAGCAAAATTATGCATTATTGCAGTTATGCTGTTTTAACAAATTAAAGCTGCGAAATCAAAACAACCTAGAACAACACAAATGTATATTATTTCGGGATATTAAATGATTATTATTGTACATATATATTATTAACATGTTTGTATAATACTTCTTATCTATTCTAAACATGTTTGTATAATATTTCCCATAAACAAAAGAACAGAGATGAATTTCGAAAAAAACGAATATTTTAACCCTTGGTATAACCGGTGACTTCATACATACACAATTTACCTAGTGGAGTCCCCAGGACTCCCGGAAATAAAATTGTAAATTTAACATGAAATAAACAATTTTTTAAATGAAATATTATATAGTTGGTTTTACAGTGGCATAGGTTTTTACTTAAAAATATAGAATCACAGCCTTTTATTAAGGAACTTCTAGAATATGGCATTTTTTGTAACAAAATTTTGAGACCTTAGGAGACATACATCAATAACGTGAGCTGTCATTTAAAAAAATAGACCCCTTCCCCCCCCCCCTTGGTGAGATTAAGTGAAATTTAGTGGGAACCCCCCCCCATCACGTGAGATTTTTTTTCTTACTCTCGAAATAAATGTTTTACATAATGGCCATTTTTTCAGCGAAGTGAAACAAAAAAAATATTGTGCATAAACGTAAATAGGCTAAAACTATAACATTAATACACCGGTGGAGTCCCACGGGCTCCACTCGCTTACTTACCAATCGGAGTCGCGCGCATTTAACGGGAAAAGCAAAGATTTGGTTTGTTTAGAACCGAAACCTATTTTTTAGATTGTTTTCCTATGAATGTATGTGTCTACCTATACTTTTAACAGAATAAAGTGAGAAATAAGTTTTGGTGTTTTTTCAGATTAGCAGGTTGCGATAAAAATAACAATTTTTAGATGATTTTCCGAACTAAAATGTTGATGTCTTGATTGGTCAAAAAGCTTGTTTAACCATAGACGACGGACAATCAGCTGACAGCTGGCAACTAGCAACGCCCGGCCACGGCAATCAGCAGTGCGAGTCGCGAGTCACCGCTTGCGTTACCATTGACAACGAGTTTTTGAGTGATTGTGAAGTGTGCGTGCCATCATATTGTCATACAAAGACAGTTGCCAGTTGACAGTTTTCAGGATGTTAGAGATAAGGTTGAGAAGTACCTAGCTATTCGGGATTGGACTAAACATCAAGCCATTTCAAGCAACGCGCAACGTTTCGATCGACTTGTGACAATTATCTTTATTATATAGTATTTCCTGTAACCGTTAATAAAGTATATCCACATAAATTATTGCGCCTCACACTTTGAAGGCAACTCGAAGAATTAATAATTATTCACATTTGGTGTTATAATCATACGGTGTCATCTTTCTTTCAGTAAAACCGCACGGGGTAATCGACAGTCGTTATCTTTACTTTCAGCGGCATTTGAATCCATAATTAGGGAATTATTAGGTGGCAGTTTAAATGGGTTTAATAGAGCAACTACTTGCTATTTTATGCTGCAATAATTGAACACGGCAACTTGCGGAAACGGCATCTGTGAATGAAATTTGGAATACCTCTCAAATACCAAATACAAATTTTGTATAGGCCCAAAAATTGTAGATTTTTGTTTTCATAATTATTTACGACCATGTCTGTAATTATCAGTAAGTTAAATTACTCATGCGATTTGATTAATTTGGATCTCAGAGTTTACTAATGACAACAAGAAAAAAACATAGTTAATAATTTACAGGATTGATTCAACCATTTTGATAATCATTTTCCTAAGAGCAGCACTTTTAGGCACATATTATGGAAACTACACTTCGTTTCAACAATGACTACAATAAAGGTAGCGACATACTCGCAGCTCACATCAAAAAGTTATTTATAACACAATAGCGCTCGCCATACAATCCCATGAGACCCGCCAGACGTAAAAAGATGATGCGCTGTGATCGCGGTTTGAATCTTCGCTAATCGGAATTATTTTTCGTATTCACTACAGTGGCGGTATCAGAAAAGTTATGCGACCCCCTCTCTACGGTAAACAGGAGAGGGGGTCATTTTTAATACACGGAGCATGCACGGAGCTGTCAAGTTAACATATCCAGTACAAAGAAATGATATTCTCTCGACCGCTTCCGATTTAAACTGACCCCTTCTCCTGCCGTAGGAAGGAATATTTTATAACGTAGTGTGTCGGTAGAAAAGATACTTATAACGCAGTATCTTTTTGATGTGAACTTCGCGTTTGTCGCCCGCTTTAACAACAATTTACATGCACCAAATGGGTTATTAGTTATTAGGTTTTTAGTTTGGGTTAACCGAGTAATTCATGCGTATTTAGATTGAAAAGAGTTCCACGCAAATGTTAATCCATACGAATGGAGGCAAAGGAATAGTTTTATTTGCAAAAAATTTAACTTGGATTGAATAAAAATGGGATTTTAATGAATTTTTTAGCATCTATCCAAACGTAATTAATTGCTTCTTGTAGTAATTAAGTTGAAACGTAGTTGTAATATTCCAACATCTCTGTCTTATAAAAATACGGCGATTAGTGAAATGTTTATTACCATTTTGAAATATTATTACGACAATCAAAGCTTTATAGATAATAATTATTCGCGTCGTTGCATGTGTGGCATGTTTTACAAAATTAGTACCTACTCGAAAAAAAATTCTGGTCCCTCAGTTGGCAGCACTGATTATTCGCATTTATATCATCGTTGTGGTGAGCCTGATAAATGCTGAACGCCCGCCATTTTGTTTTCCTTTCATTTCCGAATGTGTATTGGTCGATTGGTGACGCGTATTTCTTTCAATAATACATTTTAACCGTAAACATTAGAAACATTACAAGATCGCTGGGGAGGCATACAACAGAATTTATTCTATCGTCAGATCCATGAGAAAGTTGTGAAAGGTGAGTTGTTCGAAAGGAAATCCTACCGGACAAAATTTTTAAGCTGCGTCGGGCGTCCTCGGTTCCCGCATTGCTGCCTTCGCGAATTATTTCTTTGCTGCTTGGAGAATTGCGTCGATTGTTTGTGAAAGTAGTCGGAATTATTTTTCCATTTCAAGTATGTATAATATAGTTTTCTTTCACCTACTTAATTTATCCTATAGAACCATGAGGAACGGATTTAATTTTCCTGTCATCTACGTAAATTAAAAATGGCGGCTTCGGTGGACGCTTTCCAGTGATTTTTTTACTGTTCAAAAAATACGCATTTAATGGTGGAACATAACATTGAAACTCTATTTATTATGTACATTTTTATCGTTTGTGATTTGCCGTGTTTTTAATTATTAACGTGAGATTTTTCGATGATTGAAGCTTATGTAAATGGTGTCAAAATGTTTCGTTTCCCACAATATAATCGTGACCGCGCTCTTGAATTTGAACGATTTTAGTCGTGTTGACGATATAAATATAGTTCTACGACGAATAGTAATGTACCACGAAATTATAGTGGAATAAAGAACTTTATTATTATAGTAAACTGAATCTATATATTGTACTCGCCTGTACATGTTTATTATGTTCATTTAGTCTGAAGGTCATCTTTACATCGATTTGTATGTGATACCAAATTGATGATTAAATTATTTTACAATGCATAGTTTTAAAAAATCTATAGTGATTCGAGAAAGCAACTTCGTTTTTACAAGCATAGACAATCCTTATCAACTGATAATAATGATGGTATGATACCTGCGTGTTTAATTCTTCAATATCTACGATAAAACTTTTGTTTTCGAAATTGTCGTTTTTACTGTGTTTTTTTCAATACTGCTCTGGTGAAAACTATGGATAATTGCTGATGGAGACATCTTCGATAGTCCGACATACCAACAAGATAATTGACAACATTGAGTCAGTTTGACCTTTAAATCCTGCGATACACATCTTAATAGTATGCCATTTTTGGAGGGATCAATTCTTAATAACTCAATACAAAAAGTTATTAATTCTTTGACACAAGATGACTACACCACTGCGGGTTCAGATTTTATTTGGTTAGAAATGTTTTCGTTTAAATCTGTGTTCTGAAGTATTATGTCGCGTATAAAAATTACAAAAAAAGCACAAACTGTGTCACGAATTATAGGAAAGGAATGAAGCAACCGCAAGCGGCGTTTCACGCTGTTTGCTTTGTTTCTTTTCCATGATTTATGGATCGGCTCTCGCTTTTTTGTCATGTGTATAAGCAGTCGTATATCGTCGCCGTTCAGGCAAAAGTCACCAAGCCACAATACACATATTTGAGACACTGCAAATTTAAAAGCTAAAATACATTACAAAAAATACGGTTTTAAAGTTTATGAAATGGAAATTTCAAAGTTTTATCTACCCCCATAATAATAGAAATTGTATTTAACGCATTCAAATAAAATTATATATCATCATTCAAATTTAGATATCTTAAATTAGTGCATTTGTTGGTGACGTATCCACCCCTTGGAATAGCAAGGTTCCATCTGTTGCGGTAACGTCATGCGATAATGAACTCTAAGGTAGCTTGCTATAGATCCCATTATTATCGCATGACATTTCCGCAACAGATGGAACCTTGTTATTTCAAAGGGTCGATATTATAATTTTCCTTTTTATACGATAACATAAATATACAGGGTGTATCGGCACGTACCTGACAAACTTTAACCAGAGATTCCTGATCATATTTAAAGTAAAAAATGTTATGGTATATATATAAAATGTTATAAATAACGCAATGCTCTATCGCGTTATTGGTGCGGGTAGCGAGGTGGGGGTAGCGTGGAGTAGTGGACAGTGACGGAGTGTGGAATTTTTTTAATGAAAATAAAAGTTACCGGAGAGCAAAGTCGCCATAACATTTTTTACTCTAAATATGATCAGGAATCGCTGGTTAAAGTTTGTCGGGTACACCCTGTATAGTAAATGTTTTTTTGAACAACACTGTCCGCAAACGTAATGGGAATATGTTATGGAAATTGATCGAGATACATCGTACAAAGCACGGGAAAATGGATGCATTTATTGTCTGAAAGACATTTAACCTATTTTAATTACACCATATTCTGTATACGGTCTATCTATTCTACGAAAGCGAGACCAGGGGCCTATTTTTCCTTTTCTGTGTACATAACTGCTTTTTTTGACAATTGTAATATTATGTGGAAATCCACATTAGAATAATACTCTAAAGCAGAAGTAACATTTACTGAATATGGATATATGTGATCGTTATTTGTTTGACTGGTCACTGGCTGGTTGGCGTCGTATCTGGTTCCCACCCAGGCATTGTGAGTTCCTTTCCTCGGCTGGCCATGTCCTCCATCGGAACACAACTTGATGTGATTGTAGTGGGAGATTTACAAATATTGTCAGGTTATTCGTAAAGAGGGAATGTTTTTCTTATTTAAAAAAAAAAGTTAAATATAAAACAGTTGCACATTACGTGATGCTCACTCTTTTATCTGCAGTGATCACTTGAGAACCAAAGGATCCATCCAGTCCCAGAAGGAGGTTGTAGGTATATCAGCAACGATCTTCATCCTTCCCCTTCTACATGTTATGTATGAAACCGAAAAAGACTGGAGAGACTAGAACGACACTAGACGACGAATGACATCACATGCAACCTCTATCTGGGACTACTTTAGATGCAAATATTGTCATATCTACACATTATTTGTTCGAATCTGAGATGCACCTTTTTAGGTTTAGAATTAGTTCAGAATTATCATCTATTAAATGATGCCTTTTTGAAATGTGAGCTAAGGAAATTTTTTTATTAGACGAAAAATCAAAATGGATGCAAAAATGTAAATTTCTGTGTAAATCTAAAATGAAATACATTAGAATTCTGCCTAAGATATTTATGTATTTGAATTACATATTATAATATTTATAAGAAGTACATACATATACAGGGTGTAACAGGACGTACTCGAGAGATTTTACCTAGCGATTTCTAAGCTTATTTGGAGTAAAATATCTGTACCATTTTGCTGTACGGTGACATTTTTTTTGCAATTAAAAACATTTTTTTAATGTTTTTCCACACTCGTCGGTGATCGCGTATAAACCTCGCTGACCCCTCCCCCTGTCCGCCAGCCAACCCCTCGCAGATTGGCAGTGCGCTCCCTTGCTCTCCTTACCGCGCGTTCGTTCCCTTTCTCCTGTGTACACGCTACGTTCACGTGCATTGTCTCGCGACCACGCCAATCATAATTGCCAGTGGCGACGTGTGATTGAAAAACATTTTTTTTTGTTTTTAATAGAAAAAAAATATCGGAGAGCAAAACGACGGGTACATTTCTTACACCAAATAACCTCAGGAATCGTTGGTTAAAATCTCCAATTCAGAAAACAGCCGATATGTATTCGTAACATGCATCTTAAACAAACCAAATGTATGTGAAAACTGTTTTAAATCTAGCAGTGCACAGCAAAGTAGGGACAATTTTCTCAATTGCGAAACATTGCTTCGTTTTAACATTGTTAAAATGAAAAAAGTCATTGGTAGCTACTCCAATTGTTGAGGATGCATAAAGCTATATCATGCTTTTTATACTTACCAGAATATACACACCATACTGGTTTTATTTTCTGATCGAAATTGCTTAAGGCCAGTTGTTCCACAGAATTTGAACAATTCATCAAATTTCTATGTTAATTTTCAAGTTCTGTTATTATATCATTATGGGCAAGTTGTTTCACAGAACTGAAATAATAAGAGAATTTGAAAATGGACTTCGAAACTTGATGAACTGCTCAAAATCTGTGAAACAACCCATCCTTAGTTTAGGAATTCCATGTCAAAAATTATGATTATTCTTCCTTTCTATTAACCCTATATAATGATTCTCTGGAGTTGAATAGGGAAGACACAAAACCTACGTTGTTTAGTTCAATTCAATTTGGGAGGCAGGTACGGGTACCCAGATAACCAACACCCCCGCCATGGGTCACCCCAAGTGGTTTGCTACATTTGGTGAAGTTTGATTAGGTTTCAGGGGTAACGTTTGACTAGGTCTTGGTGGTGGATGCATTTGCCCACCTACTGCGTGGCAGGCCAGATCGGGAGAGACTGGTAGAGGGAGACCTTTTGAACATTCATCTCAGGACTTGACCCATCGCCTTGCACCACAGTGGGAGGGATGGATTCATACGTCCCTCACTCCTGGACACATTGACCCCCACATCCTACTCACCTCTTTCCTTCCTCAGAACTTCCTCTCCTTCCTTTCCCTAAAAAGACCCTCCACACAGCAGTGTGGGAGCTAATGTAATAAAAGTTAGCATAAATGACAAATCGCTGATAACAAGAGTTTATTTGATTATAAAATACAAGGTATATATTTCTTCAATGTCATTTAAATCCTACCTGGGGTGCTAGCATGGCCGATTGTCGGTAACTTCATATCGTTCCCTGGGACAACTGCAGATCGCAAACGAATAGGTGACAATTCACAATGACTAAGTGTCCTTAACTTGTTGAAAGCCAGCATACAAAAAATATATTTTTTCAATACTACGTAAAATATTTGACAGTTCTCACCTTTCTTACTAATTCAATTTTTATAACATTTCCTTTGTGATATAATACAAAAATTAAATCAAATTAATGTAGATAAAATGAACTTCCTAATAATCATTAAAATCTATGCTTTCCACAATGGAGATATATATAAAAACAATGAATAAATATAGACTTTGAATATGACAGCATTCATATTATCAAGCGGCAGCCATTTTGTCTGCCATCTTTGGTGCCCGGCGTGTCATTAGCAATTAATATGAATTATTCGGAGCGGCTAAACGCTATCCAGTAATTCGTAATGTCAAGAACGAGAATGGCCCAAGCGATTCTGTCCTTGTTCTTCATACAATTTCTTTATACATAAGGGGCAAAATCGCTTCAAACATCCGGACCCGCCGGGGGGACTGCGACCTACAAGAGGTTAATAATTGCTAGATGATAGTAGGCATGAAGTTAACATAATGTTATTTGAACTCTGTACGGGTGACCAAATATTTACCATTTTGCTTGCTGTTTTTGACGATGTGACCACAATCAGATGATACTAAGAAAGACAGCAAATCAATGCAGCCAGAAGTAAACTTATCGAGGTTTGACCCGCTAAATGAATTCATTTGCTCTTTTATGAATTGCATGAATGGAGTAATTGTATTAATGTGTTCTCCTTTATATTATTATTTTTTTTTTTTTACTCATTATAATACATAATTATAAATCAACGTTGAATGTACAAAACAAGCGGCGTCTCCTACGACGAAAATGTTTACACACTTTGTGGATAGTTAAGTCGGGGCCACAACGTTTTTACTTTCCGTGGCCCATGGAAAACAAAAAAACGTTGTGGCCCTGCTCCATGTTTATGGTAATGTTTGAGGTATTGTTTGTGAAATTGGTCACAAGAGACCGGCCTTTAGAGCTGTAACATTTTACCAATTTAATAAATGGGGGGCGAAAATTCAAGATAATTCTATACTTTCTTGCTCTGAAAAACATTTAAAATGCTGAAAAAAAACATTAAACACATAGAAAATATTTAAAAAAAAGATGTAATTCAAAGTTATCTAGACGTTTGTGGAACAATCATTTACGAATGGGCTATCTACTTTGAATTTATATTGTTTGAAGTCGCTGAACTTATGAAAAACATTGTTCTACCTCTGAAGAAATTTCTACGATGAACTTTTTTTGACTAGCTCATTTCAGTAAATAGAACAATTAAACTTTTAAGAATAATACTTCACTAACTATTTTATTTAGATAAAAAAAAATAGTTGTCTCACTAACTATTTTTGTTTCTTAATGTTTTCTATTTAATGTGATGGTAGATTGGCGGTGTTAGGTTATATACAAACAGCGCATATAATAAGTTTACTTAACCGCTTGGGCACATAAGCTTGTTTTCACAACAATTTAACGTAGGTAGACATAGGAATGACGTATGCCCCGTACCTGAGTTATTAAAATAAATTCATGTATTTTTTTATTTCCATCTACCGGATATCATAATATTATACCCCTGAAACATAGCTCATATTTAGAGCATGCTTCGGTGTTTAACTAAATACAATCACATTGTTTGCACATCATGGCACTATTTCTAATATTGGATAGATAATTATTTTAATTGTGTTCCATACAAATACTGACGGCCTCTGGTCGAGGGGTAAGGCTCTCAACTAACAATCAAAGATCGCGCATTCTTATCCCGGCTTGCGCAAGTAAATTATATTTAATTGAATTATGTAATTTCACCATTTAATCATTTAAAAAAATACAAGGTATACTTGTGGCACGTTCCAGGGTCGAATACACTCTAAGACCACCATTCAAAATTGAAACGTTGCTTGAAATGGCTTTAGCCGTGTTTGGTAACCAGATCTGAATAGCCAGGCACTTCCCCACCTTCCTCTTCCCCACTCCTTCCACTCCACACTACTTTCAGCCACTCAACATATCCCAATTGTGGATGCCATAGTCTCACTGGCTCTAAGTGGTCTCTTGTGCTATATTTACATTAAAAAAATTCGATTTGACATCAATTTACATAAGACCTAAGTGAGGAAAAATTGAGCTAACTTTGGACACATGGAAACGTGCCCACCCACACTAAATCAGTTTATCCGTGCAGTGATTAAATTACCTCATTCCCCACAACTGTTCTTATAATCCAATAATAAATAGAATTCATGTTGTAAGATAAAACAATAATTAAAAATTTTCACGACCAAAAGTAATTTTGTGATACATTTTTGGGGTATTATGGTGTGGTTGTGCTAATTCCTTTAGCCGCTATTTCGGACAGCATTACACTGTCTTATCAGGACAGATGTGTAATTACGATGCTAATGAAGGAGGTAGCGCAACACGGCATAATGCCCCAAAAATATATCCGATAATAATATAAATTTTGCATTTACTCAGACTCAATCTGGAAGATATTACTAATTATTATTAAATGAAATCCTTCTAAGTACTATGGGTAGTTAATAATCTATAACATATCTCATTATTCAAATGTGAATGTAGATACACAACATCGCATCGCCTCTTACATTTTGTGGGTTCTGATGCTATGACGTTTGTCTGGTGAAAGGTTAGAAACACAGAAACGTATCAAGTGCTTACGCCAGCAGTGAATTGCAATAATTTATTCTCCCTTTTTAAATGGTATTAGGTTAAACAATATAATTAATTATTAATTTAATCATGAAACTTTTTTCTTAAAGATTTAAAATATTAATTTAAAAAAAAATAGTTTTCATCAATCATAAAAACTGAAAATGTTTTGTAACTCAAAAACTTGTGAGGATATTCTCAAGCAAGATCAAAATATTCTATTTAAAAGAGAGAATAATGATTCTTATAAATGGAACCTAGAACTCGATATTAATTTTTCTATTTTTGTGGAGAATTAAAATCAAGCAGTTGTTCTGAACTGTGCCTTTTTGTAGATACGTTTTTGTATTTTTCACCTGTCAAAATATCCTGTACAAAAACGTAAAGAACCCCACATCCCACAAAATATAGTATTTATCCTAACTCTCTTTGTATTACTACAAATGTTTTGAGGTAGTGAGGTTTTTCTGTACTAGTACTACAATGCCTCACTTTAGGTGGGACACCTCAACATGTCCTTTCAGTTTTGAGTGCCTCATAGAAATTTATTCTGCACACTAACAGTTCCCCTACCAAAATTGATTTTTTTTGTATAATTTATTCTCTAAGTGGAGTTCGGTGTGGGTATTATTAACTAAAAAGCTAAATTTAAAAAAAAATAAATTGAATTGATTTTCAGAAATCAACATTTCCTACTTTCTAATTTGAAATGAAAGTTGTTAAAATTAGACAAATCATCATTGAACTTGGAAAAATAAGTGACTACATAAAAATGAACTAGTAAACAAAACCGTATGAAGAGAAAAGTGATATTTGACAGTGTTTCATGTAAAAGTAGGTCAATGTTTTCAGATTTTCAAAATCCCCGAAGTGCAGACCTCTGTACCCCCTGCATCCAGGATAAATTTATTTGTATGTGAACGACATCTTTTATTTCAATTACGCTAAGGCGAAGTCGTCAATCCATGGTATAACAAAAAACCATTGTTAAAATTTGTTGCAATTTTGAGAAAACTTCATACGCTTTGGAATGTTGAACTGTAAAACATGTCCAAACAACTGAATGCGCATAGGTTTTTACCACCATTTAAGCTATACCATGGATGACGCAACTGTCCAGGTGCTTTACAAACAGATGAAATTGGTGCCTCTTCAACTGCAAGTTAAGCATAGTACTTTTAAAAATACATAAATCAAGTTATTATTAAAATAAAAACTATCTCCAAATAAAAAAAATAAATATAAAAAGTTTCATAATATACAAAACAGCGATTTTTATATAAATAAATTGAAAAATCCGTCTCGAAATTTTTTGATTTTGACGTATAGGTATTATAAAATAGAAAAGTGAACCCATGACAGAGAGTTGAAGCCCTGTTCCATTCGGGGAAGTATGGGGTGCGGAGAGGGGAATCGCCTAACAGTCGGAACGAACCTTTCCGAAATTAGCTGAAGGTCTACTAGTGGTGGCAACATATTCTATACATTTATGATTGAATTTTTCCAATCTTTTGACTAAATCCGAAAAATCTTTGTTTTTTTGTTGAATTGCTGTGACTGAAATGGTCCTGGATCAAATTGTCACTTGTTTATGTGAAATATCCAGTGTAAATAGGTACCTGCATTTTGATTTCCATTTGAAAGAATCGATTCTCCCAGTTAGTAGTTAATGGTCCTGCCTCATAATAATGGCCGGTGTACAAGGACGGTGTAAATGTATTGCACGAGGTTAAGAAAGGGATGTTTGCATATATGTAGAGAGCTAAAGGATAAGAAGTATTGGGAGAATACATGAATCCCAATTGAATTGAATAAGTTGCGAATGTCGCAGATCAAGGTAACATGATCAAGTGAATCAAATACTAGTCATGTCGATAATTCTCATAGCAGAAGAGTATGAGATGATGCATGGAATATAAGCCAAGACAGAGTTATTTTGCGTTCCATCCTCTGATTCTGTAGAAGAGATTCTAGAACAATTTAATGTCCAAATGGAAAATTCTGCCCATGCTTATTTAGTAAAATGCATGACTGGGCTATCTTTGTACAAAAATTGTCATTAGGTTTTTAACTGGTGCAAGAATATCACAACCCCTCAGTTTTTATTCCATCCATATAATACCAAAAAAACCTTCGCTGTTGCTGTCATGACCGCTACTTTCTTTTCTTACTTACCATCTGCCGTGGTCTCACGCAGATGATTGTTATTCATTTCTATAGTCTAACTTGCTTTATTTACTTTTCATAACAAAGATTTCAATTTACACTGGCTTTACAGTTTTCAATGTCTTTTTCTTATTTTCAACACCATGGTAGTTTTAATATAATTATTTTTAGACTTAGATATGGAAGAACAAACGAGACATCCAAAGAAGGATCATGTAGATTTAGAATATTTTTGATAAGTGTGATTAAGAAAATTTTAAAACAAAATGTAGAAAACATTTCAAAGGTCCCGAAGAACAATGTCGGATCTGGGATTTTGTAGGTTTGTTTAAAGTGAACAGTAGAGCTGTAAAGTTTTGTTTCTGCATTTTTCCTGTTTTTGAGATCAAAATTTGATTTGATCAAAAAAGAGATTTGTTTTTTGTTAAAGTTGTTTTGATATTTGGAATTCAATTTCATTAAAAATTCTGAAAATATAATCTTAAAACAAGCCAATAAAAATGACAAAAGAACGATTTTCAATTTTTAGCAGATTGTTGATTGCATTGTTCTTCGGGACTGTCGATTTGTTGTCACTGAAATTCATCAAATTTCAGAATTAATAATAATGTTTTATTTCAGAATGTGTGGAGGATAGTGGAATCCCACACGTCCCATATAGTTAGACATATTTATATAGTAAATTTTAAGTAAAGAATCAAGTAGAATTGAAAGTTAAAAAAACAATTATGTAGAGAGTGGTCTTGAGTGAGCTCGGGTCCAGTGCTCATTCGGGAGTGGTGCTGGAAGGTTGTGATCACAACCCTGTGGTTGGAGGCCATTAGTCGCATCCTGGCTGCAGTGACCTGGTGTCTCATCAGACCAATGAATCCATTCAGTCCTAGTTCCATTGTCGATGTGTTGCTGTACCTTATGTATCGAAATATAATTCTGCAGGCATTATTATATTGGATCCAGAGTCGTTCCATCGAGCTGATTCGGTAATTACACTATGTTTTACACGTAGGTATATAGGGTAGTACAAAATGCATTGAACAATTTTTTTTTTTTTTTAAACATTGCTGCATTGAAAAAATCTTAGGGCAATTTTATTATTAAAGATCTGAAAGTTTTGTTATTATTTCATTATGGGCCACATACTTAAATGGAACATATTAACAAAACTAGAATATTAACTTTAAAATTGTTCTAGAACTAACAGTGATGTCTATTCGTTGGCAGTTTTGTATACGAAATATGAAAAGTAGGTAGGGTAAAGCAAGGTTATCTGGTGATACAGGTAATGTTGTGATATAGTAGACTTTTAGCATTATTCAATTTACCATGCAGTATACGGTTTTGGAGTTCAAACCACAGATAAAAAACAGTCCTGTGAACCATAATAATTTAACTTCGGAAGTTTTTGCATGGCCGGTAAAACAGTAAATAATTTTATTCAAATGAAAAATATTTTTTTAAGTGTCAGATGTGCTGAGGTGACTTCAAATTGTAATTTATTAATTAATCTGATTTATGAAAGTACGAATACGTTGTATAGCTTATATCAATCATAAAAGAATGCTTCATAGCCACAATTAAAGAAAGTGGCAGCTGCCATACTTTTTTTTTTTGGTGCGAACTTAAGTAAATTGTGAGTAATATTAAGTTTCTTTTTGACGTGTTTTTGGACTTAACGAAATGTGAGTTTTAATAATTTATTTTATTTAATTCATCTTCCGGTTTAATGGTGAATTATCATAATGCATATTAAGTAGGCGAACAGTTTTCATGTTGTTTTGGTCAATTTAAGCATATTACCAAATTTCCTATCCTCACCAAATTACCTGTCACCAAGTTACCTACCTCTAATTCGTTAAAAATTTATTTCAGAAAAAATATTGCTGAAAAGGAAAAAAAAATGATCGGTCTGCAGGTCTTACACCCATAATAATACAAAAATATAACCAAACTGCTATAATTTTCACACTATCCCGAATCTAGTTTTTCAAACAATACAAGTAATATCAAAAATGCTTTTAAAAAGTTTGGTATTTTTCCAATTAATAAAGAAGCCATAAATCCAGAAGGCTTAGCACATTTTCAATTAATGGAGAAGACCGCCACGGTTCCAGTATACGGAACAACTGATTTTAA
Source organism: Limnephilus auricula (assembly GCA_951813805.1). Taxonomy (NCBI): domain Eukaryota; kingdom Metazoa; phylum Arthropoda; class Insecta; order Trichoptera; family Limnephilidae; genus Limnephilus; species Limnephilus auricula. The sequence continues at coordinate 7,439,279 of OX638407.1, read as the reverse complement.
AGACATTTTAAAAATTTCACACAATATTCCCAACATCGACACAAATTAAATGAGAAAAATTTTGACACCTCCTTTAACATTAACAAAAAAAGTAATCAGTCAGTACCTTCGTCATTATGAAGGATTAATTACATGTGTCATGCATCTGTAATCAATATTTTATATTCTCGTTAAAGATTTAAAAACATATTTGTTGTTATTTTACCTATTTCCAGTTAAAGGGAGGAGTATCACCAAATAAAATACCCTCTATAACCAAATAACCTTACCTATAACAAAATTACCTATATCTTTTGGAGATTTACATGACTAAATTTTCTTGTGTTATGTAAATTATTACTTCAGTTTTTCTTTTTAAAACGTGTGCTGAAATAATGTACCCAAACAATAAGCATTTTTATAAATTTTTAATTTCTGTATTTTTTGAAACACATGATGACGACATATCAAAAATATCACCAAATAACTTTGCTTTACCCTATATTTTTCAGGAGTTGGTAAATAATGCATCATAGAAATTCTGTAGTCAAAAAGAATGATTTGTGGATTTAAAATATCTTTAAAAAAGTTACTATAGATTGTGGATTTAGAATATCTTTTCGAATGAAAAAGTTCTATAGATAGGTAGTTTTTGTACTACAAATAAATATATTTTTAAAGGAACATTACCGAGTGCAAATTTTAGACAAGTCAGCAAAGCATGTCAGACAGCCAATTGTGATAAAATCTGATAAAAAAAAATATTTGTATAATGAACCTTTATTAGTAAGAAACACAGCGAATGATGTGTGTCGCCAACATCGTTCACCCACTGAATTGATAATTCACTAGAAATACTTTCCACGTAGATTTGAATGGAAACCAATGTCGCCACTGACTTATTTTTATGATTCTAGCCCACTTAACATGCGCTTTGTCTCACATCGTGTATTGCAATTCCATCTTATTGAAATGAAAATTTCATAATGATGATGTTCAATTACATATCGACCACCACAACGGGGGTATGTGCCTAGCAGGGTGGTTGAAAAATCCTCAAATCATGTAACTAACAATTTTATGAGTACATAAAAATTATAAAAAAAGTTTTGTATTTAAAGTTGAAGGCCCGATTAAATAAACTTTTATCATGAAAAAAAAAGTTTAAGGCAAACGTAAAAAAGTTTTAGAAAAAAGGCTCACCTTACGTTTTTTCTCACTAAAATTACTGATTTTATTAATTTTCTTTAACTAAAATTACTGATAAAGAAAAATAATAAAAACATACATATTTTATCAGACATATCTCTCTCTGGTTTCAATCTTGGGATTGGTTTGCAGCAATTTCCTTTATCTTTTTCTTCCATTCTTCCCTGTCTTGTGCGGCTCTTTTGAGGTCTGCATATGATGAGCAGCGCATGTCCACCAGCAGGTCCTCCAGGTACTCTCGGCGTATATTGTAAACATTATATGTACTCTCGGCGTATATTGTAAACATTATATGAACATCTCTTTTTGTCATTTCATGCAAAAATAATTTATAAGAAACTTTGGTTTCGTAAAGGTGTACATTTGAATTATTTTGTGGTTAACTTTTAGATTTCAATATAAATCGTGGTGTTTCCTTTTTTAATCTAATCTAAGCATGCTAATAAGGGAGGCACAACGATTTCTATGAGACCTATATGAGTTTTTCCCAAAAGCGAACAAATCAGCCTGGGGAGTTAAGTATTTAACACATACATACGATTTATAAGAATTGAACTATTACCTACGATTTTTACAAATTTAGTTCTTTTTTTACAAGTTTTTTTTTTCATTATATCTATAGGTACTAACTGAAACTTTCAATACTGAAGGTGTCTAACAGATCTAATAACCTTAAAAATAGCGTTCTTCTCGGATGGTGGTACGGTTAGTTGGATGACGCAGGCAGAATTCTGGATCTGGAAAGCTGCATCTCCACTTACCTGACTCTGGGACATTTGGTGGCATTGTTCTCCTCTCTTAACCCGGGAATATTATTTTACATTCTTTAAAAAGCCGAATGTACAGCGGGGAATTTATTTCATTGTGTCCATAGTCAACATCGCAATTCATCATGCTGCCAAGTCCGTGCAGTGCTGAATAACAACTTTTAAATATCTGTAATAATAATAATAATAATAATTGGCTAATTTATATAGCGCCGTTTTCGTGAAAAATCACCTCATGGGCGCTGTACAAATAAACTAAGATTTATAATTATAACTAGGACTTGCATCAAAGACTTATAGCTAGTGACTTACGACTAAGACTTATAACTACTGACATAACTAGTGACTTACATTATTACATATTTACACCTGTGACTTAAATTTAGAGATTCACAACTAACATAGGTACTTATATTTAAAATTACGTGTTTTGGTTTTTGCCAGGGTTGTCACTGATAACAGTGATAACATTAAAAACCACATAACAAACAAAACTCTGTAAGTATAAGCACAAACGGGTAACGTAGAAGTATTGTACACATACATATTATATTATACATTCTACACATTATATACATATTATATATTAAATACACTTTTTAATATTTTTTAGCGCCAGAAGAAGAAGGAAGTTCTTATATAATACATTATAATTTTTGACACGGTTGTAAAAATTAAATTAATGGGTTAGGTAGATTTATAGGCAAGTTTGTATTCGTGGACATCGGCATTAATTAGAGTATAATTAAACAATAAAAAAAAATAAAAATAAAAAATAGCAATGTTTCAATAGAATGACGAATTTATGGAAATGAGTGCCCGAAGAGATGAGTTTTTAGTTTTGATCTGAATTCTGTTGGGCTTGTTATGCATCTCAATTCCATAGGAAGTTTGTTCCAAGCTTCAGGGCCCGATACTCCGAATGCACGATCACCAAACTTAGTGTTCGGATTTAGCTTAGGTTCTTTTAACCTTCCAATTGCAGATGCTGTCGCTGATCTAAGAGTTGACTGCCTTAGACCAATATTTTCTGGAATGCAAAGTTCAGAGATATAGGTTGGAGCCATTTCATTGTACAGGGTATTAAGGAAGGTTCACTATCCCGTGATAAATGTGAATGAAACTTTAATCTCTGGTGATATTTTTAATGTTTTTTTTTCAACTAAAAACATAAAAAATCAGTAGGTATTGGAAAGTTAGGGTTGGAGTTAAGGAGTTGAGTGGTTGCTTGACTGAGTGACTGCAAAGAGGTCACGTGAATGCCAAAATCGCGCAATTATTGCAATCGCACTTGTTAGAAAGCTGCTAATTGGGTTACTTGCAGTGTCATACGATGCGATTTCGTCGTTACTATTCAAATAGCAGCTATGAAATAAATCACTTGCACGCGCGACGGGGCTTTAAAAATGAAGTTTTGTGCCTTTGTTCTAAGTCAGTTTTTCTGGTGTTCAAAAACAGGAACAACTATTCCTGATTAGATCAAACATCTTACACAATTGAAAGAAATACACAAAGTTGATAACAATGGGAATCATAATTCCGTATTATTTTACGCACCAGACTTTTAGGTCTGGGTTTAGTTTTCCCCATAGGAAAAACTAAACCCGGAGCCTTTCACACACTTTTCCATAAAAATGATCATCTAGTAAATCCACGCTATGCAAGTGTATTATATAAGTATAATTAATACAAAACAATACAAGAACAACATGTTAACCTACCAGACCAGACTATTAAATGGAAAAATAATTCACCGACTCCAGATAGTTTCATATCAGAGGGTTCGGCTCGGTGGAATTCATAATTTGACTGATAAATCCTACTGATCCCTCAATTTAAACATTTAAAAAATCTTTCGTAATCCTAAATGTATTTAAAATGACTGATTTTTGCATTTTTATATACAAATTCTTTGACAAATCTAATAAGCCTAAGTTTTTAATGAGAGCTAGGTATAATGCCAGTAGCCAAAATAACAAAAGGTAATATTTTTATAGTCTGAGAATGCCAAATTCTTTTAATTTCATTTCCTAAATCTGTATACTTTATATACTTTAATTAATGTTTATACTTTAATACTATTATATATACATATATTATATAGTTATTATTTATTATTATTGGGCTGACATACTTGCACTATACACTCAAGGCTTGGCGTATTTTAGCATATCGTACGCCCACGCTCAAATACGCTGAAATAGACCAATCCACAAGATTATAGCGTGGTCTGACGCAAGAATTAACCTCTCAAGTGCTACCGTATCCAATTGGCACAATCAAAAAATTTATTTCTCTGAGCTATTCTGGGGAAACTACTTATAGTAGATTTTATAATAATATATTAATTATATAAATTTAATATATTTTCTGGTAAAATGGTACCGTTTAATAAAATGTAATTTTGCAAAAAAAAATGTAAGTTAGTACGAAAATAGATACAGCTGGATGGCGAAAATTTAGCTCAAGTACCAGGGGTTAAAACAGTAAATGGGGATTTTGAACAACATTTCTAGGCAGAAAATTAAGCCTGGGTCACACGGAGAGATTTGAGTCGTCAGAAAAGGCGATACTAGCGCTGCATAACTGCGGAGAAGTCGGGTGATCAACAACTAGGTCACGTGATCAACAACTAGGTCACGTGAACATCGAATCTATTCTTTTATGACTGGTACTCCTTAGCATTGAGCCACAGAATTTATTACTTATTTTTCTGACAACCAAATACAAGTAGATATAAAATTTACATTCTATTCCAATTTATATCGGAATTTGGCTCAGCATGCTCTGAATTAAAATGGTGTCAAAGGATGCATTAAATTGATAGCACATAGTTTATTTCTAGTATATGGAAATTAGTCCTTGGAGTACGCCTTGTATTATGTTAAATAGAAAAAACAAGCCATTCAAGCAAATTGAAATAATTAGAGAAATCCAATTTATTTTTTGTTGCTCTGGTCCCAAAATTAAACGTTTCAACTCCAGTTTTGTCGCTGCTTTGCTTTATAATGAACAAAAATCAAAATCTTCAAGTAGAATGTAGATACTATTTATTTATTTTGAGTTAGCTCACATAAATTATGTTTGTACTTGAACGCAAAATAATATGGTTTGAGATAAGAGATATGTTAAGACAGTGGAATTCTAATTAAACTTAAGAAAACTATTGCAATTTGAATTTATGTGTACACAAAATAAAAAATGAGATATATCGAAGAAATATCCATACAATAATCTTCAGAAATATCGAACCATATGCATGAGTATAGGATTAGCTTTTACCTGCTGCTTCACTCGCGCAATATTAGGGAGAGATATTGCTGTACAAAGAATTTTCCCATGGGAATGTAATGAAAAGTAGCGTATGTCACTTCCCACTCCTCCAACTATCCCTATGAAAATAAACATGTCAATCGTTCTCTCCGTTATGACGTGAAAGAAGTACAAACTATCAGAGTACAGAGTCATGATGCAATTTTATCGATAATAATGTTATTAAATTTGCATAAATGCATTAAAATATAAGAAAAGTATTCTGATAAACATAAAATATTTATTTAGAAAGCCCATGAATTTAGTTTGTTTTGTTTAAAATTATAAGCTCGCAAGTTTTCCACACTTCGTTTTCTTGCTTTCCCAGAGTAAAGATTTTATAGCAAAATTTACTATAAAACGACATAGGACCTTGATTAATCCAAATCATGGACAATGATTGAGACTTGAGGATTCACCGTATACATATTATAATACTAAGTGCATTATTATTAACACATTAACGGACACGTCCATTGAACTCGTTTTAGAGATGTGATACGACCAATGTGGATGTAATATGACGCAGCGGACAGGGAAGTCAAATATTGTATTGCAGTAGTAGTCTATTTGTATCACAACGCTAACACTTCTATACACGTAGTGTCACACCCAAATACAATCATTTTTTATTACTGATTTTCATTGACTTAATAAATCACATGTGTCGTATCATGAACCTCTGTTTTCCGGAAAGTGTCCGTCAATGTATTAAAATATGCAAATACTACAAAACAAATAATGCTCTTACATAATGAACTTGTATTATATTTTTTACCCTATGTAACAATATCAAACAATAAACACTAAATAATCAATAAACTAGTTTAATTTATTCATAAACAAAACTCCCAATTCCTTTTAACATCCTAAAGAGTTGACTACTGTTCAAATTGAATGCTGTGCGAATCGCAATATCGAAAGAAATTTTCCTTCGTTTGTAGGACTGAAGAAGAAGAGCAGACGCATCATCAGCCGCCATTATGAGTGTCATAATCCGGCTGCAGAACTTGCCATGGTCCGCCAACGCGATGGACATCCGGAACTTCTTCCGGGGCCTGTCCATCCCGGAGGGGGGCGTTCACATTGTTGGAGGAGAGCAGGGAGATGCTTTTATAGCCTTCAGGTATAACATCACATTTCATTTAGGGTGTATAATAATATGAGATTATAGATATTTCAATTGGAAGCACAAATCATCCTTAGGGGGAGTTCGAACACACAATTTTCATCTTTTTTCCCAAAGAAAAAGACAAGTTGAAAAGGTGCCAATTGTTTATACGAGGTGTTAAGGGTCATATCGACTTTAACCAGTGATTCCTGACATTATTTGGAGTAAAAACGGAAAATGAAATTTTGGTCTTCTGCGACTTTTCCCAACCTAAAATGTAAAGAAATGAATAGGTATTGGACTGGTAGGGTCGGTGTGAGGTGGTTACTCGACTGTGTTACCTTTGATGAAATGTGGAAGAATTTTTTTGTTGTTTGGCATTGAAGAAAAAGTAAAAAAAAGACAAAAAAAAAGTCACAGGAGACCAAAATTTCATTTCCAATGACTCGAACAAAGTAATTTCGAGAATCACTGGTTAATTTTTGTAATGATTTCAAACCTGAATAGGCATCCATAGATAGCTCCATTGTAACCTTTCCCTATTACTTTCATACGAGGCCTATACCTAATAGAAAAAGAGATTACAATGTGTCTTTAAATATGATTCAGAAGGAGATCTTAATTTAACCTCGTTCAAATCATTTATGAGGAAGAGAAAGAATTTGCATTCATAGGAATGATACATTATAACACTGTGAACATCTACATGTCTTTAACCGCTTGGGCACATAAGCTTGTTTTCACGACAATTTAACGTAGGTAGACATAGGAATGACGTATGCCCCGGACCTGAGTTATTAATTAAAAAAATTCAACGACATGTTGTCCACAAATTGTTGTACGCTTTTTCACTTTTAATCTAATTAAAAATTCCATGTGAAAAGATATTTTTTTGCTCTCCTGTAAAGCTATCTAAATGGAAATAATTTCGCATGCCTCACAGATAGTTTTTTTTAAATTAAATATTTTAATTGCAAATATTGAAAATATCTGATAAATCGTGACGTTTGAGGATAAACAATGTTATTATCAATTATTCTTTTAATCCTATGGGGAATTGTTGATTTCTAAGGCAGGGAACACACGGACTGCTTCAAGCAGTGAACAATCGCAATACATGGACTACTGTTTTTTTTAAATAATGTTTCTTTCTATGAGAACTTCGCAGTCACTGCTTGCAGCTATCTGTATTAACTGCTTGTAGCAGTATGTGCATTCCCAGCCTAAGGAATGTAAAATGTTTCACTAATATCACAAATTATTTTAAACCATTGTAATACTTGTCTCTTGTTTAGTTAAAAATTAGAATTATGTATATTGATATTTGATTTTATGTTTACACTAACTAACTCTAGTTATAGTGATATCTTATTTTATTGAATGGAATTTAATATATTTTTGTATTGTATTGTTTATTATTCAATTATGTACATATTTCATTGTGATGAAATAAACTTTCCTACCAAAATGATAATTATGTTGTGTTTTAAAAATATTCTCATCCATAAAAAAAATATAATAAATATTTCATTTGCAAACTGTGTGCAGATGGTGGAAAATTTACTCAGCTGGAATAGTTACTTCCATAGTGAGCTATGGAGCTTTGAAATAGTCATTTACATGTCGAAGATTTTGAAAAAGAGAAAGTTTGAAACTCTGATAAAGTCAGAAGAAGGGGAACTCTTATAAGACTTGAATTACATATAAACAAACAGTATAATATGTATACAAAGTTAAGTAGTCCATACACGAACAAAGTAGTCCAATCACCGCAACCTTCCCCTACATATATGTAGTTTTTAGGTTATTGTCTGATGAGCTGGTGGTTACAATCTATTTGCTTTAAGTTGTAAGTAGTTTATAGTTGTAGTAGGCCAGGATTTTGAGAAAAAAATTGCATAGCGCCCTTAAGGTGATTTATCACAAAAACGGCGCTATACAAATCGTCTGAATATTATTGTTATACACCACAACATTATAGCAGAGGCAAGAAGGGGAGAGGATCGCTTCAACTACCTCAGGCAGTGGCGTGCAGTCCATAACTTTAAGAAAAACAATCCATAAAAGAAGGAAAAGATAACTACAAATTTCCTATCAAAGTGATTTTTTTTTCTTTACAAATTGTTTCTATTTGACAAATAATTTTAACTTACCTACTTGAAATTGATCCACTTTTTTCAAATATTGAAATTCTTGAACAAATAATCAATTTGCCTAGGAATCGAAAGGTCGGTTAGTCGGTAAGTCGGTAGGTACAGATCACGATTCTATTGATTTTTTTAGTTCAGTGAATGGACATTTAATTGGAGAATGGGAAGGTAGACAATTTAATAAAATTGAAAACATTTGATCAACAACAATTTATTATATTTTGGCACACGATATAATTACTATAAATAGGTAGCTGCGAAATCAGAGTTTTAGAGTTACATACTACAAGTATAACTCTATTTCCTTGTCTATGAATGCTACAAACAGAAAAGCCGTAACTCATTGGAATCATCAAGTTGTTTGTTAGTATCTCCAAAAAACAATATAATTAGGTAACTCTAGTTAACACGAGTGTTTTTCCATGTTTCAATTAGACAAGTAGATTGGTTGTAGCATTAAAATTTGTGGAATTTCTTTGCAGTTGCTTCCGTTGCATTTTTTTTATGTGACAACTAGATATTTATTACTGTTCCCAAACATCAATCTACGATTTAACCATACTTATTAGTAAAAATATACAACAACCGGTTTATCAGATTGATTACCATCTTATATAATTCAATTTCCCAACAAAGCTGATTTCACAGTTGCTTGGTTGTAGTGATTAATTACCCCACGATATAAGACTGGGAACTTTTCAAAGGTTTCCTAATCTCTGATGAGACAACCAAATATTTTGTGTTCATGAGTATAGCTGCATTTAGACAGGAGTAAAAATGGCTAGAAAGAGGCTCAGGTGCTATTTTCCTCACGTCCGAATGTAGCTTACGAGATAATGAGGATGCAACTTGGAAAAACATAAATTAGGTACCAAGAAAAACTTTATTATTAATTATAAATATGTGTTTGCAACTATTGTGACGTCTGCATATGTGGCACGGCTGCTGGCAACCCAACTGCTGTGACATCTGTGACAGCATACAATGGGTTAATTGAAAAAACAAATCATAGTATGAAGTCAAACATTAAAGCAGGAAGTCAGCCACTATAGCACACTCCAAAAGCACCAAATATCTTGGAATTGAAACTTCCGATAAAACTCTGACATTGACATAATTACTAAAAAACTCACCAGGTACGTATACTTCTTTATAAACATCTGTAATATCCTGAACATAAACGACATTAAAGAAGTATACTATTCTTTGTGTCAATCACAAATAGAATACGGGATAACTGGATGGGGAGGGTCTGCCGAGAGCACTCACATAGAGCGGCTCAACATAGCCCAAAAAGGAATGCTAAAAACAATACTGAAAGCTCCCGTTAGAACTTAGACAGAAGAAATATTTTAAAACTTTCAAATCTACAATGTATAGAAACTTTATTAAAAAAGTATTTTATTGAAACAAAAAAACTTGTCTGAATACTCCGCTGCCCAACATAAAAGTAAGACATAATAACAATAATAACATAATATCCAACATAAGACTCCAGGGATAAAAGCCAAAATATGCCGAAACTCCCAGTTTGAATATATGCATCTTTTGGACAGAGAAATATTAAATTCTATGCTAGGAAACTATAAACTATATATGTAATTAATATATTTAAAACAAAAGTAAAAACATGGCCGAGAGAACAGAGTGATAATCAACTTACAAACATTATGAAGACAATTTAAAGGCAACCTGAATCGAAATATGTACAAAAGTTTAAAAAACTGCAGGCCGCCTCAGAACAGCAAACCCTAGTGAGGAGGATAGAAAAAAATTGAATTTATACTTTTGTTATGCTTTATACATATCTACATCATGTACAAACTTTGCCATTGAAACTAATAAAACAAATAATCAATTCCATTGAATTCGAAATATTGAAGATGGCGGCAAAGAACATCTAAAGTGGAGATTTATGAAATCTCCCAATGTAATTTTTTTTTTACATTAGCTCCACACAGGAGGCCCTGAGAGAAAAATTCCCTCATGGCCTATGTAAATAATGTAAATATGCAATAAACCAGTTGTCACTAATGTTCAAATTAAAGAAGTATTCTGAAATATCCAAGATGTCAAAAGAGCACATAGATGGTCTGAATAATATGCCATTTCTTGCTCCACAAACTATAGTGTCACATATTATGTATTTGAAAAAATAATTGAATGCCGAAAACATGTGAGGAAAAGTCGTCACAGCTTCTGCCTTGCTTTCGTATTCTGGTGCCCTCTCCCAGCGGAGGTTGGCCATCATCAGGGCAATCTTCACCCGCTGCAGCAGAACAACTTTACAGAACTCTAAATGGATGCCTGGAATGCCTTTCATGAAAATATAAAAAAGCGATTTGTATACATAAGTGAATGTTGAATGTGAGTGAGGCGGTACAATATTGCAGATGTCATAAAGCTTGGTCAAAGTATTAATCAATATTTTAGATTGGTCAAAGCATAATATTTCACTTGATGTCAAGCTCTTTTTCAGATATTTTATATGTTTATCCACTTGATGGGGATTTCTGGGTGTTCGATTTTCAATTCTGCCTTTCGATTTAATTAATATCATTCCTAGATATATATATATATACCAACAAGAACTACTCCATATAAAATTATTTTTAATTGCAACAGCAATATTAGGACCGAGTCATTTAGATTCTCGCTTATACCTAGATTGCGAACAAATGGAATTACTTTCTCAGAAGTAGTAGACGTGTTCAACTGCTCGGAATATAATTACAAACAAGCTACAATAACATACCCCAATAATAATAGTAATCAATGTTAGCTAGTGAGAATAGTACTTCTGTTATATACATGGTGTCCGGAAACTCGTAGTACAAGCAGGAAACTGGTGAATCTACATCACATTTAGAGTCGATTTTGTGGTATAACTTTTTTTGATTTGAGCTTTCGTTTTCAAATAAATCGAGACCAAAGTTGGAATTTTTTTAGGTCAAATCTGAATGTCGAATGGTCAAAATGGTTGTTACGGGGTTAATATCAGCTGTTTAATGTATTTTAAAGTGTGTAGAATCATCGACCCTGCTTAAAAGTTTTTTTAACCCTCTAGTTGCCGAAATTTTTCAATTTTTTTTAATTTTCCAAAACTTTTAGATCGAAAAAATAAAGTATTTTTTGGGTTCACTATTTGATATAGACTCACCAATTTCTTGCTTGTACTATGAGTTTCCGGACACCGTGTATAATAAATTATTATGTTTGTAAAAGCCCGTATAGGCTTAATATAAATAAATCAAATATTAATACGCTGCGGTTTAAGGCTATGAATCCACCTAAAAATCCTTTAGAGGGGTGTTATAAATTTTAAAAAATATGAGTGTGCTTTAGACCACACGACTGAAGTAAAACTCATAGAGAGAAAGAAAATGTACACGCGCACTGCTCTCTCTTGCTTCTTCAGTGTGATACAGCCCGTTCACCTCACCCGTAACGCATTACACTTTTCGTAACACATTAGCCAGCCCAAGTCAAGCGTGCGTAAAGAAGTTTTACTTTAAAAAAAAATCATTTTGATTTTTAAAAGTCCTGAATTTGGGTAGCCATCGCTAGAATGGTTATGGTGGTAGAGGAAGAGGTCATGCATGTATTAGTGGTACACCTTTACGAGCCATTCAAATGATTTCTAGTATTGAACTGAATCAGTTCCAATTTTTTAAATAATAAAATATTATGTTATAGGTAGTTTATATTTCTTGTCTGAATTCTTCACATTACAACCGATTCCAATTTTGAAAATGACACTTAAATTCAAAGCAAATTTGTGAACCAGATTTCACACAGGAATAACTAAAGTACATTACAGAAATCATGCTTATTTAGTGTGTGCACTTCAGGTCCAGCATTTTGTTATGACACAGGCATTTATTTGATTTACTAAAGAGTAATTTATTTTCGACTTCTACATTCAACAGTTACAAGGAAATCATTGGTTTGGAGAGTTTATAATATCACAATTTATTTGTATCATATCATAGATAGATTTTATAAATACAGTGGAAATCACTTAACACAATAATAGATTACAAAACATAAGATCAGGGCCCCTAGAAAACTCGATCGATAAGGATTGATAGGATAACTTTCGGTAACTTCTCATCATTCCCTAGCATTACTTCAAATCGCTAACGTACAAAAAAAAGTTGATGTCGAATATATTAAGGACACTTAGTCATTGTAAACTGTCACTTATTCGTTGATGATCTGCAGTAATGCTATGGAACTATGAGAAGTTACCGAAAGTTATCCTATCAATCTTTTTTGATCAAGTGTGCTACGGGGCGAGATAACACATTATGTTGTAATCAAATAATGTAATTATGTTGAAATCTGTTTTGTTGTTAAGGGATGTCTTCTGTACAATGTTATGATGCAATTTATGTCGAGGGTTATACTAAGTTAGGATGTCTTCAATTTGCAGTACTGATGAGGATGCTCGCCAGGCCATGAACACCGGAGGAGGAAGGATCAAGGAAGTTCAGGTCAAACTGCTGTTGAGCTCCCGCTCCGAGATGCACAAGGTCATAGAGACGGCCCGTCAGGCTGTCTCCTTCATGCAGCTGGCCTCGCAACCTGCCCTCCCCGCACAGCCCACCACCACCCATACCTCTCTACCCACATCCCTCTCTGGTCTCCTGGCACAGAACTTCAAGCACATGGGCTTACCAGCTCCGGTTCTGCCCGCTCCTATTGTCATTGAACCTCCCAAAGTAGAACCTCAGCCTATAGAAATAAAAGATTCCAAGAGAGTTAGTAAGGGAAGCGATCGGAAGCAGAGATCCAGGTCCTCGTCGAGGGATAGGAATAAGAAAGACAGAGGAAGGGATAAGAAGGATAAGAGAGATAGGTCTCGCTCAAGGGACAGGTCTCGGGATAGGGAACGCAGACGTAGAGAACGCAGCCGCAGCAGGGAGAGGAGAGACAGGAAACGAGATACCAGAAAAGAACGCAGTCGCGACAGGGAGCGCAGCAAGGAAAAGAGCGAATCAAGGAGCTCATTCAGAAATGAAGAAAAGAAGATGGACGTGCCTGTGGAGCTGCCTAAATCCAACATTCCATTGCAGCAAATACCAAAACAGATGTTCCAGCAGCCGATACTTGGAATCCGGCCTCCAGGGCCGGGCCCCATCTTGACACACAATGATCCTCGTAGGCAGTTTGGAGTGGGTGCCGCCCCTATCATGAACATGCCCAATATGCTCTCTCAGAGGCCGCCCTTCATAAACCAAGCGATGAACATCAATCCGCAGATGGGATGGCCTCAGAATCAACAAAACATGAACCCTCGCATGCAGATGCCCAACCACATACCCCCCAAGTTCCCAGTTCCTCCGACCAACAGCCCACTCATCAATATGTTCTCCCAAGTCCCCAACAAAGGGAATAAGGCTGAAGACATGCATCGTCTGCAAGACTTGTCGGAGAGACGGAATCCCAACGCTTTCCAAAATCCCGAGCCCATCCAGAACCACAGTCCGCCGCCCAACACGCAAGATCCCAGACAACGACTCAATACCTATAATGACATGAACTTTCAAAAGAACAATAATAGCCTCAGACCCCCCCCTCAAAATAATTTTGAAGATGAACATCAGCCTTTCCAGCAAGATCACAGGAAGCGCGGATTCATCAACAAAGGGGTTTGCGTTAAGATCACCAACCTGCCTGCCCACACTGGTTACGGGGACATCAGAAGATTCTTCGTCGGACAGTATATATCTGGTCACGGGCTGAAAATGATCAACGATGAATCCGGCAGGCGTACCGGAACTGCCTTTGTTAAATTCATCAAACCGGAATCCAAAATCGACGCCCTGCGAAAGAGCGGTAAATCCCTAAAGGGAGAATTCATTACCATCAAACATATGGACGAGGAGGAGTTTGAAAGCGGTGTGGATAATTACCAGCCCGGAGGGAGCCAGGATTCTATGGACTCTGGCGAAGAAGATACAGAGTCCCAGAAGAGTCTAGTTATTGTTGAACACGATGATAAACTCGACTCTCCGTTCAAAGTATTATTCTTGGAAGACTTACCGCCATTTGCCAAAGAACACGACATCATGAAGATGTTTTCAGATTATTCCTTACTTTCCATTCTCTTGACCGCCACCAAAGATTTCCGCAAACAGTACATCGCGTACGTCCAGTTTGTTAATGCTGATGATGCTAAAGCAGCCTTGAACAATAAATCCAAACATCTTATCGGCCATAAAACCATCCGGGTGTCTCCATGCTCTGAAGCGGCCTATCAGGAAGCCAAAACAGAGATAGAAGCTTTGCAAAATATCCAGGATAGTAATGATGCCGAAACGGAGCCCGAGCCAGTTGAGGAGGAGCCACCGGTTGTCCAATCCAGGGATCCTCGTCAGAGGAGATCTGATAACCCGAGAGTAGAGAATAATGTGCCGTTCAATAACGGCGGAGCATTCCCCAATCCGGGCGTTCCGGTCATCCATCCCCGGTTCCAGTGGAGGAACAACAACCCCAATCACTATGTTCCAGGTGGAGAGAGAGACGGCCGACCTCCGATGATGCCGAGAGGAATGGATATGGGCCCTCCAATGGGGGCGATGCCACACAACAATAACTTTGACCGTAATAACGGGAGGTTCAATGAGGTTAGATTAGACTGCGTAATCCTCAAAGGTCTACCTCTGCATTTCTCTGACACAGATATTATTGACTTTTTCTCGCCAATCGGACTCGTACCGGTGAAGATTCACCTGATGCTCACTCTGCAAGGCGAGCCGTCCGGGGATTGCTTCTGCGAATTCCTGGAGCCTGAAGAAGCTGCGGAAGCGATCACTAAGAATGGAACGGTAATAGACACCCACACGGTGACGGTGGATCTGGTACCCAAATCAGTTGTGGACGAGGCATTAGGAATCCCTCAAGAGAACACGAATAACCACTTTGGCCCGCCGATGCGAGGTTTCCGCGGCGGTAGAGGTGGATTCATCCCTCGAGGTCGGGGAAGAGGAATGCGTGGACGAGACTTCTCCGGAAGAGGCGACTTCTCAGGAGGAAGGGGCGGAAGGTTCAATAATGGTCCCCCGCCAAATATGAATCAAAACGATAATCCCGTCGGTCCCGACAACTTTGGTAACCCAGGCTGTGTCGTATCTCTCGAAAATGTCCCTTTCAGATCTGGCATTGACGAGATCTTGGAATTCTTCAACGGTTTTACCATTGCTCAATCGGACGTCATCAGGAGGTTCAATGACAATGGACATCCAACGGGAGATGCCCGCGTTTCATTCAGAACTCCTTTTGACGCCCAACGCGCCGTTAAACAGCTGAACCAGCAGTGCATCAGGGATCGACCTATCACTCTTCGGATATTATAGTCAAAACTGACAGTCGAATCTGCACCTCCCCAACATATTGACACTAAACAGTAGTGACAAATTAGTTATAGTTATTTCTTCGGTACTTTATCTAACATTAGAATTGATTAAAAATAAAAATATGTTTCTTTATTTTTGTATTTATGCATAGTTAATGGAACTAGAAGTATCATTTTTGTTGTTAATTTGATGGATGAAAGTGTATATGTAGTATATTGATGAAAGTGTAAGAAGTATGTTTATGCATACAACAAGAAATATTGAATGTACAAGTTAAATCGATATTTGATTTAAATGAACTTACCTACAGTTTGATTAGAAAGTGTGAAATCAACATTTTTTGTTTTTACATACACATTTTTTTGTTTTTATATCCACACTGCAATAAAATGTTTCTATAATAACTATTGTAAATTAAAATTAAGATGTATGAATAAATTTTCATTATAAAAATTTCTGTGTAATTTTTTTAGAATATAACAAGAACTTTATATACTGCTTTCTATGCTCTGTAATTTCAGGTGTTATTCTTTCTCTTTTATACTGCACAAGGGTCTCAACTGCCCGGAACCTGTGGTACCATGACTGAGACATGTGGTACATGCTGAATAAAAACAAGTTTCATAGTTTTGGAAAACATTTATTCTACAAAATTACATTTGTAAAAAAATTATTTGTATTTTTTTTTACATTTTCTCATAAACATTTCTCAACACAAATTAATAATGTACTTGCATAATAAATATGATGTAAAGAAATGTAACAAAATTAATTTACACAGATTATTGGTTGATAGACGGCAAAAAATTAGATAATTTGAATAAATTAATATATGATAATATGTACAATAAATAATACATTGGGAATATTAATTTGGTAATTCAAATATATTGCAAATAAATTCATTATATATTTTTTTCAGAAAAGGTTATTAAATTGTGATACATAATATAAACAGAATTATTAGGTTGAGTTAGCTATAAACCCTAGGCAACTATAGAATCTATATTCGCCATAGCTACCACAGGGTGGCCACAGACCTGGAAAACCTGGAATTATCAGGGAGTTTTGAAATCCATTTTCTGTGGCCAACTGTATCGGTAAAAATGTCGAGGATGGAAAGGAAAAATGGGTAA
This sequence comes from Limnephilus auricula, assembly GCA_951813805.1. Classification (NCBI taxonomy): domain Eukaryota; kingdom Metazoa; phylum Arthropoda; class Insecta; order Trichoptera; family Limnephilidae; genus Limnephilus; species Limnephilus auricula. Next base: position 7,422,254 of record OX638407.1, on the reverse strand, counting down.
GAAGCACCTCTGTACAAATTACTAAAATAAAAATACAGCAGTGACATTAATGCACGGGACAGATGCGAAGTTCACATTTCACATTTCACATCAAAAGATACTTTGAAACACCATATCTTTTCTACCGACACACTACGTTATAAAAGATTTCTTCCTAAGGCAGGAGAGGAGGTCAGTTGAATTCGGGAGCGGCCGAGGGAATATCGACCATAGGGAGTATCGAATATACACTATTAGGGACCGGATAACTCAAAATGAATTCAACTCAACACCTCCTTTAAAAAGTCATTAAAAGTTTTGAAAAAAAAAATTATAAAACATTGGTTAAACAGGTTATGTTATGTTAGGTTAAGGGCTATTTTTAAATTATTTTTTTCATAGCTTTTAACGACTTTTTAGAGAGTTAAGTGGAGTTGATTCTGAGTCGAGATGGAACTGGTGATATTATACAATGCGTCACGTAATGAGGAACATGTATAGTTGTATTTGGTTACATTTACAATTTTACATTTCCATGTATCATGTATGACTAACATAAAATATGCATAGTGGTATTATCCTGCGAGACACAATGAGGAATGTGCGTGATGTTTTTATTTCATGTGTCACCTAATGGGGAACATGTGTAGTAATTGGAAGGGGGTTTTAAAAATACTGCGAAGGCAGCGGCATGAGCGGGACGTATTTATCCGAAGGCCTGAACTTCCACTGGGAACACAGCTCCTTGGCCTCCTCCTCATTGTAACCAGTCCTGGGGAAAAAATATTATTATGAATTAATCTCAAACCACCACCAGAAATAAGTTTTAAGTATTTAGAAGAGAAAGAACAACACTACAAAAGTTCCAACTGCCAGTGGGAGTATGCTGAGAGCACAGATAATTGAAACCAAACCATGGAAGAATGCCGACTGTAGCCGAGCCACGACCAAACTCAATTGAATTTGGGAGGCAAGAATGGGTACCTAAGCATTGGATAACCAACACTTTTGTAATAGGTCACCTCAAGTGGTTAGCTACGTTTGGTGGCTTATCAGGGGTGCTAGGGTTCATAGGGTGAGGTTTGTTCAGGTTTTGGTGACGGATACGTCCTCCCACCAGTTGCATAGCGGGTTGGATTGAGGGAAACATTTTGGCCTCTCCGTCGGACTCTATCGACCTATCGCCTTGCACCGCACTGAGAAGGATGGATTCATACGTCATTCCTGTACACACTGACCCCCAGATTCCTACGCATCCCTCGAACCTTTTTCCTTCACAGAATATTATCTCCTTCTTTACTTAAAAGAACGCTTCACACAGAATCCTTTAAGATGACTTATGCCCTGAATAAATGTTAAAAAAAATCTTCATGATTTCATACTAGTAAAGGTTCATGAGCCATCTCCCTTGGTTATATTATCTATTGTTGTGAGGCTGAATGGAGTGAGAGGGGAAGAAGATAAGAAAGAGATTGGTTTAGAAATACCTGAATATTCAGATTCGGTCACTAACACGGCTAAGACCATTTCAAGCAATGTTTGATTCTGAATAGTGGACTTTCACCAGGGCGATAGTGGGACTATCTACCAATCTAGACTAACTAGATGCTATACCTACCCAAGATTATTACTATTCCACCCAGGATTAATGGTTTTATACTAGTCCCAGTGAGAGATTGTATGTGACGTTACCGTTCTAGTATCTTCTGTCTATGTCGTTTTCAAACAAGACATATGATAAGAAGAGAACGGACATTGTTGACGTCCGTACGAGCTCTTGCTGGGACTAATTTATAATTAAATTTAATAATCCAAAATAACCACAATCCAAAATAAGTTCAGTTTTTTCAATGTTTCTGGCTAATAAATTCTCACACCAACATGACAGCTATAAAATTACCAAGAATTATAAAAAAATTGTAAATCTATTTACATAATATATAGAAGAATGTCAATGGTGGGTGGGAGGACACCAGGCGGGCGGTGTGGGTTTGATTTTTATACAAATCTACAGTTTTATTAATAGGTTAATAATCTAGCACACTTGACCTTCAAAACAAGAGTAAGGTCACTGTCTACATCTGATTTTCAAAAACTCTCTCCGCGTTCGTCAAGTAGTTTGAATACAATTATTATTTTTCTATAAAATCATAGTCTATGTTTTTTGTTGTTATCTATGGTGCTAATTATTGCTTTACCTACAACTATTGTTAAACTAATGAACACATCATATTATCAACACAAAACAGGGAAGAATTTTTATTCAGAATTGTAACTAACAAGATTTGAATAATCAAGTTCTACAAATGTTTTTATACCCCTTTTGTTTTAATCTCATTCCTTCCTTACAATAACAGCTTTTATTTAGGGTGCCATTGTCCCACTTCCCCTTGGCAATTGCATTTTATCATCACATAAAAAACAACTGTTATAACTAAATTTACATACAATCTTAATCTAACAACATTCAGGTACAAAATTGAAACCTTAACAATACGTGTTTACTTGTCGTAATTAATAATTATCAATAACATTAAATATGTATAAGTAAAAATCACAGATTTCATACAATAACAAAAATAAAACTTTGTACTTACAATAAAGAAAAATTATATAATATATATATTTGGGGGCATACATTAATTACTTGAGCAAAAAATAAAAGGGGGAGGGGTCCAGTAAAATCTCACTTTTAAAAGAATGTAGGTATATTATTATAGAGATAATAAAAAATAATGAAATTCTTTCACATCTTTTGTAGTGTCTCATTTTGCCCACTGAAAAAATGGTTAATATGAAAAACATTTATTTCAAGAGTAAGAAAAAAGATCACGCAAGGGGGAGGGGGTCTCACAAAATCTCACTTAAGCGGGCGACAAACGCGAAGTTCACATCAAAAAGATACTGCGTTATAAGTATCTTTTCTACCGACACACTACGTTATAAAATATTCCCTACGGCAGGAGAAGGGGTCAGTTGAAATCGGAAGCGGTCGAGAGAATATCATTTCTTTGTACTGGATATGTTAACTTGACAGCTCCGTGCATGCTCTGTGTATTAAAAATGACCCCCTCTCCTGTTTACGGTAGAGAGGGGGTCGCATAACTTTTCTGATATCGCCACTGTAGCGAATACGAAAAATAATTCCGATTAGCGAAGATTCAAACCGCGATCACAGCGCATCATCTTTTTACGTCTGACGGGTCTCATGGGATTGTATGGCGAGCGCTATTGTGTTATAAATAACTTTTTGATGTGAGCTGCGAGTCTGTCGCTACCTTTAATCTCACCAAGGGGGGGAGGGGTCTAAATTTAAAAAAAAAAAACAGCTCACATAGTTAATGTTTGTCCCCTTTCTAAACAAAGCATATTTACTTCTAATGTTCACAAATTCACTTTGTGGCATCATTTTAATATGAAAAGAAATCTCTTTATAAAACACCACTTATACTCAAAATTATCAACATGTTTCAAAACCAATGGTTTCTTCATCAGGATAAAATTTTAAAATAACGAAACGAAGAAACCATTGGTTTTGAAACATGTTGATTAATTAAGTGGTGTTTCACAAATTGATTTGTTAAATTCATTATATTTAATTAAAGCATATATTAGTTAAATGTGAATAGTTGTTTGTTCGTTGGAGATCTGCAGTCGTGCTCGGGAACGATGCCCACGTGAGGCCTAAATGTAGGTACTATGTATCAAATTTATACTTTACAGATCATCGATATTTCTGACTGTAGTCAGTGGATCACAAGATGTTATTTTTCTGGGAACTAGTTTCTGAAATAGGTGGAATATATACCGCTATTTTCCTTCTCCTGTAACTGGAACCACAATGACACCCGATTTTAGATTCTACATGATAGTGTAAGTAAAAGAGATACATAACTTTTTTCGCAATTGTAACTTTTAGGGGTACTTTTTTGGTAAAGAGATAAAATGAGTACGGCGTGTGCGCCCAGCACTATTAGGTATTTTCCGCTGTTACGATACGCGACAATCAAAAACAACGTCGCCACAACGCGGCCGGCTGACTCACAGCAAATTTATCGGGTAAGTTTGTACCTTACACTAAGGATTTTTAGTAGATACTTCTTTTTGTATGGGAGAAAAAATATAGGAATTTCGAAAAAAGTTGTTAATCTTTTATCCCTACCATCATGTACACCCGAAGTTAATGCACTTTACCCCCGGACAACCTGTATTGTTCTTATATATGTATTTCTACATTTTGTTGCCAAACTGTGACTATTTTGTCAATCAAATAGAGTAGTGATGCTTTTAATAGCGGATCCCAGGGCGACAGTGATGCCCTGATTAAACCTGGACACTTGGTTGTCTCCAAGGAGCAAGATGTTCTTCAGGGAGTAGGGATGTCTATAGTCCTGGTAATGGGGCATCTTCACAAACACTGGCGTGGAGTCGCAGCGCTGTTTCTGGAGCCTATGTTTGATTTGATTACATGTTAGACAATGTCTTACACAAGCAAAATCATAAAGTAGTTAATATTTTATGTTTATTAAATCAGTAAGTAGGAACCTGTTGTAACAATGATACCGATATATAAGATTATGAATATAACATAATGAATTACGTAGACAATATTGAAACAATTTGAAACAAGAGTCCCAAGTGCTCCCAATCGCCTGGAGGCAGTGAGACCATGCATTCCTAATTGGGGTATGTTATGAGGCTGAAGGTAGTGTGGAGGGAAGGAGATGGGGAAGGGGAAGTTGGGGAAGTAGTTGGCTATTCAGATATCTTCACCAAACACGTTCTAAAGCCATTTCAAGCAACCTTCCAATTCTGAATGGTGGTCTGACCCCTGGGCCCCTAGCTTACTCGATCGATAAGGATTGACAGGATAACTTTCGGTAACTTCTCATCGTTCCTAAGCATGACTGCAGATCGCCAACGAATAAGTGACAGTTCATAATGACTAAGTGTTCTTAATATATTCAATATCAACTGTTGTTTGTACGTTAGCGATCATCGGTTGTCCTAGGGAACGATGAGAAGTTACCGAAAGTTATCGATACAATCCTTATCGATCGAGTGTGCTAGGGGGCCAGGTCGATATTGAGAGTATTTTTCAGTATGATACATCATAAAAATTGAAGCTATTGGAAATTAAAGCAGTTTTATCTGGCTTTATGGTACCGAATGCACTGAAAATTGGGATTTGTACCAATATTTAAGGTCCGAGATAGAAAAATTGCCATAAAGAAACATTTTTGCAACACGCGTCGCTCTACTTCGTTTCTGTCCAACAGATCATTTTTCGTGAAATTGAATTAATTATGCAAATGTTCTCAAAAAGCCTTTATTTATACGATACTCGATCAAAAAAAAAAAATAAACAAATATATAGATATATATATAAATAATAGGGGTTTTCAAAACGCACTTTGTCTTACGTCCTCCAAAATGTATGTGCTTCTATCGTAAAAAAAAGTTTAAAGTGCCATTTCTTCCGATTCGCGTTTTGGTCTGTTGGATAAAAACGAACTGAAGCGACGAGTGATTGGACAGAAATTCCGAAATGGTACTAAGATTGGTCTGCAGAGAAATCAATTAAAAACACTTGCTGCGGTTGTAAAAATTCATTTTAAAAGATTTACGAAATACTGGAAGGTTTAAGCCCATTCTCCCACACACAAAATTTTTTCAAAGCTTTGAAATAATTGGTCGTGGCCATACACATTGAGGCGTGGCAATACAGATTTGTGAACAATATTTGTTTATTATTTTTAAATCGCAGGGGTCCATTACACATTTAGAAATAGTTTCAGAACCAAAAACAAATCTTCATCAAAACATGTACTCATAGATAAACTAATCAATTTGCCTTCAAAGTAAAGAACAAGGCATATTTCGAAATAAAATAGAAACTCGTGAATTTCACACTTCTTCTACCCATTACAATCTACATTATTTATGGTAATACAATATTGTAATTGAATTAGTGTAAAATGTATTACTTTTGCCACTGGGAGCAAGGTCGTCTCTCTTTGAAGCAGGTCACCTGAACTACATTGAAGAACACTGCACCGAGGGTATTTGCTGTTTCTGAAATAAAAAAATGTCTTTTTTGATTTGTAAACTTTTTCGTAGAAGTAGAATACCCTACAAGATTTATAACTGTACGGAGAATTTTGGAAATCTGACATCCCAATTGAAGTAGATATGCTCGGAGAGGTTCCATGTTTAATCGGACTATGAAATCTCAGCATCTGAATTCCCATAGTAAATTTATTCAGACACAATACTTCCTCACATGATATAATTCATCACATCATAACTCACATCATAACTCACATTAACCAAACCTAACCTAACCTAACCTAAATTAAAAACTCCAATTATCAGTTTTCGACGCTTCGAGACATGATGAATTATCATGTGAGGAATTGACATCCGATGAAAAGTTTGAACTCAATATTCATACATTTAAAAAGTTTCCACTGAACATTCTGGTCACCGCTCGAAGACCATGATGGTCAAATTTGTCTTCCAGCAAGTTCATCTCTCAAGGACTTTATCATTAACAACTTAATCAGCTGCAGCTACCTATATGAATATTAAAAAAAAATATATAAAAATATATTAAAAAAGCTTCGAGGCGACGATCGATTAAAGTAACAATAGATAAAAAAATCTTACATTTTTAGCAATACAATTAGATCACGTAACAAATTACGATAACACTTTTGTCACAAAATGAATGATCTTCGTTTTATGAAAGCTTTTTATCAAGATGGGGAGATGTATTATGATATTATTCTCAGTTTGCAAGGGCGTAGCGAGGTAGGTAGGGCAGCTGCCCCCCCCTAGAAGGTGCAGGAATGCTCACAAACCGCATTGTATCTCGCCAACGACATCGGTCCAATCACCTTGCTGAGACTCCATGCGTTTTTTGGAAGCGATCGATTTTCATTCCTTATTTAGATTCCCTGACATCTGCACTGGAGCAGCGTTTTGCTGACCAAAATTTGCCTGCTTTCGGATTAATGTCGCTACATCCCGGTACAATGTTGAATATGTCGTTAATTGATTTCAAAGAAAAAGCACAAAGTTTTTGCCAATACTACGATTTACTTAATTTTAATCCAAAAGCCGAACTATGGTATAAAAATGGCAGAACAAGGGTATGACCAGAGAAGATCTCGAAAAACTAGATTTTACTGAAGTGTTAAAGGAGGCAAAAATTTTCTTTCCCGCAACAAAAAAAATAATACTTATTTCCTTGGCACAACCTTGCACTACAAGTAACATAGAGAGATCCTTTTCTACACTGAATCGTGTTAAAACATGGCTGAGATCAACAATTACTGAAAACCGATAAAATGATTCACATCGTCGGATCTGCCGGATCTGCCCTGATGATGGACACTGCAACGCTGTCCGAAACGTCGGTTAAAGAAGGAGGTAGCGCAACACGGCATAACACCCCCAAAACAAACAATGAAAATGCTTTTGGCTGTGAAAATCTATAAACGTATCGGCCTATGTATGATTAGATTAGTGTACACCGAACCATGGTACAAAAAACTAAGTTTACAATTCAATCTGAGGTGTTAAAACGGTTTTGTGAAGAACATCGTCGACTACTTTTTTGTAAAATAAATTCACTGATGGATATTTTGTTTTTCATTTTTAACGTAACCTGTCCCATTGCTCATGCAGCATTTACCTTAGATATATTCTTGGTTTGTCTACGCCTGCCCCCCCCCTTAACTAAATCCTAGCTACGCCCTTGTTGGTTTGTGTTATTTTTAGATCGGAATTAAGCGGGCGACAAACGCGAAGTTCACATCAAAAAGATACTGCGTTATAAGTATCTTTTCTACCGACACACTACGTTATAAAATATTCCTTCCTACGGCAGGAGAAGGGGTCAGTTGAAATCGGAAGCGGTCGAGAGAATATCATTTCTTTGTACTGGATATGTTAACTTGACAGCTCCGTGCATGCTCCGTGTATTAAAAATGACCCCCTCTCCTGTTTACGGTAGAGAGGGGGTCGCATAACTTTTCTGATATCGCCACTGTAGCGAATACGAAAAATAATTCCGATTAGCGAAGATTCAAACCGCGATCACAGCGCATCATCTTTTTACGTCTGGCGGGTCTCATGGGATTGTATGGCGAGCGCTATTGTGTTATAAATAACTTTTTGATGTGAGCTGTGAGTCTGTCGCTACCTTTAGATATGAGAGTGCTTATCTGGACTGAGGTATTTATTACCTGTGTTGAGAGCCTGCAGACAGCGGCGGAAGCGGGCATCGCAGTCGCAGTGTGAGCGAGTATAGCGGCCCTGGTTGCACACACTCCTGCGGCACTCTCCGGGGGCCAGGGCTGAGGGGCAGTGGTCGTGCTCCCTGCAGCACCGGTCCTCGGCCGAGTGCATGCCCAGGTCCTTGTAGGAGGAAGCCCTGTTACCTGCACACCACAAACATTATCACTTACCAGTGAACGCTCTATATGCCTGGAAGAAAAATTTTGAACTGAGGCCAAAATAAAACCAAAAAATAATGGATGAACATATAATATAAGAGGTTGAAGTGGGGGTGGGGATGTGAAATATCTGTTTTTGAGGAACGCTAAAGATTAATACTATAATATATATCAACATTAATATTAAAAATACTTGTATATAGAATAAATTGTAATTAATTATAATTAAACAATATTACTTTGTTCAAACAAACATTTTTTTTCCATTTTATGTATATTGTTATCACTGCTTTAAAAAAAAAAAATTATTAACGAGCACTCCATTTCTAAACAGAACTGTCTTACCCCTATTCAAGCTAATAAAATGAATACTTCCAAAGTAAAATAAACATATTAGGAATTCATATTCTTATAAACATCCCTGCCAAATCTGTTGATTATGTAAAATATGTACGTACCTGGAAAAAAAACTACCAAATAATTAAATTTTTATAATTAATTTTTCTTCCCCATTCCCTTCCATACCTTATCTAACCCTTTTCCACCCCTCCTTACCCCTTCCCCACCCATTTACCATTCTTCCTCATCCTGCCCCGTTAATCCCCCGTCCCTTATTCATCCCTTCCCCACCCATTTGTCACCCGTTCTCTTCCATTTCCCCTCCCTTCCCCATCCCTTCCCTATCCATTAAGCGTTCCATCGCATTTATCATCCCTCCCCGTCCATTCCCCTTTCCCACCCCATCCCTTCCCCGTCCCATTACCGTCCCTTTCCCCTTTCCTTACCTGACCTGCACCACTTTGCACAGGGTACACCACCCATTTTCATCCATTCCCCGTTCCTTCCCCACCCATGTATCATCCCTCCCCGTCTCCTCCCCGTCCATTCATCTTTCCCACCCCATCCCTTCCCCGTCCCATTACCGTCCCTTCCCCTTCCCTTACCTGACCTGCACCACTTGGCACAGGGTACACCACCCGTTATCATCCATTCCCGTTCCTTCCCCACCCATTTATCATCCCTCCCCGTCTCCTCCCCGTCCATTCCCCTTTCCCAACCCACACCTTTCCCGTCCCATCCCCGTCCCTTCCCCTTCCCTCTCCTTACCTGCACCACTTAGCACAGGGTACACCACCCGTTATCATCCATTCCCGTTCCTTCCCCACCCATTTATCATCCCTCCCCGTCTCCTCCCCGTCCATTCCCCTTTCCCAACCCACACCTTTCACGTCCCATCCCCGTCCCTTCCCCTTCCCTCTCCTTACCTGCACCACTTGGCACAGGGTACACCACCCGTTATCATCCATTCCCCGTTCCTTCCCCACCCATTTATCATCCCTCCCCGTCTCCTCCCTGTCCATTCCCCCTTCCCACCCCATCCCTTCCCCGTCCCTTCTTAGACCCTTACCTGGGCCGCACCACTTGGTCCCAGGGTAAACGAAGCCCCCCTGATGAGGAGATAGCAGACTCCTATCTCTGCAGGCCGACTCCAGTGCTGTTATCGCTCCGTTGGTCATCTGCCTAACCTTCCGGGGATCGGAAGCCAGCACCATCCTTTGAATCACGCCTCTGGAATACAATAAACAAAGTTATTGTTTGAATTCATTAATGTGTCAACCACAAAGTGACCACTTTCTGCAAAATGGACTGGCTCCTCACCTGTCTCCATGCAGCTTGCAGTAGGGACTCTTGGAAGTGAGCTCGATCATTCTGCTCATGGTGTGGTCCGCCACCAGCACCTCGCAGAGCAGCCGGGGGAGTGTGCCCATCATCAGAGCCAGTGTCAAGGCGATGCAAGTCCTCTCGGTTGGCAGTATCATGGTCGAAGCTTCTGAAATGACAAGGTTTTTTTTAATAATTTCCCGAAGATCATCGCTTTTTACTCTGGAAATGAATGAAGTGCTTAACCGGCCGCTCTGCCAATTTCTACCGATTTCTTACATGTTTTCCATAAACGTTTGAAGTTTTTAAGTTCTTAAAAAAATATATGTTATTCTTTAAGATAGTATCTATGTACATATTCCCCACGCCGAAACGGTAATTATTTGAAATTCCCTCGATAGAAATAAATCCCAAAGTATGCTCCGAAAATTATTATTTACACGTTTTTTTCTGTTATTTTACAAGTTATATGTATGAAAAAATTCACAATGTTTCTTTAAATGCTACTTGACACAGCCCAATTTAGGTTGTGATTTTTTTTTACATCAGCTATAGATAGGAGGCCCCGAGGAAAATAATTTCACCCAGGACCCATGTAATCTTAGGGGATGCTGTTGGAGGGTCTTTTTAATGAAAGAAAGTAGAGGGAGTTCTGGGAAGGAAAAAGGTTTGATGGGTGGGTAGATATCTGGGGGTGAGTGTGTCCAGGAAGTATGCATCCAACCTTTTAAATGCGGGGGCCTCCCTCTCAACCAGTCTCTCGTGGACTCACCCCCATGAACCCGAGCACCCTAACCAATACCTAAACGTAGAAAATCACTTAGGGTGACCTATAGCAGAGGTGTTGGTTATTCAATAAATGGTTTGCGTAGTGGCGGTACCCATTTCCGCCTCCCAAATCGTAACTCTGGTTCAATGAACTCGAATTTATTTTGATGATTTGACTGATTGTTAAGAATTCAGAAAAGCGATAAAGTATCTTTCTCTAATATAACAAATATTAACAGAATACTATTTCCATTTTCAAAATTGGAACCGATGTGTCAAAAATTCAGACTATTCCGTGTTTTTTACGGGTCTGCGCTATTATTATTATTGTATTTTCCGAGAAGACCCTCCACACAGCATCCACTATGATGGTATAGGTCGTGATTAAAATTATTTTCCTCAGGATCTTCTGTGTGGAGCTAACGTAAAAAAAATATAATGTACCTTAGGAATTTATGTTGAATTTTTTCGTTTAAATCGCAATGTATTTTAAAATGGGGGGACCAGATTGAGGGGTTATATTTGACTTGGCTTGATAATTGACGAGGGGATTTCGCAGGCTCCAAAAGCAAGAGATATTAAATATTACAGTGCTTTTTTTTCAGAAGTCACTGACTCGAGCTGTAAGTGTGTTGATTGATTTAATAAAAATTCTAGCATCGTCTTAAAATAGCTATCAATAAAATGTTGATAATAAGAATTTAGATACCTTATATTATTTTTGAACCACACGCGGAACACCCGCGTGTCATTCTGTCCCGCTCACAATAAGCTCACGCACACTTACAACTTACAATACATGCGAATGCGAAATGTGCGAATGAGACAACGCTCAAATTTACCTACAGAAATCGCTCGAAAACGGGTTTATGGAGAATACACTTTTCTACACCCAAACTTTCACGAAATTGAAATTTAAAAAAATATATGTTTTTTAAAAAGAAGAAGATACGTCGTTAGCTTTTTATAATTTTATGATTCTTTATGAGAGTTGAGTTAGCAGCACTTTTTCCTTAAATAATATTTTTTGATAAATCGTACATGTTTGACAGTGAATGTTTACGTTAAGTGAGCGTTCACATTTCCGTTTTAAAAACGGAGGCGGGTCCCGTTTTAAAAACGGATGTCCTAGCGGCTGTAGTGGATGTATGGAGCTGTTCACACTTGTCCGTCTCCGTTTTAAAAACGGATCCGTTTTTATTGTCGGAGAGATTGCCAGCGCAGCGCATCCGTTGTAAAAACGGATGTGTCTCGCTCGCCCATAGGTTTGCATGGAGCTGTTCACACTTGCCGCCTCGTAGCTCCGGCGAAACCCGCCACGCCCCGCTCCCCAGCCCGAACGCTCCCAGTCGCGAGGAAGCAGGAGAGTTGCATGGTCGCATCTGTTTGTATTGATGAATGTATACGCCAAATCACTATTTAGATTTCTCTTTACTACGAATCGGTTTACATTATGAATATGAAAAAATATGCTATTTATACATTGAAACTTTTCCTACCCTTTAAATTTATTGGAAATAAGATAGATTTATTAATTACCTTACAAAAAATATAAGCGTAAAGTACTAAATATTTTGTTTTTTCATTACATAAATCTGAAGTTATACAAGAAACTACTTTTAAAAAATACCCCTTTATGGCTAAGATTGTTTTTGACTAAATCCATTGACTAACTTTTTTTCGTTCTTGTAAAATTATTCATAAAAATAATTAAAAAACAACTTTGGTGCTACTTTCCTTGTGCAGATAATAACACGCGGAGGGGTAGTAAAATATTTTTTATAGATTTTCTATTCCTCAGTTCATAAATTAAAACTGTAATAATGGACGAGAACTACCAATTATAGAACCTACCTAAGCACCTATCTAAGTATCTACCTAAGTACCTAAATATGAACCTACACAAGTATCTACCAAAGTACCTACCTAAGTATCTATCTAAGTGCCTACCTAAGTTCCTACATAAGTACCTATCTACATAAGTGCATATCTACCTAACAACCTATCTACCTAAATACCTATCTACCTTAGAACCTACCTATGTACCTACCTGAGAACCTACCTAAGTATCAACCTAAGTATCTACCTTAGTAACTTACTAAGTACCTACAAAAGTACCTATTTACATAAGTACCTGTCTACCTAAGAACCTATCTACCTAAATACCTTTGAACCTAAGTACCTACCTGAGAACCTACCTAATTACGTACCTAAGTGTCTACATAATTACCTACCTAATTACCCAAATACGAACCTACACAAGTACTTACAAAATAATCTATCTAAGTAACTTCAAAATTTTCTACCTAAGTATCTACATAAGTACATATCTAAGTACCTACCTACCTTAGAAGCTACCAAAATACATACTTAAGAACCTACCTAAGTACCTACCTAAGTATCTACCTAATTACCTAACTAAGTACCTACCCAAGTATCTATCTAAGTGCCTACCTAAGTTCCTACATAAGTACCTATCTACATAAGTGCCTATCTGCCTAAGAACCTATCGACCTAAATACCTATCTACCTTAGAACCTACCTATGTACCTACCTGAGAACCTACCTAAGTATCAACCTAAGTATCTACCTTAGTACCTTACTAAGTACCTACAAAAGTACATATCTTAGTACCTATCTACCTTAGAACCTACCAAAATACCTACCTAAGGTTCTACCTAAGTACCTACCCGAGAACCTACCTAAGTACCTGCCTAAGTATTTGCAATTTGGGAGCCGGGAATGGGTACCGCCGCCCTGGGAACCATTTATAGGATAACCAACACCTCTGCCATAGGTCACCCCAAGTGGTTCGCTACGTTTGGTGACTTAGCAGGGGTGCCCGGGTTTATGGGGTAAGGATTATCTAGGTCTTGGCGGCAGATGATCTAGACACACTGAACCCCAGATTCCTACCCAACCCTCATACCTTTTTCCTTCTCAGAACTTCCTCTCCTTAAAAATACCCTCCACACAGCATCCCCAAAGATGACATAGGCCCTGAGGGAAATTATTTTCCTCGGGGCCTCCTGTGTGGACCTAATCTTTAAAAAAAAGTATTTACCTAAGTACCTAACTAAGTAAATACATAAGTACCTATTCACACAAGTACCTATCTACCTAATAACCTAACTACTCAAATACCTATCTAACCAAATACATATCTTTGAACCTAACTAAGTACCTACCTGAGAACCTACCTAAGTACGTACCTAAATATTTGCCTACGTACCTACCTAAGTACCCAAATACGAACCTACACAAGCACCTACAAAATAATATATCTAAGTAATTAAAATAATAATCTACCTAAGTAGTTACATAAGTACCTATCTACCTTAGAACCAACCAAAATACCTACTTGAGAACCTACCTAACTATCTAACTAAGTACCTACCCAAGTATTCAAATACGAACCTACACAAGTACCTACAAAATAATCTTCCTTAGTAACTACAAAATAATCTACCTAAGTATCTACATAAGTACCTATCTATCTTAGAACCTACCAAAAACCTACTTATGAACCTACCTAAGTATCTACCTAAGTACCTAACTAAGTACTCAAATACGAACCTACACAGGTACATACAAAATAATCTACCTAAGTATCTACATAAGTTCATATCTAAGAACCTATCTACATAAGTATCTATCTACCTAAATATCTATCTACCTTAGAACCTACCTACCTACCTAAGTATCAACCTAAGTATCTACCTTAGTACCTTACTAAGTACCTACAAAAGTACCTATTTACATAAGTACCTGTCTACCTAAGACCTATCTACCTAAATACCTTTGAACCTACCTAAGTACCTATCTGAGAACGTTCCTAAGTACCTAACTGAGAACCTACCTAATTACGTACCTAAGTGTCTACATAAGTACCTACCTAAGTACCCAAATACGAACCTACACAAGTACTTACAAAATAATCTACCTATCTAGTATCTAAATAAGTACCTATCTAAGTACCTATCTACCTTAGAACCTATTAAAATACCTACTTGAGAACCTACCTAAAGATCTACCTAAGTACCTAACTAAGTACCTACATAAGTACCCATTTACATAGGTACCTATCTACCTAAGAACCTCTCTACCTAAATACCTGTCTACCTTTGAACCTACCTAAGTACCTACCTGAGAACCTACCTAAGTACGTACCTAAGAATTTACCTAAGTACTCAAATACAAACCTACACCAGTACCTACAAAATAATCTACCTAAGTATCTACATAAGTACCTAAGTACCTATCTAATTACCCAAATACGAACCTACACAAGTATATTCAAAATAATCTACCTAAGTATCTACATAAGTACCTAAGTACCTACCTAATTACCGAAATACGATCCTACACAAGTACCTTCAAAATAATCTACGTAAGTATCTACATAAGTACCTATCTACCTAAATACCTATCTACCTGAGAACCAACCTAAGTACGTACCTAAATATCTACCTAAGTACCTAAATATGAATCTACATAAGTACCTACCTAATTACCCAAATACGAACCTACACAAGTACTTACAAAATAGTCTACCTAAGTAACTTCAAAAGATTCTACCTAAGTATCTACATAAGTACATATCTAAGTACCTATCTACCTTAGAACCTATCAAAATACCTACTTGAGAACCTACCTAAGGATCTACCTAAGTACCTACCTGTGAACCTACCTACGTACCTACCTAAGTATCTACCTAAGTACCTAACTAAGTACCTACCTAAGTACCTAAGTACCTATCTACATAAGTACCTATCTACCTAAGACCTATCTACCTATCTACCTGAGAACCTACCTAAGTACGTACCTAAGTATCTACCTAAGTACATAATATGAATCTACATAAGTGCCTACCTAAGTACCTACCTAAGTATCTACCTAAGTACCTACAAAATAATCTACCTAAGTATCTACATAAGTACTTATCTAAGTACCTTTCTACTTATCTACTCTATCTACCTAAATACCTATCTATCTTAGAATCTACCAAAATACTTACCTGAGAACCTACCTAAGTATCTACCTAATAATCTACCTAAGTATCTACCTAATAATCTACCTAAGTATCTACCTAAGTACCTAAATATGAACCTACATAAGTACCTACAAAATAATCTACCTATAATGTTTTGGTTGAATTGACAATTATTTGTTTTCGTAGAGTAGGATCCGTTTTTAAAAACGGATCCGTCGCTAAAACGGATCCGTCGCTAAAACGGATCCGTCGCTAAAACGGATCCGTCGCTAAAACGGATCCGTCGCTAAAACGGAAGTGTGAATAGTGCCGTGGGGCTCCGTTTTTAAAAACGGAACCCGCCTCCGTTTTTAAAACGGAAGTGTGAATGAGCTCTAATACGAAACGCATCGAAAATTAGAAAACATACCGACATAGTTTTTACCCTCTAGAAGGAAGTATAAAAAAAATATATTCATTTTGTGCAATTTTCGATGAAAAAAAGTGTTTTTTCCCGGGCGTCTTTTTTGTATGGGCCGAAAAGCGAAGTCTATCATCTTAAGAGGGTATTTTACCAGAGGATACCGGAAGTTACTCCTAACGAAACGATAGAAAAAGCATGTTCGTAATAAGCATTAACTTTGTGGCTCGCCATAATTTACAATAAAATATATAAACTTGTTTTAGATCACTTCAAATTTTAATTACACTCAAATAGAAAAAGCTCTAATTTATCCGAAACATATTTTTTGGTATTCATAATATTAACAGATTTGTAGTAAAGATAAATCTGAAATATTAATCTGAGATTTACCGTTGATGGTAGGTATCAAGGTAGGTAACGATTCAGAGGTCTTTGAAATCATTATTTGAATTATTAAAATTTTCGAGGAATTCCGTCTAAAATAAAATTGCAACCACAAGACCCCACTAGATTGCGTGACGCGATAATAATCTTTAAAAGTACTAAACCAGGGCCGAATTAGTCAGCCGGATAAAAAAACCCAATTTTTTTATTTTTATATCTAATATTTTACAGTTAAATGTAGGAAGTATTATGTATGTATGTATGTAGTATGCATTACGCCGTATAAAAATGCAGAATTTTTTGGATTAAAAATAAATTGTTTTGTTAAGTGATGCATCCATCTAATAAAAGTATCTTTATGAACTCCGTATCCACATTACGATTATAAATCTAGTTTTTGTAATATTATTTATATCTTTAACCATTAAACTTAACATTCGAATGAAGCTGGCACAAAAAATATGCTTCTAGAAAAAGTTAACCCATAACTAAAAAAAACTTTTGTAGTGTGTGCTGATTCTAGCAATAAATAACCCTATTATTATTAGTATTTTTAGCATGAATATCTTAATTGTGTTTGAAGTTTAAATTTGATTTACTAGAACTTAAAAACTTAAAAAAATAATTAAGGAGAAAACACAGATTCAGACAGTAATGAAAATGAACAACTATCGTGATATATTTTTGGGGTATTATGCTTTACCCATAGACATATGAATATGTATAGACCTGCCCTAAGTGATAAAAGCGTATTATTTCCCCCTCCTTAATTCTGGGTTCCATGGAACCGGCCGGGCCGGCGTATAGGTTCGCGTGAATCTAGAAAATGTGACGTCATCATTCTTGTGCGCTTGAGCGTTGAGCTCTTATCGGTACATTTTACGAAATAACACGGCAAAATTGGTAACTTGTGCTATTAAAACATGTAAAAATAGAAGTGAAAAAGAGCATAAACCCAATTGTCGTATTACCTTCCATATGCAGGCATTATTTGTCATTATTTTAAGCTTATTCACATCATATAATATGATCAGTTTTAGACATGAAGCGGAAGCAACCGAAATTCCCGGTCCCGTCGTGTGCACGTTGCAGTTTACTGTGATAAGTAAATTATGAAACATTTGTAAAAGTGTCTTAACTAAACACGGTAACAAAATATTCGACTCTCAAAACAAGCGAACCTTTCTTCATTTTATATGGATTACACAAGTTTGTTCAAACCGGGCGAACAATTCGCGCTCCCATGTAAAAAAGTCTATTCATTCAAAAGCAGATTTTACTTTTAAGAGCTAAATGGTGATATTATAATGCGTGATGCCTATATACTGTCGTATTTAAGGATTAACGAATCACATATCGTTACCGTCAACTCATCCCTCTCCGCCCAGCTACAGATGGTTATTACCCCTCTCCTTGATTCTCAAGTCTATGAATAATATGTCTGTGGCTTTACCTCTTTCTTTAGTCAATGTTTCGGACAGCATTTCAGTGTCCATCATCAGGACTAAGTAATGTGTAATCGATTACACATTACTTATTACACACCTGATTACACATCTGACCTGATGATGGACACTGTAGGTAATGCTGTCCGAAACGTTCGCCAAAGAAGGAGGTAGCGCAACATGGCAAAACACTTCCAAAATAAATCACAATAATACTTTTGGTCGTGAAAATCTCAAATCGTATCTGTAATTGACAAGATTTTTATAAAACAATAACAAGAGAATTTACCTGTACTATTTATTTGCACCTAACTATTTCTCACTGACTGTTAGAAGGTTTTCAACATTTTTACAGTAAAAAGGGAAGGTTATTTGGGATCAAGGCTCGGTAGTAAGCGTTCAAAAACAAGAAGAAAATGGTGTGAAAGGGAGATATGTAAATACACTTTTTTTTTAAATAACTCAACACAGGAGGCCCCAAGGAAAAAAATTCCCTCAGGGCCTATGTCATCTTTAAAGATGCTGTGTCAGGGGTCAAGGGAAAAGAAGGAGAGGAAGTCCTGGGAAGGAAAAAGGTTTGAGGGGTGGGTAGGAATCTGGGGATCAATATGTCAAGCCATCCCTCCCACTGCGGTGCAAGCTGATCGGTCGAGAGGGTCCGGATGGAGAGATCAAAATGTCTCCCTCAACCAGTCTCTCCCGATCCGGCCTGCCACGCAGTTGGTGGGCAGACGCATTCGCTGCCAAGTCCCGGACAAACCTCATGAACCCGGGCACCCCTGCTAATTCACCAAACGTGGCGAACCACTTGGGGTGACCTGTGACAGAGGTGTTGGTTTTCCAATAAATGGTTCCCGGGGCGGCGGTACCCATACTCGCCTCCCAAATTAGTATAAGTACTAATGTTAGAGAGAGCGCGCTAATTAAAAAAAAATAATCATAAATCGAAAATAGAGCAAAAATCCAGATAAAATAACAATCTTTCTAAATTAATTTATGTTTTTTTTTTATATAAAAAAGAGTCTATATGTCTAGAATTTGATTTAAAAAGGACTAATTTCCGGTATTATCTGGTTGACTAACTTTAACCAGTGATTCCTGACTTTATTTGGAGTAAAAATGTTAATGAAATTTTGGTCTCCGGTGATTTTTTCGATGACGTTTTTTTATCCAAAATTTTCATTCTTCAATATCAAAACAAAAAAAGGAGGATCAAAATCAATTATTTGGAAGAAACGTGCATACTTTATTATTTATATAGAAAATTTCCTATTTTTGCCAAGTTCCAAGCCAGCTCTGGTAAATCAACGCAGGCGGCATCTCAACTCAATGGAAACAGTGCTTGCTGATTGAGGAATTGTCCGTCGGTTGATCTCTGCCTCGGGAGATGAAGTATTTAGTTGCCATTATTCCTGTAGTTGTGACGCTGCTACTTTTCTATGTCGGGAGATAAGTGATGTTAGGTTGAGTTAGGCTATCCAGACGTAACTAATAGACGTAGACTCGTTCCGTTCAACATGTTCTAACACCGACCGGTCAGTGGCTAAGTTGGCATCGCGTTTGGGTGCCACCCAGGCTTATTGTGTTCATTTCACCGGCTGGCTAAGTCCTTCATCACGACACAAGAAACATTTTCCGCTTACTTCGGTGGTGATAGGAAATTTTCAAATCTTGTCAGGTTATTCGTAACCTGGAGATGTTTGCCCTTGTTTAAATAAAAAAATAATATGATAATATATCATATTATAAATTAGTAATATTTCAATTTATTGCTGAGGATCGTGACCCTTACCCTAATTTCCATGGTGGACAAGGCTACTCTACTCCTCGCGACTCAGAATAAAAGTTTAAAAATGCTTGCGACTGGACAGGGAGGTTCCGATGAGAAAGATCGATTATTCCCCGTATCAAATTTTTTCAATAAAAAATTTTATATCGATTTATTTCATCCTAAACTTGCTTTAATATACTACATTCAAGTAAGCGATAAAAATGCTCAAAACGCACGACGATAAATTATTAAATATCGTGTACTTCTTGTAAGTATTTATTTATCATAAGTATTTATGATTTTTCAATAATGTCTAAACAAAATAATTGTGTAAAATTTTTTTTAAATATTTTAGTTTGTAAGACCTTAAATAAATAGAAAAACTGAGGTATTTTCGTCACAAAACACGTTCTCAGATTTATTTTTTAATGATTTTAATTTAACTAAAATTAAAATTCCACAAAATAGCTTTACTAGATTATGTATTGATATAGTTTACTGTATGATTATATTTTTCGAAATGTGTGTTGTATAATACAATATTTCGTTTGAAAATTAAACAAATCTGCCAACGACCTGACTATATTAAAAAGATATTAAGTTTTTCAAAATTTAAAACATAACTTTATTAGATAAAATAACAATCTTTCAAAATCAATTTATGTTTTTTTATTAAAAAGAGTCTATACGTCTAGAATTTGATTTAAAAAGGACTAATTTCCGGTATTATCTGGTTGACTAACTTTATTTAACCAGTGATTACTGACTTTATTTGGAGTAAAAATGTTAATCTCCGGTGACTTTTTCGATGACGTTTTTTTTCCAAAATTTTATTCTTTAAAAAAAAAACTTCTGTATTTCGTCACTCAGCCGTCAAACACCTACTATTTTTTACGTTTTTGTAGAAAAGAAACGTCAAAAGGTCACCGGAGACCAAAATTTTATTTACATTTTTTACTTCTAATAATGTTAGGAATCACTGTAAGTCAAGTACGTCCCTTAACACCTAATAATAAAAGTTTTAGGGGTCGCTCTATAGGTCATTTAAATGTGTAATTTTTGAGTATTTTTATTTATTCAAACAATTAATTATACTTCTCTAATGGTTGTAAAAAAACCATACTATAATTTTAACGTCAAGATCAAGTAATGAAATAATTAGGATCAAGTAATGAAAAATGTCTTAAAATCATATGGAAAATTATTATTATCCAGTTAATTTTCCAGATATTTTTCCAATTCATTTTCCAAATTATTTTCCTGACATTTTTCCATTTAATTTTCTTGACATTTTTCCTATTATTTTCAAATAAAATTTTCTATTAGATTGGCAATTATTTTTCAACATTATCAAGTTCAAGATATTTATGAATTAAACCAATTTTCTAAGTGGTTATTGCAATTCATTTATCGACGTATTTATCATGCAAATCGTTTTCCAATTAATTTATAAATATATTTCCAGTTTATTTTAAAAAATAGTTTTCCAATTAGATAATGAATTAAGATTTCAACAGCCGAAAGAATTATTGCTATTTATATTATGGAGGTATTATGCCGTGTAGCGCTATCTCCTTCTTTAGCCAACGGTTCGGACAGCGTTACAGTGTGCGTCATCAGGGCAGATGTGTAATGGATTAAGATTAGATATAAGACACATTTTCCCTGATGATGAACACTGATAATGAGCGCTGTCCGAAATTTTATATAAATTGCTGTATTTATTTTGCAAATCCTTTTCGTTAGTATTGTTTTGACGATGCAAAAAAACGAGTGTGCTTTAGACCATACGACTGAAGTAAAACTTCTAGATAGAAAGAAAATGTGCTCGCGCACTGCTCTCTCTTGCTCCTACAGTATTTATAAAATAGTTTAAGAACGAAATGAAATTATGAATAATCTTCGTGCACTGGCTTTGAGAGGAAGAGATAAAGAAAATGTGAGCGCGCACTCCTCTCTCTTGCTTCTACAGTGTGATACAGCCCGTTCGCCTCGCCCGACTACACTTTTCGTAACGCATTCGCAAGCTTTCCGCACAAGTCAAGCGTGCATAAAGAAGTTTTACTTCAAAAATAACAAAAAATACCACATAATGTATATTACGTGTACTGATAAAACCTATAGAAGTGTGTCGTGGGCGTGTCGGTATGTCCGAATTAAAGGTAACTTTTATCCATTCTTGGTGGAATTGACCATATATTTTCTAATATCGTTTTTTTTTTAAAGTACTTCGGACCATCAAGACTATCAAGCGGCTTGCACCAAGTACGTAGTTTTTTGCTTCAGTCAAGCATTTTGATCGTTTACAATGTTTGCTTGCGGCTTGAGCCAATCAATTCGTCATAATCTGCAATCGTTTTTTGGGAGTAGACAAACAATAATAGACAAACAAGTATTAACAAACAGACAAAAAACAGTGAGTGGTGATTAATTAAATATTAGGTATCATATAAAACAATTACATAAAATAGACAATTTTCGCATCTACGTATACATTAAAAATATTTATAAATTAACACAAAATAACCAAATACTAACCAAAATGTCCAATAACAACAAAAAAATTTAAACATAGGAATTAATATAGAAATATATTTACGATTAATATATAAATATATTTACGATTCATATAGAAATTTACGATTAATATAGAATTTTACGATTAATATAGAAATATATTTACATAGAAAATAAATTTACGAGGTTTACAAAAAAAAATGGTTTACTGTAATATTTATAGCGCCTTTGAGGTGATTTCTCAAAAAAAACGGCGCTCTACAAATCATCAAATTATTTATTATTTTCAATTCATTTAACCCCAAAGAACCAACTTCTGTTGAAGCAATGTCGCGAAATAAAAATGGCCGGTAAAATTCGCTATTGCTGGGTAAGAAATTGTAAAATTTTCACTCGTATAAGCGATTCAACCCCCATAATCCTAATTACTGACCAAGAGGATGTCAACAAACTATCAAAATTGAAATCAACTCAAGATGCACCTACCAGATCGGCCGTCCCTTTAGAAAATTAAAAACACTAACATTATTTGATTACTTTCCTCATACAAGTTACTTAAAAGTTAACCTTTTGGAAAGCTGGAATTACATTAATACTGTGCACAAAATCTCCATTGTAATAATTAACGTATCATTAGAGTGTTGCAAATATAAAAATAAACTAAGGCACACATTTCAACAAAATTACTCTGTAAAATTACAACAAAATATTTCTTATACGATTTGTCATTATTCTCATAAATTATCAAAATTTGTTAAGTACAAAAAAATATCACAACATACTACAAGTAATTGTATTATGAAACCAATTGCTGTATCCTCAATATTTAGTTTACAATTCAATAACCAAATTTTGTCAATATTAAAGACACCTGATACCACAAAAAAAATCATCTACCACAAACAAACAAAAAATTCTGGTGTTCAAAATTGCCCCCTTTCAAACCATAATTATTTAATTTCCAATAAATTATTTTCACATATCAATTTTACAAAAAAAACGTATTTAATAATGTTATATATATACTTTCTAAATGTATTCTAACAAAACGGCAATAACATTTTATTATCAAAATGTACGTGGTTTGAAAAGTAAACTTAACGATTTGTACTGCGAAGTGCTCAGTTGTAATTATGATTTAATTTGTTTTACAGAAACATGGCTGGACTCCACAATCTATGACCATGAAATAGTAGATGATCGTTATAATATATATAGACGAGATAGGGACTCATCGAATTCTCTTAAAAAAACAGGTGGTGGAGTTCTAATAGCCATAAAGAAAAAAATTACATCTTTTTTAGTCACAGCACACAACTCAAATTCTACAGAAGATTTATGGATTAAATTTAAATTACATGAAACATCTAGACAATACATCAACTTGTGTTTGGCGTATTTGCCTCCAGATATACCAATCGAAAATCTCACAGATTTTTTCGAAAAGTGTCAAACGATATATAATAACTTATCATCAGAGGATATAACAATAATAATGGGTGATTTTAATGTACCATGTATTCAATACTCACTAAATGTAAATGAAACTCACACTAGACCAGTTTTATATAATAGCCAAAAATCAATATCTCTACTAGACTTTCAAAATATGACTGGACTTAATCAGTTCAATCACGTCTCTAACAATATAGATCGCATTTTAGATTTAGTCTTTTCCAACCATAACTTTAACATTCAAATTGCTACACATGTGCTATCCAAAGTTGACTCCTATCATCCCCCCATTGAATTCGATTTTTTAATGTCCAAATACAAACCCTTACCCACCAATCCAGATCACATCAAATATAACTTCAAAAAAACGGACTACATTAAATGCAATGAAATGTTATCACTTAATAACTGGGACGATCTTAACACCCTGAATTGTAATGACTCTCTGCTACATTTTTATAACTTGTTATGGCTATCAATTGAAAAATACACTCCACGCTTAAGAAACAGCAATAAAAATTTTCCAATTTGGTTCAGCAGTGTTTTGATCCATCAACTGAGAGAAAAAGAAAAGTTTAGAAAGAAATGGAAAAAATACAAAAATCAAAGTGACTATGACAGTTTTTCCATCTTAAGGGCTAGAGTAAAAGTATCCATACGTACATGCCTTAAAGCCCACGTAGATTCAATAGAAAATTCTCTCCCTAACAGTATCAAAAATCTATCAACCCTCATTAATTCGAAAAGAGTTTCTAATTCTCTCCCCAAAATCATGCATCTCCATGACAAATCAGCAACAAATGGTGAAGATACATGTGAACTTTTATCTACTTACTTCTCTTCTGTTTTTAGCTCACCATCTAATTCTAAAAGTGACTCTAAATTTTCTTCCCCACTTTATAATTATCCATTGTCTCATATCAAAATAACCTTAGACGAGGTCAAGGCGAAGTTGAACACTCTTGATATTAATAAAGGTTCCGGCCCAGATGGAATTCCTCCACTATTTATTCGAAATTGTGCAGATCAAATTGCAGTACCATTACACAAAATATTTATCAAAAGTCTGAACGATGGAGTATTTCCCGATCTGTGGAAGGTTGCCCACGTCATTCCGATCCACAAATCTGGCAGTAAAAATGATGTAACTAACTACCGTCCTATCAGCCTATTATCTTGTTTTGGCAAAATATTTGAATCCATTGTATACAAAACCATTTTTAACCATGTATCACATGTACTTAGCCCTTTCCAACATGGCTTTGTAGCTAAAAGATCCACAAATACTAATTTACTAGAGTATATGGACTTTCTGTGTAAATCGATGAATAAAAAAACACAAGTTGATGCCGTGTACACCGATTTCAGTAAGGCCTTTGATAAAGTCAGTCACCCTATCTTAATAAATAAACTGGATAAAATCGGCATACACGGAAATCTGCTTCGTTGGTTAGAATCATATTTATCACATAGAAGTCAATTAGTTACTGTTAACGGTTTTAACTCTTCCCCAATCTCAGTTACATCGGGCGTACCACAAGGATCACACCTTGGACCCTTGCTTTTCTTAATCTTTATTAACGATCTTACATTTAAACTTCGTTGTAATTTTTCTCTGTATGCTGACGACCTCAAATTATATAAAGCAATTAATTCTATGGAAGATTGTGAACTCTTACAAAAAGACCTTAACACAATATCTACCTGGTGTGTTGACAATGAAATGGAACTAAATATAGCAAAATGCAAAGTTATAAATTTCACCAAGAACACCAATAGAACTGTATATTCATATACCATATGTGGTCACAATCTGGAAACAGTTGATTCGATTAAAGATTTAGGAATTATATTCGACAACAAACTAACGTTCAACCAACACATTGAATACATTGTGAGTAAATCAAATAAATTACTTGGTTTCATTATAAGATCAACCAAATTATTCAAGAATTCTAATAGCCTAATAATTCTATTCAATTCGTTAATCCGTAGTGTTCTTGAATACGGGTCAACAGTCTGGAATCCACATTATATTACACAGGTATCTAGACTTGAATCTGTCCAAAGAAAATTTACACGGATCTTGTCTTATCGATCAGGTGTGTACCATTTTCTAGATGGATACGAACAAAGACTAACATATTTCAAATTAGAGAGTCTAGTTAAAAGACGTAACATAAATGACCTCTTAATGCTTTATAAAATTGTAAATTATCGGGTAGATAGTAACTTAATCAATCAAATCAAGTTATACGCCAGGCCCAAATCTACCAGAAACCTTAACATATTTTGGACCGAAATTTTTACCAATAATACTGGATATTTTAATCCTATTTCTAGAATGTCTAGATCATACAATGATCTTGCCAAATCACACATTTTCATAGATATTTTTGTAAATAATATAACTTGTTTCAAGAAGTATCTCCACAATTTGTGCACCTAAAAAAAAAAAAAAAAAAAAAATTTTGTTTGTTGATTTATTATTTTACAACTGTTTGTTGTTTTATTATTTTTTCATAAACATTTTCCTTTTGTTAGATTTTTTATTATTTTAATTAAGTTTTTTAGAGTTTGTTGTTTAAAAGATTGTTTGCTGTTTTATTATTTTTTCTAAACATTTTCTTTTTGTTCGATTTTTTATTATTATAATTAAGTTTTTTAGAGTTAAGTTTAAAAATACTGGCATTGTTTTTCTTTGTGTTTGCTTATGAGTATATTAAAATATGATTACTGCAGACACATTAGTCTAGGGATATTTATATTTGTATTTAATTTTGTTTTATATTACCAACATGAATGTTTTATAAATATCCTGTTTGTGTCTCAAATAAATAAATAAATAAATAAATAAATAAATGCCTGTCTCACTAGGATATACCTGTGTCGAGATAGTTATTATATTGAACATTTAGTTTTTTTAATTATATGTTTTTTAACGAGTACTGAATATTATATAATATACAATGAGGGTGCGTTACTAAATGCCTCTTGATGCACGCGTCAAGCGGCTTGAGCATTAGACATCAGAAGATAACAAAATTACGTGCTTGTCGTCAAGCCGCTTGATCGTGTCGGAAGCCCTTCAAATAATCGAATGCATTGTCCTGCGTGTAGCATAAAAGTTGGACTAAAGCGGCGTCTCCTTCGACGAAAATGTTTACACACTTACAGCCTTACTAAAAAAAACACTCCGCGGCCGTTAAACGGTGTTTCTGTAGCACGTTGTGTAAAGTCTGTACATTTCGTTTTTCAAATTCTTACTAAACAAAATATATGGTTTCGATCTGACAACGTCGCCATTTTACCAGCCTTACTAATAAACTTTCTGAAAAATTTGTACAATGGTCAAACAACCATGTATGAAGAATCCTTACTAATTAAGAACTGACAAAAAATTGTTCATGGAAAGATATGTACATTGCTTACACGGCCAAGGAGGGTAGTTTATCTGTTGTATATATTTGTTCCATTTGTAATTTTCAACGAATTTCGAATTTCTTTTTTTTAATGTCCTATATATTTATTATTTTTTGAGATGTCGTAAAAACAAATACCATTTTAGAACCAAAATTTAATTACCTTTAAGATTTTCATATCTAAAATATACTTAAATGTTTAAAAACTGTAGTATTTTAAGCTTCAAACATCAAGTTGAAAAAAAAACTCACTTACCCCAAACACTTTCTATTAAAACATTGAAATATTTGGAAAAATTCAAAATTCAAAAAACACAGTCCTTTTATTTAATGATTTTAAAATAAATCTGTCACCTCACTTTTTACTCCTTCAAACAATAAAAAAATATAAAAAAATCTTGAAATTCGCTTTTTATTTCCAAAAATTTACAATAAAAAAACTCACGTTTGAATACATTGCTTGCACATCTTAAGACATTAATTTCTTTGATACGTTTACTAAAATATGTATTAAACATTTTAGTCACCAAAAAACATCACTTTCAAGAATTTATAATAAAATAAAGATCTTAAAATGCAAATTATTTCTGAACATAACCTAAGAACCATTTTCTGACAGTTTAATTTAGAACACACGATTTTAGTGCCACAATTTGACTTAAACTAACAAAAAACAACACAAATTAATAGAAAATATATTGAATACATGGATATATGTGCGAATTAGTCATAAAGATTGAAATCATTAACTAAAAGATCATATTAATCAGACACACACTCGCGACCGACTTTTTTCCGTAGAGTACGCGGTTATATTTTCGACAATGCGCAGGCGCATCAATCACACCACCTAGCGGATTATTATGAAAACTCCAATTTACAAGTAAAATTCCAGCGTTGCCAAATGTAAAGATTCACAAAAACACCGATTAACGGCCGCGGAGTGTTTTTTTTAATAAGGCCGTTTGTGGATAGTTAAGTCAGTGCCACAATATTTTTGCTTTCCATGGCCCATAGAAAACAACAAACGTTGTGGCCCTGCCCCATGTTTATGGTAATGTTTGAGGTATTGTTTGTGAAATTGGTCGCAAGAGACCGGCCTTTATGTGAATTGACAGATTTCTTTCACATTTGTTTAGATCACATTTCTACGGATTGGCTGTCCAGTGGTCACGGGGTGAATAGTAATATAGGTGATTTGACAATCGTCATTTTCCAATAGAATCATTAAGCGGTCGGAGATGGACAAGCAGTCGACCGACCGTCAAATCACAAATGACACTGAAATAATACAATGCCAATTTGCCATCCTGAATCAGTCCTATCATCCTGAGGTCCATTGCTCTGACGTAAGACTCGACATACTTAACTTTGCGTTGAGTTGCTAAATATACACGGTGTCTGGAAACCCGTAGTATACGAGCGGGAAATTGGTGAATCGAGCGTTCAAAAAGAAGAAGAAAAGGAGAAATATACGAATGTAAGAGGGAGCGCGCTAACATTAAAAAATGATTATAATTAGCGAAAATATGCTAATACACTAATTATTAGCCCGAAACACTCATCCATATTAAAAAAACCTCCCGAGAAAAGATACATGCCGCCGACGGGACTCGAACCCGCGCCCCTCTGATTGCCGGTCATTAGCTCTATCCACTAAGCTACGGCGGCTTATCTCTTAACCGCCAAATTATTCAATATATACTAGTGTTTCGTTCAACAATTACCGCTTATTACGAGTCCCGTTGGCAGCATTTATCTTTTCTCGGTAGGTTTTTTCACGATATGATATGGATGAGTGTTTCAGGCTAATAATTATTGCTTATAATATTTGTTACATTAGTTTATCAATTAAAAATAATCAAAACTCGACTCGTTTAAAATAGAGAAAAAATTTCTTGACCAATTTATGTTGCATTTAAATGTAATATTTTTGTATAGCTACACATGGGAACAAAACATGTTTTTAAAAATTTTCAATCTAGTGAATTTTATATAATTACCGTTTTGGCTCGACAATGTACAGATATTATCTTAAAAAATAACATTTGTGTATTTTTTTAGGAACTTAAAAACTGAAGTGTTCAAGAGATTTATGTGATAAATCGGTAGAAATGCGGAATGCAATTGAGGGCAGTCTATGAAGTTCATATAATAAGCGAAGTTTAAAAGAAGTAGAAAAAAACGTGTTTATTGACCTTTTTATGTTAATGTACACGAATATGTTAAGTTAATAAAAATTTTGAAAAATATATTATATTACAGAAAAATAGTTATGTGTTAAGTATGGGTACGAACATATACATGCGAAAAAAATGGTGGTCCTTTTAACCTTGTCGGAGGTACTGACCCCACCAGAGGCCCTAGCATATTCGCTCGATAACGATCGATATGATAACTATCGGTAACTTCTCATCGTTCCTTAGGACAACTGCAGATCGCTAACGTACAAACAACAGTTGATGTCGAATATGTTAAGGACACTTAGTCATTGTGAACTGTCACTCATTTGTTGGCGATCTGTAGTCATGCTAGGGAACGATGAGAAGTTACCGATAGTTATCCTATCGATCGTTATCGGGCGAGTGTGCTAGGGGCTCGCATTCACCGAACCCTTCTTGATGGACAAGCGGGGCGTGTAATCACGAATCATATGAGTCGAGGGTGTGTCTTAACCTCCACCGAACCCGCGAGACTGACTCACCGAACCCCTGGCGTTCGATCGAACCCAGGTTAAGAACCACTGTTATAGACCAATAAGAAATGAACGAACAATAAATTACATTTTATAATAACAGTAGGTACCCAAAAAAATGACTTCATATGAGGCGTATACATTTGCAAATCAAAGCGTGAACCGAGCCAAGAATTATGGGAAAGGAACAAAGCAACCGCAAGCGGCGTTCCATGCCATTGAACAACTTTAATTATTGATCAATAATATTATTTTTTTACTAGTTTCGCACCGACTTGAGGTCGGAATTTATTCCGGTTAAACGGAATTTTGTAACAGATAACTTTTATCATTAGTAAATTAGTGTTTATTTCTTCTTCAATCTTCGCAAAATCAGTTTTTGGTGTAATTTTGAAATAAATGAAACAAATGACTTTGTGTACACCACTATTATAATCAATAATATTATAATGGTTTCTTCATCAGGATAATAAAAACATGAATAAAAATAACAAAAAGAAACAAATAAGAACTATAGACAAAAATATTATAGAGAATGGTAATGGTGTTTAGTGTTGAAATAACTTTAGGATATTAATCCATTTTTCCCATGTTCCTTACCAAATATTCCTTCCTTCTGATTCCCCTCCTTTCACATCAAGGCCCTAATAATACCCAAGAAGCAAAAGAAGATGAATAAAAAACGCTTGAAAAAATAACACATTTGCACCTCGTTGTTTTGAATAAAAACATTCAATTGTTATATTTGAAAATTCTGTCGAGCTCGTACAAGCATTTCGCAAATCTCGCAAATAACAATCATATAAATATATTATGATTTTCGTGAAGACCATCGGGACATCATTTTAACATTGGAAAGTGATCGTGAATGAAGAACTGGGAGCTGTCACCTCATCATCAAGGTAAGGGCCATTCCTGTCTTTTCCTTCCCGTTGTCGATATAAAAACACAATCTAATAGACACTCGTAATTCGCTTCATACACATTTAGTTTTACAGACCACACGGTGTCATTGGACACTTAACATAGTGTATAACATTAATTTATTTATTTTGTTTCTTTTCTTGGATTTTCGCCCAAATAACCGGCTATCTCGATAAACCGATGTACCAAATAAGAGGAATCGACTGTATTTATTTACAAAACTGTTAATCAACGAATTTAGAAATAGTGAAGTAATCATTGTTGCCTATAATAATAATGTAGTTATATGTAAATAATATTAACTGATATTATAACAAAATAAACTTGTCCATAATCGCAATCTTTAATAGCTCGAAATACGAGATACGAAAAACAAGAGCAACAGGAAAGTTGAGTTAAAAAATTTTGACTTATAAAAAATATGTTCATGTAGATGACATACAAACTTAAATACCAGTATATATTTTTTTAAGTTCGTTTTCATAATGAAATTAATTCTACAAGTTTGAATTTTATTAAAGCCCGCGAAAACGGCCGGTAGAAACGGGAGAGTGTGTGACGTCGTCTCACGTCATCTGGTCCCTTGTTTGAGTGAAAAATAAGGGAAAATATTTACAAAACCAGGACACGCTTTATATGGACGAAAAAAATTAATTTAAAAAGTTGTAGTAGTTAGATATTAACTTATTATCAATTCAGTTACCGGAATTTCGAAAAAAGTGCATTTTAATGGTTATTTTTTAAATTTAAAAACAAGAAATGTCATTTTTTACCGACCGCTATGTTAGGAACTGTTGTAATAAAGCGTGACCCGGTTTTGTAAATATTGTACCTTATATTTCACAGAATCAAGGGACCAGATGACGCCACGAACTCTCCCGCACGATATTATACTCTTAGCCGGCGTTATCGCGGGCTTTATAAAATTCAAACTTGTAGAATTAATTTAATTATGAAAACGAACTTTAAAAAAAAAATTACTAGTATTTAAGTTTGCATGTGAACATTGATAAAAAAAAGTATTCAATTTCCTTATTGGCTATTTTAACATGTGCAATACAGAAATTCACAAATGAACGTTTGATATGGTCGCATGCAACCTCAATAATGTCTTTACAAATGTATAAATACAAAATTAAAAAAATGGTCGTCTTTCAACAATATGTAATTTACTTCAGAAATTCGAATTATTATTTCCTTAATATTGTTCATATTTTCAACAACTTTAAACGTTTTTTTTACGTTTTAGTCAACTATCATAGGGTAACTAAATCGAGTATAATTTGAGGAATTTATATAGCGGTCAATTTTAATAAAAATGAACGAAAACTTTCTAAAATCTTGCCAATATTTTGGCTAAAAATCAAGGTGGGAATTTGTAATTACGTGATATTTTTCTGTATTTAGAGTAAGTTCGGGTAATATGGCACACCGTAAGCCTTTTTGGAAATAAAATACGTAATTTTTTAGATTAATTAGCTTTTATTGGTTAAATCAGTCCTTTGAACTTAATAGTGTTAAAAATATATAAATTTATGGTTATATTGGCTTCGAAACATAACTAAAATAATTTTTTTCTTAATCTTGAATAATCTTAAAAAATAAATGTGGTAGGGCAATATGGCCCAGGGCCATATTGGCCACAAATGAAGTGTGCCATATTGCCCACCGTAACAAATAAAATAAAAAATCAAAAGAAATAAACTTTGTGTTACTTTGCAGAACAAAATTCGCAGAGTAAAACGTCCGTTTCCACTCCTGAGCATTCTTCGTGAGCCCATAATTTACAACATAGGTATTGAACCTATATTTAACCTCTATAATTAATAGAATAGAGATCGTCGCAATACAAACACTTGGCATCATAAACATTGCTCCTATCTGGACTTTCGTCAGAACTGTCTTCGTACAATGGTTCGTTTTCTTCCTCCGAGCTAGGCATTTGTACCTCCTAGAGGTTAATCGAATACGATAGTGTAGAAACGAACTTCACTTCGCTTCGTGCAACCTCACCTCGCTTCGTCCGATTTCCGATCGTTGTCGGTTTTTGCGCCGAGTCAAAGGACTCGAAGCGTTTCGAAGTCCGAACAAGATGCGTCTCACTACACTACTTGGCTCACTTCTTCATTTACTTCGGTCAACGTCGCGAGTAGTGTATTGGGGCTTTTAGGTTTTGACTTTGTCTTTTTACCTTTGCCCTTTCGTTTTTTGCTTTAATGCATAGCCTTTTCGATTTTATCATAGCACCAAGTTTGGCGTTTTCTTTGTGAAATTGGTTTTCGTGGAGCCATTTCCCAGTAGGAAAAAAATATTAACATGTTAGAAAGATTTACTCTATGTGAGGCCAATATGGCCCGGTAGACCATATTGGCCACCTACCTAGTGAGCCATATTGGCCGTAAAGACGTTTGTGACAATTAAAAAATCTAAGCTAAAAACTAGTAAACAATGTCCTTAAAAAATGTCACCACACTATTAAATAAAAGTTTACCTACAAAAATGTGCATTAGCAATATAAAAACAATGATTATTTGAGGAACAGGAATGAGTGAAACGTAACCAAAAAATAACATCAAATCAGATAATTTTCGATCGTCGCACGCGCTGCACACATACACACTCAACGCAACGCAGGGATCGACTGAGGGGGTCGAGGGAAAGGGTTTGACAATATGGCGGATATATAAACCGCTAGTGTTGGATGGTGTCGGAAAAAACAATACTGGCCATATTGGCCCACTAGGCCATAATACCCGAAACTACTCTATAATAAAACGGTCACCGGACAACTCAACATAGTGGCGCTTCATCACACCGCTGAAACGTCATTAAAATTATGATTTTTTTGCTTAAATGGCTAAGTCATGGGCTATTTTTTTTCCATCACTTGTACTGAATTTTCAAAGAAGGTATTGAAATGTCACTTTTTTGAGTTGTCATATAATCAATATAAAGCAGAGTAGTAGTGACATCACAAGCTAAAACACGAAATTGTTTATTTTATTACTTATAATATAAGAAAAAATTACATTTTTCTTGCATTTTATATTCCCAGTAGAAGAATAGATTTAAATGATTTTATAAGCCAATGAAAAATTAATGCAATTGGTTCATTGCACTAACTTCTCAATTGTAGCATGAAAACACGACGCAGGAAACACAGGTATGATTTCTCACAAGTAAGATTTATTCAGTTTTTTATTCGCAATTAAAAATAATTACTACTGTTAAGAACAAGTTTCTAAGAACTTACACGTAGATATCGGTACAACTTTTTAAGGTATGAAGTTTGCAGTGGCGTATTAAACTACCGGGCGGCTTGGGCTACCGCCAGGGGCACGGCCACGAAAGGCCGTAATGTTATACATTTACCAAAAACTTTATTTTATCTCAAATTCAACGTACAGTTTCTTTACAAGGCTCCATTTAAAGTTTTTTTGTAGATACATAGGTTTTCTAATGTTTTCAGAATGGTTGATACGTGCGTGATGAAGTCATTGTATTATTTTTTCTGAATTTTAATATTTGTGATGAAATGGACCGGATGAATAAACAATAAATACGCATTCATCATGCAAGAATGATATTTAAGGCTCCCTAGTAGCATTTTAAGATACACTGTAACTTTTTTCAAACCTATAACAAGTTAAATAACAGAACAAAATGAGTTTTTAATAAGTTTCGGAGCATATGGAAGAAATTTTATACGATTACCGTTTCGGCTCTACAAATGCATACATATTTATTTTATAAAATAACATAATTATATTTTTTAAGGAACTTAAAAACTTAAAGTGTTCATGAGATATATGTTATAAATCGGTAAAACTTCGGAATGCGAGCTTAAATCGGAGGCCATCTTGGCTGTCAGATCTTAGGCCTCAAAACCGACGGTGATGGTGATAGCTCTTAACAGACCTGTCAAAGGGCTTAAAAGGTTTTTGGTACGTCACTGCAGTATTTCTTAACCTTATCGAATAATCCTACCAAATGATTAATTTATGAAACGTGATCAATTTAAATAGGGAAATCAATAATTAAGGTAATAAAAACACTTGAATCCATCATACGAACCTAACAAGTTCAATTATTTGTCTTATGTAAGGTGTAATAAAATGTAAATTACGTTTTCCAAATTGAGAAACTATGTGACTACGTTATTAGAGTTAACTTGCAGTGAACGGAAGGAAAATATAAATAGAAAAACTGAGGTATTTTTGTAACAAAACACGTTCTCGGATTTATTTTTTAAAGATTTTAATTTGTCTAAAATATAAATTTTGAAAACTGTGTTGACTAGATTATATATTGATTTTGTTGTATGATTATAGATTTGTGTTGTTTAATAGAATCTATCGTTTGAAAATTGAACAAATCTGCCAACGACCAACGGTATAACCTTAGTATGTTAAAAATACACTTAGTTTTTTAAAATTTTAAAACTGCGTGTATCAGATAAAATGACAATCTTTCAAAATCAATCTATATTTTTTTGTAAAAAAGAGTCAATACGTCTAGAATTTGATTTAAAAAGGACTAATTTCCGGTATTCTCTGGTAATAACCTCTTAAGAAGCATGCTGAGTAAATAAAATAGAAAAATGGGGAGTTTTTTTTTGGAAAGATTTCATCAAAAAAAATCCATAAAAACTACAATGTTACAAAATTTATTATATTACAATACATTTATATATCCCGGGTATCTCTAAATGCTCATCGCATGACTTCTAATTTTAATTCTCAACAATTACCCTAACAGCTCGTGAAGAGTTATAGATGCATTAATAACAGGTCTCAATCTAGTAGTCATAAATTTAAAAAGAAGTTAACCTTTTTTTACTGTTATTTAGGTACAAGGTAGGTACTTAGATGCTGCACTTCTTTCCTCCACGATTTAGCCCAACGGAAAGCGTATTACCGATTACGAAGCCGGTTCAAATACATTATATTGTGGGGGTTTCTCACCATCCTCCTAATAGCTTATCCATACTATAACGAATATTATTAAAAATAAAATACTCGCAATAGTTAGAAAACTCGGCCAACTTATCCAATATATAGCCACTATTCATAGGTTCGAGTACCGAAAAATAAACTCCGACTTGATAAATAAATAAACCTTAAATCGTAAATCGAAAATAAACTTTATAGTATGGATAAGCTATTAGGAGGACGGTGAGAAACTAAAAAAAAGAAAAAAAAATGGAATAGTACCTACCTTTTCATCTCGTCGTATTTTTGGCATAACCGTTAAGGGACTCCGAGACGAGCAAGCGGCTTGTTGGCAAGCACGTAAATTTATTGTCTATTGTTTTCTATTAATTTCTATGCTTTTAGGCTTGCCGCGGCGCAACAAGCCTCTCCGTCAAGCATGGCCACGCCTTCGTGTGATTGAAAATGAAATGGAATGGAATTAACACAAAAACAATAACTACCTACTTTATAATAACTTTATTTGATTTATATAATGGTTTTACATGATGCGTAGTATCTAAAATCACAACTCATTATATCTAATGTTTTTTAGTCTATAGGTACCTATTTGTTTATTCTATTTTGTCTATTCCCAATAAAATAATAATTCGCATCAAGCCCCCCGCCAGCACGTAGTATTGCGCAATGATTGTGAGAAAGCCGCAAGCCAGCTTTGAAGACGGTCAAAAGGCTTGTCACAAAGTGGCATAGACAAAAAACTACGTGCTTACCATCAAGCTGCTTGCTCGTCTCTGAGTCCCATTAGGTTATGGCGCCAATATATTTATGGTATAGATTAAGATTGGTCGAGGACAGACAGAATAGATTAGCACCAAAAACAGAGAATTGATAGAGTTAATTTGATTTTAAATCAAGAATGAAGGGGCCCTTTCATATTATTTTTGTATAATATAATTAGCTAAATAACTCACAGACGATAGATACGGTATTTTCGTTCAGGAATGTCCCAATTAATAGCTCGTCAGAAAGGTCTCAAGCAAAAGATATTTGATTTGAAGTTTCACAAAGATTAGTCTCGGAAAACATTAACTTGTCGAAGAAAATAGACACCTGGAATAATAATTATATTACTTACTAGCTTCTGCCCGCGACTTCGTTTGCGCAAGGTTAGTACTTCGATTAGCCTATTTTTTTTTTCGCAGGTCCCATCCATGTTTATACCAAAATTCTTAACCTATTTATTTAAAATATCTATAATTCTTGATTCGATTCAAAGTATTAGGCGAGTACTTCAAATAAATTCACTAATTTAAATATTTTCTAAAATAGAACTTTGGTTTTACAATAATTTGTTTTCAAAATGTCATTCTCAAATTTTGACATTTTCTATTAAACAATAATTATTATTTGTAATACATAAAAAATAGCAAGCTTTGGGTATAAATTATAGCCTATATGTTATTCTGATGTATGAGCTATATTATTGTAAAGTTTCATTAAAGTCCATTTAGTAGTTTCTGCGTGAAAGAGTAACAAACATACATATATCCATACAAACGTTCGCGTTTATAATATTAGTAAGATAGCTTAAAATTTCGTTGAAATACATGCCTTATTTTAGAAGATAATTAATTTAAAATTAGATCATTTATTGCGAATACAAATTTAATTAGATTTATTTCAGTATACGCGGAAAATGCGTGCACAAAAAAGGATATTAATAAGTGGGAGAAAAGTCTAACTAGGCGTAAAAAAAAAAAATGTAAATTTTAATTGAATTTTGAGTAAAAAAGTAGGTATGTACAAATGTTAGGTAAGTGTTTAGCGTGTCTCCCGACTGTGAATCCTTGTCGAAGGAACAAAAAAGTTTGTAGCTTTGAGCAACTTTTATAATTTTTTCTTTCGTTCAGAAATTATCTTCCTCTATGGGCCTATGTCATCTTTGAGGATGCTGTGTGAGGTGTCTTTTTAGGAAAGGAAGGAGAGGAAGTTCTGGGAGGTAAAAATGTTTCAGGGGTGGATAGGAATCTGAAAGTCAGTGTGTGCACGCGTGACGGACGTAGTAATGCAAGGCAACACCTCTACAAAAAAACCCTTGACTCTGTGCAGAAACGGGCGGTCCGTTTGATAGATTCTCCCGTCTTAACAAACGGATTGCAATCTTTAGAGCACAGGCGTAGAGTGGGAATGTTGTCCTTGTTCTACCGGTATTTCAATGGAAGGCGCTCCGAGGAACTAGCATCATTGATTCCCTCAGCACCGGTGCATAGTCGGGAAACACACCAAACGCGCGCTCAACATATGTACCCGGTTGACATTTGTCACATGAGAACGGTCTTTTATACGACTCGTTCTTGTGTTCAAGAAAAAAAAATTGTTAATAATTATTGACTTTTTATTTATTATTTGGGCATGATGTGAACATTTGTAATTGGATTGTAACTTAGTTATTATAATCTATTGTTTTCTTTAATGCATGTGATTGTATTAATCTGCAAATGTTCCTAATAAAATAAAATAAAAATCAACAACTCGGATGTGGAACGATTTGCCGGCCTCTGTGTTTCCGCCCTCCTACAATATGGGTCTCTTCAAGATGTGTCTCTTCCACGTTCACTCCTCTACTCAAGAAGACCCTCCACACAGCATCATAGATGACATAAGCCCTGATGATTTTTTTCCTCAGGGCCTCCTGTGTGGAGTTAATGAAAAAAAGGCGATGTTCAGAGAGCGTCCAGTTCAAAAGGTCTCCCTCAACCAGTCTCTCCAGATCCGGCCTGTCACGCAGTTGGTGGGCAGATGCATTATCTGCCAAGATCAGGATAAACTTCTATCCATGAACCCGGGCACCCCAGTCACCAAACGTAGCCGACCCCTTGGGGTGACCTATGCATGGCAGAGGTGTTGGTAATCCAACAAATGATTCTTAAGGCGGCAACATCTAGACTCGCCTGCCAAATTGATTTTTATTGAAATATCGAAAACACCCATTTGACCTGTATTTTCTAATTTCTGCACTCCATCCATTGATAGGAGAACCTTTCAAATTCCATTTTTTTTTTTTTTTTGATAATATATTACAAAATTATACATAGGTAATATTTATATTACATTATTACCATTGAGTTTAATAAAACTCATTTCGGGAAGGACAACATTATACAATTAGGAAATATTTTTTTTACACAAGAACACGAATTTAAAGGGCAATTCAATGAAAAGTACATAGATATTAAAACAGACTAGGCACATTTAATACAGTTAGTTGAATATTTCATAAATACATTTATAAAGATATACAAGAGTAAAATATAAATTGCTAAATATGTCACTGGTTATTAAAGCTGCTAAAGATATACAAGCGTTGCAAATAAGGATTGCTAAATATTTCACTTGTTGATAAAGCTGCTAAAGATATACAAGCATTACAAATAAAGATTGCTAAATATGTCACTGGTTAATAAAGCTGATAAAGATATACAAGCATAACAAATAAAGATTGCTAAATAGGTCACTGGTTAATAAAGCTGCTAAAGATATACAAGCATAACAAATATAGATTGCTAAATATGTCACTGGTTAATAAAGCTGATAAAGATATACAAGCATAACAAATAAAGATTGCTAAATATGTCACTGGTTAAAAAAGCTGCTAAAGATATACAAGCATAACAAATAAAGATTGCTAAATATGTCACTGGTTAATAAAGCTGATAAATATATACAAGCATAACAAAGAAAGATTGCTAAATATGTCACTGGTTAATAAAGCTGATAAAGATATACAAGCATAACAAATAAAGATTGCTAAATATGTCACTGGTTAATAAAGCTGCTAAAGATATATCCCATTAGAACTTTTGCAAATGTTTTTTTGTTTGATGCTGGAAGTTTTAGGTTATTCTTATAACTGTTATTAGGTAATGCGTTATGTTGTATGTGCGACGTATTGAAAGGAGTTAAGCGGTCTACACACCATGCTGCGAACGGCCCGACATATCGGGCTGTTAGCAGCTGGCTATTGTCTCCTGTCTCTTTTTTCCTCGAACCCGTAACATTCTGTTTCACGTTGTCTTCTGTCTCTTTTATGAACACAACAAATTCAATATCAACATCCATATACATATTATGTATAGACCTGCCGTAAGTGATAAAAGCGTATTATTTCCCCCTCCTTAATTCTGGATTCCATAGAACCGGCTGGGCCGGCGTATAGGTTCGCATGAATCTAGAAAATGTTACGTCATCATTCTTGTGCGGACTGGCGTCGAGCTCTCATCGGTACATTTTACGAAATAACACGGCAAAAATGGTAACTTGTGCTATTAAAACGTGTAAAAATAGAAGTGAAAAAGAGTATAAACCCAATTGTCGTATTACCTTCCATAGGTAGGCATTATTTGTCTTTATTTTAAGCTTATTCACATCATATAATATGATCAGTTTTATCACACCGAGAAATATGAAGCGTTGGCAACCGAAATTCCCGGTCCCGCCGTGTACACGTTGCTGTTTACTGGGGTAAGTAAATTATAAAATATTTGTAAAAGTGTCTTAACTGAACACGGTAACAAAATATTCGACTCTCAAAACAAGCGAACCTTTCTTCGCTTTATATGGATTACACAAGTTTGTTCTATTCATTCAAAAGGTCTATTCATTCAAAAGCAGATTTTACTTTTAAGATCTAAATGGTGATATTACAATGCGAGATGCCTATATAATGTCAGATTGAATCATTAACGAATAACATATCGTTACAGTCAACTCATCCCTCTGCGCCCCGCTACAGTTGGTCTTTAGCCCTCTCCCTGATTCTCTGGTCTATGAATATTCATATCTCATCTCATTTCACTGCGGCGCATCGGTTGGTACTAGCGGCAGACAGTATCTTCCAATTTGCAGTCAACGTGAAACAGAGTGTTACGGGTTCACACGAGGAAAAGGAGACAGGAGACAACCTCCAATCTTCGATTTTTAGCCAGCTGCTAACAGCTGCTGTTTGCAGCATCGTATGTAGACCGCTTTAATTCCAAATTTAGTCGTGTGAGTAGATGACGATAAGTGTCTTTGTGTTTTTGCACAGTCGTTTTTTTTGCATTATCTAAGGGCTCCACACCAGACAGAGGTGGCTGCCAAACTGTTGGGCTTACTTGCAAGCCCGTTGTTAGCAATTGTGCACATCTAACAAATGGAATGCAGTTATTTATCTCAATAGTCCACATACAAACAAACAGGCCACTCACTACATGATACTGGGTCAATGCTCACTTGGCAGGTTTCAAGTAGACGATCTACGGCCACTGAACAACTAATTCCTAGAAGTGGGATTTTTTACTGATTTAAAGGAAAATAACTGATCGCCAACTTCCATGAGACATTTGTACCTGTAAAGAGTTCCGGAGACGATCAATGGCAATGGTCAATGTGTTTACGTCATCGACAATGTTCATTGAAGTGCGATTAACGAAACTTCAATCGTCCTATCAATATTTTCACCCCAGTTGCTTTGTTGAAGTCTGCGGAAACAAATAGGCACCTAAAGTGTGCGATTTATTTATACTGGGTTTTTACAGATGTTCGCACTTACGTGAGAACAATCCAGTTATAAAAACTCAGTTATTGTACAAATAGGAACACACAATTACAAAAAATCTACAATTACATCTATCCAAATCAACAATTCAGACTTGTGATCTCCCGAAAGAAACCATTATTGTGTTCTGATTACAATTACTTATGCTATCTATAATGACCCTGGTAAAAATTACATCTTTGCGATTCATGCAAGGATAAAGAAACCATCCCGTCACTACGAATGCAATTACTAATGTTCTCAAAAGCTGTCTTGACAGAATCGCCATTCCATTGTTAGAATATTATGTACTAAATACACAATTTGGCTGTCCTGAAACGGGAATCCTTACCAGTTGGACAGACAAAGGATCATTCTATATTGTATTGTTTGTAATATGTATATATAAATAAACATACACTTAAATACAGATACACACAATTAGAAAAACAGAAACATCACAAATAATAAATATACAAAATTATATACAAGCTCACTCAAATAACACATATTACAATGAGAGGCAAGAGACATATTTTTTAACAGCGCCAGCACTTTTTTTCTGAATCCGTACAAATTCTATATCTATTTCAGTACACTCTATCTTGTTATATAGTCGACACATCTGGGTCAGAGGGCTAAAGTAGGCGATATTATTTTTAAATATATTCAGGTGAAAAGTGTTATGGCGTCTTAAACAATCAACGGTAATTGGGAACATATATTTCAATTTCAAGACATAGTGTAGTATCAAGATGGTTGTGAATGATTTTATATAAATATATTAGATGAGTCAATTGCCTTCTAGTTTTAAGTGTATCAATCTTGAAATAATCACGACGTACGTCGTTTGATTACAGTGAATATATTTTGATTTTAATTTCGTAACTCTGGGCAATTGTTATATAATGCTATTAAACTGAATTCCAAAGGGCATGATAGAGTAATGGCAGGTAATCTGGAAAGCTCGAAATAGATGGCGCTAGTTGGATATCATTTGCTTGATATGACAGGTATTTGATACGGTTAAGATAATATATAAAAGAGAGTGGATTTAAAGACATTTTTTAAACAATTGTTGATAAATATGGTGGTTGGAGTCTCATTACAAATTTTTCACCGTTACGTCGTAATACGACGCGTATTAGTTTTACTACGATTATGAGTAAGAGGGTTAGATTTTACTTTCGCGCAGTTCCAATATTATTTTAATCACGTAAATAAGCAGTTTTGTATCAAGAACCTGATCTTATTGAGAAGACCCAACACATAGTATTTGCATGTGAATAAGGCAAATATTACATTAAATAAGCCAGTAATTTTGCATAACGAATGGCAT
The DNA here is from genome assembly GCA_951813805.1 of Limnephilus auricula. Lineage (NCBI taxonomy): Eukaryota > Metazoa > Arthropoda > Insecta > Trichoptera > Limnephilidae > Limnephilus > Limnephilus auricula. Next base: position 7,379,526 of record OX638407.1, on the reverse strand, counting down.
TATAAACTCGGTAAACTGTCAATATAAAAATGTTTATATTGACAGTATACCAAAACTTATCTGATTATTATTATTTTTATGCACCAGATTTTCAGGTCCGGGTTTGCATATGATTTTCATATTAGGATAGGATTCGATTTCCCATAGGAAAAACTAAACCCTTTCATACACTCTTCCATATAAATGATCATCTAGTTAATCCACGTTATGCAAGTGTATTATATAAGTATAATTAATACAAAACAATACAAGATCTACTAAACTATTAAATGGGAATACAATTCACCGACTCCAGATATTTTCATATCAGAGGGTTCGACTCGGTGGAATTCCGAATTTGACCGATAAATCCTACAGATCCCTAATATAAATATTTAAAAAATCTTTCGTAATCCTACATGTATTTAAAATGACTGATTTTTTGCATTTTTATATACAAATTCTTTGACAAATCTAATATGCCTAAATTTTTAATGAGAGTTAGGTATAATGCCAGTAGCCGAAATAACAAATGGTAATATTTTTATAGTGTGAGAATGCCAAATCCTTTTAATTTCATTTCCTAAATCTGTATATTTTTTCATTTCCTAAATCTGTATATTTATATATTTATTGTGATTATTATTATGATTATTATGGAGGTCGCGCTAAAGTTTTTATCAATCGTCGTTCGGAATGTGTTAACAATTCTTGACCATTCTCACAAATATTGATAACTGACCATAGATGACGGATTTAGTCAATATCGCATTGATATGGGGTTTTATCGATCGTCCTTAATAGACTTGCCGATCTTACAAAAAGTGGTTCAATATGCGAGTAGCCCAGGAAAACTACACCTGTTGACAAAATACCAACAGCCCAGAAAGCATAACACTTCTAACAGTTTTTTCTTCATTGGCTACGACAAATGATTCCACTATGCTTCTTCTAGTTATCGTCGGCAAGTTTAGTAGCAGGTAGCAGGTAAGTGTTCTTAAAGGTATAAGTATCCGTGTTAAAAGTAATAATTTCTGTGGTGAGATCGCTGGCGTAGTTAGACTTTTACTTTCCATCGCAAGTTCAATCGGCAAGATCGTGATATCTCAAGACTAGATTATGCAGGTTGCGTTTATTCACTACTGGTTTAACAGTCGTGTCCATAGTAACGGATTTCTTCCTATACAATCTTTTCCTTCTATGCGTTTTATATTTTCCTATACGATGTATTAAAAAGAGTTACCTGATGCGACAAAATATTTTCTGCTTCTGGAGCTGAACCGTTCAATTAGGCTTCAAGAAGAGGAGCGTTCAGAAAAAGAAGATAAAGTTTAAATAAATTCAAAGCGAGATAATACGTAAATACGAATATTGGATAGGGCGCGCTAATATTAAAAATTCTATAATATAAAAATTAATGTTTGTTTGTTCGTACCTTATGCGCGGCCATACCGTTCACCCGATTGCGATGAAACTTTGGGAATATGATGTGGGCACCCCCGGGATGGTTATAGTATAGTGAGCTCTGGCGTTATGAAATTATTTCCTATACTATTCATACGATTGCGATTAAAATTTCATCTGATTGCTATTAATTTTTTTTTGAATTTTTGTGAACATGCCCATGAATAGTTCTACATATATATACTGGTGAGCTCTGGCATTATGAAATTTCGATACAAAAATTAAATAGGTCACGTGAGTTGTTAGTAAAATGGGTGTATTTTATGGAGTTAGGTGGTAGGAAAAAAATTCTCGGGGGAGGGGTACGCGGGAGGGTCGGTTGGGGAATTAAGGAGGGGGGGGAGGGAAGGCGGAGAAGGTGGAAGCGGAATGGGGGGTTCGCGAGAAAAGGGAGAGTGGAAGAGGGGAGGGGGAACGCGAGAAGGTGAAAAAGGAATGCGTCAGGGGAAGAGGAAGAGGAGTCGGAAGGAAAACGGGGACGAATGGGAAATGACACGTAGGGAGTAACAATTTATTTATTTAATTGGCTTTTCAACGCATGCCGGGTATCAGCTAGTAATTTATAAATAAGTGAAAATTGTGAAAAAAAAATTGTGAAAAAAATCTCTCGACAAATAATGTCTAAAGTTGCTATAATTTAAAGGCACCTTATGAATTTTTTTATAACTATTTACATGTTAAGTAACAAAACAAAATGTGTTTTTTGTAATTTTCCGAGCATAATTAGAATTTTTAAATATTATATAATTATCTACGTTTAGTTCGAATAGATTTTATCTTAAAAAATAACATAAACTTTTTGAGACAGAAAAAGACGCAGAAAATAGAAAATGTAACCTTCGCAACTGGGAATTGAACCTAGAACCTCTGTCTTACCGGGATTCTCTCAATTGAGCTATATAAATATGTTAAAAGCCTGTAGAGGTCTTCATCAAGAGGTGTGTAAATATAGCGTCCGTACTGCTCACAGCCGAGCCTTTATAACAAGGGTGGCCAACCCGCGGCCCGCGGGCCGCATGCGGCCCGCTGGGTGTCTATTTGTGGCCCGCGGAGCATATGCAGAGATTTTTTTCTTTTGGTGTACATAAAACCACCAAAAGAACATTCCAACGTGCGTGGTTCGTATCATATCTCATGTATGGAAGTATCTCAGTACATTAATTCAAACAAAATTCAAACATTGAAACAAAATCGAAGCCATATTCAGATGGTGAAATGGTTAAGGAATGTTTGGAGAGTGTTTTTGAAATTCTGTGCCCAGAAAAGAAAACGGATTTCTCAAAAATAAGCCTGTCTCGTCAAACTATCACTAGGCGTGTCGACGACATTGGAAACCATATCGAAGATAATTTGAAAAATCGAGCATCTAAGTTCATATTTTATGCTCTAGCATTGGATGAAAGCACAGACCTGACAGATACCGCCCAAGTGGCGATTTTTATCTGGGGTGTTGATATCCACCTTAACAAATAGAAGAATTAGCGGCACTGTATCCACTTGCTCACGAGATTTGTTTGGAGCAGTTATTTCGACACGCTTTTCGTTAAAACTCAACAACATATCGGGCATAAAACAGATGGTGCTCCAGCAATGGTTGGGAAACACGAAGGTTTAGTAAAATTGATTGAAAATGAGGCCTGCAAAGTTGGTAATACTTCGATGCTAAATTTTCATTGCATTATTCATCAGGAGAATTTATGTTCCAAGTCCCTTAAAATGGATCATGTCATATAGGTGGTCATCAAAACAGTTAACTTTATTAGGTCGAAGGGGTTGAATCACCGTCAGTTCCAAGTCTTTGGATTCACAGTATTATGACGTTACATTTTATGCAGAAGTAAGATGGATGGCCCGACATGTCGGGCTAATTATTAATTATTATTTATTAATTATTCGTTATCAACATTGATGCACTTAGTTCTGACAAACAATAATCAGACGTCTCACTAAAATTTATTATATTTGTTTATTTTTGATTAGTATTTTTTGTATTGTAGAACTTTAATTTAATAAATATGTTTGATTCTCATTTTTGTTATATATTTTAACCGCTTGGGCACATAAGCTTATTTTCACGACAATTTAACGTAGGTAGACATAGAAATGACGTATGCCCGGACCCGAGTTATTAAAAAAACAATATATTTCTTGTTTTCTTTGAATAATAAAAGAAATTTTGTTGTGTGGCCCGGTAGGAAATCTCATTTCTAAAATCTGGCCCGGCTGCTGAAAAGGTTGGCCACCCATGCTTTATAATGTATTCCATTGACCGTGATGGTTTTACATTGTCACGGGCGTCAACATTGAGGACTATATAATAATATCTGTAAGTACTTCAGAAAATCAAAGGTCGCTTGACTCATTTTTCATTAGTTTCCTTAACTGTTCAGATGTAAAATGACACTTTAGTAGAGGAGTAGTCCAGAGCGTTTGAATCCCATAAGGTCATTGTATAAATAACCCTTTCCGCTTATAATGATGGTAGTACGAGGAATTCACATATTCTCAGAATATTACTTACGACGGCTTCTGTGGTTGAGTGGGTACGATACTTGGCTACGAATCCGGAGATGGCGGATAAAATCCCGGCGGGCGCAAGCAATATTTAAAAAAAAAAAAAAAAAATTTAAAGAAAGACAAACATTCTCGGGTTACGAATAACCCAACAACATTTGAAAATCTCCTACTACCACCACACTAAGCCCACTCAACCACTGACCGGTCTTATTTATGTTGTTTCCTAATTTATCCATTTAACATAATACATAGTATGAAAGTGGTAGATGCTTTCAATTGCTCTGGTGAAAGATCACCATTCAGAAACGAAACTTTGTTTGAAATGCCTTTAGTCGTGTTTGGTGGCCAGATCTGAATAGCCAGGTAAGATGAAGGAAAAACCTGTTTTTTCTGATCCGATCCCTAAACATAGATGAAACCACTTCAATCAACCACATTACAATTTTGAATAGTGGTTTTCACAAGAGAGATACATAGAAAGCTTTGGAAAATGTCCCGGTAAGACGTATGGTTCTGGGTTCGAGTCCCAGTTGCGACCGTTATCTTTTATTATTTTTCTGTGTCTTGTTCATTTTCATATTTAAAAAAATTAGATTATTATTGTTATCTTCTTCTTCAATAACGAAAAAAGTCTTTTGACGGTGTTTAAACAAGTCAATTTTTTTGATTTTTGAAGGTCATAACTTCTATAAAAAGTAACTTATCAAAAAAAAACAAAAATTACCGACACGCTAGTAGTTGATATCTTTTTTATGTAAAAACAATATTTTCTCTAGGGTTAAAAGTTAAAATCCAGAGAGATAAATAGGGAATACGTTTGTATGGAAAAAAATCACCGCCGGGTGTCCCTAAGTATCAAAATGTACCTAGACTGTAAATAAAATTCTTCGATACAAAATGTCAAGTATATTTCCTTGATTTCAAGATCTTCCTACCAATCATATCCATATTGGATTAATGACGCGAGAATAAACCTTTTTATGGGTAACTTGAAGTATTTGGATTAAATATTATTACCCTTCTAGCTAACCAGTTTTACTACCCGGTATCATCACCTGACTTTTATCATTCTGTTTTCTTATTGATAATTCAATGAAATAGCCAATGTCCCGTCCTCATAACAAACCAATTTTTCCTTTTTTTCTATTTCTTGGGCATTAACTATGATTTGTGCGCCTTACAAAACTTAGAAATAAACAACAACAAAAAAAAAAACAATTTAGTAAACAAAATAGTAGCATCCTCCAAGTCACCTTTGTTTACCATGTTTCCTTGTTATTTTTACTCCTCCCACCGTTCTCCCCCGACCACCCCCAAAACTTTACTTCCACTACCCTCACCTAATAATATTGAATTATTTCTGTACTTGTATAATATTAAAGATAGTTTTAACTCTGGTGAATGACACTGATGTTTAGAAAATAAATAAAATTAAGATGAAACCCGGTGGTGGAGAAATTTGAAAAATAGATTTTTCTAAATTGTTGCTGTCACTGTTGCTCTTTACGGCGAGGGTTGTCATTGGTTAGATTAAAGTTTAAAATGCTTGCAACTGTACGGGGAGGTTCCGATGAGAAAGATCGATTATTCCTCGCATCAAATTTTTAAAATTAAAAATTTAATACCTATTTATTTCATTCATAACTTGCTTTAATATATGCCTACATTCAAGTAAGCAATAAAAATTCTCAAAACACACGATGATAAATTATTAAATATCGTGTTCTTATTGTATGTAAGTGTTTTTTTAACCTTAAGAATTTATGGTTTTTCTAAACAAAATAATGTGTAAAAAAATTTTGAAAATATTTTAGTTTGTAAACCTTAAATAAATAGAAAAACTGCGGTATTTTTGACACAAAACACGTTTCCGGATTTATTTTTAATGATTTGAATTTAACTAAAATTAATTTTTTTTAAACTGTGTTGACTAGATTATGTATTGATTTATTTTGTTGTATGATTATATGATTTAAAATGTGATGTTAAATTGAATCTATCGTTTGAAAATTGAACAAATCTGCCAACGACCAACGGTATAACCTTAGTATATTAAAAATACACATTTTCAAAAATTTAAAACTGCCTGTACTAGATAAAATAACAATATTTCAAAATAAATTCATGTTTTTTTGTAAAAAATAGTCAATACGTCTAGAATTTGATTAGAACGTAATTTCGTACGTATACCAACAAATTATTCTTACATTTTCCCGCCAATAAACACTGAAACCCTGTTGATTTTCGTTGTTTGTTTTTGAGGTGTTATGCCGTGTTGTGCTACCTCCTTCTTTAGCCGACGTTTCGGACAGCGTTGCAGTGTCCATCATCAGGGAAGATCTGGCAGATCCGACGATGTGTATCTGACGACGGCATAACACCCCAAAAACAAACAACGAAAATGCTTTTGGCCGTGAAAATCTAAAAACGTACCCCCTGTTGATTTGTTCGTAAGAACTTCAGTCCCGTTTTTAACCGTTTTTTACGAATGAAATGATCGTATTTTAGAATAACATTTTTATCCGTGTGGATGGGGGATAGAGGGCTACCACACCATATAACTCTCTTGATGGTACCTAGACACGTTTCTGATAGTTTGACACTTAGGACCAGTTGTTTCGGAAAATTTCACGTTTGAATTTCCTTCAAATCGACATTCACCGAAAAGTTGGGTTGTTTCAACCTCCGTCAGAAGAAATTTCATCGAAAATTCCATAGGACCAGTTGTTTCGGAATTCCCTTCAAATCGTCATTCACCGAAAAATTGGGTTGTTTCAACTTCCGTCAGCAGTAAATAGCAACAAATAACGTTCAATAAATTTGAAAATTTTATTCAAGTGTTCCCCGCCGAATCACAATTTTGACGTCTGCGCATGCGCCTCCCATTATTTCTCTAACCGTCCGGACTCGGCTGATCACATTCACATCACATTTCTATAGTATTTTCACTGCTGACGGAAGTTGAAACAACCCAATTTTTCGGTGAATGACGATTTGAAGGAAATTCAAATTTGAAGGGAATTCCGAAACAACTGGTCCTATGGAGTTTTCGATGAAATTTCTTCTGACGGAGGTTGAAACAACCCAATTTTTCGGTGAATGTCGATTTGAGGGAAATTAAAACGTGAAATTTTCCGAAACAACTGGTCCTTAGTTTTTATAATATATGAATTGATTATAATAAGTGTCATTAAATATTATTCCCTTGTAAAATAGGATCATATAAATTAATATTATAATTGGATTCTAATCGGAATAAGAATTTATTTTTATCAAAATCGTTTTTTTTCAAAAAAATCTAGTGCTTTCCTCAAAAAAGTTGGTGACCACTGCTATAGCGTCTTCAAATAAAAATCTGGAAGATGTTTATTTTGTCCCAGGTCAAAAGACCGTAAACCACGCACTCGATATGAAAAATATAAACGTTTGATATGTTTAAAACACCAAAAAAAGATTTTCCAAAACTGTTAAGATAAGTTCCTATTATTTAGGCCTAACTGCATTGTGTGAGATTGAAATAAGTGCCATAAAAGTCTATGTGCATTATTTATCCATCCGGCTGCTAATCGGTTAACTAACATGTTTTAGAAATAATTTGTGACCTGAATTAATAATTAAAATCTATTTATTTCATGTCTAGTTACAAATATTAGTTATGTATCTAAATATATAACCTTTTGATAACCCGTAGGTATCACTAGTATCACACTTAAAAATTTAACTGAAACCTAAATTATCGATGTAACCAACACGGCTCGATAAATTTCCTCTGGCGGTACAAAAATTCAATCGAATTACTTTTTTTTTTTTTTTTTTTTTTTATTAATTTTCTTTGTTACAGGTTTATTTTACATGGCTTTTTGACTACCAAGCTAGGCAAATGCCCGTATTATGGTAGTCGAGATTCATAAGATGTTATATTAAGTATAAAATATTAGGTATAATCATCCATATATGTAGATGAAAGTAAAAACATATAGCATACATATTAGGGAAAATATTCATACTAATATTAGGTACATGATCACATACATGAAAGGAGTTAAAGTAGAAAAAAAAACGGACAAAGCTAGAAAATAGAAGAACACAAGAAATGCGATGGTGGCGCGTTTCGTGATCAGAAAGTCTGACCATTCTTTGCTTATATTAATATAGATATTCGTTTCATCATAATTATGTTCGGTGATATAATAGGTATGTTAAACAGTGTAAGAGAGACAGCGCATGATAAATGGGCCTTTTTTACATTAGCTCTACACAGGAGACCCTGATTAAAATAATTCCCATTAATCATCATTGGGGATGCTGTGTGGAAGGTATTTTAAGGAAAGTAAGGAGAGGAAGTTCTGGGAAGGAAAATGGAGGTGGAGTGACGGACGTATGAAACTATCCCTCCCATTGCGAGAGAGTGCTGTTGGAGAAGTCGAAAAGTCTCAGTTGATGGGCAGATGCATCCATCACAAATCCCTGACAAACCTCACCCATGAATCCGAGCACCCCTGCTAAGTCACCAAACGTAGCGAACCACTTTGAGTGACCTATGACCGAGGTGTTGATTATCCAATAAATAGCGGCTGTTCCCACACTCGCATTTACAATCAGCTAGAACCAAAATACGGGCAGTGGAGATATCAATTTCCATTCGAATCTACATTTATTTATTTATCAAATGAATTTTGTACATTGTATAAATATTGTGTTATTTCATTCGCCATGCTAGGGATGTCCCTATGTTATGGCGGGTGAAGTTTACAGATAATGTAATTTATGGTGATGAAGTATACTGATAATATAATAATTGATGATATTGAAGTTTACAGTTAACGCAGCAATGAATTTATGATAATTAAGTTAACATATAATATAATCATTGATGATAATGAAGTTTACAGATAATATAACAATGAATTTACGTCAATGAAGTTTACAGATAATATAATAATTGATGGTAATAAAGTTTACGGATAAAATAACAATTGATAGTAATGAAGTTTACAGATAATATAACAATGAATTTATGACAATGAGGTTTACAGATGAAATAATAATTGATAGTAATGAAGTTTTCAGATAATATAACAATGAATTTATGACAATGAAGTTTACAGATAATATAACAATGAATTTATGACAATGAGGTTTACAGATGAAATAATAATTGATAGTAATGAAGTTTACAGATAATGTAATAACATGGAACGGATTTCTAGTAAGTTTTAACTATTCAGTGGGATAAAACTTTGTCTATTGGCAGTCAGCCGCAATGACATGACTACAAATTAATTAGTGATAAGTGATAAGTTTATTTACAAACGTTTGATAAATTATTAAAAACATGCATAAAATGCATTTATTAAGGCTCACATTTTAATTAATTCCGACTATTTCAAACCTATAATATCTTTTTTGTCCCCACCGATACCTACGGATGAAAGTTATTTATATTTAAGATTAATAAAAACAGTACCTTACCATGAAAATATTTTACATAAAACGGTTTGAAAATTTTATAACCCGTTTTTGCATTATAAATTTAGCAGTAAGCACCAGATTTTATTTTTGTAGCGGATGAATTAATAACTTTCGGAGGGATTCGTTTAGAAACATCTGAGATTTTAATTATATATTCATCGGAATTAATTAAAATAAACTCGCGGAAAGATCAAATTCCCAGGCCTGATAGGGCGAATTCGACCGTAGGTCTATCTATTAGGTACGCCGTGCCGGGCCGCGCGTCTCGTATATATGTTTGTGTAAAGGCCTCCTTCACTTACGTCGTTAAGATTTCCACATTATTTTAGAGTATTTTTAGGTCAATTTCGACAGTAGGGTCCATCCAGTACACCGGGGTCGCAATCGCATATTTGTGTACACGCCTTCTTCGCTTACGTCGATAAAATTCCGAATATATTTTAGGGTATTATGTCGTCTAACAGGCTATACGAGCGGTTCTACCGCCGCGGGAAACCGCCTGTAAACCGCCTGTAAACCGCAGCAGGCACAATTTACTATGGACGTTGTATGGCCCAGGCTACACGAGCGATTCTACCGCCGCGGGAAACCACATGTAAACCGCCTGTAAACCGCCTGTAAGACGCCTGTAAGACGCCTGTAAACCGCAGCAGACACAATTTACTATGGACGTTGTATGGCCTAGGCTACACGAGCGTTTCTACCGCCGTGGGAAACCACCTGTAAACCGCCTGTAAGACGCCTGTAAACCGCAGCAGACACAATTTAATATGGACGTTGTATGGCCCAGGCTACACGGGCGATTCTACCGCCGCGGGAAACCACCTGTAAACCGCCTGTAAACCGCCTGTAAACCGTTTGTAAACCGCCTGTAAACCGCCTGTAAGACGCCTGTAAACCGCAGCAGACACAATTTACTATGGACGTTGTATGGCCCAGGCTACACGAGCGATTTTACCGCCGCGGGAAACCACCTGTAAACCGCCTGTAAACCGTCTGTAAACCGTTTGTAAACCGCCTGTAAACCGCCTGTAAGACGCCTGTAAACCGCAGCAGACACAATTTACTATGGACGTTGTATGGCCCAGGCTACACGAGCGGTTCTACCGCCGTGGCCGCCCTCAATTGTGTCTGCTGCGGTTTCCCGCGGCGTTAGAACCGCTCGTGTAGACTGGGCCTTAATGTGTATACCGCACAGTCCCAACTGCTCCCAACCAGCTCCCAATTGCATCCCTATTTGGGGCATGTTGTGAGGCTGAATGTAATGTAGGGGAAAGAGGTGGGGAAGAGGAAGGTGGGGATGTACCTTGCTATTGAAATATGGTCACCAAAACCAATAAAAGGTATATTCTTATGTAAATTTGTATACTTTTCAAAATGCATTTATTACATGACGGCCTCCGTGGTCGAGGGGTAAGGCTCTCGACTAGCGATCCGGAGGTCGTGCGTTAAAGTTTCAAAGTTGAAGATATTATCAGTATGTGCAATCTGGTGTAAGATAATCATTCAGAATTGAAACGTTGCTTGAAATGGCTTTACTGTGCTCGGTGACCAAATCAGAATAGACAGTTACTTTCCCACCTTTCTCTACCCCATCTCCTTCCCCACCCATCTACAATAAGCTTAACAACCAACCCCAATTAGGGATGCATAGCTCACAGGCTCCAGAAAAGAGCAGTTGGGACTCTTGTGAAATATTCACATAAAAAGGCACAGTTAACAACATATCTAAAATTATAATAATTAAAATTTAAATAAAATCTACTAACGTTGTATTAATGTTAATAGAACTAATAAAAAAAATTAACTTTGCGCAGTGGCGATATCGTAACCAATAAGGTTTATCCGAGATGCGATTTTGCTAGTTGAAAAAAAAAAAAAAAAAATTATTAATAGGTATCATATATCGGGTTCATATCCCGGCAAGAGCCGATCTTACTAATATTATAAACGCGAAAGTTTGTATGGATGTATGTATGTTTGTTATTATTTCACGCAAAAACGACTGAATGGACTTTAACGAAACTTTACAATAATACAGCTCATACATCAGAATAACATATAGGTTATAATTTATATCCAAAGCTTGCTATTTTCCATGTATTACAAATAATAATTATTGTTTAATAGAAAATGTCATAATTTGAGAATGACATTTTGAAAAACAATGATTGTAAAACCAAAATTCTATTTTAGAAAATATTTAAATTAGTGAATTTATTTGAAGTACTCACTCATTAAATAAATAGGTTAAGAATATTTGTATAAACATAGATGGGACCTACGAAAAGAAAATTGGCTAATCGAAGTACTAAGCCTGCGCAGACGAAGTCGCGGGCAGAAGCTAGTATATAATAAATAAACAAAAAGTTTTTTTCATTGTATGTAGTATGCATGTAGAAGTGATTATATATTTTAAGTTAATCGAAAAGCAACAAAAGCAACTTAATGATGTGTTTAAATATATACTTACGTTATTTAAAAATCCAAAAAATTGTTCACTGTATTTTTAATAGAACTTCTTTAGTATTAAAACTTTTGTTTTACATTCTCGGCTAACCGATTTTAACTGTTCGCAAAAAAAACAAATACACAACTTTAGATTAAGACAAAATAACTGATGATAGTGATGATGTTGTTTTTTAAATTGGCGAATGGGAGACGTCCACTCGTGACGCGGAGATAAATAAACTAATCTCTCATTGAGCGGTGTGACTTAGATGCGCGGTTTTCAATTTGCTGAAGCATTCTCGCTATAAGATGAATTGTATGTTTTTCAATCGTAGTTTAATATTGTCGCTATTGAATAAATAAGTTAATGTAACTGAGCAGTTGTGAGGCGTTTAGCACCAACTTGTCGCAAGATATTAGGATCGTTTACAACTATCGTACTATTACAATCGTACAAATCTGCAAACTTATTTGTGGAGGCGGTGCAAAAAAGGACCATACGTTATATCGAAATACACAAATACCTACAACAATAATATAATGAAATCTTATAAATTAAAGAAGAACGACATTAATACGTTACATAATGTACGAAAATAATATGAAAAAAATTGGAAAAAAAATCAAAAAATGTAGGGGGTATGGGTACCACCGCCCCGGGAACCATTTATTGGACGACCAACACCTCCGCCACAGGTCACCCCAAGTGGTTCGCTACGTTTGGTGACTTAGCAGGTAGGCCCGGGTTCATGAGGTTAGGTTTGTCTGGGACGTTGGTACTGCGTCTGCCGACCATTTGTGTGTGCAGGCCGGATCGGGAGATACTGGTTGAGGGAGACATTTTGATCTCTCCAGCTGGACCCTCTCGACCCATCGCCTTGCACCGCAGTGGGAGGGATGGCTTCACATGTCCATCAGTCCTGGACATATTTATCCCCAGATTCCTACCTACCCCTGAAATCTATTTTTTCTTCCCCGGACTTCCTCTTTTTCCTTTCCCTTAAAAAACCCTCCACACAGCATCTTCAAAGACCACATAGGCCCTGAGGAAATTTTTCCCTCAGGCCCTCCTGTGTGGAGCTTATGTGAAAAAAAAATTGTAATGTGAACAAATAAAAAAATTATATGTATTCATTTTTGTTACATAATTACAATGTAGTCCCGTTAACGTTGTAGATAGCAATTTATCAAAGGGTTCTTATTAACAATCTACTTTACATTCTAAAATTTAAGACATTACTTACTATAACCAGTGATTCCTGACATTTTTTGGAGTTAAAAATGCAATCGAAATTATGGTCTCCGATATTTTGTTATTAAACTAAAAACCAAAAACATCATTGGTACTGGGCAGTTAGGGGATGAGTTGGGCGGTGACGCGACTGAGTGACCAGTGATGTGGAAGAATTATTTTTTGTTTGATTTTAAAGAATTAAAAAAAAAAAAAACACTAAAAAAGTGACCGAAGAACAAAATTTCTTTATAATTTTTTTACTCCAAATAAAGTCAGGAAACACTGATTAAGTCGAGTTCGTCCCGTACACCCTGTATAATATTATTATTTTGAATCACAAGCATAAGATTAAAATTTGAAAAAGGTACAAAGTATAGAGAAAATAAGAGAGAAAAATAAAAATCTTTTTCACATATTTAACCATATTGTCATTCATCTTCTTCTGAAAATTTGTTATTTTTTCCAATATCTGGGAATAACATGTTTATCGTTTGCAGTAAGTTGTATTATCAGCATGTTCCACAATTTTGTTATTTAATCAGCTTGAGATGTCACCGACTCACAATTTTAAATCACAGTATATATGATAAAATTACAGAATTGTATAACAATGACTTAGGAATAACCCAATTGTAATAATAATTAATTTATAATAATGTCTTTTGACTATGGAGAATTTTACATTTGGAATTAAATTAATTTATGGTTTTGTTGAATGTCCCCATGTAGTTATTCCATATCTTATTATGGATTCCGGATGAAAACTATGATTGAAAATCTAGCCTCAACACTGAGTAGAATTGATTAATGTTTTATCTATTAAATACTAGTTTAGTGATCCCGGGTCATTCTTTGTAGCAAAAATACTTTTATTTATTTACTTATTATATTAGATATGTATGTATAACCACATACATCAGAATTATAACTTGTAACAAACATTTACTAATAACTAATAACGTCACAGCTCTCCAAATTGCTTGTATTTTTTTCAAAGCAAAATAAACAACATAACATGTCGCAATTATTTTTTAATAATAGATAATATTTTGAATGAATCTAATCAACTCACCAAAACTGGACCGTGGAAGATTTACAAAAATAGAAACATCGAAAAATCACGGAATAGTCTGAATTCTTAAAAATCAGTTCCAATTTTATTTTATTTTTCTGTTTAAATCCTAAGGAGGCACTTTATCTCTTGTTCAGACAATACTTCACACAATCAGTTCCAATTTTGAAAATGACGCATTCAAAGTAAAATATAGTTAGAGTTCATTGAACCAGAGTTACGCGCAACCAAAATTTGTGGGCAGAATTGCTAGTATTTTGACTTCGGGCACACATCGAATACAGTGGAAGACACTCTTAGTATCGCCCTGGTGTAAGACCACCATTCAGAATTGAAACGTTGTTTGAAGTGGATTTAGCCGTGTTTAGTGACTAGATATGAATAGCCAGATACACCCCCACAATCCTTTTCCCCATTTCCTTCCCTTCCTCGCTTACCTTCAGCCTCATAACATACCCCAATTAGGGATGACATAGTCTCACTGGCTCCAGACGGGAACAGATGGGACTCTTGTGAGGTGTTAAATAAATAAAATAAATAAATAAATAAAATAAATAAAAAATGATAGAATTGTCTCGGGTTCAAATGCCGACGAAGAGCAAGTAATTTCTTGTCAATAAAAAATCTTTATTTGATATACTTTGTCTCAATTCAATTAAATTGACTATGTGTTACCATTAGTTGGTATCTGCATAATAAAACTATAACCTCTTCCCGATAGGAGTTGTACAGAAAGAAATAATCAAAAGAAAATCCATACATTCTTTTTATTTTTATTTCTTTTTTTTTTAAAGTAAACAAACACTTCACAAGAGTCTCAACTGCTACCGTCTGGAGCTAGTGAGACTATGGCATCCCCAATTGGGGTATGTTGTGAGAAGGTAAGCGGGGAAAGGAAGGAGATGGGGTAGAGGAAGGTACCTGGCTATTCAAATCTAGTCACTAAACACGGCTTTTTTATGTGAATACCTCACAAGAGTCCCAACTGCTCCCATCTGGAGCCAGTAAGACTATGGCATCCTTAATTGGGGTATGTTGTGAGGATGAAGGTAAGCGGGGAAGGGAAGGAGATGGGAAGAGGAAGGTTGGGAAGTACCTGGCTATTCAGATCTAGTCACTAAACACGGCTGAAGCCATTATTAAGCAACGTTTCAATTCAGAATGGTGGTCTTGCACGAGGGCGATACTGAGAGTATCTTCCACTATTGAACGATATAACGTATCAAATTATTTTTTAATTAATTAATTGTGAAATAACACAAATTAATAAAATAAAATTTATTTGCGAACGCCGGGTTTGAACCCGCGACCTTCGTAATGGGAGTCCAAAGCCTTGTCTCTGGACTACGCCAGCCGTCAACTTCTAATACAGTTAGTAAAAAAAAAAAAAATCGGTCCATCTACTCCCCTACTTCCTTCAACCTCACAACATTCCCTAATCTAGGGATGCCATAGTCCATAAAGGCGTTTTTAGTATTCTCACGTTACAAAAAAGGAATAAACGTACGTTCCTTATCACAATAATCCTGCGCCTCTTTCTTACACGTTACATAATGATGAGACACACAATGTAAGTACCTACATCTGTTACCTCCAAAGGAAAAAAGTAGTACTTTGGAGAAAAGAGACATACGTACATTGTGTTTCTCATATTTTGTCTCACCATCATTTCATGTGTAAGAAAGAGCTGCAGCATTATTGTGATAAGTGATAAGGAACGTAGTTGTTCTCTTTGCTGCCAGTGTTTGTCACGTGGCGTCCGCAGGAAAACTAAAGTAACCATATATAAGATTATTGTGAGAACTGTATTGGCATATGGATGTGAGGCGCTGACACTGACGGCAAAGATGGCTGAAATGCTGGATACTTTTGAAAGAAAAGTGTTGAGGAGAATATGTGGTCCCGTGAAAGAGGGGGAACAGTGGCGCATCCGGCACAACAAAGAACTATACGATATATATCAGGCCCCCAACATCTCAGCCCATATGAGACTCCTCAGGTTGGGATGAGCTGGGCATGTACAGAGAATGCCGGACACACGCGTCCCAAAAAGAATTATGACTGGACACCCAGGTGGAAAGAGAAAAGTGGGAAGACCCAGACTGAGGTGGGAAGACGAGGTAAGAGGGGATGCGGCACAGCTTCTCCAGGTAACAAACTGGAAGTCAGCCGCTGAGGACAGGAGGAGTTGGAAGCGAATGTTGCGGGAGGCCAAAGCTCGATATGGGCTGTAGCGCAATCGAAGAAGAAGAAGATAAGGAACGTAAGTTTATGATGCCGTTCCGTAAACAGAATACAAAAATTTCCTATTGGCTTTAGGCACGGTAATGGGCTCTACACACGGTGCTGCGAACAGCCGGCTGTTAGCAGCTGGTTATTGTCTCCTGTCTCCCTTTTCCTCGTGCGAACCCGTAACATTCTGTTTCACGTTGTCTTCTGTCTCTTTTATTAACACAACAAATTCAATATCACCATCTCATTTCCTCGGTTGGTACTAACGGCAGACGGTTTCTTCCAATTTGCAGTCAACGTGAAACAGAGTGTTACGGGTTCGCATGGGAAAAAAGAGACGGGAGACATTCTCCAACCTTCGATTTTTGCCAAAAGCTGCTGTTCGCAGCATGGTGTGTAGATAGTATAAGTTGTAACTTATCTGCTGCAATCACTTAAAAATTTACGGCGTAACTCTTTTATTAATACCAATAATTATCATAGACTCTTGAAAGTAGTACGGAAGTCAATAATAGGAACCATTAACTGGCAAGTTGACATCAATATGCATTTACCCGATAATAGGCGAATGAAGGTACCCAATGCCAAATCAATAAGTACAAATACAATGTATAATCGAGATGTAATTTACTAAACATACATTAAACGATGGGATATAACCATATACATTAGCGTACATGAAAAAAACAATGATGTTTTCAGTACTTTTTACACAACGGTCCGCTTGATAGATCTCCCGTCTTAACAAACGGATTGCAATCTTTAGAGCACAGGCGTCGGGTGGGAATGCTATCCTTGTTCTACCGGTATTTCAATGGAAGGTGCTCCGAGGAACTAGCGTCATTGATCCCCTCGGCACCGGTGCATAGTAAGGAAACACGCCAAACGCGCGCCAAACATATGTACACGGTTGACATTTGTCACATGAGAACGGGACGCTTCTACGACTCGTTCTTGTGTTTAACAGCTCGGCTGTGTCTCCTTCTTCTCCTCAAAAAGACCCTCCTCACAGCATCTTCAAAGATGACATAGGCCCCGAGGGAAATTATTTTCCCCAAGGCCTCGTGTGTGGAGTTAATGTAAACAAAAAAAATAACAAATTTTTGTGCCGATAATATATCTATCATTTGTATTGGCATATGGATGTGAGGCGCTGACACTGACGGCAAAGATGGCTGAAACCTTGTCGAAACGTTTAGGTTAGTGTTTTTTCCAATATTTAATTAATAAATACTTTTTAATTGATGAGCTAATGTTTAAGACAAGATTTTTATGCATAGCACAAAGGGTAACAATTATTATAAGCAATAATTATTAGCCTGAAACACTCATCCACATTGAAAAAATCTCCCGAGAAAAGATACATGCCGCCGATGGGACAATGTATATTTTCAATGTGGATGAGTTTTTCAGGCTAATTATTATTGCTTATAATTATTTAATTCATAGTTTGTTGTTCCGTACATATGTATAATTGACCAAGCGCAGCCAAGTCCTGTTTTAATTAATTTTCATTTCTCTGTTAATTTGTTTGTGTGTTCCGTTTCCGTTTTAGAAAACCCGGTGCAAAGTCGATCGATAAGGATTGGTAGGATCACTTTAACTTCAACTTCTATTTCACATCGTTCCTTATCACGACTGCAGATCGCCAAGTAATAAGTAGCAGTTCACAATGAGTAAGTGTTCTTAATAAATATATTCGGCGTAAACTGATGGTATGTTAGCAATCTGCAGTTGTTGTCCTAAGGAACGATGAGAAGTTACCGATAGTTATCCTTTCGATCGTTATCGATCGAGTGTGCTAGGACCTCAGATGCTGGATAAAATTGACAACATGAAATCGTCGTGTTTATTTAGGCTTTTTTATGAAGCCTGAAGAAAGTTTTAAAAAAGCGTTTTCATTGGGGTGGTGACGTTTCTTTGGACAAGTTGTATAATTCTTTAGTGGATTTTTTTAAAAATTGATGCATAAAATAATATTTTTTAAAATGCTGCATAAATTTACTGTGTATTTAGAAATCACAAATAAATATTTTATTTAAAAATAATTTTCGTATTTTTCACAAAATTTAACCAGTGTGAGATAAGGGGCGTAAACCGGGAGTTACGAATATAGCGGGCTCCTTATTTTATTGATTGTCAAGTCTTCTCAGGCTTGTAAGTATTTCGATTTCGATTTTTCTAAGAATTAGTGGATTGCCTTAAGACGATAGACTTCGCTTTTCGGCCCATACAAAAAGGACGCCCGGGAAAAAACACTTTTCTACATCGAAAATTGCACAAAATGAATATATTTTTTTATACTGCCTTCTAGAGGGTTAAAACTATGTCGGCATGTTTTTGAATTTTCGATGCGTTTCGTATTAACTTAAACATTCACTGTCAAACATGTACGATTTATCAAAAAATATTATTTAAGGAAAAAGTGCTGCTAACTCAACTCTCATAAAGAATTATAAAATTATAAAAAGCTACCGACGTAGCTTCTTCTTTCTAAATAATATATATTTTTTAAATTTCAATTTCATGAAAGTTTTGGTGTAGAAAAGTGTATTCTCCATAAACCCCTTTTCGAGCGATTTCGAGGTAAATTTGAGCGTTGTCTCATTCGCACATTTCGCATTCGCATGTATTGTAAGTGTGCGTGAGCTTATTGTGAGCGGGACAGAATGACAGACGCGGGTGTTTCGCGTGTCGTTCAAAGTCTAGCCTCTTAATATTAAGGCAATTTTGATTTGGATTTGTTAAATAAGAGAATATTACAAGCGAACTTTTTTGGGCGCTACGTTTACTGTTCACAGGATTATTATTATCTTCATAATTTTTTAAAATTGGAATCCTTAATATAACATATAATATTGCACAATGGCGACATCTACCACCAATATTACAAAAACACAGAAGCTTCTCTGTAAATAATATCATTCGATATTAGAAAATTTGTTTCTAAACTAAACTTAGTTATAATGGAAAATTCACAGAGGGCGTTATGAAAATCGGTTTATACATAAAGTCTTGTCTTTCCAGTAGACCAATAATGTATGATATTATAGATTTAATTATTAAAGCTACAGTAAAAGTTAAACTGGCTAGCTTTACACGTGTAAGTTTTGTCGTAAGTTTACGACTTCTGGCCAATTGGCACATTGGATTTGCAAAATGCATATTGAGTTTTGAAAATGCAATGTTGCAATTGGCCAGAAGTTTTGCAAAATGCATATTGCATTTTGAAAATCCAATGTGCCCATTGGCCAGAAGTCTTAAACTTACGACAAAACTTACAAGTGTAAAGCTAGCCATTTTAACTTTTACTGTAGCTAGTGTTTCCATTCAACGCCTTTCCATTGCGAATGCCCATTGTCCAGAAGTCGTAAACTTACGAAAAAAAAAACAAGTATAAAGCTAGTCAGTTTAACTTTTACTGTAGCTAGCGTTAGCGTTAGCGTAAACAGACGGCCCTCAGAGCCGTCTGTTTCAACGCCTTTCCATTACGAGTGCCCATTGGCCAGAAGTCGTAAACTTACTAAAAAACTTACAAGTTTAAAGCTAGCCAGTTTAACTTTTACTATAGCTAGTGTTGAAACAGACAGCCCGTAGTTTTTAATAAAAAATATTGCAAAGCCACGAATTACATTACATAAAACACAATTTCGATGGGATTTTTCCGTATTTTTTATTACACCTTATAAAATTAGTTTTATCAATAGCGAAAAAATTAACTGGTTTATCTAGTCATTTTATAAACACAATAAATTGTTTTATTTTGAAATGAGGAAAAAACAAACAAAAAAAATTACCATTATCTGAATTTCTGTCAACTTTATTAATTATTAATTAAAAATATTTCACTATTGACGTACTTATCAACTTTAAATATTGACAGTAAAACATTGTACAAACTCCAAATGACCCGTCAAACGTGAGATAACTTATTATTTAATTCAATAAACAAATAAATTATATAAATACTATATACTAACTCATCAAATTACTAACACTAAATACAGCATAACTCCGTGTGAGTAAAAATGTTAGTACCGCATTGGTACGAGGCTGAAGTTAGTGGGGAAAGCAAGGAGATGAGAGGGAGGAAGGTAACTATTCAGATCTGGTCACTAAATACGGCAAAAATTTCGAATAACGTCTCAGTTCTGAATTATAGTATTTTATCAGGGCACTTATAAAAGTATCCACCAATCTGTAACGTGCCGCAAATACACATTTATTTTTTTATTAATCAATTACGAAATAACACAAAATTAATCAAATAAAATTTACTTGCCTACGCCGCGATTTAAAACTGAGATCTCCGGATTCGTAGACAGGGACCTAACCACTAAATAATCATTAAAAAAAACATTGTTTCAACAAGGTGTGATAATAAAAACAACATATTATGTTTATATTAGAAAACCGTTTATTTTCAGAATCTTTTTAATATCTGGTTAATTAATACATAGTCTTAATTTGATCTTTCACTAGTATCTAAATCTCATTATAGCGCCCTTGAGGTGATTTCTCACAAAAACGGCGCTCTACAAATTATCCAATTATTATTATTATTATAAACCACATTCAGTCATTAATCTACTTACTAATAATAATTAATCCACAGAAACTTAAAAAAAAGGTAATTTTTAAGCCTGGGGCAACCATTCGAAACATTCAACAACCAATTTTAGAAATGGGACGAAAAATTTGTTCCCTTCTAATTAAAAATTAAAAATTTCTTTTGCGACGTGTGATTCATTCGCTTAAGAATAAAAATCTAGCGCATTAAACATATACCGTACCCAAGGAAATATTCGGAGTTAAATAGAATTGATTTTCAAACTTTAATTAAAATTGGCGAATGTGTCTTCGATTCTAACAATTCTCGTATTCCTAATCATGATTCGTGATCTATGTGCATTTAGAAGAAAAAAAATTAACGTAACAAATTTGTGTGAAACTAAAGCTGGAGAATATTCTTACAATGATTAACAAAATTAGGTTAACCAATTATTTACATTCTAAAAATGTTGGTGTCTGTTTTGATGTAAAATCTTTTAAAAACGCACCTACACAGGACGCTATAACAGGACTGGTGATAAGGGTCGGCGTAAGCTGGGAGTCAGAATGTGTTGCGCGTGCAGACGACGCAGGAAATGTATGACATGCTTCGTATAAGCCCATACATTTCCTACGTCGTCTGCACGCGCGACACTTTCTGACTCCCAGCTTACGCCGACCCTAATGACTGTAGTCGATATTATCAAGCAGATAGTGAAAAATTTCTACTAGTAAAAAACTATTACATATCAATAATTGTCAATAATTAATTGTTTGACGGCCCGTGAAATCCTAGCTCTGTTAATATGATTAGATTAAGACTTAGGTTGCTGAATTGCTTCATCCTTGTACACTGTATATCCTTCTACTATAATTTATTCTAATCTCTTTAAATTTGGACATCTTCTGGTCAGCTTGTCGTTTGATTTGGTATGTTTTTATTATTTGTACTCTGCTGATGTTCCTGCTTAAGGCATCCACTCGGCATCTAAGTCAGGATTGTTCCGGCTGAAAAGGGCCACATTTGAGGCTTCCTCGCTCTCCCGCTCTCTTTCTAACTTGCCGTTTTTGTCGTCACTGTTTGCCAGTTTATTGTAGACTTTCTTGCCAGCTCCCGCTACGTATTCAATTCCGTCACCTGAAAAAAAATGATGTTGTATTATTACTCTGTTTCGAAAGACGTGGGTTGTATTAAACCGTAACCGCGTGTAAATGCACTGCATATTTGTACTGCGATGAACGAATGGGACCTAAAGGATTCTGAATTATGTGGACATGGACAAATACAAACTATAGAATATGTCCCCTTCAGCACCTTCTCGGAGGCAAATCTATTAAATCATCTGCCGTTGCCGATGCCATTGACTGGGTAAATAATGTTCTTATGACCAGCATCAACTCGTTTCTACCATACGACCAAAGAGAAGTGGCCAAGCAAAGTTTCTCACTTATTGGCAGATTTGCCTAAACTCAGGCGAGTCCCCTCCCAATAAATCACATTAAACAGCATAACAAATGGCTGAACTAAATTGGAAATGGGCAGGTCGAGCTGCAAGAAGAAAATATTGTTGATGCAACTACTGAACTGGAGACCAGAAGGAAAAAGTCACACTGAGGACCATAGCAGATAAATTAACTATAATAAAAATTCTGATGGCTAAAATGGCAGGCACTGACCAAAAATATGAAATTCTGGAAAGACGACAAGAGGTTCATAACAAGCAATGGGTAGATCACATGGTAAAGAAGGCTTATGTAAAAGAAAGAAGATGAAAGGGAAGTTGCTGAAGTAGAAAAGATATAAGAGATAAGAGGAAAAAAGAAAATAAGAAAATATGAAAAGAAGAAATGAAGAAAAGAAGAAAAGAAGAAAAGAAGAAAAGAAGAAAAGAAGAAAAGAAGAAAAGATGAAAAGAAGAAAAGAAGAAAAGAAGAAAAGAAGAAAAGAAGAAAAGAAGAAAAGAAGAAAAGAAGAAAAGAAGAAAAGAAGAAAAGAAGAAAAGAAGAAAAGAAGAAAAGAAGAAAAGAAGAAAAGAAGAAAAGAAGAAAAGAAGAAAAGAAGAAAAGAAGAAAAGAAGAAAAGAAGAAAAGAAGAAAAGAAGAAAAGAAGAAAAGAAGAAAAGAAGAAAAGAAGAAAAGAAGAAAATAAGATAAGAAGAAAAGAAGAAAAGAAGAAAAAAGAAAAGAAGATAAGATGAACAGATGAACAGAAGAAAAGAAGAAAAGAAGAAGGGAAAAAAAGAAGAAAAGAAGAAAAGAAGAAACGAAGAAAAGAAGAAAAGAAGAAAAGAAGAAAAGAAGAAAAGAAGAAAAGAAGAAAAGAAGAAAAGAAGAAAAGAAGAAAAGAAGAAAAGAAGAAAAGAAGAAAAGAAGAAAAGAAGAAAAGAAGAAAAGAAGAAAAGAAGAAAAGAAGAAAAGAAGAAAAGAAGAAAAGAAGAAAAGAAGAAGAGAAGAAAAGGGTTGATAACTTACCGATCTTTTCGCCGGCCTTCTTGACAACTCCGGCGATATTGTGGGCGGAGAAGGTGTCCGGGTCGATGTCGATGTTGACTCCGTTGGGGGCGCCATCAGGGTGCTTGGGACAGTCGTTCTGGTTGATGATGGACAGGTCGTAAGGGTCCACGCCGTACCTGGAGAGTCGGTTGCGGATCTGCGAAACAAACAAGTTTATAATATTGAATAAAAGAAGACGAAATTCTGTTTACGAAATTCCTACGAAGAAGAAATTCTACGATCACAAATTTCTGGGAGGCACACCAATTCTGTACATATTATGCAGATATACGAGTATGTAGTGGCGTTGGTTGGTAGATAAAAGTCAATGTAATCAGTTTTCTTTCAAACTGGTATTGACCATACTTCTGTTAAGTGATTATGGCCTATTCTTCTATTTTTCTGGCTATTTTATGGTCTGTTATCATGAATTTAAAAGGCCCTGGACATTGCAAAGAAGCCGCGGGGTGAGAGGGAAGATGTATGAAAAATTCCTTTACCTACTTAATTTTATCATGACATGTCCCATTCCTTGTCTCATCAAATACAAAATATCATAAGCCGTTGGATACAATCTTCTGCGGCGGGCGTGGGTAGTGTGGATTTGGTTTTATACAAATCTAATTTACAGCTTTATTCCGCGTTTGATTACATTTTGCACACTTAAGACGATAGACTTCGCTTTTCGGCCCATACAAAAAGGACTCCCGGGAAAAAACACTTTTCTACATCGAAAATTGCACAAAATGAATATATTTTTTTTATACTGCCTTCTAGAGGGTGAAAACTATGTCGGTATGTTTTCGAATTTTCGATGCGTTTCGTATTAACGTAAACATTCACTGTCAAACATGTACGATTTATCAAAAAATATTATTTAAGGAAAAAGTGCTGCTAACTCAACTCTCATAAAGAATTATAAAATTATAAAAAGCTACCGACGTAGCTTCTTCTTTCTAAAAAAAATATATTTTTTAAAATTTCAATTTCACGAAAGTTTCGGTGTAGAAAAGTGTATTCTCCATAAACCCCTTTTCGAGCAATTTCTGTAGGTAAATTTGACCGTTGTCTCATTCGCACATTTCGCATTCGCATGTATTGTAAATGTGCGTGAGCTTATTGTGAGCGGGACAGAATGACAGTCGCGGGCGTTCCGCGTGTCGTTCAAAGTCTAGCCTCTTAAACTTCGAAATAAGAGGAAGGGCCCTGTTTTTACCTGATATAGAAAAACTATGCGTAAAGCTCGTGCTAACATAAAAATTAAATTAAAATAGTTAATTTTATTGTTTGCATGCCAATCATTACAAAAGTTTGCCATGCAAGATGACTGCCAGGCAATTTTTTCTTCACCCTAGATTTAGCTTCAATATCATTCACACAAAACTATACTAACGCTATGTCCATGGTTTTTTTTAGGGTCATTGTCCAATATTGTCTACTGTTGTCTATTATTATTGTTTTAGTTAGGTCTATGGTTTTAGTGTACCTTATCGATGGTATCCTTGTCCAGATCCCTTCTCCTGGAGAGGATAGAGGCCGACTGCCTGTGAGCGAAGGTCAACTTCTGGCAGGTGAAGATTCCAGCGTATCCCGTGTAGTCGGTCATAAACACAGTATAGCTGGCGGAGCCTCCGACACCTGGAAATTACAGTAAAATGATCAGTTATGTTATAATAGGCTATAATTTTAATATTTTTGAAATTAGCTATCACTTTGTGGTTATCCATTTTATAATTAAATGAAACAATATATCTTAGTTACAACCACTGATTTATTTAGTTACACGCCGACCGGTTTCGGAACAACCGTTCCTTCTTCAGGGCAAACATATAATGATGACAATTTACAAAATATTGTGTGGGTACAATTTATCAGTAGGTGTTGTGGTAGGGGTGGGGGCGTGGCTAGGAATTGATGAAGAGTAAGTGGGGACAGAATGGACACCGAATGGGAAGAGATTTAATATTGGGCTATAGGTTAATATTTTTTGTTTATTGATAATCGACTCATTATTTTTAAGGGATTTTTTAGATAACTTAGAAGCTCTAGAAATAAAAAAAATCCCTTAAAAATAATGAGTCGATTATCAATAAACAAAAAATATTAACCTATAGCCCAATATTAAATCTCTTCCCATTCGGTGTCCATTCTGTCCCCACTTACTCTTCATCAATTCCTAGCCACGCCCCCACCCCTACCACAACACCTACTGATAAATTGTACCCACACAATATTTTGTAAATTGTCATCATTATATGTTTGCCCTGAAGAAGGAACGGTTGTTCCGAAACCGGTCGGCGTGTAACTAAATAAATCAGTGGTTGTAACTAAGATATATTGTTTCATTTAATTATATAATTTTAATGATCAGCATAAATGGTCAGCATAAAATGTTAAAAATTTCACATTTTAATTTCTTTTACAATTTTTGTAGATATAAATTGCAAGAAATTAACTACAATTTTAAATAAAATAAAACACAGAATTCATGCGTTTATAAATTTAACATTTTTTTATGAATCCTAAAAATACCTAATGAACGGTCAAATATAGGTGCATTCAATGGCTCTTGAACATTTTATATTTTATATGTCACCGTATTCAAAATCGGAGCTATTATTTTTTGAAAGAGGGTGGACAACTTCCAAATTGAAGGCTCAAAAAATTCTGATCCCTCAAGGAAGAAATCGATTATATGGAGGAACCTTCGACCAAAGAAGGACTTGGTCGAAGGGCGGAACGCTCGTGGTTTGCTAGTTTTGTAGAAAACGAGTGACTATTCGCAACGGAAGTACAAATCAATGAATATATTTTATTCAGCGGAAGATTGTGGTAATACTACGGATGCACAACGGTTAGATAATTAAAAAAAAAACATTTATTTAATCATCACAAAAATAATATTGTATCATTTTACTATCGCAGGATTGTATGTGGTCTACCACAAGAACGACATTTTTTGCCACAATATGGCACTATTTCACAAACCACGGATTGCTTTGTTGCCAAAGTATGGCTAATTTAAAAAAATATATATATTAAAGTGACTATATATATATATTGTACATTAAAACTATAACAAAATAAATGTTCTCTAGATTATTTAAAATGTTTTAAATTTATTTATAAATCCTACGAATATGTGATAATAGACAAAAGATAGGTGAATTAATTCATTGCGTATATAGAACTATAATCAGTTTGTATGTCTCCATATTCAAATTCTTTTAGCAATCCTAGAAAAAACGTTTTAAATTGCTCTGTCGCTCCAGTGGTTGTGAGTAGATACTGTACAAGATTCCCAATTGCTCCCAACATATGAATCCATCCATCCCACAGCAGTACAAGGCGATGTTTCGAGAGAGTCCTGTTGGAGAGGTCAAAAGGTCTCCCTCAACCAGCTTTCCAGATCCACCTGCACCGCAGCTGGTCAGCAGATGCATCTACCCCCAAGACACGGACAAACCTCACCGCACGAACCCGGGCACCCATGCTAAGTCACCAAACGTAGCAAATCACTTGGCATGGCCTAAAGCAGAGGTGTTATCCAAAAATGGTTCCCGGAACATATCCGCCTCTTGTTAAATACTTGTTAAATCCGATAATTAAAATATTAGAAATTAAAAAAAGTTACATAAAGTATAATATGGTTTAGATTTAAGTATATAGATATTTGAGTATCTACTTACAAATCTTATAATTTCATAGGAAAAATCGGTTTATTGAAGAAAAGAAAATTTAAAAAATACTTTTTTTTGGACTCGAAGTCTCTAATACTTTGTTAAAATAACTACTAGTTTAACTAACTAACTAACTAACCATCACGCCGTTTCCCCGCAGGGGTAAGCAGAGATAACGGACCGCCAAACAATTCACACTCCTTGCCTCATTCACATTCATAGATCTTCTCATACATACTCTTCTATTATTCTGACTCTTGACATGGCCCGACTCAAGTATCTGATTCACTTGATCGTGCCACGTCTTCCTTGGGCGTACTCGGCTTCTTCTACCATTCACATTCGCGTCATAAATATTCTTTACACTCCTTTCTTCATTCATTCGCTCAACATGCCCAAACCATCTAAGTGTTCTTAATCTTACTTATTACGCTCACATCAGCCTTGCTTTCTTTTCGAATCTCCACATTCCTCACACGATCATACATGGTTTTACCACACATACGCCTCAGGAATCTCATTTCTACAGCACATTAATAATATGCCATTAACATAACTACTTGTTTATGAATAGATAAGTAGGAAGGAAGGGTGAATTAGTTAAAGTTAATTCTGAATTGTGTATTTGTGGAAAGAGTTTCAAGGAAACCAATTAGTTAATTATGATATTAAACGTTTCATCCATGTTTCCCTGATTCGATCAGCACACAGGAAGATATCAATTAACTCATAAAGACAGACCCGGAGGAAACATCAATTAAATGGTAAATTACAATCAGACGTCTATAATTAAGACGATAAACTTTAAACCTAAAAAAAACGAGACTAAACTTTTAGAGTTAATCATACTGTCAGTATCGCCCTGATCCACCATCATATAGATCAGTGGTCAGCAACTTTTTTTAGAAAAGGGCCGGATTGATGTTTTTGAAAAGCTGGGGGGCCGAATGAAAAATAAAGTCTTATTCCGGTTAGAATCCAATTAGAATATTCATTTATATTTGCATATTATGCGTGATGAAATGTGTCTTATTTCATTGCATGTTTTGCAGTGTAGTGTCTTTTTTAATTATATTATTTAAAACAGACGCCACTTTTTGCAAATCAGACATTTGTTTTTCACGAAAGTCAACGTTTATAAAAAAGACGTCTTTGTTTTTCACAAAAAATAACGAATTTACCACTGCTTATTAAATACGGGACACTCGGCGTCTAGTTGACTTTTATTTGGCATCACGGGCAGTGCCGGATTAGCCCCTAAGCAAATTAAGCAATTGCTTAGGGCATCACGTCTTGGGGGCACCAGAAACAGCACAAAAAAAAAATCAAACTGACGCACAATTGTACAAAATAGTTCACTTTGATAAAATTGAATCAGCGTTCCCTAATATGGACACAGCCCTGTATATATTTTTATGCCTGATGATATCAAACTGCACAACGGAATGATATTTTTAAAAATTGAAAATAATAAAAGATTAAAAAAGAACCACGATGCTGCAGGAAAGGCTCGATACTTTATCAATATTATGTAGATAGGCTAAAAAAGTTGGACTTATAAACTATTTTCCGCGAATTTAATGCCCGAAAAAGTAGCAAGTCGCATTTCAATGGATAAATAAAAAATGCTTTGGTTTTTATTGTAGATATGTAATATCTTCAAACATATAATTTATCTCGTTGTTAAAAAAATATTAAGTTAAAAAAATATTAATAAAAAAAATAAAAAAAATTTAGATTGCATTTGGCACTTTACAAACTTTGGTTCCTTAGAACAGGCAATCTGCCTAGCTAGGAACTAATATCGACCTAAAACAACGTAATAACACTTGTATTCATTTTAAATATATTCTCTTATTATGTAATATTATTTCTGTTATTTTGGCTTTAAATGTATCAAATGTAAAAAAATAAATAAATTAAATAGGTAATTTTTTTTCAAAGACCGATACTAGTTTACTTATAGATAGAGGGCCCACAGGCGTGGATTGCTTAGGGCATCAAGTAGTCTTAATCCGGCACTGATCATGGGGCATTGTAATTGAATGAATTTCAATCGAAATTTTAGAAACAACCTCAATTAGGGCAATCACCGCTTAACACTATTACTATTCCACTTCAAGCTATCACGATAATCAAGCTATGTTTACCTACACTGAATATTTTGATATTCTCTGTTTTGCCTGAACTAACCTTTTTTATCTTTCCTGCAGTACGTTCTTAGAATTTCAACAAATTTAATTAAAACATCCAGGAATTTTCGAGTAACGAAAATCTGGTCGCCTTCAAAACCGAATCTCCGAAAACTGTTATCACAATAAGGAAGTTGTAATGTTTTAGAGGAAGGAAGTTGTAAAATAATAACGCATCTTCAGGAAACTTAAAACGACTTGTGTTTTTATTTGCTGTATTCCCAATTACATTGTGAATATCAGGAAGCCCAAACTAGCCAAGACAGAGCAAGGAGTTTATTTGTTTACTTGTCGAGAAGCTATTGTTGAGAGAGAAATAAAACCTAAAAAACAGGCTATTTATTAAATTATTCCTTGCTCTGGGGGGAATTTGCCCTTACTGACATCTATGGATAATTCTGCCAACTAATTTGGAGAGGTGTGAATCCTCGCAACTATTTAATCTAAATAATTTATTTATATAAAATTATACAGAAGTTGAGTGAAAAATAAAAAATATGTTCATGTAGATGACATGCAAACTTAAATACTAGTATGTTTTTTTTTAAAGTTCGTTTTCATAATCAAATTAATTTTACAAGTTTGAATTTTATTAAAGCCCGCTACAACGCCCTGTAAGACGCGAGATACGTAAGATAGTAAGCAGTTAAATGTAAAAGTGTACCCTCTATCTTGTGCAATTATTATTCAGATTACTCGTAAACACCACTTTAAGTTTTTTTAAATTTAATTTAATTTTTCAATTACCAATTCCAAATTTTCAATTTGGGAGGCGGGAATGGGCACCGCCGCCATTTATTGGATAACGGGGAAACCATTGGAATAATTTATTTTATAACCAACACCTCTGCCATAGGTCACCTTAAGTGGTTCGCTACGTTTGGTGACTTAGCAGGGGTGCCCGGGTTCATGGGGTAAGGTTTATCTAGGTTTTGGCGGCGGATGATCTAGACACACTGAACCCCAAATTCCTACCCAACCCTTATACCTTTTTCCTTCCCAGAATTCCTCTCCTTCATTTCCTTTAAAAAAACCACCACACAGCATCCCTAAAGATGACATATGCCCTGAGGGAAATTATTTTCCTCATGACCTCCTGTGTGGGCCCAATGAAAAGATTGTGCAAAGAAAAAAAACAATTAAGGAAAAAACCAATGAATTATAATTTTTGAAACACAAATACATGAGTAAATAGCTGTATAAATTTGAATTTGGATTTCCTAACCAAAGAGAAGATATTTGAGATCAAAGTTGCCAGTACGGCAAAACGCCAATTTCATATGTAAGGACCTAATATATATGTATATTAAAAAGTAAAAACAAATACTTACTCAGCGGGAATCTGACTCGCATCTTCCCCGGCATGCTGGGGTCGTTCGTCTTGATGATGCCAGTGTACCTATAGTCGTGTTTGAGGGGGGTCAGGCCGAGGATGAAGTGTTGGGAGACCTGCTCGATCTCGTATTCTCCAGGGTCCTCGCCCCGCGTGATGTTGTACGTGAGGCAGTGCGAAGCTGTCGATGTCTTCTGGATCACGTACCAGATGCCGACCATCTAGATATAAATAAATAAATAAATTAGTATCCTAGAATTCTCCATTATCCTAGCATTGTCTAAATGTTGCCCTCGTATCAATGTCTTAACATTGTCTTTAATAGCTCTGCAGTCTGCACTGGCTTAACACTGTCTTAATAATATTACCTCTGCAGTCTGCACTAGCTTAACATTGTCTTAATATTAGCTCTGCAGTCTGCACTGGCTTAACATTGTCTTAATATTAGCTCTGTAGTCTGCACTGACTTAACATTGGCTTAATATTAGCTCTGCAATCAGCAATGATTTAACATTGTCTTAATATTAGCTCTGCAGTCTGCACTGACTTAACATTGTCTTAATATTACCTCTGCGGTCTGCACTGACTTAACATTGGCTTAACATTAGCTCTACAATCAGCAATGATGTAACAAAATTTATTTCTGAAGTTTCAAAAATTCTGTTTCCCGTTTACTAAACAATGATGTAAAACAATTTGTATTTTATTGTTTATTTT
The DNA here is from genome assembly GCA_951813805.1 of Limnephilus auricula. Classification (NCBI taxonomy): domain Eukaryota; kingdom Metazoa; phylum Arthropoda; class Insecta; order Trichoptera; family Limnephilidae; genus Limnephilus; species Limnephilus auricula. The sequence continues at coordinate 7,348,139 of OX638407.1, read as the reverse complement.
TCTATTATTTTTGTATTATGATTGTTGTAAAAGCTCTAAGGGCGTGAATAAATAAATAAATACATAAATAAACACTGTCTTAATATTAGCCACGCCGTCTGCACTAGCTTTTCTTTTCTGCACTAGCATCATTTAACACTGTCTTAATGTTAATTATGCAATCTGCACTATTACTTAACATTATCTTAGCCCTGCAGTCTGCACTGGCTTAACATAGTCTTGATATTAGGTCTGCATTGATTTAACATTGTCTTAATATTAGCTCTGTAGTCTGCACTGATTTAACATTGTCTTAATATTAACTCTACAGTATTAGCTCTACAGTCTGCACTGACTTAACTTATGATTGTTTTAACATTATCTTCAACAGTTTTAAATCAATATTAAGACAACGATGATTCTATATTGACAGTAAATCTTCCATTAAAGTCGAGAGTAAAGATAGTGTGCGTTAATACAATGTTAAGACCGTTTTACGATAATATCGAGACAAAGTAAACATTTGTCACAAAACTGTGTTTTCATTTAAATCATTCTCTTGAATTTAATTCATAGAAAAGAGTATAGCCAATCTGTAGTAATCCCACAGAAAAACACGAGGACAATATTAATAAACATATAAAACGTTTGAGTGTAGGTAATATTTTGTATATCTCATTATTTACTTATGACAATGAAATAATTCAGTGTTTTCATTGTCCCAGCGTGACTCAAAAAGTCAATGTTATGATTCAAAAGATAACAAACCAAACTATTTACCGCAGAGCTTGCTTCCGGCCAAACATTGGATACACACAAGGTAAAAATTTATTAGTAATTGCATTGTTTATGCCTTAGATTTTCTGATTACCAACCACCATATTTTATAGTTTATACTAACAAAAAATAACTGGTTATATTATTTGTGACATCTATTACTTGATGCTCGACTTGCATGCAATTTTTATTGACGATACGATACACGATTGTACCACCCCTGCCAGGAGCAATCCTGTACCGGTCAGGGGGCACTCATTTTTTTAGGACTTGGAAGACGTGCTCTGAGGATAGGAAGGAGGTTGGAGTTTAATCGACCGGTATGCATGGCAACCTAATAAGCCAATATTGGAATTTAGGATGGGCAGGAACAACGGAATGGATTGAGCGTTATAATTTTTTCTCTTTATGTCTTCCTTCTTCTAGCCGCTTCTCGGCTCTTCTTGTCTATTTCTGGCGTCCTTGACTCTTCTTGCCTCTTCTTGGATCTTCTCATGTCTTCTTGACTATTCGTGTCTCAGCTGTCTTCTTGGTTCTCTGGCTTCTTCTTGGATCTTCTCTTCTATTATTGGCTCTTCTTGGCAATTCTTTTCTTTTATCTCTTCTTATTTATTCTGTCTTGGGTCTTCTTGTCTCTTCTTGACAGTTTTTTTAAAAATATTAAATTGAGCAAATTCGTGTTTTAAGCTCGTAACTTTAATACATCAGGTTTGTTACGCTTTTTTGTATTAATGTGAAATTCCAAAATTTCATTTCAAAACGGATGGCAAAATTAACGATTAGATAAAGCGCGTTTATTATTTGATTTATTTTTTTCATTTTTAATCCAAAAACTAAATATGACTTGTTTTTAGTTACGTCGTTGAGCTCCAGACGAGGTGGACTATATTAAATGTAGGTGGCTGTACAAATGTCAATAATGATCACATTTCAGGTTTTAAAAAATTGTAATTTTGCAGATATTTCAAATGCAACACATTAAAAAAATTTATACGGTTTAGTAAATAAGATTAAAATTAAAAAAAAAAAAAACTGAATGAAACGAATAACATGAACATGCAAGTGGTTCATCCAATCTCATCAAACTTTAAAAATGCATTACATTCCCAATCAAATAATGACTTAATATATGTAGGTATTATGTTATGTAAGTGACTGTTTGTATTTATAATTATTTTGAAGCAAGATCACTTAAAGGTCAGTTATCTAGCACATGTCATAACTGATAAAGATTTGTATTTTGTTGGGAATACCAGAGTATTGGAAAGTAAACTTCTATTTACAAAGTCACAAAAGACAATTTTTTTTTTAAAATTATTGTGTAAGTGGGTGTCATACTAGTATACGTTGATTTAACAAATTACTTTTTCTATTTATTTATTTACAGGTAACATAAACAGGGAAATAAACGTACATATCTCTAAACAATTAGTTGCCACGTTGCCATAAACACGGTGTCCATAAATTCGTACTACAAGCGTGAAACAAGTGATTCTACATGACATTGAGAATTCAAAATAACTTATTTTTCGATTTGAGCATTTTTGTTTGTGCATCTAAGGGGTTAAAAAACTCTTCACTCATTTTAAAATTCAATACAGCTGATATTTACCGTTGTTTTTTCATATTTAATCTAAAAAAATCTAATTTCTGAGATATAGATTCACCAGTTTTCCGCTTGTACTACGAATTTCCGGTCACTTTGTGTAAGACACTTTTATGTATAAGAAGAACTAAACAGTCCATGTTTTTGTATAAGAAGAACTAAACAGGCCATGTCTTTGCATAAGAAGAACTAAACTGGCTATGTTTTTGTATAAGAAGAATTGTATGATGAACAAAAAAATATATGTTAATAGGTTTTGAACACAATTATGAAATGTTTGATTTCAACTCGCTAAATAACAGGAAATCGTACAAACGTAGAATATAAAGGAATAATTAGTTTGGGCAGATTTATTTACTGCATTGGTAAGCATTTAGATGTTGTTTTTTTTATTTGAAGCAAGCTTACATAATAAAATTAAAAATAATAGTCCTTGAAATAAATAATTGGTTCGTGTACTCTGTGCCTCCGTGCAATGCAATTTTAAGCTATAACTGTATATAAACATTAAATTACCCCGACAGATAATTATTATTATTTTTTTTTTGTATTATTTACCAATTTTAAACCTAAAATCGATTTCACAAAACCTGGTATGGGATATCAAACGAATTTATTTACAGTGTCGATTTTTTGTACTTTAAGAGGCTAGACTTTGAACCACACGCGGAACACCCGCGACTGTCATTCTGTCCCGCTCACAATAAGCTCACGCACACTTACAATACATGCGAATGCGAAATGTGCGAATGAGACAACGCTTAAATTTACCTACAGAAATCGCTCGAAAAAGGGGTTTATGGAGAATACACTTTTCCACACCGAAACTTTCACGAAATTGAAATTTTTTTAAATATATATTTTTTAGAAAGAAGAAGTTACGTCGGTAGCTTTTTATAATTTTATAATTCTTTATGAGAGTTGAGTTAGCAGCACTTTTTCCCTAAATAATATCTTTTGATAAATCGTACATGTTTGACAGTGAATGTTTACGTTAATACGAAACGCATCGAAAATTCGAAAACATACCGACATAGTTTTCACCCTCTAGAAGGCAGTATAAAAAAATATATATTCATTTTGTGCAATTTTCGATGTAGAAAAGTGTTTTTTCCCGGGCGTCCCTTTTGTATGTGCCGAAAAGCGAAGTCTATCATCTTAACGCTGGTATGTATTATATACAGTATATAGACAAGTAGTTTTATCTTTAATGCATTTGAATGAAATGTTGTATACTTGACTATTCGGCGGTACAATCTCTATGTACACATCTTCAGTGACATTCAGTTATATTTTATATTTTGTGTGATTAGGTAGGTATACCGTATTTTTCCTAATCCGACTGCACGTTGTATGTTTTGTATTGCATTTAAATATTGTATTAACTATCCATTCAGAGGCCCTAACACACTCGATCGATAACGACCGATAGGACAACTATCGGTAACTTATCATCGTTCCCTAGCATGATTACAGATCGCCAACGAATAAGTGACAGTTCAAAATGACTAAGTGTCCTTAACATATTCGACATCAACTGTTATGTGTAGGTTAGCGATGTGCAGTTGTCCTAGGGAATGATGAGAAGTAACCTATAGTTATCCTAACGATCGTTATCGATCGAGTGTGCTAGGGCCTCAGAGGCCTAGACATCCTCAATGGACTCTCTGACTGTCGAGTGTCGACACTGTCGACCTACAACCTAAGAGTATGGATATTAGAGAGACGGCATGTGGTATGGGTAAACTTCTTGGAAAGGCACACTTCGAGCGCGCGGGCACACTTCACATGCCGTCTCTCTAATATCCATACTCTTAGCCTACAACCTACTTTGGACACGTTAAACCTAGAGAAGGAACCTAAACTGGAACTTAAACCTAGAGAAGTTCGTGGTTACTGGCAAAGTAGAAGACATTAGAAGCTTAGGAAGATCACCGATACGTGTATCTGTGAAGATATCACTAGGGTCAATGTATGCAGTGCTTTATGCAGGGCAGGACTGCGATGAGTGGAGGTCTCTTGTTCATAGGGGTCACGATCCTCAGCAATGAGAAAACAACTAAATAAGCATAATTTAGATATTTAAAAATAACATACCTTGTTCATGTCGAAATCTGGCATCGGCTCCACGGCGGGGCATCCTCCAAGGTGATAAGTATGGGCCAAAGAACTAGCAATAACACTTGCAAAAACAAACAAAACACACGCTAACTTCGCCATTTTTTAAAGAAAAATTGGAATAAACAAAAGCGATGCAAACTTTGTTTACACGAATGTATAACAAATTATGTTTACACGGATGAAACAATTTATCTATGGTTCCAAATTCGTACGCGCGGCCGAATTATGTCAAACCGTCCGCGGTTGGCCGCAGAATGATTCGAGTTTTAAATTATTCCGGCAATGCCTACCGTACGAGATATGTTCTGAGATTGTTCTTCTTGTTCTGAAGTTGTTTCTTTTATATTAGTACTCTCTCGAGTTCTGAGTAATGCTCAGGATGTCTGACTACATTTTTATTAGTCATAAGTGGTGGTAGCCAGTTGTTGAATAATCAGGGTTGTCGACTTCAGCAGACTTTGAACGTTTATCTAGTCATGCGAATTATATTTTGATCGACCGGAGATCATTATTTTCCGGTTTTGGATGACTCAACGGTGTCATTCGTGAATAAAATGTAATGACGTAGGTATATTTATTTATTTGTATTATGTACGTATTTATAGACAGGTTTACTTTTATTTGTATGCACCATTCACCAAACTAGGTCATTATCGGTTCTAAGTTGAACAACAACTACAATCTTTTTTTACCAGAGTATTTTGAAATCATCGCATGTGCGCGTAATATATTCTATGATATGTTTGTTATAAGTTATAAGTGTGGGCGTAGCCTAGATCTAGATTTTAGATGATGTGCCGTTATCTGCTAGCCAGACGATATACGAAAATGATTCGACCACCTATTGGGGATCTGCCGTGATCGACTGTTAACTGTCAACGTGACAGATCCCTTCAAAATAAATGATATGTCGTGCCCTCCCACTCCCCATGTAGCACATGCTGAGGGGTGGAGGGGAGGGGGTATAATATACTTAACCCAATTTATAAAGATATTGAAACCAGATACGTTTTTAGATTTTCACGGCCAAAAGCATTTTCGTTGTTTGTTTTTGGGGTATCCGACGGATCTGCCGGATCTGCCCTGACGGTAGACACTGCAATGCTGTCCGAAACGTTGGCTAAAGAAGGAGGCACGGCATAACACCCCAAAAACAAACAACGAAAATAATGAAACAATTTCATATTTATCATGACTTTACAATTCTTTTGAATCCTTGGTTTGTAATGTCATTGCTTATTTAGGTAGGTACAGTTATAAGAGTTGAGCCGAAAAAAGAAACTTGTTAAAACTTGTTGAGACTTGTCCAGACTTCCTCAGACTTTTCCAAACTATTACCGACATGTTTTGACTTGTTCAGACTTGTATGGACTTTTAAAGACTTGTCCCGACTTTTCAAGACTTGTACAGACTTTTCCAGACTTGTACAGATTTTTACCAACTTCTCAAGAGTTTTCCAGACTTGTCCACATTTATACAGACCTGTTCGGACTTGTTCAGACTTGTTTGGACTTGTTCAGACTTGATAAACTTGTAAAGACTTTTCCATATTTTTACTTGTACAGACATTTCCAGACATGTTCAGCCAGAGTTTTCCCGACTTCTCCAAAGTTTTCCGGACTTGTCCAGATTTGTAAAGACTTGTTCGTACTTGATCGAACTTGTTAGAACTTTTTCGTATTTGTTTGGACATGTTCAGACTTGTATAGACTTGTAAAGTTTTGTCATGACTTTTTCATACTTTTCCAGACTTTTTCATATTTGTCCAGATTTGTAAAGTATTTTTCCCGATATGTACAGAGTTTTCCGGACTTGTCCAGATTTGTACAGACTTGTTTGGGATTGGTGGACTACTTCAGACTTCTTCAGATTTCTTCAGACTTCTTCAGACTTCTTCAGACTCCTTCAGACTTCTTCAAACTTGGCTTCATAAAAGAAAATTAAAAAGGCCCCTTCTAATGAATTATAAAAAGAGCACACTCCCTTTCTTGAAAATAACAATATACCCCAGCAATGTTTCTAGGCGACCTTTTGCAAGGACATCACTGTCGAAAGTGAGTATTTCCCGATAAAAATATTTACCAAAAATAATTGCGCGAACCATATCTACCTTTAGCGGACTGTGTTGGCTTATGTATTTATCAATATAACTTCTAAGAGCAATACAATAACTCACAAAATACAAGGCAAGTTATCATTCATTTTTTTATCCGTAAATTTGTTATTATAATCTATGTAATTGATTTGGGACAACCCTAACTGAGGTCTGGTATCTTGAACTACGGTGCGGGGGCCGCATTCTTGCTCATTTTGTTTTTATTTTAGGGTAAATGTAGATCCACCCTTTTCCCTTTTACACGAGATAATCTTTTCACCATACTATGGACCTTAACCCGTGAGGAGGCGCGCCATTAAAAAAATCATGGAAATGCGTGCGCGAGTGTAATTTAATACCTAAAATTAGGCATGAAAAAAGAACATGACACAAAAAAATAAAAAGGTAACGGTCGAAACTGGGAATCGAAACCAGCAACACTTACTTTGGGAGGCGGGAATAGGTACCGCCGCCCCATTTATTGGATAACCAACACCTCTGCCATAGGTTACCCCAAGTGGTTCGCTACGTTTGGTGACTCAGCAGGGGTGCCCGGGTTCATGGGGTAAGGTTCATCCAGGTCTTGGCGGCGGATGATCTAGACACACTGAACCCCAGATTTCTACCCAACCCTCATACCTTTTGCCTTCGCAGAACTTCCTCTCCTTCCTTTCCTTAAAAATACCCTCCACACAGCATCCTTAAAGATGACATAGGCCCCGGGGGAAAATATTTTCCTCAGGGCCTCCTGTGTGGATCTAATGTAAAAAAGAAACGATAATAAAATCAGATTTTCAGGTATTTTAAAATAAGAAAGTAAAACAAAATTAAACAAATACTTAGTTTTAAACCACATTTTAAAATTTATATTCGTCGACCGGTTTCGGTCAACTCAACTCAACCTTCTTCAGGATAATAAACATAATCAGGATAATAAACAACTAAAGGTTGAGTTCAACTGAAACCGGTCGACGAATATAAATTAAAATAAAGTGGTTTAAAACATTTCGTATAATGTCAAGCCACAAAGTATTTCCTTTGTTCGATAATTTAAGAAAAGTAATATTACACATTCTAAATATTTATTTGTCCATGGTTCTGACAAACTTGAATGGCCATAAAAGAGACGCTTTTTTTACTGCAAAATACAAAAAAAGTTTACATTTTTGCAAAATACCACCGTTGTTGCTTAAAAACGAACACTCTTTTTCCTAAGAATCCCACAAATTAAAACGCACTTTTGGCTAGAAAATAACGCAAAAAATAACGCAAAATTTCTAGGTCCCTGAAACAATAAGTTGACGTTTCCTGGCTAAGAAACCGCAGTTATGAGATACAAACCACTCAGTGTAGGTAATGGGTAATGGTGGAACAAGAGACAAGGCGACTTCGAAATTCATTCCTCGAAACAGTGACTCAGGCGATTCTCAAAACGTCAACAAACTAACTTCTAGCTTCTGTTAGCGGCAAGGAGAGGAAATACGAGTATATTCTGGCCTAGGGCTACCAATTATTAACCGCGTATTAAAACTAACCGGTTTTCGGTTTTTCCACAACCATTTAACAAGTTAGCTGTTAATAAGTAGGTATTTGCAGGGTCGGCCCTGAGCAAAACAGCGCCTGGCGCTAAAAAAACCTGAAAGGCACTGTAATAGGCGTTAGGGTACGAACAGAAAGAAAGCGAGTTTCAGCTTTCTGGTTAGTCGGCGCATGGACGGCTGACATGCGCGGCCGCGCCAATGAGAATGTTTGTATGTCAACATATGAGGTCGAACACAATGAAGGCAGGTTCAGATTTGTGTCCGCGCGAAGCGGCGCCGATAAGCTTTACCGGAATGAATTCTTAATTCCTGCCCCCCGGTGACGCCGGTCAGTGAAACTCGGTATTGTTGTGTGCATGGTTTTTACCACGTTTTCATGGATTTTTAGTTATTTTATGATTTGGTGTTCTCTATAGAAACCCCCACGGTTATTTAAAAATCACGTCAAACATGTCTTTAATTAAAAAAAGTGTGTACTTTCGATTGAAAATGCGTTTTTTTAGGATGGGTCACTTGGGGAAATCCTGAAATCAGGAATGTAGTTCTTAAACTTCAGTTTAGAATTTTTTTCCCCCTAAAACATGGTTTTTCAGTTTGGCAACACTGGTGAAGCTTGTTTCTTGTTTTGAAGGAAGTCTGTTATCAAAATGAGCGATCTATTAAATGCCGCTGTTTTCAACAAATCGCCAATCTGGGATAAAAGAGATACATTTCATAGCAACAGAAATGTTGTTGACAAGTGCTGGAAAGAAATCAATTCGAAGACGATAAGTGCAAACTGACATTTTGAAATAACCTCTAATGTCACAAGTAAATTCCTTTCAGGCGCGCATGTACAGAATATTATCATGTTCTCCTGAGTTTTTTTTTAATATTTAAAGATAAAAAATCATTGTTGTACCGTCTGCATATGAGGGTGATAAATACTAAATATTTTGTATGTATATTAAGTATTAAATGACATTTGCTGTTATTACAAAATACAAGCTGACAGCCGTTGTCAGGCTACCGCGCAGGTTGCCGCAGGTTGCGCAGGTTTTATCCGCGTTCTGTATGTCCACAACTCGGCGCCAATTGCCGTCGACGGACTCGGGCACTTAATCTGAAAGCCAAAACCCGCTTTCTTTATGATCGTACACGTATGCATTATCAGCGCCTTGGTTCCTTGGCTCCGTGGCGCCTTGGCATGGCACTTGGAGCGGATTACTCCAATTGCGGACTTCCCTGGTTTATTTATTTAATCGTGTCATGTTTTCCTTGGCTGACCTAGAGCTCCCTACTATACGCCATTTCAATAATAATTGAATAACTTGTATTGCGCCGTTTTTGCGAAAATTCACTTCAAAGGCGCAGTGCAAATATGACCTCATCTTCACATGATCTAATTAATTATTTACAAATAGATACAGGAAATACACTAACCTGGCAGATCACAACAGTTAAACATACTTTTAATATATACCTAGATAGTTTAAGATTAAAAACACAAATTAAAAACACTGGACATTACATAATCTTATATTTTTTGCTAATTTATCCTCCATTTTTTTTTTTTTACATTTGGTTCACACAGGAGGCCCTGAGGAAAATAATTTCCCCTTTGGGGATGCTGTGTGGAGGGTATTTTTAAGGAAAGGAAGGAGAGGAATTTCTGCGAAGGAAAAAGGTATGAGGGTTGGGTAGGAATCTGGGGTTCAGTGTGTCTAGATCATCCGCCGCCAAGACCGAGATAAACTTTACCCATGAACCCGGGCACCCCTGTTGAGTCACCAAACGTAGCGAACCACTTGGGGTGACCTATGGCAGAGGTGTTGGTTATCCAATAAATGGTTCTCGGGGCGGCGGTACCAATTCCCGCCTCCCAAATTAGGTACCTACTACTGATATTTCATTTATTAGACGATTAGTGGTAAATTTAAACTCGATATTTATTTGAAAGTAGATGATACTACACTTAAATAAAGAAATTGTTTCTTCCTGCGTGTCCTTTCCCATTCGTAACTTTTCCCCTTACGCCATCTCTTCCCCACCCTCATCCCGTTCCCCTCCCGCATTCCCTTTTCACCTTCTCCGCGTTTCCCCTCCCCCCTCTCGCTGTCACCCTTCTTGCGAACTTCCCCCCTCCCGAATTTCCGCCGATTACTCCGCCTTCCCCTTCCTCGTCCTCCCCTCCTTCAATCCCCTCTATCCCTTCTGGATTCCCCTCCCCCTCCTGCCTTTTTCACCAGCCGCTAAACTCCATAAAATACACTCATTTTTCAAACAACTCGCGTGTGCCCTATTGCATTTTTATTCATGCAATTTTTATATCGCCCGAACTTACCAATATAGAAATATTGCTACATATAAACCTTCACTGGCATGTCGAAATCTGATGAATAGTATAGGAAATATCTCTAAATAAATCAAACGCGTGAACTCTCAAAAAAGTCGTTATTTTTTCCTTTTCTTGATTTTTCTTTCTGTAATAAGCTTCTACAAAGTCTTTAGAAAACTTTAAAAAAAATATGCATGAAATAGGTAAAGTCGTTTTGAAGTTATAGCGTGACTAAAAGGGAAAAGGAAAAAGGGAAACTGGGATTCATTTTTATATATATAGATAGATAGATATTAATGTTTTTATTGTTCAACTTTAGGAATTAAAAAAAAATATCTTAAAAAATATTTTTGGATTTCACCCTTCAATTTTGTCATTTCAATCCATTATAGACGTAATAAGACATGATTGGGTCTTTGAAACATTAAATTCGAAAGAGTTATTATTTCCACAAGAGGACTCTATCGAGGTAATTACCTCGATCCTTCGATACCTGGATACCTCGATACCTGGATACCTCGATACCTAGATACCTCGATACCTCGATACCTCGATACCTCAATACCTCGATACCTCGATACCTCGATACCTCGATACCTCGATACCTCGATACCTCGATACCTCGATACCTCGATACCTCGATACCTCGATACCTCTAGTTGAGGGAGACCCTTTGACCCCTCCAGACAGATTCTGTTGCAACTCCTTGCACCGCGTTGGAGGGATGGATTAGTATTTTTTCTTTCCAGAACTTCCTCGTCTCGCTTTCCCTAGAGGAAGAAGAGGCACAGTATCCCCAAATATGACATAGCCTCTGAGGGAAATTGTTTTCCTCAGGGCCTCCTGTGTGGAGCTAATGTAAATAAAATATATATTACGTTATTATGGGTTAAGGTAAAATGTGAATGTTTAAAAAGGCCCTAAGCAGATCGTTGGCCGAAAGCTGTCATTTGTAAAAGTTAGGTTAGGTTAGGTTAGGTTTTTCTGTAGATTACAAACTAATGACAGTTCGGGAAACTAATGAACTCCACTCATTCAAAGTCATGCCAAATGAATGCAAGTTTGTTTCTGTACTAATGAACCACTTACATGATAATTTAAAAAAATCGAATAAGTAAAAATAACTAGCAATTCCATATTTTTAAAGCGTAGTATTTTGGTTTAATTATTGCGATTTTAGTATAAGTAAGATTTATTTTGATTAACCCGATAAGTGAGATTTATTGACGTTTAAAAAAATTCACAAAATCATTACAAAAAATCCGTACAATCCGCAAATTTCGTGCCAGATTTGAATACGGATTTAACAGATTGTTAATAGGATTCAAGCCCGTCAGTGTAAAACAAATATATATAATGTGCATAATAAATAAACATATTTTACATTTTTGTAAACAATGCGCGCATGTTAAATCATCAATTTTACCTTAAGTGATGCTATAAGAAAACTGCCGTATTTTAGGCATTTTTTCATTTTGTGGCGACCGATTTTATAATATGAAATCCTTTAATTTATTACAAAAAACTTTAACACTTTCCTCTTTTAAGGCTCAGTAGTACCCGCTCAAAAAGAAGAAGAGGGAGAGATACGATAATGCGAATGTTAGAGGGAGTGCGCTAATAGATATTAAAAATGATAATATTCAAGCGAAAATTGGGAACATGTTTAATAAAACACGATTCGTTTAAAATAGAGCAAAAATACCGAAGCATCTAAAGAAACATAGAATTTTTTCAAACCTACGATGTGTTAAATAACAGAAACGTATGTGTTTTTTTTTTTAATTTTCGGAGCACACTTTGCGATTTTTTTCTATCGACGGAATTTTATGTGATTACCATTTCGGCTCGACAGTATCCAGTGATTATCTTAAAAAATAACATTTATTTTTTTTAGAACTTAGAAACTTAAAATTGTTCAAAGGACATATGTTATAAATCGGTAGACAATCGGAATGCCGAGCCTTAAAGCAACTCCGTATTTTTACTGTAAATGAAATAAATAAATCTTTTGACCAGATTTTTGGGACAGTTAAAACCATGCAAGTAGCTCATTCATGATGACTGTAGTGAGCAGTATGAACCAAGTAAGTACAATAAACAGGAAATGAATACCAGATATTGTATGCTTATATTGTTATTATTCCAAACAACATTCTTAATTGATTCATTACGTACCTACTTTATTTATTGGCTTGCACAGATGCGAAGGACGACTTATGATTTTCAGAATATGATGTATTTTTCCCACAAGATTTTTCCTCGAGCAATATATACAATTTATAATGGGCATTTTCAATATATTCAATTCAAAATGAGCGATATATTTGTATGGTTCTACTATGCTTATATTACGCTGATGTTATTATTCTAATTTTTATTTTTACTGGCATTATACCTAGCTCTCTCATTAAAAATTTAGGCATATAAGGTTTGTCAAATAATTTGTATATAAAAATGCAAAAATCAGTCATTTTAAATACATGTAGGATTACGAAAGATTTTTTAAGTATTTATATTGAGGGATCAGTAGGATTTATCGGTCAAATTAGGATTTTCACCGAGCCGAACCCTCTGATACGAAAATATCTGGAGTCGGTGAAGTATTTTCCCATTTAATAGTCTGGTAGGTAAACATTTTGTTCTTGTATTGTTTTGTATTGATTATACTTATATAATACACTTGCATAGCGTGGATTTACTAGATGATCATTTTTATGGAAAAGTGTGTGAAAGGATTTAGTTTTTCCTATGGGGACCATTACCAAACCCTGACCTAAAAGTCTTGTGCGTTAAACTTTTGTCTTAATATTATTATTTGTTATTTTTATTTGTTATTCTATTTTATTTTTATTTATACAAGATTCACCTACTGTATGTGATCATGTACCGAATATTAGTATGAATATTTTCCTTAATATGTATGCTATATGTTTATACTTTCATCTACACATATCTGGATGATTATACTTAATATTTTATACTTAATATAACATCTTATGAATCTCGACTATCATTTGCCTAGCTTGGTAGATGAAAAACCATGTAAATCTGTAACAAACAAAATGAATAAAGAAAAATAAAATAAAAATGTCGGTGGGTTTAACCAACGAATACATCTAGACTCGCCATCGTCTCACAAACTCAAGATAGAATGTGGCAAGTAAGAAATATTCTTATGATTACAGTAGATTATTAATTCAAAAGTTATTAATGTATTATAAAGACAGACATCTAAAGGATGTGTGTGTGTGAACGACAAAGCTATAGGTCCGAGAGGCGGTTACGTATTTGCGCCGAATCACGACCCACCAAATCTCACTTAATATATATATTTTTTTATTTTATTTTTTACTTAAGAATGGTACATGTTAATTCATACTGGTCTTCCATTAAAAGCATTTGCTTGTGGATCACTAAGGAAGGGGGGGAGTCTAAATGGAAAAATAAACAGCTCACGTAATTAATGTATGTCCCCATAATGACTATTTTCCAGAATAGTGAAAAAGTGTAAAGGATCGGCAATATTGCGTAAATAACAAAAATCAACAGATAGTTGAAATGAGTTTCAATGTAATCTTTAAACAATGAGAATCATTGAACAGCATGTATATTACTTACTAACTTGTAATTATTACAAAGAGTTGGTTAACCAAGTCATGAATAGGTGAGTCAGTCAGTACATTGAACCCCGAGCTTAATAATGTGAAGAAGGCCAAAATCAGCGAACAGTAAAAAGATAAAGAATGATGTTTTCTTTTTTTTTTTTTTAACCTCAAATAATAATATTTTAATTAATAAGGATAATATTAGCGAAAGTCAATCGAAAATCCGAAACAGAAAAATCAGAAAAAGATACGGATACATCTGGGACTCGAACCCTGGACCTCTGGCAATCCGGGCCAACGCGCTATCCACTGCGCCAACGTATCCCTATCCGATTCGGTCATTGGATTGCCAGAGGTCCTGGGTTCGAGTTCCAGATGTATCCGTATCTTTTTCTGATTTTCTGTTTCGGATTTTCGATTGACTTTCGCTAATATTATCTTCATTAATTAAAATATTATAATGATGTTTCCGTTTTTCTTGAATACCGCACAAAAGTCCCAACTGTTCTCAATCGTCCGGAGCCAGTGAGATTACGGCATCTGTAATTATTGGGGTGTTATGTTGTGATACTGAAGGTAGTAGGGAGGGGAAGGAGATGGGGAAGAGAAAGTGGGAGGTATCTGGCTATTCTGATCTGTTCACTAAATACGACTAAAGCCATTTCAAGCGACGCGACGTTTCAATTCTGAATTCGTTTTATTTTTTTTATAGAGAAACCTCACAAGAGTCCCAACTGCTCCCTTCTGGAGCCAGTGAAACTATGGCATCCCCGATTGGAGTATGTTGTGAGGCTGAAGGTAAGTGGGGAAGGGAAGGAGATGGGGAAGAGGAAGGTGGGAAAGTACCTGGCTATTCAGTTCTAGTCACTAAACACGGCTAGAGCTATTATTAAGCAACGTTTCAATTCTGAATGGTGGTCTTACACCAGGGCGATACTGAGAGTATCTTCCACTCTGGAACGTGCCGCAAATATAATATATATTATTTTTATTAATTAATTGTGAAATAACACAAATTAATCAAATAAAATTTTTTTGCGCACGCCGGGTTCGAACCCGCAACCTTCCGATTGGGAGTCAAGTGTCTTACCACTCGACCACGGACGGTCGTCACAATGGTGGTCTTACAGGGTGATACTTGGAGTATCTTCCATTCTGGAACGTGCCGCAAATATGCAATATATTAGGTATTTTCAAATGAAATAACACAAAATAATCGCGGGATTTGAACCCGTGACATCCGGATTCTTAGTCGAGAGACTAGCAATCCGGATTTTTTAGATTTTATGTTAAATATACATTCTGCTAATCCTCGGTACTTTAGAAACTTAGGTATTCATTTTCCACACAAAGGCAAAAAATAGTCATGAGTTGCATGGTTACTATGTTTAATTTGGGATAATGGGTATCGTCGCGCCGGGAAATATTTATTAGAAAACCAACAACTCTGCCATAGGTCACCCCAAGTAGTTCGCTACGTTTGGTGGCTTAGCAAAGTGCCGGGGTTCACGGGCTGAGGTTTGGCGGCAAATGTGTTTGGATGGGTTTGTCTAGGTCTTGATGGCAAGTGCGTTAGCCCACCTACTGCATGGCGGGCCAGATGGGGATGGTTGAGGGTGACATTTTGACCTCTCCAGCCGAACTCTCTCAACCTATCGCTTTGCATCGCAGAGGAAGGAATGGATTCAAACGCCTGTCAATCTGTCCGATTACTCAATCCCAGATTCCTACCTACCTCATACCTTTTTCCTTCCCTGAACTTCCTCTACTTCATCTCCACGAAAAGACCCTCTATACAGCGTATCCAAAGACGACATGGGCTCTCAGATAAATTGTTTTTCCCTTGTGTGGAGCTAATGTAAAATTTTACCTGTTTTACAGAAATTTTGAGAAAATAACCCCGTTCATCAAAATATAAAAATAAAACTAAAAATGCACCCAATCAAAATTCACGTAACCTTGATTCTAAGGTATGTAGGTAACCCAAATTAAAAATAAAACTGTCACTTAGGCGTATTGCGAAAATGCAACTTCAGAATAACATAAACAATCGAAATATTAATGAAAATAATAACTAAGCAATTTTTACCGGAATCGGAACGTAAATGGTCAAATTGAAACGGTCAACGTGATTGAACTCACGTCCCTACATAATAACTTTGTAAACTTTAAAAATATTAAAATATAAAGATAAAATTGTATTTTATTCAGCGATGTTTTAAAATCATGGATATTGAAAATACACTAAAACATTGATTAGTTTTGTAGTGAAATAAGAAACAATCACCCTTCATAAGGGTAAACAATTGTTGACATTTAATTACAGTTGAAGTGATTCCTTGTGTTCTTGTGAAAAATCTATGTGTAGTGCGAAAGTGATCTAGCAGTTATGGATACCTTCGTAAAGACTTGTTTGGTTTTCTTCATTTTTAACCAGGTATAATATATTAGGTCCTTACATATGAAAAATGGCGTTTTGCCGTACTGGCAACATTGATCTCAAATATCTTCTCTTTGGTTAGGAATTCCAAATTCAAATTTATACAGCTATTTACCCATGTATTTATTTGTGTTTCGAAAATTATAATTCATTTGTTTTTTCCTTAATTGTTTTTTTCTTTGCGTCACCAAACGCTCACAAGTAATTTTTTTGGAGTCAATTTCGCTTGGGGCATGGTTTGGCTGGTTCGGCAGGGTTCAGCCATTGCGATGAGCGCTTCCGATTATCGTACAGGATCCACTTTTCATCACAGGTAATGATTCGATTTAAAATCCCGTCATTATTGTGCCGGTTGAGTAATGCAACGCAGCAGTCAACGCGCGTTTGTTGATTTGCTTCACTCAATTCGTGAGGTACAGCGCCGGATCTGCCATACGTTCAAAAACGTGCAAAAAACCTGGCGCCCACTACGAAGGGGCGCCGTGATAAAATAAATATTGTTTTAAAATTCAATTAAAATATTCCCCGAATCGTTTAAAAATTACTCGTAATACGGAATTATTAGTTCGAGCTAGCAACACTCACTTACCATATGCGTGAACCTAATGCGCGCGCATCGATGGTTAAAATTTAACGAAATACGGATTTGACTTACGTCAAGGATTTTTTTTCCAAATACAATATATTTCATACGAACGTAAGACCTATTTTTCCTTGTTGCTCTTACGACCATTGTATCGTTCGAAATTCAACAAACATTGTGATTGGTTCATTGATCGCTTCTCATACGTATCTCCCTTCGTTGATTACAAGTTGCTCTTTGATGATAGTTCGTCGCTTTCGCCGCGTTATTGGTTTATTTATGTTGCCATTCGCGCGCGATTTGGCACCATATTAAATAAACTGATCAGAATATTATTATTTCTGAAGTAAACTGCCTCCTGTTTTATATTATATTTTGTTATGATGTTCTTATGTTGTCCAGTGTCATAGATAGCTACCGCCAGGTCACTTGGAAAAGTTACTCTTGATTCTTGTTGGCGGGATATTAATTTATTTTAAACGTATTGCATAAATTTTTTTTTTTTTTATATGTATATAAATTTTTTATCTGAATTTAAAAAAAATGTTGGGGGTGGGGGGCGCCATCGGTACTTCCTGCACAGGGCGCCAGATTTCGTAGAACCGGCGCTGGTGAGGTACCCACCTTTCAAGCTTTTTCACCTTCCCAATTTGCTTCAAGTGGATTAAAACAGTTTTATCACTAACACCGCAGCCTGCAGCTAACTCGAACGTGGTTTGCGATGGATCCGCTTCCGCATAATTCTTCATTATCAACTTTGGTCTCCGGCCGTCCACGGGGCTTGTTCTGCAGGTCGAAATTTCCAGAACGAAAACGTTGGAACCAAAAACGCACTGTGTTTTCTTTTGCGGCACCGTCGCCATACACATCATTAATCCATCCAGCTCCTCTGACAGTTGATCCCGAAATGAAATTTATTTTTAAAATTACTAGCTGATAATCGGCATGCGTTGCAATACAACTTAAATAAAAAAGTTGTTTCTCCTTTCGTGTCATTTCCATTCGTAACCGTTCCCCTTCCGCCTCCTCTTACTCTTCCCCTCCCGCGACCTCTTCCCCGCATCCCCCCTCCCCTCTCTCGCTCTCCACTTTCTCGCGACCCCCCCCCCTCACGCATTCCGCTTCTGCATTCCCGGCCTTCCCCTTTCCCTCGATCCCCTTCCGAGAAGTCTCCCCTCCTTAATTCCCCCTCCGATCCTTCCGCATACCCCTCCCTTTAGCCTTTTTCTCTGCCGCTTAACTCCATAAAATACACCCATTTTCCTACAACTCACGTGACCTATTTAGATTTTAATGCAAATTTCATAATGCCAAAGCTCACCAGTATATATATATATATATATATATAAATATTCTTTGGGCATGTTCGCAATAATTTAAAAAGAAAATAATAGGAATCGACCCCCTCCCGAGAAGTCTCCCCTCCTTAAAATACATAAAATACACACATTTTCCTACAACTTACGTGACCTATTTAGATTTTAATGCAAATTTCATAATGCCAAAGCTCACCAGTACATATAGAAATATTCATTGAGCTTGTTCGCAATAATTAAAAAAATAATAATTGCAATCGGATGAAATTGTAATCGCAATCGTACGAATAGTATAGGAAATAATTTCATAACGCCAGATCTCATCCTATAACCATACCGGGTATGCGTACATCATATTCCCAAAGTTTCATCGCAATCGGATGAACGGTATGGCCGCGCATAACATTCAAAGCGTAACACACAAACAAACAAAACAAACAAATACACATTAATTTTTATATGTTAGATAATGTTATGTGCATTTTTACCGATTTCAAACCTAAAATCGTCTTTAAAAATACCTTTAATTATAAATTGGTATGAATATCAAACGAATTTATTTGCAGTGTCGATTTTTTGGACTTATATGCTGGTATGTACAGTACAAGTAGATTTTTCCTTGATGCGTTTGAATGTAAATATATATATATAATACTTTTCTTATTTTGTGGTACAACCTCTCTGCACACCCATTCGGGGACACTTAGTCATATTTTTTGTAAGTAGGAATACCATATTTTCCTTGAACCGACTGCATATTGTATACGAGTACACCCGAGGGCCACCTCTCTGGGAATCAACTGTCATGGAAAAGTTTTTTTTATTATTTTATAATACATCCATTTTCAATTTTCTACCGGGTTGCGGCATCTCTCGGGCCTGCTAGTAGCCAATTTAAAGTTTTTTTGTTTGTTTGAGGATTCTACAATTCAAGGAAATGGCCCTTTTAAAATGTATTTTTTCGGTTTGCCTGAGGATTAAACCTTTCTCCCCAAGGACTGACTAAAATGAGCGAACACCGCTAACATCTAAGCCTATTCCCAATTGGATGGCACCGACGTTTATTTCGTTTATTAACTTTTGTAAATTTTTAAATACAAATGTTTTAAATACAAATTTCAGAAAATGTGTGTGTTTGTGCATATATGGGTACGAGTGCCTCCAAAAGTTGATAGAATGCATTGTCATGGGCAACAAATATATCTGCCGAGTTTCAGCTCGATCGAATATCGAGAAGTTGGTTAATTTCTACTTACAAGATTCGCATCATTCATTCACGTAAACAAATATTGAAATTCAAATAGATGTATATAAAAAGATGTGTTATATTCTTGGAGATGTACATGGTGTCCGGAGGTAAAGTGCAGTAACTTCGGGAGGTGATTCTACATGATAATATAAGTAAAAAAGATAAAAGACTTTTTTTCGAAATTTCAGCTTTAAGGGGTACTTTTTAGGTAAAACGATAAAATCAGTCCGTCGTATGCGGCCAGCATTAGGTACTATTTTACGCTGTTACGATACGGGTGACTCACAACAATCCAACGTCGCGGGCGGGCGCAGAGCAAATTTATCGGTAAGTTTGTACCTTACACTAAGGATTTTTAACAGGTAAGCCTTTTTGTATGGGAAAAAGATGTTGGAATTTCGAAAAAAGTCATTTATCTTTTTTACTTATTTTATCATGTAGAATCACCTCCCGAAGTTACTGCACTTTACCCCGGGACACCCTATTTCTACATGGATGTGGTATTGTGGTTTGTCGTTTATAATATGCAACTTTTTGTGTTAATGGCATTACCGATGATCTAATAAAAATATTATCAAATTCTTGTTGTGGTTGGTCGTGTTATGGGACGATGTGAATCAGGTATCTTTGCTAGGAATAATTATTATGTGTAATTATAATAATAAGCAATTTGCATTTTATGCAAAGTAGGTATTTATTTAATTTAAATACACGGTAGGTATTAACTGGATTTGTTGGAACTTATTAGTAAACGTTAAATATTCAATTTCAATTTCAATGCCGGTAACCCGGGCGTTTATTAACATTAAAGTTAATATTAATTTCTAATTTCTTTTAATATCTAGGTCATATATAATGAAAGACAATGAATGATACATCGAAAGAAAACACATTTTTTTATTAAATTAAAACAAATAACTTTGTATTAAACCACTAATATAATCACAATTACCTACATGTTTCAAAACCGATGATTTCTTCGTCAGGGTAGTAATGACATTTTTATAATTTTTTGACATTTTTTTATTGTTAGACCCAATTTTTTATACTAGTGCAACGGTTCTTACGACTACAATTTTAAACAGCTTATTTTTTAACATTAATTCCCCACAGGAGGACTTGACTGAGAAAATCCTCAGGGTCTATGTCATCTTTGGGGATGCTGTGTGGAGGTTCTTTTTAGGGACATGAAAGAGAGCTGGGAAGGAAAAGGGTGTAAGGGGTAGGTGTGGGTAGGATTCCGGGGGTCGATCGGTCCAGGAGTGAATGACGTATGAATCCATCCCTCCCAAGCCAATGGGTCGAAAGAGTCCGGCTGGCGAGGTCTAGTTTACGACTCCCTCAACCAGGCTCTCCCGAACTGGCCCGCTTCATCTGCGAACATATGCATTCGCCGCTGTCATATGACTTTGACAAACCTCACCAAATGAAACCGGTTTCTCCTGCCAAGTCACCAATAGCGAACCACTACTTGGGATGACCTATGGCCGGGGTGTTAGGTATAAAAAAAATATATATTCCCTGGGCGGCGGTACCCATACCCGCCTCCCAAATTCCCTAGCTTTCTTCCCTCTCTACCCATAGATTACCTGGCCAGTTATTTTACTGATTATTAATCAAATTTCAAAGTTAATACGAAACCTTTTATACAATGAATTGAATTTAACCCGGCGCGCGTTATGGGGGTGGAAATATGATACAAGTACGCGGGGTTGGGTCATCATGACCCACTTATTCAATAGCAGGTATTTCATTATATTTATGCTTTTTGGCCCATACAATGAATTGCACATTATTAAGGAATTGAAACATGGCATTATTTCGACAAAATGTATTATTAATTATTTTTTAACCAATAAACTTACCATTTAATAAAAGTTAACAAATTTAGCTTTCTCTAGCTAATCATACTGAAAACTTTTTTTATCATTTAAAAAATTTAAATGGCACTTTTAGGAACTGAAGAAGCTAATTTTTGGAAAAAATAACAAAAAGTTTATTAGAATCATCATTATGAATGCAGTCGACGCAAAAAAGGGTCGACGGGGAAGGGTAATATTCACCTTTTTCAGCTTTCGACTCGCGTAACTCCCGTGTTGATCGCCGTCCAACCGATTTCTAATTAAAAACGTTTAAATAAAGTCAACATCTCCAGCTACTGAAAAGAGCGGCAACATCGCACGTGTAGTTATAAAACCACAAGCAATTTAAAACATGGCGGGTAATTTTGACCCATCCCCATGACGCCGGGTTAAAACTGAAGTAAAAACACATCTGAGAGAACAGAGTTACAATCAAATTACAAACATTATGAAGACAATGTGAAGTTAACTAAATATGTACTAAATACAAAAATATAACCGGCCGCCTCAGAACAGGAAACCCTAGTGAGGAGGACTGAGAAAACTGTGACATTATTCTTTTAGCGTGTTTTGTACCTACATTACATAGGTAAAATTTTTGCTATGGAAACTAATAAAAAATACAAGAAATGTCTGTAAAAAGTTCTATTCATGTTCTGCGAAACAATTCACCCGCAATGGAATAAAAGCACAACTTAAGAGGCTAGACTTTGAACGACACGCGGAAGACTCGCCTCTGTCATTCTGTCCCGCTCACAATAAGCTCACGCACACTTATAATACATGCGAATGCGAAATGTGCGAATGAGACAACGTTCAAATTTACCTACAGAAATCGCTCGAAAAGGGGTTTATGGAGAATACACTTTTCTACACCGAAACTTTCACGAAATTATATTATATTTTTTAGAAAGAAGAAGCTACGTCGGTAGCTTTTTATAATTTTATAATTCTTTATGAGAGTTGAGTTAGCAGCACCTTTTCCTTAAATAATATTTTTTGATAAATCGTACATGTCTGACAGTGAATGTTTACGTTAATACGAAACGCATCGAAAATTCGAAAACATACCGACATAGTTTTCACCCTCTAAAAGGCAGTATAAAAAATATATATTCATTTTGTGCAATTTTCGATGTAGAAAAGTGATTTTCCCGGGCGTCCTTTTTGTATGGGCCGAAAAGCGAAGTCTATCGTCTTAACTAACTAACCATCACGCCGTTTCCTGCAGGGGTACACGGAGAAAAATGTTATTTGAAAAAACGATCATCTTAATAGAAAAAACGATCATTTTAATAGAAAAAACGATCATTTTAATAGTAAAAACGGTTAAAAACGGGACTGAAGTTTTTACGAACAAATTAATAGGGTTTCAATGTTTATTGGCGGGAACATTAAGAATAATTTGTTGGTATACGTAATTTCGTACGTATTTTACCGCCAATAAACATTGAATCACTGTTAATTTGTTCGTAAGAACTTCAGTCCCGTTTTTAACAGTTCATTTTTCTCCGTGTAGGCAGAGAGGACGGACTGCCAAACAACTCGGTCTTGGCACACACACTCTTTGCCTCATTCACATTCATACATCGTATCATGCATACGCTTCTATTTTTCTGACTCTTGGCCCGACTCAAGTATCTGATTCACTTTTATTTATTGTTTTGGAACATTTACAGAATGTTAACATGAAAAATTATAGAATAAGCACTGTGGAGAGCGTAGGCGTTAATATTCCACACTTGATCGTGCCATGTCGTCCTCGGACGTCCCCTACTTCTTATACCATTCACACTTGTGTCTATATTCTCCTTACACAACTTTCTTCGTTCAATTAAACCACCTGAGGGTCCCTTTCTTAATTTTACTCATCAGCCTTGCATTCTTTGCGGATTTCCACAACAGAACTCAATTTCATGAATTTATTGTTCTGTTAACACTGGGAAAAAATTAAAATATCATCTTTGAATTTTTTTTTTAATTTTGAAAGGTGATAAAATACGCGTTCAAACTTTATTATTAGAAATAAACAAATAACTTTTTAAATAACAAAATTTTGAATGCAAATATTTTTTTTTTTTAAATTGCTCACCTTAAGTTTTTTCTAACTAAATTTACTGACAATGAAAAAAATTAAAACACACATATATTTTATTAGACAAATGTATTTGGTCAAATAAAATAAATGTATTTGGTCACTTCACTTTTTTGTCGTTTCATGTAAAAATAATTAATAATAAAATCACCAAGTTTCATAAACTTTTTTCAAATTGCGGTCAGAAACTTTGGTTTGATAGAGGTGTACATTGTACATATTAATTCTTCTGTGATAAATTTTTAGATTTGAATATAAAGCGTGGTATTTTCTCTTTCTTACACCGTTTAGATTATATTTCTCACCATAATAGTAAGGGACAACTTTTTAGTAATATGAATTTTCGTAATGTTGGTCTAAGAATACGGCCGTAGGGATTGTCATAATTCATCATGGTAATAAATAAGAACCATTGTGATTATAACTGAGAATTGTAATTTTAAGAATAATAATATTTAACATACTTTGCCATTGACGTAAGTGCATATTATAACATTTATAATATGAAATTACATAATGAAAAGTATATTCTGAGGTATTTTTTTCTGAATCGTTACTGAGATGCTGATGAATTATCATATTGTGAGGAAGTATCGTTTATGAGTCAATTTATTATTAGAACTCAGATGGTGAGATCCCATATTACGATCAGACATGGAACCATAAAACCTATATGAAATATTCCCAAAAGTGAATAAATTAGTATCAGAGTTAACTAAATCAAACTAAATAATTTTATTAATTATCATTTACAATATTTTCAGTTATATATATCATCAGCCGATACTGAGGTCTGCAAGATCAGCACGAGAAACCGAAGAGATGCGCCATATATTATCAGTGTTGGAAGCTGCGATCCCACTAACATCAAAATACTAAGAGCCGATGAACATGACCACGGCCGCCATGCTGAAGAAGACATAACTACGTAAGTTCCTGCCCATCCCATTATAATATTTACTAATATTATTTCTTATTTTTATTTTTAATTAAATTTATATTTAACACTAGCGAGATTCCGACATGCGTTGCGAAGCCACTCAAAGAAAGAAAGTGTTTATATTTTAATTCTTCTTATTGAAGTGCTTTTGGTGCTAGAACACTCCTTTGGGGTGGATGAAAAAAAAGTGCTTTTTTGTTTTTCCGTCTGGTGCGTACACGAATATATCGGAAGGTTTTCCAACACCTCAGCAGGCCACATTCAGCTGTCCGTGAGAGAAGCATGGATTTTCCAAATTTACCCCTTGCCATTCCCTACCGCTACTTTGTCTCCTTTGAAATCCCTCCCTCTGCCCCTCCCTCATCCCACACTCCTCCATCACTCCACCCTCTCCGATCTCGCCCCCTTCTCCTCCCGCATTTCCCTTCCATCTTCCCCGTCTTCACCCCTCTCGCGATTGCCCCCTCCATCATTTCCTGGATTACCCTTCACCTCCAGTCTTCATTCCTTGCCGCTAAACTACATGAAAAACACATCTTTTTCAAACAACTCGCACTGTAATTTTTATAACGCCAAAGTTCACCTTTATAAAGGATGTATCGGCACGTCAAACTTTAACCAGCGATTCCTGATCATATTTAGAGTAAAAAATGTTAAAACTACTTTGCTCTAAGGTACCTTTTTTTTCGTTTAATTAAAAAAAATTGCACACTCCGTTACTGTCCACAACTCCGTGCTACCCCCTCCTCGCTACCCGCCGCGTTTTCTCGCGTGGATTGGTGCGAGAGAGGATGGGGTAGCGCGGAGTTGTGGACAGTGACGGAGAGTGGAATTTTTTTAATTTTTTTTTATTTAATTGAAAAAAGTTACCGGAGAGCAAAGTCGCCATAACATTTTTTACTCTAAATATGACCAGGAATCACTGGTTAAAGTTTGTCAGGTACGTGCCGATACATCCTGTACCTATACCGAAATCATTATGGGCATGCACAAAAAAATAACCGAAATTTCATTGCAATCAGATGAATGGTATAGAATAATTTTGAATTTCTTATCAACTTTTAAATTTTATATTTTTTTCTTCCCCTCCTCCCTTTTTCGTATATTTGTCCCCTCAAAGCATTACAGAAGGTAATATTTTTCAGTTCTGCCTCAGATGTTGAAGAAATCGCTATGGAAGGTCGCAAATCGTTTTATGGACTCGTCACGAAGATGCTGGAGCATGTACAGGCGAGAGTAAGCAAGTCCGTGCAGAAAGCAAGCAGGATGGTGGAAGAGAAAAGAATTGCTTCAGAACTTCGAGGCTTATCGAGAAAAAAACGCGTTCTCGAATTTTTGGATTTCTCAAAATTTAAGAATCTTCTTGCTGATCATTGAAACAAAAAGAGGTTAGGGATTAACAATTTGTTCTATTCATCGACATTGAAACAGAAAAATGTTTAAACCTAACCTATAATTTTTTTTAAATTAGAATGTATTTGTTTAAGTGAACTCAATCTATACTTTGGCGCAATACAGTTTTGTAAAACATTAAATCCGAGTCTCTTTTTTTTCTACCCACAATCCATTTTTGTGATATATTGTATTTGATTTATGTATTATATCGATTAAAATAAAAATAATTAAATTCAAAAGGGTGACGCTAATATTGCCAGCAATAAATAATAATAAACCTATATAATATTGGGTTCTATGTCTAATCGGACTATGAGATCTCAGAGTTTGAATTCCCATAGTAAATATATATACTTCCTAACATGATAATTCATCACATCATAACTCACACTAACCTAACCTAACCTAACCTCAAAAAACCCCAATTATCAGTTTTCGACGCTTCGAGACATGATGAATTATCATGTGAGGAATTAACATCCGATGAAAAGTTTGTACTCAATATTGATACACTTAAAAAGTTTCCACTGAACATTCTGGTCACCATAATATTGAGTTCTCATAATAAATTGACTCATAAACGATACTTCCTCACATGATAATTCATTAGCATCTCAGTAACGATTCAGAACAAACTACCTCAGAATATACTTTTCATTGTGTAATTTCATATTATAAATGTTATAATATGCACTTTCGTAAAAGGCAAAGTAGGTTAAATATTAATATTCTAATTACAATTCTCAGTTTTAATCTCAATCGTTCTTATTTATTACCATGATGATCTCTATGGCCGTATTCCTAGACCAACATTACGATAATTCATATTACTAAAAAGTTGCCACTGAGTAGACCGGTCACCATAATATTTTGCGGTAAAAAGAGAAATTGACGAACGAACGAGCTATAATTTCTATAATTATTTATTTATTTATTAGAACATAAATTCATTGCTTAAAAATATATTGTCACCAAAAAATGACAATTTTTTTATTTTTTTAAATTGAATTATTGCACAATGTGCCCCGGATAATATTTTTATGCACAAGTTCTTTCTCGCGTCGACATTATTTGACAGTTGTCACCCCGGAACAATTCGCGTTTGAATAAAACTTCAAAAGCGCGAAAAACGTTGTGACGGTTTATTTACGGTTGGGACATTTTGTTTTTTGTATTTATTGCACATTTCCACCCCTCATCGCCAACAAAAAGGTAAGTTTTAGGCAGAAAACAATCCATTACATCAATACTTTTAAAATCTCCGCTACAACTTTGTTCATATTGACAACAACTGACATGAAATATTTTGTAATCTGAAGACTGCACCTGCTTGGCTTTGGGGATGGTCTAACGATATTTTATAATTGTTTCTTCAAACTGTATGAATTATTTTAGCTTATTTGTTGTGTTTATATCTGACTTTACTATATTTTACTTTGAATAGTGTTGTTGTTCTGTTTTTAAGCGTACAAAAGTCGTAAGCATGGACGATTTTCTGAAGATTGAGAAGATAGGGGAAGGAACTTATGGGGTCGTATACAAAGGCAGAAATAAGATCACAGGACAACTGGTGGCTATGAAAAAGATTCGCCTGGAATCTGAAGATGAAGGAGTACCGTCCACAGCAATCAGGTATTTTATAGGTTAAAATAATAAAACATTTCAGAACCGATAACGCTTTTTGACATTTCAATTCTTTTTTTGAATCTTGTACGATATTATCGTATGTGACCATTGTTTGATAGATGTGCCCATCAAATTAATAATATAGTGCTAGTACTGATTGATCAATTTTACTAATATAATAACTCTAAAAAAGTGTAGTCCACCCACAACTGTTTTGTCAACATTTTGCTGATCCCACATTAATTATCTGTTCTTATCAGCTTCACGCCTTTCACCGTAGGTCGTGTAAAAATGTAACATTTGACAGCTGACAAAGTTTCCATATTTATTTATATCCATTAATATATTAATATTCCCATTAATTGGGAAATATTTTGAAGGAGGGAACGGAGAAGAGGATTGCTTGGAAGCACCTGGCTATTCAGATCTTGTCACTAAACTTAAGTAAAAACATGCATACTCTGCATACTTCTATATTAAGTAAAAACATGCATACTCTGCATACTTCATACCGGACGACCGTCCGTGGTCGAGTGGTAACAACATTTGACTCCCAATCGGAAGGTTGCGGGTTCGAACCCGGCGTGCGCAAATAAATTTTATTTGATTAATTTGTGTTATTTCACAATTAATTAATAAAAATAATATATACTACATTTGCGGCACGTTCCAGAGTGGAAGATACTGTCAGTATCGCCCTGGTGTAAGACAACCATTCAGAATTGAGACGTTGCTTAATAATGGCTTTAGCCGTGTTTAGTGACTAGATCTGAATAGCCAGGTACTTTCCTACCTTCCTCTTCCCCATTTCCTTCCCTTCCCCACTTTCCTTCAGCCTCACAACATACCCCAATTGGGTATGCCATAGTCTCACTGGCTCCAGACGGGAGCAGTTGGGACTCTTGTGAGGTATTCTCTATAAAAAATAAAAAAAAATACGGACAAATTACACTAAGGAGACCCTGGGAAAATAATTTCCTTCAGGGCCTATGTCGTCTTCGGGGATGCTGTTTGGAGGGTCTTTTTAATGAAAGTAAGAAGGAGGAAGTTCTGGGAAGAAAAATATGTGAGGAGTGGGTAGTAATCTAGGGGTCAGTGTTTCGAATTTTTTTTTTTTTTACATTAACTCCACTGAGGAAAATAATTTCCCTCAGGGCCTATGTCATCTTTGAAGATGCTGTGTGGAAGGTCTTTTTGAGGAGAGGAAGGAGTGAACGTGGGTCTTGAAGAAACCCATGTTGTAGGAAGGAGGGAACACAGAGGCCGGCAAATCGTTCCACAGCCGAGCTGTTAAACACAAGAACGAGTCGTAGAAGCGACCCATTCTCATGTGACAAATGTCAACCTTGTACATATGTTGGGAGCGCGTTTGGCGTGTTTTCCGACTATGCACCGGTGTCGAGGAAATCAATGACGCTAGTTCCTCGGAGCACCTTCCATTGAAATACCGGTAGAAAAAGGATAGTATTCCCACCCGACGCCTGTGCTCTAAAGATTGCAATCCGTTTGTTAAGACGGGAGAATCTATCAAGCGGACCGCCCGTTTCTGCACAGAGTCGAGGGTTTTTTCAGGTACATTGGGGCTCCTGACAAGAGATGGCTGCCAAATTCAACCGTGGGGGGTACTTGCGATTTGTACAGGGTTAGCAGTTTGTGTACTATCAAAGTATCTGCGGGCCGTGTACAGTACGCTCAGTTTCTGAGAGGCTAACTTAACTCTGGCCTCGATGGAGCCCCTGTACCTGAGAGTTACACCGAGCATATCAATGGAGGACCTGTTCGGAAGAGTGCTACTGTTGAAGGAGACTAGATTGTCATTTCGATCCCTTTAGATGTAATCAGACATGATTGGGTCTTTGAAACATGAATCCATCCCTCCCGCTGCGGTGCGAAACGATGGTCGAGAGAGACCAGCTGGATAGTCTCCCTATCTGTCCTCTCCCGATCCAGCCTGGATGGCAGGCTCCATCCGCCTCCAATGCCTGAACACACCACCTGTTGAACCCGGGCATCCCTGGAGTGACCAATGACAGAGGTGGTGGTTATCCAATAAATGGTACTCGGGGCGGCGGTACCCTTACCCACCTCCCAAATATGCAGTTACAAAGTTACATCTTTTTCAATCAAAGTTCAAAATTTCCTGTGTTTAGACATGTTTTGAAGCAATGTTTGAAAATGTGACGTTTGCCAAAAGGTTCCATCTCACCCAAAGCAAATAGTCGTTTCTTGTACTAATTAAGTTGAAATGAAGGGTCATTTCAATAATAAATTATTGAAATAACCCTTCGATTACAAGTTAATAATTATACATTATTGGCAGCTACCTTTTTCATTGGAAACAAGTATTCAAAGAATGTATTTGTTACCTAGATAGTGTCTCGGATAAATATATACGATTTTATTTTTATGGAACACCTATTGACTTTTTGTAAAAGTTTAAATGAAGATCCATTTTTTTTTATACATTCTTAGAATACTTGTTTCCAATGAAAAAGGTAGCTGCCAATAATTTGGAAAAAAATCATTAGTCGAAGATAATATTGTTAATTCAGAAATTTGAAATATGAAGTTGACAAATACGATGGTCTCATAATAGATCGCAATGACTGAATTGGTAGAGCTCCATACCGGTAAGACGTGAGATTCTGGGTTCGAGTCCCAGTTGCAACCATTATCTTTTATTATTTTTCTGTGTCTTGTTCATTTTCATATTAAAAAAAGAGATTATTATCGTTATCTTCTTCAATGATATATTACATTGATAGGAATAACCTTCAAAAGTTAAAAATAGATAGTTTTTCATATAAAAAAAAATAATTATAGCTTTTCGATAACAGCTCACATAGGTCTCATAGACATTGTTGTATCTCCCTTACTGTCGCGGTGAGAAACATGATCTAAACGTTGTTAGAAAGAGAAAACACAGAGATTTATTTTTGAACCTAGAAGTTCACCACAGAAAAAATAAATTATGCCCCTCTATGAAACCAAAGTTTCCAACCGCCATTTGAGAAAAAATTATGTAACTTTGTAAATTTTTTTTGTTTTTTTTTCTTATGAAACAACAAAAAAGTTAGGTGAATAATGTTTATTATATATTTGTCTTATGAAATATGTATTCATTTTTTAATAATTTTTTTTCAAACGTGAGTCATTTTTGAACCTTTTTTTACGTTTGCATTCAAAATTTGAAAGTCTATGTTTGTTTGTAATAATAACATATTCTTCTTCTCCTTTCGTATGGTGGGGGGTCAGAGGGGGACACCGCATTCGCACATCGCCGACTCTTTAAGGATCTATGCATCATATGGGCACAACGGCTATGGGAACACCTTATCCTATTGATGGCGGACCAGAGTTTGCGAGGCAATGAGAACCCAGGCTGTCTCTCATAATAACATTTGAAAGCATATTTCACCACCTTTCAAAAACAGTTTTAACTTTTTTGATTCATTCAGAAATATTCCATTTATTTGGATTTTATTGCAAAGTACAGATTTTTCTGACCTTCTGACAGAATATGTCTGAGGCCTGAGGGGTTAAAGCAAAAAAACTGATATATCGGGCCACAGTTATATGAATTTAATAAATATGCCATAAAAATAACTATCTATCTCTATAATTCCAGGGAAATTTCTCTCCTGAAAGAGCTGCAGCATCCCAATATCGTCAAACTGGAAGACGTCTTGATGGAGGAGTCCCGCCTGTACCTGATCTTCGAGTTCCTCTCCATGGACCTGAAGAAGCACATGGACACGCTGGGGACCAACAAGTTCCTGGAGCCCGCCACCGTCAAGTCCTACCTCTACCAGATCAACTCCGCCATCCTGTTCTGCCACAAACGCCGCATCCTGCATCGCGATCTCAAGCCGCAGAATCTCCTCATCAGTGAGAACGGCGTTATTAAGGTTAGATCGCAATTAGCGTAGAGAATGTGGGTAACCCATGGGTGTGGAAACACTAAAAATGCAATAGCTGTCCCAAGCCAAGGAGTAAGCTACAGTGCTCAAGCTGGATGACACTGGGGGACAGTATCACGATAGAGAGTGACGAACTCAAGATATTGAAAACGCGACCCGCAATAGCCAACCCAAGCCAAAGTGATTTATACTTGGTCTGGATATACGTGATATACTATACTGATAGTCTTGGTATAATGCATTGAAAAGGCCAGCATTCTGAAGGTTAAAAAAATGCAATAATTAATTATGTCTAATAATTTGGTGTCCTGCTTTTAGGTGGCAGATTTCGGTCTTGGCAGAGCGTTTGGAGTCCCCGTCAGAGTGTACACCCACGAAGTGGTCACCCTGTGGTACAGAGCCCCCGAAGTCCTGTTAGGAAGTACAAGGTAAACTCATCTGTTGCTGACTTGTTAACACATATAACGCTATTTACAAATTTTGTGATCATAAAAAAGACAAAGAAGATGATCTCTGGAGGACACAATACAAACTACAGACCAAAACAGATAGACCTACCCATGAGGGCGAGGGGAAGAAACTCACTTGTGCGGAGCGGGAGAAGTTGTATGGATGCGTCACTTTCAGTGATTTTTCAATAAATGAATCTGACTCGCATTGAGGATTCAGTATTTAGTCTTCATTCAAAAATAATATCTGGTTACGAATAAGTAGTCCTTTTTACAATGGCACGTGAAGCTGCATAATATATGTAATTGAGAATCCCAAATGGGGCGATCAAAGATTCATCTTGTTTCCAAAATCGAATACCTACAGTGAAACCCTCTTAAGAAGTTTGTATTTTACGGTCCCTTGAAGACTGAATGGCTGATTTTATCCAACACATATGGTTTTCCTGCTTAAGAAGTTTTTTTTCCCGGTCCCTTGGAAAACTTCTTAAGAGAGTGTGACCGTATTTTTTCACAGTATTTAGGACAGTTACAAAAAAATGTTTTACATTTTACTCAGCGCAGTAAAAATGAACTTGTGAAAAGAGAACACCTTATTAGAATCCCACAACGGACTGCACTGCAAACTGTTACCTTACTTTAGCAAACTTTTGTCTAGTTTTTTCCGATGTACGTTCATCGGCGTTCAGAGAAGAGTATAGTCATAGTTTATTTAAAACATGCTTGAACCTTCCTGGTGCCAAAAAGATTGTCATATGGTTTGCCTCCTACAGTATAAATAAATGTCTTCTGACGCCAGTGATACAAACACGAACTGGGAGAACCTAACAATACAATAACAGCGTTTTCTTAAACTAGATGGACTCTGCACCGCATCCCTCGGCACGAAAAGTGGAGGGAGATGGAAGTGAGAATGTTGCGAGTAGAGACGATCCTAAGCGGTCTGGATTCTTCAAGAGATGTATTGCCGATGATAATGTGCAAGTTGAAAATTTTATCACGCTAGCATCTCTTTCTCTGTGTATAAATTACCAGTTTCCATAAATAAATCAACATTTTATTTGCAGATATTCCTGTCCCATCGACATGTGGTCCATTGGCTGCATATTCTCCGAACTAGCCTCCAAGAAACCCCTCTTCCAAGGTGACTCCGAGATCGACCAGCTCTTCAGGATATTCAGGTGCGTGCTTCCATGATACTGAAGTCGCTCATTAACTACTTTCTTCTGAACTGTTCAAATATACATATACCATAATTTGCCACGACTAAACAAGTTCAAAATTGTGGCAATTTCATAATAAAATCCTGAATCCACCCTGAAGTGGCTTCACATTCTCAAATTAAAAAAGTAACACTCACAAATCGGATAAAAACATAAAAATATTCTTCTCGCCTTTCCTAAAATGAGTGAAAATTTTAAATCTCTAATGAAATGGGGTCATGTTATTTGTTGTGTATGGATTCTTGAAATAATAACGCCTTCACAACAAAACACTGAGCCGTACTAATAAATGTGTTTTAATATTTTACATAACTGATAAACAACCATTGTATCGTGAATAGTTGTTTATCAAGAGTAAAATTTTAAAACACATTCATTATTATTTAGACTAAAAACTTTTATAATTAGGAATGAGTGTGTCAGACTGCCTGGAGGCTCTGCTTTTTGAAACCTTGCGGCTCCTCTTACCTTGGTACTTATGGAGAAGCAGACCTATATACTACTGACATCTATTGGATAACTATAAAACCTCTGTGATCCATCTACGCCAGTGCCATCTATGTCTCATAGCTTGAACTATATATAACAGTAGTGAATTATTTATTTAATTTAAATTTGCAGGGTCCTAAAAACCCCCACTGAAGACATCTGGCCCGGAGTGACAGCCTTGCCAGATTACAAAGCCACCTTCCCCTGCTGGACAACCAACAACCTAGAGAATAATGTATGTATTATGTTAATTTATCTGTTATATTTATTGTTTTTGTGTTTAATTTGTAGAACTCCATTTAATTTTATTTAAATTAAATTTAATAATGTTATTATTAAGTTCTGTAAGTATTTTAGTTTTTTATTATTATGACAGCTGCTTCGGCTTACAAGGCCATTTTCAAATGGTTTGAATTCAATCAAACTGATAATTTTTTTAATATACAGCCTAACTTGGTTATAACAAGCACGAGGGGACCGACTCAATTTGCTCCTTCTAGCTGTTACTCATTATATAAATAAAAACACGCAAATTGGAAGAATTAATCTCCAACTTTACACTTACCCAAATAATAACACGCAAATTGGATCAATTATTCTCCAAGTTTACACTTACCCAAATATGTAATAAAACGCAAATTGGATCAATTATTCTCCAAGTTTACACTTACCCAAATATGTAATAAAACGCAAATTGGAAGAATTAATCTCCAAGTTTACACTTACCCAAATAATAAAATGCAAATTGGAAGCTCCAAGTTTACACTTACCCAAATAATAACACGCTAATTGGAAGAATTAATCTCCAAGTTTACACTTACCCAAATAATAACACGCAAATTGGAAGAATTATTCTCCAAGTTTACACTTACCCAAATAATAACACGCAAATTGGAAGAATTATTCTCCAAGTTTACACTTACCCAAATAATAAAATGCAAATTGGAAGCTCCAAGTTTACACTTACCCAAATAATAAAATGCAAATTGGAAGCTCCAAGTTTACACTTACCCAAATAATAACACGCTAATTGGAAGAATTAATCTCCAAGTTTACACTTACCCAAATAATAACACACAAATTTGTATGTCATCTCTAGGTACGCAACATGGACTCTCTCGGCATGGACCTCCTGCAAAAGATGCTGATCTATGACCCCGTGTCCCGAATCTCCGCCCTGGAGGCCCAGCGTCACATCTACTTCTCCGACGTGAAGCTCCCCGCCAGTGTCGTGAACGGCAAATAACCACAGCACCCTCCGGGAAACCACTTCCCTCTTTTTATAAGTTAGGTTAGGATGCCATCGGCTGAATGCTCGGAAAGATAGGTAATATTTTTATTGGATGACGAACTCTGCATTTACTAGATACGATGGAAGCCATGTTTTAATCCATTCTTTTAAGCCATGGGTTAATATTAGAAGTGCCTATGTCAATTTTGGTAATTTGATTTTATTTTGATATCTCCCTTTAAGTATGTCCCTTATTTGAATGCTGTGAATTATGTCAGGAGGTCTATCTAGCACGAATGATCGATAAAACCCTATACTAATACGATATAGACTAAATACAGTTATCAATATTTGCGAGCACGGTCAACAATCATCGAGATATTCCGACCGATGTTGATAAATTTTAGCGTGGCCTCTTGAGTCTCAGTTAAGGTGTCAATATACAAATCATTTTGAATAATATCGTTCGTTATACAAAATAGCTGGCTTGTTAATGAATGGAGGTTAACTAACGAAGCTCTATCCATAAATCGGGATCAATTTATTGCGAGAAACAGAGTGGTTCAAATATAATTAAAGAACTCGTTAGCTAATTAACCCACTTTTAGTCGAAATATATATTAAAGGTAATATTTCAAAACAAAATGATTTACAGTGAAGCCCTCTTAAGAAGTTTTCTAAGGAACTGGAAAAAAAAACTTCTTAGGCAGGAAAACATTATAAGTGGGAAAAACTGGGCCATTCAGTCTTCAAGGGACTGAAAAAACCAAACTTCTTAGGAGAGAACTTCTTAAGAGGGTTTCACTGTATTTATTAGTATTTTTAATTTTTACGTAGCAGTTTGATGTTAAGGAATATAAATCCATAGATACATCCGCCAGTGTTTCCAGCGTGTATCGATTTCTTATTTATTCCCTGTCAATATCGGTCCGGCTATCAACAGTGCGGCAGTGCTTGGAAAAGTGTTATAAAATCGTCGGTAGTTACACCTATCAATCCGAATATAATATTGTAAAGTTATCGATTTTTTTGTGCTTAAACCTCCAGGTGCTCTAGATTTATGAAATTGTGGCCTATCTAATGTAGAAGTCAAAATATTGATTCTGCGTTTTTTACGCCAAGAAATTGATGAACAATCTTCGCAAATTTGACATAGACACTTTTAGCACTAAGCCCCTGATTTAAACAAAGGGAGATATGGCATGGATGCATGCCAACTAGTGAGCTACGATCAAATTGCACTTATCAAAGTGGGACTATGCAATGAAACTTAATGCATGTGATGTGTAGGGTGAAACTAAGGCGAGGCGCGTCTTCTGTGCGTAGCTGCTTCATTAGGTCGTAGCTTGGCGACAGTCAACACGCAAACATCCCACATCTCCCTTTGTTTCTATCATGTATGTACAGTGAAACCCTCTTAAGAAATTCCCGCTTAAGAAGTTTTCCTGCTTAAGAAGTTTGGTTTATTCGGTCCTTTGAAGACCAAATGCCCAATTTATCCCACTTATAAGGTTTTCCCGACTAAGAAGTTTTTTTTTTCAATCTCTTGGAAAACTTCTTAAGAGGGTTTCACTGTACTTTATATTATTAGATGACAAATTCTGCCTTTACTAATTGCGATGGAAGCCATGTTTCTACTACTGCGAGTTGAACTGTACTTACTGCTGTAAATTTCCAAAAGTTTGCTCAGGGTATTTCAATTAATTCCAACGCACTTACCGTGAAACCAAAGTTCAGCACGATTTTGAATTTTTGACATTTGAACGGTCTTCATTAAATGCCAATTCTCGTCTTGATCAAATTGTGATCATGACCGTCATTGTTATTAATTTGATCAAAAGCTGAAACGAGCCGAGAATAAGGAATTCAAAATGGTGCTGATCTTCAATTTGATAGTCAGCAAGTATGACGATGTTTGAAACACCCCAACCGTGCTGCGATCAATGGGTTTCTGGAAAGCCTTTATTGAAATTTTATATTTGCAGACTCCTGTCTTTTAATATATATTTTTTAATGAATCGTGCCAAATGTTCATGAGAGTCATCATTGTTGTCCAGTGGCTTTCTGGAAACCGTTTTATGAAAATGTAGTATTTCTCGGACACCTATTGTTAACTATATACATATACCAAAATGTTCAGAGAGCCAATGCTGACTTCAAACTAAGGCTTTTCCGAAAACTGCTGCTTTTATTCAACAGTTTCCGGAAATACAGTGAAACCCTCTTAAGAAGTTTTCCAAGGGACCGGAAAAAAAACTTCTTAGGTCGGAAAACCTTATAAGTGGGATAAATTTGGCCATTTGGTTTTCAAGGGACCGAAAAGACCAAACTTCTTAAGCACGAAAAAATCTTAACCTTTCCTGGGCTGTGAATGTTTTAAAAAGAAATTGAACATCAAATGTGATTCAGAATTTTTTTGTGTCGCATTTTATAAGTTAACAGTAACAATTCTTTCAGATTTTGGTAGTTTATACAACTGTTGTTACTAATAATATTATTTTGTAATAGAAACGCGTAAACAAATAATGCTAAAAATACAATTATTCATTACGACATAAAAAAATTGGCATTTCTTACGAACCCAATATTTATGACATTTTTTTTGTGAAGTATTACAAAAATTACATGAAAATTATGTAGATAAAACGATCTTTCTGAATACCTCAAATCTATTCTTTCCACGATGAATTTATATCCAAAACAATGAAACTCCGTCCATGTTATGTCCGTCCGTCCAAAAACGGCTGCCAAAGTGACGCCAAGTTCACCATAGATATTTTATGTAAATTATTCCGAGAAGCTAGGCGCTATGCGGCTTTTTATTACGTCAAGAATGAGAACGGCCCAAGCGATTCTGACATTGTTCTTGATACAATTTCTTTATACATAAGTGACAAAATTGCTTCAAAAAATTTTTTTTTTGACATTTGCTCACCAGTCATCACACGGCCATTGAGAGGTTAAGCGAGAACTTCTTAAGAGGGTTTCACTGTACCCTTTTTTGAATATGCATTTTTTTTACAAAAACCCATTGTGACCTGTATTTATTAAGTGAGCCAGTGTTGTCATCCAGCAGGTTTCCAAGGGTGTTCTGATACCAATATCAACTGAAATTTGCAAAATATTCAGGAGACTGTTATGTTATTTTAACCCCTCAGGACTCCAACATATTTTGTAGGATTATTTCCGCTTTGCAATAAAATCCAAATACAGTGAAACCTTCTTAAGAAGATCTCTCTTAAGAAGTTTTCCTGCTTAAGAAGTTTGGTTTTTTTGGACCCTTGAAGACTGAATGGCCCCATTTTTCCCACTTATAAGGTTTTCCCGCCTAAGAAGTTTTTTTTGTTCCGGTCCCTTGGAAAATTCTTAAGAGGGTTTCACTGTAAATGAAATATTTCTGAATGTATCGGAAAACTAAAAAATGTTTCAAAGGGGGTGAAATACACTTTAAAATTTTATAATTCAAAATAAACATATAATTTTCAAAATCTAAAATTTTTAAATGCAAACATAAAAAAGTTTTAAAATGTAACTAAAATTACCCATTTTAAAAAACACACATGTATTTCATTATACAAATCATTATGTACGTGATCGTCACCTTATTTTATTTCTGTGTGAAAATAATTAATGAATAAATTCCCAAAGCTTCATAATTTTTTCAAATTGCAGTCTGAAATTTTGGATTCGTAAAGGTGTACTATATTTTGTGGTTGACTTTTAGATTTTAATATAAAGCGTGTTTTTTTCCTCTTTCTAACACTGTTTAGATCATATTTCCACCATGATAATAAGGGAGACACAACAATTTCTAGTGAGACCTGTTCCCAAAAGCGAACAAATCAGCATTAGGGGTTAAAATGAAATATTTTGTTGTTGGAAGCCCAAAAATAAAAATTGGATGCCATCACCACACACTATTGAATTCTGCATCTTGTCTTTTGCCCTTGAGTTTGAAGATAATGATCGTGCATGTCGCTACGTGTTCATAACATGTTAAATAAGGCAGTGTTGGTTTTCCAGTAATTGTGTATTTAGACAAGTAGAATATAACAGATGATGAATGCAGATAATCGTATTATGTAATACTACAATAAGATTTTATTTTATTTTTGTACATACTAAATAAAAATTAATTTTTGTATTAAAACACAAATTTTATACCATCTTTTAAATTGTTCAAAATATCTTCAACGGGTAAACTGACCGGTTAGTAGATGAGTGGTCAAATGCTCCCACCCAGTCAGTCCTCTGCTAGCCAAGTCCTTTATCACCGCACAAGCATCATATTCCCATTGTAACAATGGTAGTTGGAGGAATTCAAATATTGTTAGGTTATTTTTTAATGTAAAGTAAATCCTCTTTTTTACGTTTTTCAGGGGAATGATTAAAAATGACGAAAATTGAATTTTAAAGTACCTGCTCAATTTCCGATTTAAAATAAAAAAATACAAAAACTACAATAATTAGATTTTTTTTTTAAATTATCGTTGCTGAAAAATTGAAGTCTCTTCTCCATAACGACCCTTTGGAATAACAAGGTTCCATCTGTGGCGGTAATGTCATGCAATAATGGGATCTATGGTAAGCTACTTTAGAGTTCATTATCGCATGACGTTACCGCGTCAGATGGAACCGTGTTATTCGAAAGGGTCGATAATATAATATCGGTCCCGAAGAACAATGGTGAATCTGCTGAAAATTGAAAATCGTTTTGTTAGCTTATTTTGTTGATTTAAAAGTCGTGTTTTTTCAGTATTTTTAATGAAAAAATGAAATGCCAAATTTCAAAACGATACTACATTTTTTTTATTAAGAAAATATTAACATAATAATATATCATATTTCATATTGTTTATAATTTTTTTATCTAAGAAAACATTTTTTAAATTTTTTTTGGTTGTAACTATTGGAAAATACAGTGAAACCTCTTAAGAAATTTTCCAAGGGACTGGAAAAAAAAACTTCTTTGGCGGGAGAACCTTATAGGTGGGAAAAGTTGCGCCATTCAGTCTTCAAGGGACCGAAAAAACCAAAATCCTTAAACAGGAAAACTTCTTAAGAGGGTTTCACTGTATACAATACGTTTCTTGATGTAAAATCAAAAGGTTATTTTAGAAAATTCTTCAATATTTGAAAATGTATGATCAATTTCATAAAGTAAGGGATAATTGAGCTTAGTGCGGTGATTGTCACAGATAATGGAAAATAGCAAAAATGTAATTTTTTCGTTTTTACGGTTGATATTATAATATCGTACAATCATAGAAAGTGTCCAAAGTCAAAAATTTATGTTTTATCTCTGAAAAGCAAATTGATTGTTATTATCTA
Source organism: Limnephilus auricula (assembly GCA_951813805.1). NCBI lineage: Eukaryota > Metazoa > Arthropoda > Insecta > Trichoptera > Limnephilidae > Limnephilus > Limnephilus auricula. The sequence goes on along the minus strand of OX638407.1, from coordinate 7,307,946 downwards.
TGCCCCTCTAAGTTAGATCACTCCATCTCCTCAAGACGTCGCTAGTATCTCATGGTTCATTAATTTGTTTTTGCTCCCCTATAAAATTAACTTTTTTGAGTTACAACAATTTTCTACAGAGTGTGTGATATGTTTAGATTTCAATTACAGTGAAACCCTCTTAAGAAATTCTTGCTTATAATGTTTTCCTGCTTAAGAAGTTTGATCTTTTTAGTCCCTTGAAGATCAAACGGTCTAATTTATCCCACTTATTAGGTTTTCCCGCCTAAGAAGTTTTTTTTTCCGGTCCCTTGGAAAACTTTTTAAAAGGGTTTCACTGTAAATTAAATAAGAAATATTGTTTTTTTACTTTTGGCCATATTTTATTAATATGTAATAAGACAATAATATTACCATTCCTATGTGCCTATATTATAAAATGAAAACTAAAATTTGGACCGCTTTTATTTTTCTGCGATTGATATCGGTCCAAAATTGGACCACATTTTCCTACCATTCGTAAAACATTTATTGTAATTATTTGAAACATTTTCATGGCCAGCAATTTATTCTATCAAATAATTGATAAAATAGACTTTATGTCTATGGCCTTATCGATTGTCTTTGAAGTCTTCTAGAATGCATTTTGGCGGTTGAAAAGATTGAAAGGGGCGACAAACGCGAAGCTCACATCAAAAAGATACTTATAACACAATTCGGTTCGAATCTTTGCTATTTGGCATTACTCTCCGTAACTGCTGGAGGCGCGATATCAGAAAAGTTATGCGACCCCCCCTCTGCTGTAAACAGGAGAGGGGGTCATTTTTAATACACGCAGTGTCACGAAGCGCCGGCAAATTGACAAATTCAGTACAAAGAAATGATATTCCCTCGACTGCTCCCGAATTCAACTGACCCCCTCTCCTGCCGTAGGAAGATATTTTTATAACGTAGTGGGTCGGTAGAAAAGATACTTTATAACACAGTATCTTTTGATGTGAGCTTCGTGTCTGTCCCTACCATAAAGCACAAATTTCGCATACATATTTATAAAGTTAAAGATTTTTTTAATAAATTTTCTATCAATTTAAAAAATATAGGATAGTTAGTAAAATATAGGTGAATTCATTGGCTGTATAGCAGTATAATTTGCTTATATGTTTACGTACACAAATGTGGAGTAATGATTTTTTTAATGTGGGCGGGAAATTTTCAAAAGTGGCGAAAAGCACTCAAGGCAATTTTTTATAATTCTCTGTGTCGCTCCAGTGGTTATAGTCTAATACTTTATTTAAAACTATATATTTTTAATCCTTGTATAAAAATATTAATAAAACATTTTAAATTAACAGTAATTTCTTGTTTTCCTTTTGCACTTAGAATATTGTTATATTATTATACATACATATTTATTTATTTACTATATTGTCGAGGGTTAAACAATACTATGACCACCGCCCCGGAAACCATTCATTGGATAACCAACACTCCTGCCATAGGTCACCGTAAGTGGTTCACTACATTTGATGTTTTAGCAGGGGTGTTTGGGTTCACGAGGTGAGGTTTGTCTAGTTCTTGGCGGCAAATGCGTTTGCACACCTGCCGCGTGGCGGGCCTAATCTAGACCTGTCCAGCCGGACTCACTCGACCCATCGGCTAGTCCGTGAGTCCTGGACACATGACCCTCAGATTCCTGCCAACCCCTCGTACCTTTTTTCCTTCCCAGAACTTCCTCTCCTTTCTTTTCCTAAAAAGACCCACCGTACAGCATTCCCAAAGATTACATTGGCACTGATTTTTTTTCTCAGGGCCTCAATAGAGAAATGAATTGTGCCGGCCTGTATTCTTAGTTCATAATACAGGGTGGGGCAGAGCAACTTGCTTATTTGAATCGACTGCCGGCTAGAACATGACCATGAGGCGCAATTTTGAAATGGATACAGAATGCAATTTTGTATGGCGATAATTGACCGAAAAGTATGTCTCGGCAGCCAACGCACACTCCGCCTTCGTCCACTCCATGATTCTGTCTGAACCAAGCGGAGATAAAACTTCAAGCCCCGCCCTCTCGAATGTGTCTATCCCCACCGTCCTCGCAGCAACCATCGCTTCAGGGTGCCAAATTTAAATAAGCAAGTTGCTCTGCCCCACCCTGTACGTACTACCACTAGATATCGCTCACCACAGCAAATAAGCAATATCAGATAACTGACAACTGTTACATTTTAACCGCTTGGACACATAAGCTTGTTTTCACGATAATTTAACATAGGTAGACATAGGAATGACGTATGTCCCGTACCTGAGTTATTAAATGGAATACTGCCTATCTCCAATACTCCAGACAAAAGATAATTTTAAAGTCCCATGGAAAGTTGATACTCCTCAAAATTTTTTGTCTATCCTGCAAATTATAATAGTTTATTCATCGACAATACATGCCTGTAGGGCTTTTACATAATTTACCATGATATATGTATTGATATTCTCTTTATCGCCATAGTGAAGGCCACCATTCTTATCCATTGGAGCGACCACGCGAAATAAATAAATTGATTGTTCGAGATTTCTGGACGATCATTTAAAAAATTTTTCGCCAACATAAAAAAAATCATACTTTCGAATTTTAACATGGAGACATAAAAACTTATTATAGTGCTATATGGCCAATAAATTAACCTGTATTTTACAGTTTATCTCATATTTAGAGGATGTATTAAAAAAATATTAAAAATAATATAACGTAATTATAACCGCGCGGCTCCTGCGTGTTTGATACTTTCAAATTGCCGTCAGAGGTACTTATTCGACTCAACATAGAATATTTTTGATTTCTATATGTTGTCTGTGGTATACTTGATAATGAAAGGTACATTTTTGGAAAAGCGACTTAATTTTAACCGTAAACAGCTGATCAAAAATTCTGCGCGAAATTTAAAAAAAAAATATATATTTTTAAAATCGTTCTAAAATAGTCTACAAAGTTCGGATATGCAACAAATAGATAAAGCATTTCAAAAACTTTGTTTTAACCGCTTGGACACATAAGCTTGTTTTCACGATAATTAAACGTGGGTAGACATAGAAATGACGTATGTCCCGTACCTGAGTTATTAAGACCAAAATAACAGACGTTGGAGCTACAAATGATTTTTTTTTTAAATTGCCGAATCAAGAAATAATTGGCTTTTTTTATCCGAAAATCAATTGTAGACATTTAAAATGGTGCTTATATAAGCCAAAAATCGCTCCAGTGGTTAAGTTGCTTTATGTTGACATTAGTTTCATCTTTGGTAATGCTGTGTGGAGGGTCTTTTTGGGGAAAGGAAGGAAAATGGTGTGAGGGATGGGTAAGAAACTAGGGGTCATGTGTCCACTGCGTTGTAAGGCAAAGGGTCGAGAGAGTCCGGCTGGAGAATTCAAAAGGTCTCCCTCAACCAGTCTCTCCCGATCTGGCCCACCATGCAGTAAAGTGGGCAAACGCATCTGCCACAAAGACCTAGACATACCTCACCCCATGAACCTGGGCACCCCTGCCATGTCGCCAAACGTAGCAAACCACCCGGGGTGACCTATGGCAGGGGTGTTGGTTATCCAGTAATGATTCTCGGGGCGGCAATACCCATACCAGCCTTCCAAATTGAACATTGCATTAGCATGTAGTTTACCGACTAGATCTGGACTGCCAGGTCCTTCCTCTTTCTCATCTCCTTCTATCACTTCAGCCTTCAAAACACCTCAAATTATGGGATGCCATACTCCCATGGAGTAACACACAATTGTATCTTGGCCCACAGGCGTTTAGTTACATTATTCTTGTTAAAATTAGCACTGCCCTCTGTTAATTGTTTTAAAACTAACAACTACACTAGACTAAATATTTAGTTAGTCCTAAAAACTGAAGATGTCACCAGTCTGAAAAATTCTGCTTACTAGGTAAAAACACTGACTGTTTTACCTGTTAATTCCAGTACCGAGGTTATTATATTATTAATAAAATATTTTTTTCTTTTATTATTAACATCTAGCCAGCAGGATCTCCATACTAGAAAATAGGATCGGACTTCATATTTGAAATTTAAAAAAAATATGTGATGGTCCTTTTAAATAGTTTTAAGTGCCTCCGCTGACGAGTCAACTAAAATAAAACCAGTTTGCAACTAAATTCTCTATCCTGTGTATGTCAATGCGATGGCCCGCACACTACACAATTTCTCAAAAACCCGTTGTCAATGGCAACGCAAGCAGTGACTCGCGACTCGCCCTGCTAGTTGCCGCGGCCGGCTGTTGCTAGTTTGCTCGGTTGTCATGGTTGCGCTAGCTTTGTTGTCAGTTTTCTTGTTTTTCAATTTGAAAGCGACAGATGACTACGATGACAGCTGATTGTTCTTCTATGATAAACAAGCTGAGATAATTACAGAAATCGTAAAATTGAGTAGGCCGTCATAGATGTTTGATGGAAGTTTGGTTGGAAGCCACAGCAACCAGCCGGTTTTAGTTTGGTTTCAGTTGCCTCGTCAGCAGAGGCACTTAGCGCCTCCGCCCACTGAGGCAACTGAAAACTCTCAACTGCCAACTGTCTTTGTATGACAATGTGATGGCCCGCACACTACACAATCACTCAAACACCCGTTGTCAATGGTAACGCAAGCGGTGACTTGCGGCTTGCACTGCTGATTGCGGTGGCCGGCCGTTGCTAGTTGCCAGCTGTCAGCTGATTGTTCTTCGTCTATGGTTAAACAAGCTTTTTGACCAATCAAGACAGAGAAAACAGCCGGTTTTAGTTGGTTTTCAGTTGCCTCGTCAGCGGAGGCACTTATTCCAAATCTTATTTTTGTCCATTTTAAAAATTAAATTCTTCTTTGAATTAACAAAAATTATCAGCATAAAATAAATAAAAGACAAACTATTTTTATAAAACATTCTTAAAAAATACTTTATTCTCTTACAAAATGTACAACTTAATTGATAACATAAATACTTATCTTTCTAAATATATTTTCCTACCGTAATGAAATAAATAAAATGATATAATGGCATATCTATTGTGCTACGTATAAAAAGTACCAGTCTAAAAACTCAACTTTTCTCCATTGAAAAATAATAATAGAGGCATTAGGAGGAACGGCTGCTTGGCATTTTTTATACAAAACTTAATTTGGATTTGTGTTCGCGACAAAATTGTATAGTCTTTTGTAATTTAAATTTAAGCCCATCATAATGCTTTTTGTTAAAATAATTTTTAAAATATTTATCATTATCATTACCTCCTCCCTGAACTCACAAATAATTGGCAAAGTTACTTCTGAAATCGAGGAAAATCGATTTCGTTAAAGACTTGCATTTTCGTTAAATACTTGACTAATAACTAACTAATAACTTATTTGTTATGGGACAATGATTTGAAATTATTTGTAAGTTCCATAAGTTTCTGACAGATGGCGGTGTGAGTTAATTTATTGACACAACACTTGGTTAAATAGGTTAGATAACCATCCAGTAGGTGGCGTTGTATTTTGTTAGCCACAACAATACGTGGGCGGGTCAGCTAGTATTTTATAATTGGAAACACAAATGAATAATGTAGCACATATCCGTACTAGATATTTGCTACAGCTTTTGGTTAAAAAAATTATTATACAGTTTGAGTAAGTATTTTGGCGCAAATCCAAATTTAGGTTTCGTAATAAAAAGGCCGTGAAGCTGTTCCTCTTAAATTAAAATAAATTATTTTCTTAAAAGTAAAATAAATTATCGTCTTAAAAGTAAAATAAATACATTTTAATTATAGACGTCTTATGATAAAATACCCATGCAAATTATTTTTACAGAAGTTGTGGGTTTTCCTCCCCATCGTACAATCTCGCCATCTTTGTTATAAAGTTCCTGGTTTTATGCGATACATACTGGTCCAACTCTCCCACCAACGATACAAAATTGATGAGTCTCTCAATGCCTTCTTGGATTCTCTCTCCTCTCTCAATTTCCAGCACTTCGTTATCAGAACCTTCGGCTTCTCGATTATTCGGAGCCGGCAAGAATGAAGGGGCATGATTATCAGCATTGACGGAAGAGTCAGATGGGTCATCGACAGAAGGGTCGATAGGTTTAAAGACTTCTCTCAATCTGTCGGATATCTTGGATGGTAAAATCGGTCTCTTGAATTTGCTCGGTTTGATGGCTTTTTCTTCTTCAGCGGCTCTGCTACTAGTACTGTCTCCGAACTTTTGCGGAAACGCTTTCATGAAGCATTTGCAAAGATCACAGCTTTTGCTGTCCAGCTCTTTCTGTGTTAGTCCTATCATATCGTCGTCTGGTGCACTTCCAACGAGTTCTACGTTTGATGCTGACTTCTCTGCATCTACAGCTTGGTCTGTTTCAGCAGCCACTGAATTTATCTCTGAAGCACCCTCGTCTAAATCTTTAGTCAAAGATAGTTTTTTAAGGAGTGACCTTCCTTTTAATGGATCCATTTTTCCATTTACAACGGCTTCACCTAGTGTGTTTCTTATTCTGTCAAGCAGTGTTGTCATTTCTTCTGCTGTTCGAGCTTTAGGAGTCTCTATTTTAGGAGTTAATTTGCTCAATAAAGATGATTTCACTATTGGGTCTTTGTCAAGTATCGAGGATTTCTTTGGAAATAGAGGTTTTTTAACTAGAGACGAAAGCTTGAATTTTTTGGGTATCAGACTAGAAGCTGCTGTTTCCATGTCTTTGTTTGAAGATCTTTCAAGTAAGGTTTTCAATGGAGACTTTGCTTTGATTGCTGAAACACGTTCACTTGCTGAGGCGGTAGGTTCTTTAGAAACTCTCTTGAATAGCTCTGACAATTTAATCTTATCCAGTTTTGTTGGTTTTGTAAGCTTTTCCGCATTGTCAAACATTTGAGATACAACTGGATCATCATCGGGCTTTCGAAGGAAAGATCTGACCTTTTCTGCCAACTCTTCTGTCTTCATTTTTGATGACTCTATAAACGCTGGTATATCAGGTTTGATCGATTCTTCTGGTACTTTTCTAAGTGCTGCCAGTTTTTCAGAAAGTTTAGTTTTTATTGAATCTTCTTTAAGTGCTGCCAGTTTATCAGAAAGTAAGGTTTTAATTGATTCTTTTTGTGACTTTCTAAGTTCTGAGAGCTCGGATAATTTTGGAGCCTCGGCAAAATTATTATCTTGGGAACTTGCGGAAACTATAGGCTCGTCATCATTTTTCTTTAGGAGAGAAGATTCTTCTGCGGTCTTTCTAAGTGTTGCAAGTTTTTCAGAAAGTTTCGTTTTGATTGTTTCTTCTGGTGCTTTTCTAAGCGCCGCCAGTTTATCAGACAGTAAGGTTTTAATTGATTCTTTTTGTGACTTTCTAAGTTCTGAGAGCTCGGATAATTTTGGAGCCTCAGCAAAATTATTATCTTGGGAACTTGCGGAAACTATAGGCTCGTCATCATTTTTCTTTAGTAGAGAAGATTCTTCTGCTGTCTTTCTAAGTGCTGTCAGTTTTTCAGAAAGTTTCGATTTTATTGTTTTTTCTGGTGCTTTTCTAAGCGCCGCCAGTTTATCAGACAGTGAAGATTTTATCGATTCTTCTGGTACTTTTTCTAGTGCTGACAGTTTGGATAATTGCGGAGCCTCAACAAGTTTATTAACTACTGAGCTTGCGGAACCTTCAGGCTCATCAACATTTTTCTTTAATTCTTTTGAGGTCTTTCTAAGTGCTGCTAGTTTTTCAGAAAGTCTCGTTTTTATTGAATCCTCCGGTGCTTTCCTAAGCGCCGCCAGTTTGTCAGACAGTGAAGTTTTTATTGATTCAGTTGGCACTTTTTCAAGTGCTGACAGTAAGGGTAATTGCGGAGCCTCAGCAAATTTTTTAACTGCCGAACTTGCGGAAACTTCCGGCTCGTCTTCATTTTTCTTTAAGAGCGATCGAAGTTTTGGTAATTTCAGTTTTTCAAATTTTGGTAGCTTCTTGAAAGCGGCTGAATCGGAACTTGCCGACACAATCGGGTCTCCTTCTGGTTTCTTTAACAGAGAATAAAGTTTGGACTCTCTGAATTTGGACGATTTTGGTGCATCTTCAACGGATTTCATGTTAGCAGCAGCAGACGCCATGGCGTCTTCTGGATTTTTCTTTAAAAGCTGAGCCATTACATGCGGAAGGGCTAGTTTAGTATTTTTCAAAGCCTCATCTAGGGTATCCAAATCGGCAGGTTTTGCTGGTTCCTCAGCAGCCTTTTTGAACAATGATGGAAATCTTGGACGTTGATTTCTGAATGCTTTGACGGGGTCCACATTCGAGAAAGCTGTGTCAAGCGTTCGGAATGTTGGCACTTTGGATTTTTTCAGCAATTCTGAAAGTGATGTCTTTGGTTTTGGTAATCCTGCCATGATATCCCGAGGCAATTCGAAGAGTTTATCTGGGATATCGGGAACAAGTTCTTCTGGTGCTTTTTTCAATATTGGATCCTTAAAAGTCCGCAGTTTATTGCGTGAGAGTTGAGAGCCAGCAGAATCTAATAGATCTGCCAAGCGTTTCTTGAGTGGAGTCAGTTTGAGAGATTTATCAGCAAACTTTGACTTGTATGGACTGTCTGGAGGTGGTTCGACCACTGTGCGTGCCACGTCTGACGGAGCGGATATTTGGTCATCTGGCTGAGGGTTGGAGCACTCGATTGAGAATTTGATCATTTGTGGGGCTGCAGGATCTGATCTTGGGACTCTGTGCACTTCACAGTCTTTGCCATCATTTCCAAAAACCTGTAAAGTAGTTCGAAAAATAATCAGTAATCAGCAATGGCTCTTTGGTCGTATGGATGCTACAATCCACTTCAGAGTGTGAGATACTCTAATTATCGCCCTGGTGTAAGATCTCCATTTATAATTAAAACGTCACTTGAAATGGCTTTAGACGTATTTGGTGACCGGATCTGAATAACCCAGAACTTCCCCTTTTCCTCTTTCCCATCTCCGTCCCCTCTTTACTACCTTCAGCCTCAAAACATACCCCAATATGGGATACCATAGCCTCGCTGGCTCCAGACGGTTGGGAGCAGTCGAGACTTGTCGGTATTCACATTTAAAAAAAAACACAAATGAACAGTTAATTCCAAGAAGTGTCGTCTATAGCTATTTTAAAGAAAACGGGTGTCGCCAATTTAGACTTTCGAATGCCAGGCAACAGACACGACAGTCAAATGTTTCAAAAAGAATTTCTATGTTTGAAAATGTGTTAACAATTTCACCAGAAGTAGGGAATAATTGAGCTTACTTCACCCACAACTGTAGCTTTATCCCTTCAGTGACCCCACACCCAATAATACCCTTCACTTGTTTAAATTTAACTACAGTATATAACACTGCCAATAAGATTTTCGCAGGATTTTTTCGTTAGGTCCAACATTTTTCTGGAACGTTACTTCTATGAAAATCTTACTTTATCAGGCCATTGTTAAAATGGGGACAATAAACATTACAATTCAGCAAAAGGTGATTAAATTGGGATTTACTACTGAGTAATAAATATGTGACCTTATCCATTGGAGCGATTTAGGTCAAAATTTGGAATGTTTCTATTTTTCTGCGATTGATATCGGTCCAAAATTAGACCACATTTAACGAACTTACAAATATGGGATAAACGGTGAAATCTAGGTGGATTCATTAGCTTTAAACAGCAGTAAATAGTTTCCATGTTTCCATATTAATACTTTGAGGAATGATATTAATTAAATCGAATGGCCAAATCAAAAACTGAACACCAATCGCTCGAGTGGTGTAATAAAAACTATCATGAATTTTTTTTGTGTTATTATGCCGTGTTGTGATACCTCCTTCTTTAGCCAACGTTTCGGGCAGCATTACGGTGTCCATTGTCAGGGCAAATGTGTAATCATTACATATCTGCCATGATGTTGGTCCAACGACAGTTATTCCCCGACAATTTGCCTCCCCGGGATATTTACAATATGCTGTCTGTCTAGGGAAGATACGGTATATCTATTTACAGTAACAAAATATAACTAAGTGTCCCCGAAGAGGTGTGCAGAGAGGATGTAACGCCGAATAACAAAAGTAAAAAATATATTTATATATTGTCAGCTTATGTACAAAAAATCGATACTCTAAATAAAATCGTTTGATCCATACCAAATTATTATTATTATAGGTATTTTAAAGTTGATTTAGGTTTGAAATTGGTAAATCTTATCCGAAAAGTTGGCTAAAGAAGTGGGTAGTGCAACACGGCACAATAACCCAAAAAAATAAATCACGGTAATACTTTTGGCCATGAAAATCTCAAATCATATACGGGCGTACTGTACAGGGCCCGCAGATACTTTAATTGTACACAACTGCTAACCCTGTACAAATCGCAAGTGCGCCCCACTGTTGAATTTGGCAGCCATCTCTGGTCTGGAGCCCCGATGTACCTGAAAAACACCCTCGACTCTGTGCAGAAACGGGCGGTCCGCTTGATAGATTCTCCTGTCTTAACAAACGGATTGCAATCTTTAGAGCTCAGGCGTCGGGTGGGAATGCTATTCTTGTTCTACCGGTATTTCAATGGAAGATGCTCCGAGGAGCTAGCGTCATTGATCCCCTCGGCACCGGTGCATAATCGGGAAACACGCCAAACGCGCGCCCAACATATGTACACAGTTGACATTTGTCACATGAGAACGGGACGCTTCTACGACTCGTTTTTGTGTTCAACAGCTCGGCTGTGGAACGATTTGCCGGCCTCTGTGTTTCCTCCTTCCTATAACATGGGTCTCTTCAAGACCCACGTTCACTCCTTCCTCTCCTCAAAAAGACCCTCCTCACAGCATCTCCAAAGATGACATAGGCCCTGAGGGAAATTATTTTCATCAGGGCCTCCTGTGTGGAGTTAATGTAAAAAAAAAAAAAGAGCCAAAAAAAGCCAGTAAAACATTTACAATACACACATACCTATGACTCATTAATCTATGATTCAACTTTATAAAATTCAGATTACATAATGTAGATTAATGTAATTAACACGAAATAGTAGATATAATTTGAGATAGACATAATTTAAAACGTGGTTTTACGCTAAACTGATAATACAAGCAATCTACTGAAATGCAATCGTTTACCTGCAAAATCTGCAGAATTATTAACGAAATCACCACAAAACTTATTCTGGCCATTGCAATAAACACCCTTATCACTCTAAATTAAACTTAAAACTACAAAAAATAGGACAAATACTAATTATATATCTATCGTAACTGACAAATTGTTGCAATTCGCCATTTTTATACGTGGTCTGAATATAAAACAATGTTTTCTTTACGATATGTCTGCAATCGCTGCATTTTTTCATGTTTTGATAAGGTGACCAAAATGAATCATTGTTTTCTATTCGTGCTTTATCTCAAAGGGGATACATTTTAAAATAAGATTCTTGGGTATTTATTGAATGAAAATACACATATTTAAGTCATACAAGATTCATTTTCTGAAAGAATTAGTTGATCCAAGAAGTAAGTGCCTACTACATAGTGTTGTTATTTTAAATTTTAAATATGAATTTTAAAATATTTTTAACATTCGCGATGTTTGCAATGGCTACTCTTCAGTATACGAACGTAAGTACCTCTTTATTATTATATATACATACCTACCTTATTACTTGGAGATACTCTCAGTATCACCCTGGTGAAATTAAGAAAGAAAAACATTCAGAAACTTGATTGCTTTAAATGGCGTTAGCCGTGTTTCGTGAGTAGATCAGAATAGCCAGGTGCTTCTCGATCTTCTTCTTCCCTATTTCGTTCCCCTCCCCATTCCCTTAAGCCTCAGAACATACCCCAATTGAGGATTCTATAGTCCTATTGGCTCCCATGGTCGATCGATATGAAGTTACCGACCGATTGTCGGTACTAACGACAGTTGATATCGAATATATTAAGGACACTTAGTCATTGTGAACTGTCACCTATTCGTTTGCGATCTGCAGTTGTCCTAGGGAACAATGAGAAGTTACCGACAATCGGTCGGTAACTTCATATCGATCGACTATGGTAGCGAGGCCCTAGCACGCTTGCTCTATAACGATCGATAGGATAACTATCGGTAACTTCTCGTCGTTCCCTACGACAACTGCAGATCGCAAACGAATAGGTGACAGTTCACCATGACTAAGTGTCCTTAATATATTCGATATCAACTGTCGTTTGTACGTTTGAGATCTGCAGTTGTCCTAGGGAACGATGAGAAGTTACCGACAATCGGTCGGTAACTTCATATCGAGCGACCGTGCTAGCACACTTGTTGGGACTTTTGCGCGGTATGCACACAAAAAAGCTTGATAAGTTAATTTTTAAGGTAGCCAAAGTATGTATTACTTACCTACTCTTTTAAATCTTTTTGTTTTCAAAAATGAATATTTTTAAATCATTTGATTTTTTTTCATATAAATATTGGAAAAAACGAAAAATATTAAGCAATGTTTGAATCACCCTGCTTTAAATTAACAAAGATAATTGGAGTTCACAATAATATTGGCTTAAAACTACGGAAATACTGTGCATAATGGCGTTATAATGTTTAAAACTAAAAATTACATACGTAGTTAGATTTTGTCAGGAAATAAACTCTGCAGTTGCAAAAATGTTTCTTTACCTACTTCGACCATAAGCATTGCCTTAATGGTATAATGGTATGTTTGATTTTTAAATTGAAAGATAAACATTCCCGGGTTACGAATAACCTAACAATATTATTTGAATTCTTCTTACGTACGTCATTATTGATGGAAATGTTGCTTGTGCAATGATGTAGGACTTAGCCAGTAGAGAAAGTGAACTGACGTTGCCTGGGTAACTAGACGCATTGGTTCACTCAGCTAATGAGCGACCTGATGTTTATTTCATTTTATCATTGTTTCTAAAGCTGCTAAGGGCCAGTTGTGTCACAGAATTTGAACCATTTCATCAAATTTCAAAGTCATAATTCAAGTTATGTGAAACAATTAGCCCATAAATGAATAATAATTAGAACTTGTATAGAACTTTAACAGAATTTGAACACGATGAACTTGAAATTTTATGAAATTTTTTTAAATTCTGTGAAATAACTGGTCTTCCTTTTTTGTACGTCTTACAGTAAAATGTATAATATCCGACTGAAAATTCCTTTTTACTCGTATTGACTGTGACTAGGCAGAAGGGAATAACCCCTCATTCAATTAACTCAGGGCAAATGTCATTTTTGAGAATGCTGTGCGGAGGGTTTTTAAAATTAGATTGTAGATTGAATCTTGGTCTTGAACAGACCCACATTATAGGAGGGAGGAAATACGAAAGTAGGCAAGTCACCTCAGGCTGATCCTGCTGCAAAAACTAATTCCCAACCTTCCTCTTCCCATTCCTTCCCACTTCCACCAGCCTCATAGGATATCCAATTGGGGATGTCATAGTACCACCGCCTTTGGACAGTGTAGATACTTGTGTTGTGTTCACACAAAAAAAACGGTGAATAAGATCACTATTTTCGATTAATCTTTACTCCGAATCGGTTAACATAATAAAAATTCCAAAAATAGGATTTGAATTAATTGAAGCTTTTTGCAACATTTCGCTTAAGTAGAATTAGAATAAAATTTATAATTACTTCATTAAAAATAAAAACCTTAAACTAAAAAAATTTTTTCATTAGAAATGTATGAATGCACGTACGAAACAACTTTAAAAAATACCATTTTATGGCTAAGATTATCTGTGACAGTTTTATGGCTAAGATTATCTGTGACAGCTTTATGGCTAAGATTATCTGAGACAGTTTTATGACTAAGATTATCTGTGACAGATTTATGGGTAAGATTATCTGTGACAGTCTTATGGCTATAAGATTATCTGTGTCAGTTTTATGACTAAGATTATCTGTGACAGTCTTATGGGTAAGATTATCTGGGACAGTTTAATGGCTAAGATTATCTGTAACAGTTTTATGGCTAATACATCTGGGATAGTTTTATGGCTAAGATTATCTGTGACAGTTTTGTAAGTAAGATTATCTGGGACAGTTTTATGGCTAAGATTATCTGTGCCAGTTTTATGGCTAAGATTATATGTGACAGTTTTATGGCTAAGATTATCTGTGACAGTTTTATGGTGAAGATTATCTGTGACAGTTGTGTGGCTAAGATTATCTGTGACAGTTTTATGGCTAAGATTATCTGTAATAGTTTTATGGGTAAGACTATCTGTGACAGTTTTATGGGTAAGATTATCTGTGACAGTTTTCCTTGATGAACGTTTTTCATTCTTGTATTCACAAAATAAATAAAAACCACTTTACCCAAGCGATTATTCTGCCTAATATTACTAATATTCGTGGTGATATAAATAAAGGCAACATTTATAATATACACATTTTTGGCTCGTGTATTCCTCTTGAATCACTTTATATTCTTGCATCTTTTTCAGGGAATTGATCTAAGCGGTCTAAGGAGTCTAAAAGGCCTACGAGGTCAGAGAGGTCTTCTGGGTCTCGGGGGAGATCCGGCAGGTCTACAGCGCTACGAAGACCATGGCCTCTTTGCCGGTAGGTCAGAGGACCACTACGGTTTCAACGAACATCCCGCAGGCAACGGAGGTTTAAGATCTGTCATCTCTCTTCTGAGGAAACTTTTTCATATTTTGACGAGGATCTTCGGAAGAAGACGCGGATTTCCAGGAAGCAGAAGATTTTAAAATTAAATAAGAAAAATAATCTACAATTATTGAAGAAAAAAAATCGTGAATTTCGGCACAGCACAACATTGAAATAACATGTTAATTTGTTTTGGATCTGTATAATGTGAACGTGAACATATGAATTTATTGTTAAAAGAAAATAAATAATGTTCCAAATATTTTTGTTATTTATTTTTGGGATGTTATTATTACATTACCTCAAAAAAGACACAGAGGCACCTCACACAACCATATAACCAGAGCCAAATACACATTCATAGGGCCGGTATATCAGTCATTGCTAAGGAGCACATTCCTCGCTCAACTTAAACCGCCGAAATCGGCCGCTTAAGCCGTGGTAAGCCGCAGAATAGTTCCTTTGCTAGACGCTGTAGCGCTATTGGCAAAAACACATCTGTCATCTGTTAGATTCCACATTGCTTCGGTTTCGATCTGCTACGTACATGCTACGTACGGACGCAATAAATTACATTGGAGGAATAAGTTTACCTATGAACATGGAATTCGAACTTTCTTCGAGTGATGACGATTGACATCGTTTGACGTTTGGTTGTTTGATAAAACCATAGAGTCCATAGATACTTACATAAATAGATTGGTTCGGCATAGAAATTACTAAAATTATTGTAGACTAAACGTTTAAAGTTGGTCAACTCTAGGATTACGACTGATATACGGATTGTGTGCTAAGCCATGCTGAGCTTCACATTCCTTAAAAGCCGAGCTTTAGACCAACTGATATACCGGCCCATACTAAATACACCTAAGTATTTCTACCATTGGACAAAGAAGCTCTGAATTTTTAGCGGTAAACCTATATAACAATTAAAAAAACAGTGTTAAACAAATTGAAACAAAAAAAATAATTACATTAAGGACATCAAATCTTGGACCCTTTTGAAAGCCAGCATAGGAAAAAAATATTTTTTCATTACGACGTAAGAAATTTGACATTTCTTGCGAATCCAATATTTTAAACATTTCTTTTGTGATATATTACAAAAATTAAACGGAAATAATGTAGATAAAACGAAAAATATTAAAGATTGCGGTAGGTTTTCAGAGGCCCAGAGAAAAAAATCCCATAGGGCTTATCTCATCTTAGGATGCTGTATGGTGGGTCTTTTTATGGAAAGGAAGGAGAGAAGTTCTGGGAAGGAATAAGGTGTGAGGGGTGGTAGGAATTTGGGGTTCAATGTGTCCAGGAATGACGGACGTATGAATCCATCCCTCCCACTGTGGTGCAAGGTGATGGGTCGAGAGAGTCCGGCTGGAGAGCTCAACAGGTCTCCCTCAACCAGTATCTCCTGATCCTGCCTGCCACACGTTAGGTGGGCAAACACATCCGTCGCCAAGACCTAGACAAATCTCATCCCATGAACCCGAGCACTCCTGCCAAATTACCAAACGTAGCGAACCACTTGGGGTGACCTATAGCAGAGGTGTTGGTTATCCAATAAATGGTTCCCGGGGCGGCGGTACCCATACCCGCCTCTGAATTTGAAAATGAATGAATGAATCTTTATTTGCATCATAAACTCTACGAAGCTTTTGAATATTCCGTGAATCAAATACTTGAGTCGGGCTATGCCAAGAGTCAGAATACCAGATACCCTAGCACGCTTGCTCTATATCGATCGGTAGGATAACTATCGGTAACTTCTCATCGTTCCCTAGCATGACTACAGATCGCCAACGAATAAGTGACAGTTCATAATGACTAAGTGTCCTTAACATATTCGACATCAACTGTTGTTTGTACATTAGCGATGTGCAGTTGTCCTAGGGAACGATGAGAAGTTACCGATAGTTATCCTACCGATCGATATAGAGCAAGCGTGCTAGGGCCTCAGAAGAGTATACCATATGAGATGATGTATGAATGTAAATTAAGTAAGGAAGTAAAATAAGTAAGTGCTAAGACCGAGTTGTTTGTCTGTACGTCCTCTCTGTCTACTCTTGCGGGAATTGGTTTTATGGTTAGTTATAAAGATAGTAGGATTGACCTTCTACGAACAGTACAAAAATCTTCCTTACTTTACACATACCTGAGGCCCTAGCACGCTTGCTCTATATCGATCGGTAGGATAACTATCGGTAACTTCTCATCGTTCCCTAGGACAACTGCACATCGCTAACGTACAAACAACAGTTGATGTCGAATATGTTAAGGACACTTAGTCATTATGAACTGTCACTTATTCGTTGGCGATCTGTAGTCATGCTAGGGAACGATGAGAAGCTACCGATAGTTATCCTACCGATCGATATAGAGCAAGCGTGCTAGGGCCTCTGGATGTCGTCTTTATGTATGCGGAACAGCAGAGGACTAAGGTTTGACCCCTGGGGAATACCCGACAACGCTGGAAATTGTTTGGATACGTATTCATTTATCAATAACATATCGACTGTGTTTTGGTAAAATCCTTTAAGCCACATTTTTTTGGAAATGTTGGCTTTCAGTGGTTTTATGTTTTATTGTAGAACAGTCTTCGAACTACAAGAATGTAAAATATTTTTTGCTGATTAAGGCATTTTTAATACTGAAAACTAAATCAATGCGTAATTTTTTTTAGATGATTTCGAAAAAAACTTGGAAGAAATTACTGAACCCTCAAATCTTTCACAATTTTATTATAAACAGAATTGCAATATTTTTCATCAAAATGTTGAACAAGAAATAACCGCTTTCAAATAAACTTCAAGATTTTAATTTAGTTTTACGAATTTTTAAATATTTGTTTTTATCATCTCCTGTAAATTTTTCATTTTCTGGCTTGAAGGGTTATATCAAACCACAGTCAATATTAGTTTTTGGATATCAAATAGGAGGCGAAACAGATAAGTCTTTCTAACCAGAATATTGCTTATTGTTTGACGACTGTTCATATGATCCAACACACATAATTCTTATAAGATACAAAGATTGCCGTGGAAATTAAAACAGAAAGTTGCTCCTAACCTCTAAAAGGTTGGGAATCATTATAAGGAATTATTATTCCGGCCTGGAGTTTTAGAAGTACTGGTCCAGACAGTATAAGACAAAGAATTCGTATATTCGTTATTTTAATGGTAAAGGAGCCAAAAATACATAAAGATAAGTACTATCTGCCTAAAGGATGGTCGAATGTGCGTCTAAACATTGATTAGGCAAACGATGACTTAGCTAAATGGACAAAAATGTCACATATCGTCTGAATAAGTCCAGATAAACATTGTGTAGATTGATATGGAACGTAGACGGAGTTTATCTTAATTACAAATGTATTTTTAAGGAGTGGTAAGGTTTTAGGGACAGGTGAGCCCTAAAATTACCCTGACAGATTGGTTATGTCCTAACTGCTCCTAATCGTGTGGAGCCACTGATACTGTGGGGTCCCTATGGATATATAGGATAGTATGTTTGTGTGACTGAAGGAAGGTGATGTGGAAGAATAACTAGACATATCGGCTTTCTAGAAAACTATCAGTTAATGTTATTATATCTATTACATACATACAATTATTCTAACATTAGAAACATGAATACTAATATAAAAGAATTTATAACTCACCTTAAAAATTATACTGAAAACTTGAACTGAATCATGTCAAAAAAAGAACTGAATCATGTCAAAATAGTCCCCCCATACACACAAGCCCTGCTTATTTATGGGGGTACATCAAACACATCTATTGTGTAATTAATTAATGTATTAAATTTATTTGTAATTTATTTATCTTTTTTTAACTAATAAAAAATAAAAAAAAATTGTTTAAAGGAAACTAAAAGTTTTTGAATTATTAATATTTTATTACTTTGACCCTTTGATACCTTAAGGGATATCTACTTATATATATGTTATTATTGAAAACGCGCCCCCAAAATACACACACACAAATATTATGTGCTAGGTTTTAAAGTCTCAAGTCAAAATTTTCGTTTTTATGTGAGTACCGTACAAGATGCACAACGGCTCCCAACCGTTTGGAACCACTGATGTTATTGCACCCCCAATAATTGGGGAATTATGTTAGGCTGAATGTAGAGGAAAGGAAGGAGTTAGGCAAGAGAAAGGTTGGTAAGTATCTGAATACTCAGATCTGGTCACCTAACACGGTTAGAGACTTTTTTTAATTTATGTAGTTATTTAGGTAGTTGTGTTGGTGATTGATTTTTTCATCTTCATGTTTGTTTATTTGCGCATCTTTATGTTTGCTTATTTACGCATATTCATGTTTGTTGATTTCCTCACCTTCATGTTTGTTTATTTTCGCGTCTTCATGTTTGTTGAATTCTTCGTCTTCATGTTTCTGTACCTTAGAGGATAAACCACGGGAGTCCACTTTGGACTTTTGATCAGGAAAGCGATTTTTGTGTTTGTGAACTAAATGTTTGAAGGTCTACAACATTTTTACTTACAGCAATAATTAAGATCTGTGAACGGTATATTTTATAATTTTATTCGTTTTTGGCCATAGTTAAGACAAATATGTCAATTTATGAATATATTTTGATTTATTCTCGAAAGTAAATTTGACAAAAGTGGTTTTGTAGTTAGTTAAATCATTTAGTATACTCTTTACGGATTTCATTGTTTCATCCAATAATGTAATGAAATACAGACATTTTTTTCTGCATATTGGCTACAAAAGTGGACTTTCGTTTTTTATCCTCTAAGGTACAGGTTTGTTTATTTTTGCATCTTACTGTTTGTTGATTTCCTTAAATTAATGTTTGTTTATTTCCGCATCTTCGTGTTTGTTGATTTCTTTAAATTAATGTTTGTTTATTTCCGCATCTTCATATTTGGTGATTTCCTCATCGTCCTATTTGTTTATTTCTGCATCTTCATGTTTGTTGATTTCCTCATCTTTATGTTTGCTGACTGTAGATTGTGTTGGCGTTACTTCATTTCGAGCAGCGTTTCGATTATGAATGGTGTCCTTGATTTTATTATGTTATATACAAAACAGCTGTTATTTAAACCCTTTAGTTAACGGGTCAAATTTACCTATCAAAATTGCATCAGTTAATAACATGATAACACCGTTTTGATTATCTAATTATAATTAACGAACTGTTTTACCGAGAAATTATTCTGCTTTGTCGAAGGTCAACAGTAATCTCAATACGTAAATACATTTCGCAGTGACCTCCAGAGGTCAGCTGATAAGGCCAACTTCTCTAATGGGAATAATTACATCTCAGGATGACCCCAGACTTTCAATTTCAGAAAACTGATAGCGAAAGATATCATGCCATTTGATGATGGACTCTAAATGTCCTATTTGATCAAATTTGTTTATTAGGAATCTGAAAAGACGTCCTGTGACGGCCTCCGTGGTTGAGGGGTAAGGCTTTCGACTTTCGATCCGGAGGTCGCGGGTTTAAATCCCGGCGTGCGCAAGTAAATTTTATTTGATTGATTTGTATTAATTCACAATTTAATGGTTTTCGCCGTGTTTGGGGACTAGATCTAAATATTCAGTACTTCTTTGTTCCTCTTCCCCAACTTCTTCCCCTCCCCCTACCTTCAGCCTCACAACATAACCCCATTGGGGATGCCATAGTCTCACTAGCTCCAGGCGGTTCAGTTGGGATTCTTGTGCGCTATTCACATTAAAGACATTATTTATATCAAAAGAATGATTTGTTTATAAAATGTTATTGGCAAATTCAGAATAATTATTGTTATTCAAGCACCTTATTTAACTCTAATATTAAAATTTCTAGAAGTCTTCATTTTTTGTTATATTTTTAGAATTCTTTTAATATGTACATAATGATAATAATATATCATATTCTAAAATAATTTTTATATTTCATTTTATATAATCGTTTTTATGATTTTTTAAAAAAGTAATTAATCACCTCTCTCTCTGTAATATTTTTGTCTATTTTTCTTTTTGTCTATGCTTGTTTGTTTCTTTTGTTATTTTTATTAATGTTATTATCCTGAACAAGAAACCATCGGTTTTGAAACATGATGTTATAACATTGATTATAGTTGATTACACAAAAGTGATTTGTTTCATTTAAATAAAATGATGCCAAAAAATAGGGGGGTGGGTCCAGTAAAATCTCATTATACCGAGGAAGGGGGGGAGTGGGTCAATAAAAATCTCACGTCAACTTTAAAAGAGTATATATTATTACCGATATAATGAAAAAAAATTGGTTTCACTTCTTTTGAAGTGTCCCATTTTGCATGCTGAAAAAATGGCTATTATGAAAAACATTTATTTCGAGAGTAAGAAAAAAATCTCACTTCAGGGGGGGGGGGTCTCACTAACTCTCACTTAATCTCACTAGGGAGGGGGGAGGGGTCTATTTTTTTTAAACTGCTCACGTAATTAATGTATGTCCCCTAATGACTTAAACCTCAAATTGTAATATTTTAATCAATGAAGATAACATTTGATTTACAATCGAATTAGATTTCGATTGAGTTTCGTTAATCGGGATGTGGTTCCAGAGGTGACCTGTTCTTTTTCTGATTTTTCTGTTTCAGATTTTCTATTGAGTTTCTATGTATTTCTATTTTCTATATAAAACCTAATGTTGAGGTGATTTCTCACAAAAAACGGCGCTCTACAAATTATTCAATTGCCAATTTTAGCTGTTTAACTAAATTATAAACCAAGCTTAACTATGATACGTTTTTAGATTTTCACGGCCAAAAGCATTTTCGTTGTTTGTTTTTGGGGTGTTATGCCGTGTTGTGCTACCTACTTCTTTAGCCAACGTTTCGGATAGCGTTAACACTACAAATTCACATCGACGCACACTTAACACTACAAATTCACATCGACGGATCTGCCGGATCTGCCCTGATGATGGACACTGCAACGCTGTCCGAAACGTCGGCTAAAGAAGGAGGTAGCACAACACGGCATAACACCCCAAAAACAAACAACGAAAAAAGCTTAACTATATTTATTTACTTACTGTTTGAGAAATTTACAGAGCGTTAATAATTAATTACATCAATGTGATTGCCATTGAATCGAATTAATGCGTAAATCAAGGTTTAATTGTCACTCGGTGGTGGATTACTTATTCGTTGGCGATCTGTAGTCATGCTAGGTAAGTGTCTACAGTCATGCTGTCTGCAGTCATGCTAATCGTGCTGGGGAACGATGAGAAGTTACCAAAACGACCGTTTTGACGACCGTCCGTGGTCGAGTGGTAAGACACTTGACTCCCATTCGGAAGGTCGCGGGTTCGAACCCGACGTGCGCAAATAAATTTTATTTGATTAATTTGTGTTATTTCACAATTAATTAATAAAAATAATATATGTTATATTTGCGGCACATTCCAGAGTGGAAGATACTCTCACTATCGCCCTGGTGTAAGACCACCATTCAGAATTGAAACGTTGCTTAATAATGGCTTTAGCCGTGTTTAGTGACTAGATCTGAAAACTAGGTACTTTCCCACCTTCCTCTTCCCCATCTTCCCTTCCCTACTTACCTTCAGCCTCACAACATACTCCACAATTGGGGATGCCATAGTCTCACTGGCTCCAGAAGGGAGTAGTTGGGACTCTTGTGAGGTTTCTCTATAAAAAAATAAAAAAAGTTATCCTATCAACCCTTAACGATCGACTACAACCATAGGATTAAGAAGAACACTAGAAGAAGTGCCTTCCATATAAATATGATAGGAAACAAATATCGCTACTGACTTAGTGCCTTTTGGTTCTAGACCATTTATTATATCGTCATCCCATTTGAATTTTATAATCATGGTGGAACACAGTTTCAGGAACCAGTTTGCTAATGCCTTCAGAGGGCGAAACAGCTGTAATGATTTTATCCAGAAATAAAATCTTATTTTAATAATTTCTTTTTATTAACACTGCTTTGCAATTTGACAATGAGAGAAGATACAGTACATATCCTACCTACAACAAGGTCAAGTTAGAGTAAACAGAAAAAGGGCGGGAAATTTAAATCCAACATCAACATCAAGATAACGCGTAATAATAATTACGTAGCAGAACTTGTTTATAATAAACGGTTTTTATACATTAAGTAATAAAATTATTTAATATATAAAAGAAATAAAAAATTAAAATGGAGTTCTACAAAATAAACTTAAGATGATAGACTTCGCTTTTCGGCCCATACAAAAAGGACGCCCGGGAAAAAACACTTTTCTACATCGAAAATTGCACAAAATGAATTTATTTTTTTATACTGCCTTCTAGAGGGTGAAAACTATATTGGTATGTTTTCGAATTTTCGATGCGTTTCGTATTAACGTAAACATTCACTGTCAAACATGTACGATTTATCAAAAAATATTATTTAAGGAAAAAGTGCTGCTAACTCAACTCTCATAAAGAATTATAAAATTATAAAAAGCTACCAACGTAGCTTCTTCTTTCTAAAAAATATATATTTTTTAAAATTTCAATTTCGTGAAAGTTTCGGTGTAGATAAGTGTATTCTCCATAAACCCCTTTTCGAGCGATTTCTGTATCTCATTCGCACATTTCGTATTCGCATGTATTGTAAGTGTGCGTGAGCTTATTGTGAGCGGGACAGAATGACAGACGCGGGTGTTCCGCGTGTGGTTCAAAGTCTAGCCTCTTAATAACAATAAATATAGTGGAACACATTTTGGTAAATTGGAAATTTAAAGACTTATGGGTCAGACTTTTGGATCACGAAACACGTCCATTTGGCATTTCTTGTGTTCCATGCTGGGAGCAAATATGCATAAGTTTACTCGCGCGAAGATTGATTGGTGATAAATGACTGAAGTTAGTTTGTTTCTTTCCTGTTGATCGCTGTAAGTTCGTTGTAAAAATAATTTCAACGAACGGTTCGCAGGCGGCTCGCAAATGTATACCCAGATTTACATAAACAGTAATATTATGACGGGCTGTAGGCACAAAGGTCGCCTTGTTGTCTAGTGGAAAATTATTGTGATTGCTGTGGGAATTTCGATTATTGTTTTATTTTCAACATGGTAAATATTTTCGAAGGAAAATAAAATAAATCTTTAGGATGTGGAAATGTTTTGATGAATTATCATGTTAGTCAAGCTGTGTGGCTGGAGGGAGGGGGGAGGGGAAGGAGAAGTGGTAGATGTGTAAGTACCTGGTCATTCAGATGTGGTCAACAAATACGATTGGAGTAATTTCAAGCAACAACGTTTCGATTTTAAACGGCGGTCTTTCAACAAGGCAAATAAATACCCGACGCGTTAACCATTATACATTCTATAAATATACTAGTTTTTATTGATAAAATGCGATGAAATGAATTGATTCCGAGATTCCTACCCACCCCCCAGTGGTAGTTCGTGACTTGGATGTGCTAGAGTGCTAAAATGGCATTATTGATGTTGTTGTAGCCGAAAAAAATAATTTTTATTAGAAAAACTCTCTTTAACTTTTGAAGGCTATTCCCATCAATGTAATATATCATTGAAGAAGAAGATAACAATAATAATCTAATTTTTTAAAATATGAAAATAAACAAGACACAGAAAAATAATAAAAGCTAACGGTCGCAACTGGGACTCGAACCCAGAACCTTACGTCTTACCGGGACATACACAGTCTCATATAAGATCGCAGTAGCCCAATTGGTAGAGGTGTATGTCCCGGTAAGACGTAAGGTTCTGGGTTCGAGTCCCAGTTGCGACCGTTATCTTTTATTATTTTTCTGTGTCTTGTTTATTTTCATATTTTAAAAAATTAGATTATTATTGTTATCTTCTTCTTCAATGAAAAATATATATTTTATTTTTTCGACAATCATTTTTTGTATGAAGATTTTCAGGAAATTTCAGTTTTGCCGATTTCCTGAAAATCTTCATACAAAAATAAATATTAAATTTTCCTTCTCAGAACTTCTTCCCCTTCCTTTATCTCAAAAAATCCTCCACACAGCATCTCCAAAGATGACATAGGCCTTAGGGTTTATTTCCCTCAGGATCTCCTGTGTGGAGATAATGTAAAAAAACTCGATCAGAGAAAGGGTAGCATTCTCTGTCGCTTGTGACATTTGACCCCCCGAACAGTTGTCCCCGACAGTTTATCTCCAGGACAATTGGTCCCCGGAATAATGAACCCCTCCAGCTGACCCTCCCCGAAAAGAAGACTCCCCGAACAAATAATCTCTCGAACAGTTAGTTGATACCCCGAGGTTTCAAGTATTTACATTTGTACATACCATATTGAAAAAATCTCCCGAGAAAAGATACATGTCGCCGACGGGACTCGAACCCGCACCCCTCTGATTGCCGGTCAGGAGCTCTAATTATTATTTTACATTATTTTTATACCATCTACAATTAAAAAAATTATCTTTGTTTTTTTTTTTCAATCTTATTTATTGTAAATTACATACACTTAAATGAACATACGATACCATACATTATGCACATTTTTTATTTTCTATTCTATTATCTGATCATTTAAAACTCTTAACATCTCTGTATCATGCGATCGTGTAAAATATAAAATCACATAAAAGCCCAATTAATAAATCATTATTCTAATAATAATATTATTATATTATTTTGTTGACATCTTGATATACGCATATGTTGCAAGTCGTACAAAACCAATACTAAACTTAATAATATTATTGTTGAACTGTGATCCAAAAACTGAGAAGATTCTCAGACACAACAATAATACGCCCTTCATCACTTACCATATTTGAAAGCTATCAGAAAAGGAATTTAAAAAATACAATTATCGAGATAATTGGATTTCAAATTTTCCATACAATATGTACAAGTACTTGTTCGCAGCATCCTAGAATATAGCTCCATTATTTGGGAACCTTCTGAACAAACTTGTATCCTAGAAATAGAAAAAGTACAAAAAAGGTTTATGCCGTTTTACCTGTATAAGAGGGAATATACAAACTATCCATTTCTGTAGAAGGCGTCTACTAATATCTACAGGAATTTAAAAAACTGAAGAAATCGGACTAATATCTATGAGAATCCATGTGTTGACTAATATCTATACGAGGTATGTTGGAACAATATCTATGGGAACCAAAGTGAGGACGAATATCTACAGCTCAAACTGCTGACTAATATCTACGGAACAGGTGATGTAGACGAATATCTACAGTACTGGCAGAGGTTGGATTTTCAATTATGTAAAGCATATTGGCATAACGTAATATTGCGTTTGCAGTTTAAAGAACTTTCTTTTGTATCACAAACCATGTTACACAAACCTAGCGTAGCCGCTAAACTACTCGAAAACTGGGATGTTTTTCTTGCCTTGACGCGAGCAGGCGCTACGAAGGGGCACTTTCTTTTCTATCACAAACCATGTTACACAAACCTAGCGTAGCCGCTAAACTACTTGAAAACTGGGATGTTTTTCTTGCCTTGACGCGAGCAGGCGCTACGAAGGGGGCACTTTCTTGTGTATCACAAACCATGTTAAACAAACCTAGCGTAGCCGCTAAACTACTTGAATACTGGGATGTTTTTCATGCCTTGACGCGAGCAGGCGCTATGCCAATTTCAACATTACAGCAAAATACGTAATATTGTGCAAAAACTTCATGTACGTACTTTAAGTAACTTTACGTAATTGAAGTAATTTATGCTTTGCCATACAACCTCTTGCTCAGCTGCCCTCTGTAGATATTAGTCCCACCTACGCACCATAGATATTCGTCACCACTGGGACCATCATAGATATTAATCCGACCTTAGCTCTGTAGATATTAGTCTTCACTCTGAAGGTCATAGATATTTGTCCAACATATGAGCTATAGATATTCGTCCGACATACAGTCTGTAGATATTAGTATCTGGAATCTTTCTGTATCCATCTAGGAATGCTCGATTAGACGCCGGCAGAAATATATTATTAGGTAAACATTTTTTAAAGTTATTCTCTGGTACCATACTTAATCCGCCTATGTTGAAAGAGGTTAACTTTTTTGTC
Organism: Limnephilus auricula; assembly: GCA_951813805.1. Classification (NCBI taxonomy): domain Eukaryota; kingdom Metazoa; phylum Arthropoda; class Insecta; order Trichoptera; family Limnephilidae; genus Limnephilus; species Limnephilus auricula. Next base: position 7,281,327 of record OX638407.1, on the reverse strand, counting down.
CCTAACAAGTATACTCGTGGGAGATCCCATGCACTTTTTTATGCTCCGAATGCGAGGACTTCTGCCTATAAAGGATGATAAACGCGCTAATAATAAACATAGCGACTCCACTCACGATTCTGCATTGACCATCGACATTTTTAATATCACTACAGACAGTTCAGCCACTATCTTTTGACGCATGTCACAAAATAGTAAAACTGCCCTCGTGTCTTTTTAATTTGTTATCTTCTCCATGGTTTTGCGGAGAACGTGAAAAATAAATAATAATACAAAACCGATACGGTTTACATCAAAGAGTATGGATATTAGAGAGACGGCATGTGAAGTGTGCCCTCGCGCTCCAAGTGCCTTTTGGAGAATTTTACCCACACGGCTAACATTGGCTGCTGGTTTTGACCGTTTACTACGTTCCGAAATTTTTAAGGCACCAGTCATTTTCCATGGTGACAGCCAATGTCAGCCGTGTGGGTAAAATTCTCCAAAAGGCACACTTAGAGCGCGAGGGCACACTTCACATGCCGTCTCTCTAATATTCATACTCTTAGGTTTACATGTAGTTCCCGTGATCACTCAGGCTATATGCCTATTGTATATATTATATTATCTCGTATTTAACCTAATTTCTTTAACAGTAAACTAGTCCCTTTTATAAATTTCACGAGGGTTGTCGTTGGATGTGTGGCTATGCGGCTGTCTTCTGGTTCCACAATGTGTCTTCCCAGGTTTTTGAGCCTTGTTCCCAACAGAGCGGTACCATAGATGAATTGGAGTCTCTTCATCCTCTTCGCATTTCCTACATCTATTGGTGTTTTGTAACTGGCAGTGTCGCTTTAGTAGTCCTACCAGTTTCCTCAGTCTATATCGTAGTATATGTAGTATTGTAGTATATGTCATCTTGATGTACGGCTGCGAAACATGGTGCCTATCCGAAAAAGATAAACGGAGACTAGAGGCTTTTGAGATGTGGTCCTATAGAAGACTATTAGGAGTTTCCTGGAGAGACCACATTACAAATGAGGAGGTTCTCCAAAGAATCGAAGGAGGAAGGCATCTGCTCAGGACCTTGTCCGAAAGGCGTGCAAGATGGATCGGCCAGATAACACGACAATAAGGCCTCTTGCATGCCATAATGGAGGGTATGACCGAGGGGACAAACTCTAGGGGACGCCCACGCCGAGAGTACCTGGAGGACCCGCTGGTGGACATGCGCTGCTCATCATATGCAGACTTCAAAAGAGCTGCACAAGACAGGGAAGAAGGGAAGAGAAGAATAGAGGAAATTGCTGCAAACCAATCCCAGGATTGAAACCAAAGAGACAGTAGAGTATCCATATAGTAGTTGCCTGGTTCGTCTATCAGGTCTATTTATGACTATTTTGGATTTCATCATTCCGAGTGCCCTCTCCCATTACTTCCAGTGCTCTTATAAATACTATGAAAAACATTTAAATAAAACAAATTCATAATTTCACGTTATTTTTTTTATTTTTAATTTCTGGCTTTCACTCTTCAAAGGCGTTTTAGGCCATCATTTCAAATTATAAAGAATTTATATATTAATTTTATTCAAATGGGCATATCTCAAAATTATATGGAAGATTGCAGTCGAGTTCAGACTTAGAAGAGATGATATGTTGAATGGGGCGAGGAAACTGTATATAAGGCTTGATAGAAAAAAGAATATTTGTTTAGAGAGTTTCAACTAAAAAAATATGTGATCTAAGATTCCCCCTTCTAGATCACACAATTTAAAACTGGGGAGTCAAGGACGTGAATTTTAAAAATGTGAGAAGAAACAGAACAATGTCCAATTCTCATTCGAATAAGTGAATATATATATTTTTGGGAAAAATGGGGGAATTGTGAAAACCACGGTTTTGATGGGATAGTCCCTTGTATTGAGGCACAGCAGGCTCCTTTGAATTGACTAACAATGCCAATACTCTACCCTGCCTGTATTTGGTGACTGGATCTGAGTAGCCAGGTCCCCACTTCCCTCTTCTCCATCTCTTTCCTCTCCCCTCTTACCTCGCAAGCCTCGCAACATAACCGATATGGGTTGAAAATGGATGGGAGCAGTTGGAACTCTTGCGTGGTATTCGTATAAAAAAATAACGTATGAATCTATCCTTCCCACTAAGGTGCAAGGCGGTGGGTCAATAGAGTCGGCTGGAGAGGACAAAATGTCTCCCTCAATCAGTCTTCACCAAACCGGCCCGATACGCACCTTTTAGGTGAGCAAAAGCATCCGAAACCAAAAAATAGACAAATCTCTCACCATGAACCCGTCTCAGAACAGACAACGTCTAGTGAGGCGGGTAACTTACTAGTTATAAAATTACTGTATTACCTCAATAAACGCCCGGGATGCCGGCAATGAAATTGAATTGAATTGAATTGAATGAACCCGAGCACCCCTGCTAAGTCACCAAACGTAGCGAACCACTTGGGGTGACCTAAGGCAGGGGTGTTGATTTTCCCAGAAATGGTTCCCCACCTCTCAAATTGGTATTATGTAATGCCATATTATTTTATTTTAAGTAATGTCAAAATATTTTCCATTTTTCAGTATTATGAAGGCACTCAATTTTAGTTGAAATTTTTTTAATTTCTCATTTGCGATGTATTTTTTTACATTTCATAAATTTTTTTTGTTTGTTTGAGGGTGAAAGATTAGGTTCTCAATTTTATCTATTGGGAGATCACCATTAAAAATAAAAACGTTGGTGGTAGTTTTATCAGATCTGTACAGCCAGATTCTTCAAAACCTTCCTTAATTCTTTCTAACTTCCTTCATAGTCACAACATCCCTAAAATAAAGTTGCCATAATTCTAATGGCTTCGGGCAGAAACATCTGTGTGAAATAACATAAATAGAAAAAAAAGAAGAATTAATGGAATAAAACTATATTTGATGTTGTTGGTTTTTATATTTTTCCAAAAAAATACATAAAAATAACATTAATACTTTGTCCTTAGATGTGAATTACTATTGCATTTGACACATAAACTAAGACAATCTATTTTCTTCGCTACTTCAAAAATAAAGTATTAAAAAGGTCATGAGATACTCATAAATAAATCTTAGATAAATGATCTTAAAATTGCATCAAATTGTCTGCAAAGACCTTAGTATGTGAAATTGTTTTAAAATAGCATCATAAGATCTATTTTTCTAAAACTGGCGAAATAAATTATTCCTTGGTGGTAGCAGCTTTGATCTGTTCCTGAACGCTCTGGGCTGACTTGACGATGCCATCGTAAGCCTGCTTGGTCAGCTTCTCGAGGTCTCCCTGGACGCCTTTGGTGTTCTCGGAGAAGGTCTGCTGGACCTTTCCGAATTCGGTGGCGATGGTCTCCAATCCCTTCTGGAACTGTTCGTTGACCTCCTTGGCCTTGGAAGCGGTCTCGGGGTTAGCTGTCTGGAGGTCGGCGATGGTCTGGTTCAACTTGGCAACTACCTGTCCAATGACGGTTGACTGGTCCTGGGTGGCATCAGAAAGCTGGAAGAAACAATCACAATTGGTTAGCTTTTATTTGAAGAGTTTTATGGATGGGTCTGCTATGTTTCAGATTATTGACGATAAAACAAAAATTAGCCTAATTTTGAAATGGAGGACCAGATCTTTTAAAAGTGAAAAACTGAGAAAGCCACTTCAATAGCTTAACATGAGCCAAATGTATGAAAGATCGCGAGGAGAAAACATAAATGATACAATTTTTATGTGATATCGCACAAATGGTAAATGTTGCATATACCTAATATGATGTCTAACTTGGAGAAGCGAATGGGGAGAGGAATAGAATCTCTGGAAGAAACTACTGATTATTCGACTCTGGTCACTAACATGACTAGAAGAAATGTTTGGATTACATCCCTGGTGATACACCATCCGGATAACAGATAAGTTCTTTCACTTCAGATCGAGGTGGTGAACTGAATTTGAATTGGGTGTATTTTTATTTCCTCTTGCTGTGTTTGAACTGTGACATGTTCAAGGCCCACTGGATATATTGCTTTGTTATAGAGGTCAAACCAGAATATTTCGAGGTCATGAAAATGAGGTGACTTTTCAAATCGTTTTAACCGAATTTAACCATTATTAATGAATAAATTGTTATGTAATTTGAATAATTCTTACATAATGCTTAGGCAAAATTGATGACAGTCTCAGGTCAGCTGTTATCAATCGAAAGAGTGTATTGAAAATTATGGGTCACCAATTTTATAAATCACATTGTCGAGAAGCAGTGGTTCTGATTATGTAATCTAAACATTAAATTTTGTTACAATAAAATTGATAAGTCATATCGAAATTTAACATTAATAAACGAATGGCGTTGGTCTGGTTTTTGAGAAAAACGGTCATCGTCTAAACCAAAATAATGAGACCTAATTAGCAGTATTTAACAGCAAAATATTTCAAATTGGGTATGAAAACAACGAAAGATTAAAGAAACCAAAGAACACGACAAGCTGGCACTTTGGTAATCAAGCTGATGAAGAAAGATTAGGAGAATTATACTCCTAACCAAAACCATAATAGACTGATAATAAGCAAGCATACGACAAAATAAGATATGGAGGAATTCTGGCACTTTTGAAGTTATGAAGATATCGCACGATTATATCTTATTCAGCGCTTGATATGGATGTTTTTTTTAAGTACCCAGTACAAATCGTACTTACTTTTGACTGCAGTCCAGTGACTAGTCCAGTCAGCTGAGTGGTCAGGTTTTCGGTGCCGTTCTTGACGATCGCGCTGACCTCAGTGAAGTCCTTGGCCTGTGTGACCTCGGAGAATTGGGTGCCCAGGGTGGCGAGCCAATCGGCGGCCTGCTTGGAGAGCTCATCCAGACCTCCGGTGGTGGGAGCGTCGCGGACGAACCTGGCTCCCAGAGACACCTGGCGTTGGAAGAGTTAAAAACGAAAATTAGTATTGGTGGAAGTTCTTCATTGGAACGCTGGCTCTCAGAAACATATGGTATTGGAGGGGTTAACACTATTATTAAAATTATTATTCCAAGTAAAAATACATTAAATCGCAATTGATGGGCATTTTCACAAAGAGTTTTTTTAGTGACACAGTTTTAACTGAATAATCAGTCGGGGGTTAACATTTTATGATAATCTTTTAATTAACGGTGAATAATAAGAAAGCTCAATTCATTTGTGAAAAACCACCTTTATTTAAAAAGAACTAAAAAATTGCGAATTTTGACAAAAGAGAAGAAGTTTCTAAAATAAAATGATTGTTTTCAATAAAAATTTATGCTTTGACTTTTAAACTAGGTAATTTCCACCAAAAATTATTTATAAGAAATTCTTAAATTATTTAAAAAATATATAACATATAACATCTATCGTTCATACGTTCAAACAAAAATGAATAAGTAATGCATAGGAAAAAATTTTGATAGGATTTCTGAAATAAAGTTTCTTTTGAATATAACAGGGGGCCTACGATATATAAATATTATTATTTTGAGTAGAACAGGGTGCCTAAAATGATACGTATCTTTTATGTTGTATACCTTGTTAGTTATTTCATTTTTATATGCATACTTTTATTTTACACCGCAGCAAGAAATTAGAACATAAATATAGCACTAGATTCACGCGCAACGACGGGTTAATAGTTCCGAAATTAAATAATAAGTACGGACAGAGAACGTTTGAATACATAATACCGAAGATATGTAATTTATTACTTAACACTGTAAAGCAATGTAATTCTATGAATAAAGTTAAGTATAAGGTAGAAAGTTGGCTATCGGAAAAAATATTTATATTAATATGTATAAAAAATGTTAAATCTGTAGATATAAGATGTAATTTTTTTTTTTAAATGTATATGTAAGTAAAATATAAGCACCTGATGACAAGCCAATTGAATTGGTTTAGCAGGACTTGTTTGTTATACTATGTATTAAATAAAAAAAATAAAATGTAGGTATGTAGATGTGTCACTTTGTGAAAAAAAAGTAAAGCAGGTAAACATATTGATTTTTGAAAATTTGAATTAGCCATTTCGTAGACGTCTACACAGAATAACAATGTTTTAAAAAAAGTTTTGGGTACATCTGTCTCTTTGTAAAAAAATCGCTTCAATTGTGCATTCTAGTGCACTGTGGAACCAATATCCCTATTAGAAGTCAATGCCTGGTTCTGAACAGAACTACTCTGGAACCAATTAGACCTAATCCAATTATCAACCTTTAAACCCATAATACATTTAAGTACATATAATGAAGGACGCTCATGGACTTATTATGCAAGTAGCGATGCGATGGGTCACTGAGTTTATTGGGTATAGGTCACGAGTCATGATTGATGACTCATGACCCAACCGTGATTATTATTATGAAAAGAGATAAGTAATTTCATTACATAAGAAAGGAGATAGTTTTCATTTGTGAACAGTTTATTTCCATTTGAACTTCGAACAGAAGTTGTTTATTCAATTTTTTTAACCTTTTTTAGGTAGGTAATGTAATTTTTCGTCCAAATAATATGTGTCCTAGCTCAGACCCGTTAAAAATCGCGGGATAGTCTGAATTAAAAAAAAATACAGATAGGCCGATAGAATGAATCTTTCTAACAATTAGTTTGTTTTCTAAAAACGTTAGATTATCTTAGGTTTGCTTGCAAATTATTACTTTATTTCACTAATTTTATTCTATTTCAGATTCCAATCAGAACCTAACGTCATTTTACACCCATTACAACCTTGTGAATATGACACCTAATAATTATGTTACTTATTAACAAATTATTACTAAATGGACACCTAACAACAATGTTATATGTTAATTCCGTTTTAAATTTACCTACACCGTAAATCTTTTCATACCGATATTGTGTTTCTTTGTCAATAATCTATATATATATATAAATGAATCCCTGTTTCCCTTGGTCACGCCATAACTTCAGAACGACTTTACCTATTTCAATCATCTTTTTTTAAAAGTTTTATAATGCTTTGTAGAATGTTCTTACGGAAAGAAAAATTAAGAAAATTGCGCAGAAAATTGTATAATTTCAGAAAACTTAACGTCGTACATTTGATGGTTCGCGCTTATGATATATTTAGAGATATTTCCTATACTATTCATCCGATTGTGTTAAAAAAATGGTGAGTTGTTGTAGAAATGCCGTGAAGGTGGAATATTGGTGAGTTTTGGAGTTATGAAATTTGCAAGAAAAATTTGCAATAGGGCTCACGCGAGTTGCTTGAAAAATCAGTGTATTTTCTGGAGTTTAGCGGTAGGGAAAAATGGCGGGAGGGGGAGGGGAATCGGGGAGGGGCGAAGGACTTTGAAGGAGGGGTGGTTCGCGGGAAGGAGGACGAGGGAGGGGGAAAGCGGAGAAGGTGGAAGGGGAATTCGTAAGGGGGGAGGTTCGCGAGAAGGATGACAGCGGGAAGGGGGAGGGGGAAGGTGAAAAGGGAACGCGGGTATAGAAGGGAATGAGGTTGGGGAAGAGGTAGCGGAAGGGGAACGGGGACGAATGGGAAAGGACACGCAGGGAGAAACCATTTATTTATTTAAGTGGCCTTCCAACGCGTGCCGGGTATCAGCTAGTACATAATAATTATACTTTAAATAAATTCTACTTACTGCACAAAATGAAAAGGAAAAATAAAATTGCTGATATTTTCTAGGTTTTATAGGTCAAGGCTTAACGAAATGATATCTAACTAGAATTTTGCTGAGAATTAAAACTTAACACATAGCTAATTTGTACTTCGCCATACATTTTTACCTTAACCTAATTTAATATTTCAGTTTCATTCAAAATTGCTTACGACGGGAGTTTATTCTATTTTTTGTAAATAGAAACACAACCACGAATAACCTCACAACATTTAAAAAACTTGAAATATTACGTTCTAATAAGATGTATCTTATCTTACTAATATTATAAACGCGAAAGTTTGTCTGGATGTATGTGTGTTTGTTACTCTTTCACGCAGAATTTTCTGAATGGATTTTAATGAAACTTTACAATAATATAGCTTATACATCAGAATAACATATATGTTATAGTTTATAAAGCTAGCTATTTATTTTCAATAAATTGAAAATAATAATTATTGTTTAATAGAAAATGTCAAAATTTGAGAATGACATTTTGCAAAACAATGATTGTTAAATCAAAATTCTATTTTAGAAAATATTTTTATTACTGAATTTATTTGAAGTACTCGCCTAATACTTTGAATCGAATCAAGAATTATAGATATTTAAAATAAATAGGTTAAGAATTTTGGTATAAACGTAGATGGGACTTAGGAAAAGAAAATAGATTACTAGAAGTACTAATCCTACGCAGACAAAGTCGCGGGCAAAAGCTAGTATAAAATAATTTAAAACTAATAAACCTACCCAAAGTAGAAGGCGAAGCTTTTCATGAAATCACTTACACACGTTTTATTACGTACACCAAAAATGTACTTTAGGATCAATTGAAGCTTGTTCTATTATTTCGATTGGGTATAGAAATTAAATAATACAACTAGAATATGTAACTTTTCATTAGAATTTACGAAAATTTTCACAATAAGAAAATACATATTTTAAAATAAGCATTTTGGTAAAAAAAAAGATCATGGAAATATAATATGATATAAAGAAAAAAAAACCCAAAAATGAGTTAAATTTGTTTTTTTTCTCTGTTTTTTACCTCTTTGGATCTGCATCGTCGAAATATTTACAGTAAAATAAGTGTGTATTTTACGACGTGAATTTTTAATTGAATTTTTTAATGAGAAATTCAAAATAAATTAAATTACATATTTCTTCAATCTTTGCAAAATTACTTTGTGGCATCATTTTAATTAAATGAAACAAATTACTTTGTGTAAACCATTATAATCACATGTTATAATATCTACATGTTTTAAAACCGATGTTAGGATAATAATATAAATTTTTATCCTGACGAAGAAACCATCGGTTTATAACATGTGATTATAGTGGTTTACACCAAGTAAGTTGTTTCATTAAATTACATATGTTATTGAAAAAAAATGTTAAGTATTATGAATGATCTACAAAAACCGACGTACAAAAATCAGGAGATAAATTTTTTGAAAAAAAAAATATAACTTTATTTTCGCTCTCCTGAAGAATTACCATGATCGATATTAATTCTACATATCTTACTAATATTATAAATGTGAAAGTTTGTATGGATGTATGTATGTTTGTTCCTCTTTAAATCGAAATTTAATGAATGGATTTTAACGAAACTTTACAATAATATAGCTCATACATCAGAATAACATATAGGCTATAATTTATGAAGCTAGGTATTATAATAATTATAGTTTAATAGAAAACGTCAAAATTTGAGAATGACATTTTGCAGAACAATGATTGTTAAATCAAAATTCTATTTTGGAAAATATTTAAATTACTGAATTTATTTAAAGTACTCGCCTAATACTTTGAATCGAATCAAGAATTATACATATTTTAAATAAATAGGTAAAGAATTTTGGTATAAACGTAGATGGGATCTAGGAAAAGAAAATAGGTTACTCGAAGTACTAATCCTACGCAGACGAAGTAGCGGGCAGAAGCTTGTTTAAAATATATTTTGAAATGTTTTTTTTTTCTTACCTGGAAAATGCACACTGTGAAGAAGAGGAACACGAACTTGCCGGCCATTTTGAATATTTTCGAGTGAATTGTCTGAACAAAGTGTAGATGTTTCTCGCAAAGCAGGAGTTATACTGATCTCTCTAGAACACGCCATCCTTTTATATTGTTTCCCCGGTGGTGAGATGGCGCATGGATTTGGGCAGTGCATTCATTCATACTCATTTATTTTTTTAATTAATCGGGGAACGGTTGTGCGGGCCTTTTTCATAAAAATTTTGGATTTGCGGTCAAAGTATAAAATACAACCAAACTGAATGATCTATTTTTAAATTAAAATACATAACAATTTGTCTAGCTAGTTACTGCATAGAAATATGTTATTATAAAATTTAAGCATTTAGACATTCATTTTTCAAGACCAAAATTTCATTTACATTTTTTACTCCAAATAATGTCAGGAATCACTGGTTAAAGTAACTCAAGTACGTTCCTTAACACCCTGTATATAAAACTACTCTCTTACCAGCCAAATAATTCAATATACACTAGTGTTTCATTCAACAATTACTGCTTATTTAATTTTTTTTCAATCAACTTTATTTTATTTGAGAAAGGCATTGTAAGTGCTAAATCTCCCACTAGGTGGCGTCGAGACATATTATGTCTCCATTTTTTTAGTGAAATACTTTAACTCGTCAAATATTAATTGTAATTTTTTTAATTGATAAACTAAGGTAAAGAAGATTTTCATGCATAGCACAAAGGGTAAATAATAAATTTTAATTTTATTATTGCTTAATATAAATGTTACCCTTTGTGCTACGCATAAAAATCTTGTCAATAATAATGAATAAGTAACAGTTCACAATGACTAAATGTTCTTAATATATTCGACGTCAACTGTTGTTTGTATGTTAGCGATCTGCAGTTGGTCTAGGGAACGATGAGAATTTACCGAAATTTAATTTCTTTAAATTCTTATCGATCGACCGTGCTAGGAGGCCAGATCTGAATAGCCTAATACTTTCCCACCTTCCTCTTTTCGATCTCCTCTCTGCCCCCACTACCTTCAGGTTCACAACATACCCCTATCAGTAATGCCATAGTCTCACTGGCTCTAGACCTAGACAGTTGGGAGCCGTGGGGAATTTTTTACGGTACACAAATAAAAATGACTGTCCAAAACCACTGAAACTATGACATCCTTTACTTGGGATATAGATATCTATCGTCCAGGATTTTTTTAACTTGTAGATATCATCCCCGAAGATAGTGTACTTTAACCACGGACATATATTTTATATCTTTAACCACTGGAGCGACAGAGCAATTAAAATATTTTTTCTCGGATTGCTAAAGGAAATTTTTCCGCCCACATTAAAAAAATCATACCTCCGAGACATACAATCTGATTATAGTTCTATGTAGCCAATGAATTCCCCTATCTTTTTTCTATTATCACATATTTGTAGGATTTATAAAAAATATATAATTAAATCTTTAACCTTAAAACATTTTAAAGAATCCAGAGAATATTTATTTTGTTATATTTTGAATGTACAATATATTATATAGTCGTTTTAATAAAAACATTTTTGTGAAAATTTGCCACATTTTGGCAACACAGCAATCCGAGTTTTTGGAAAAAGTGCCATAATGTGGCAAAAAGCGCTCGAGTGGTTAAGATCAAATCATGACTTTCTAACCCCATAATTGAGCTGAGTTTGTATTATTTATTACTGTTATTTGTTAATTTATATGTTGTATTAATCAGTTTACTTTTCCATATTCAAATATTCATATTTATATTAGAGTTAATAATATAAACAATAATAAACTATAATTAATAGATGATATAATTATTTATGAGTTACCTAATTACAGATAATATCATAGTCATGTAAATCAAACTCCAAAGATAACCCTAATATTATTTTTATTGCCAATAATAAAATCTTTTAAAATTAATATAATACTTAGTTTTAACCACTTTTATTGTACAAAAAATCCAACATGTTTCAAGCAATGCTTATATCCAGCTTCTCAATATTCGTCGAGCCTTACTATGCACTGACTCTCTAAGCGCTGTTTTGAAAATTTCCTCAAATATCATGAATCATCCAGAAGACTACATTATTTGTAATATAAAAACACTCTCAATTCATTAAATGAATCAAATTTCGAGACAATATTGGTTTGGGTCCCTGGCCATTTAGGAATTGAGGGGAACGAGAAAGCCGATTCTTTCGCTATACTTGGAACAATTTCTGGTTCTAAAGCTTTAGATTTTAGAATTCCGATCTCTGACGTCATCTCTATTCTTAAATCCAACATGATTCGCTTCTGGGAAGAAAATTGGACTATTACTAAAACCCGAATGGAATACAAAATCATTACTTTAAGACAAGCCCTGCAGGCAAAAAACGACCACTCTCCCCCTTAAGTTTAACCGACCCGAAAGCTGATTTTCGCGAGATTTTGCCTCTTAATAATACATTTATAAAATTAAATGTTATGTATATATATATATTAATGCTCTAAACGACCATATTTTAAGACAAGCCCTGCAGGCGAAAAACGACCACTCTCCCCCATAAGTTTAACCGACCCGAAAGCTGATTATCGCGAGACAGGGACCGTGGATGAAATCACATACGATTTTTTCAGACCTGATTTGTATGGGAAAAATTCAGCCAGAAATTTTACCAATTGCAAATTTTCATATAAAAAAACTGATGCAAAAAAAAACTGCTAAAAAAACTGATGTATTAAAACCTAGCGGCGAAAACTAGAAGCGCTCATTATTCGACGAAGAAATTCAAAGTTATATTGCCAGCCGCCAGGTTCGCCCATCAAAAAAGGAAAAATTTATCGTCAGACCTTCACGACAAATTTGTGAAATAGCCTCAGTACTGAAATCGTAAAGAGTATATATTTTTTAAATATAAGGCGTCTCACCTCAATATTACATTTCGACGAGCCTCGAGGTAAATCAAAATTGCGACTTAAAAAAGATACCTGGCTTAGATGTTTTTGTATTATTTCGACTACGACAGGTTTCGGAACATTAATAATATATTATATTTATGATTTTTCATGGAAATTTTGTCAGGATTCGTTTTCAAACGTCGGTAATTTCTGACGTTTACGAAAAAATTTCCGAGTTAAAAACTGTCAAAATATTTGCAGCCAGTAAGATAAAATGCTTTATTACGTATAAAATAAGTTTCACTTGTCAAATAATTCGAGTTCATTTGTTTTTTCTCGTTTGTGTATTGTCATTTATTGTTTTTGCCGACAGCCAGCTCGAAAATACGAAATGGCTTTGAAAATATCGATCTGGGCTTTCAAAATTTTGTAAAACCTTTTCGACAAGAGTTTTACAAATGTAAATCGACGGTCATATTGACAACATTTCTTGAAAAAACTTCTGTTATTTTGATTTCCAATCTGACATTTGAAAAAAAAAACCACCTCAAAGGCGCATTCGGAAACCGCTATAAAATAATGGTTGACATGATTTACCTGCTCCACTAGCGGCAAGATTTAGTACCTCTTTAATTTACTAAGAAACATTTCAACATCGGTCGAAATTCAAAATATTCCCAAAGAAACTGGAGTGTTGAAAATTTCACTAGATATTAATTTAAGCTTCAAATATCGTATTTCGAATGCCTTGCGGTGAAAAATTTCCTTCCTGATAAATGTGAATTATTTTTTTAATTATTATTAACGATTTTTTTTCTTATTTTTTTTTAAAGAAAAAATAGTCGTTCGGTTGCGACTAACGCTGGTGTATCATAGAAATATTTCTCAAATTAAGGTTCTTAGATTTTTTTATTTTTCAGTACAATTATCGTTATGAATAATGATTTATTACTAAAATAGTATGTTTGTTGATGAATTCAAAAACTGGACACTTGACCGATGTCATTTCCAGAAAAATATTTTAAGAAAAACAAAAACAAAAAATTCTTCAGAAAATGCACAATTTTTTAATCAATTTATTTGGATTGAAAATCGGGAAAGGAATTATTCTGGATCATGTACTATCAGGGAATTCAGTAGAGATGGCCTATTTTGTTGTGTTCAAATAGTGATGTAAACTGGTACTGGTACAAGTACTTACCCGCTAACTTTAAATATTTTCGATGTAATTTTAGTGCGATAACGAGTAGGTACCTATCCGGACAATGTATTATCGGTTTGATGTGATTATTTTGGATTTAAAAATTTCAAATAAATAATATTGGGCCATTTCTGTGCAGAAACTTAATTAAAAAAATCATCAATATTTGCCAAAATTCGTATTGTTAGTTTGTTTTTCAAAATCATATTCCAAGTAAACCTTGGTTCCACGGCAAGAAATAATCCAAAAGATTTATTTCATGTATCTCGAGAATGAGAATTGATCACTGCTCTATTGTATCCCATTTGTTTAAAATCCGGGTCCTAGATAGTCCACTCTGCCATTGCGGCGTAGAAAATGAGACTCTCGACAATGTATTCTTTGATTGTAAAAATCATTCGTCCTTCAAAGGCATTTACCGTTTACTTATTAAAATCACCCACCAATCTCCTCTTAGTATTCCATATTTGCTTTCTCTCAACAATTCTCGCGTTTTCTCAGTTCCATACAAGTTCGTAGACTTGAATGACTTCAATATTTGAAATTTTCTTTTCCCTTATATGTTTATCTTAAATTATAACCGTCTTCCTTAATTTTAACGGCACATAGCACTCTTCTTAGGGTGAATTGTATATTCCCCTTATACAAAAAAAATGCTTACATCATCAAGGTTTACATAAAACTCATTACAACAATAGACTTAAGGGGGAGTCTAGTCCAGCTAATCTTGAAATCTTCCTATACATGTGGAGAATACATTCCCAAAGTTATGGCATCAAATTCGACCTTGAAATATAGATAAGAGCGGTGCTCGCCAAGCAGGTAGACGGAGACGGAGCAATCGGTAACATGCGAAAACTTTAAACGCGTTTTTCTGAAAACTATCTTTTTTAAGTTGGTTAAAGAAAATTAAGTTTTTAAGCGGATGAACCTCGAATTACAAAAAAATATTATTTAAAAAAAAAGTTATTGCAAAATTAAGGCCGATTTTTTTTTTATATCCGTCAATTTTTATTTTATATCCGCTATTTCTGCAATAAACATTTTTTTTGCAAACTGAGGTTTATGCGCATGCGACATTCATACTATAAATATTTTTTTTTTGAATTTCATGTTTCAGATAATTTCCAAAGAACTCCAGCATTCCAACCGATTTGGTCGGACCCTTATTAACTTAAGGGGGTATTCTAGTTTAAAATTTCGCATTGTTTTATATTATATTAATTATATTGTAAGTAGAAGATAACAATAATAATCTTTTTTTTTTTTTTAAATATGAAAATAAAGTGAGTTTTTCTTATAAAAATGAATATTCATTTAGACTTTTATAAAAAGTCAATAGGTGTTCCATAAAAATAAAATCGCCTATATTTATCCGAGACACTATCTAGGTAACAAATACATTCTTTGAATACTTGTTTCCAATAATAAAGGTAGCTGCCAATAATAGGGAAAACAAATTTAGTCCAATAATAATTCTGAAATTTGAAATATGAAGTTGACAATTACGACAGTCTCATAATAGATCGCAGTGGCCCAATTGGGGACATACACCCCCACAGAGGTGTATGTCCCGGTAAGAAGTAAGGTTCTGGGTTTGAGTCCCAGTTGCGACCATTATCTTTTATTATTTTTCTGTGTCTTGTTCATTTTCATATTTAAAAAAAATTAAATTATTATTGTTATCTTCTTCTTCAATGATAAAAAATATATGCACACTTATTTTGTGGCACCAATTTGATTCAAAATTAAAAGATTACTTATATTAGTTTTAACCACGCTTATTGTTCAAAAGTTTTGAGCAAATCCTGATGAAGTTAGATTACTTACGAAACATGTTGGTTTTCAAACAAAAACGTGGTAAAGACTTATTGATCAGTAGCTGAGAATTAAAGTTCCAAAATGTTTGCAACTGTACAGGGAGGTTCCGATGAGAAATATCGATAATTCCCCGTATAAAATTTTGTATACAAAAAAATTAAAATCGATTTATTTCATTAAAAACTTGCTTTAATATATACATACATAAGCAATAAAAATGCTCAAAACGCACGATGATAAATTATTAAATATCGTCTACTTCTTGTAAGCATATTTGATCAGTATTTATGAAAAACAGTGTAAAAAAAATCTGAAATATTTTAGTTTGCAAGACCTTAAATAAATACAACAACTGAGGTATTTTCGTCACAAAATACGTTTTCGGGTTTATTTTTTAATGATTTTAATTGAACTAAAATTAAAACTCTGAAAAGTGTCTTTACTAGATTATGTATTGATTTATTTTGCTGTATATATGATTTGGAATTTGTGTTGTATAATACAATACTTCGTTTGAAAATTTAACAAATCTGCCAACGACTAACGGTATAACCTTAGTATATTAAAAATAAACTTAGTTTTTCAAAATTTAAAAAGTGCGTTTAGCAGATAAAATAACAATCCTCTTACAATATTATATTTAGTCCACTGAGTATCCAATATTATGTAATTTTTATCAGCGTTGAGTGGTTATTATCGTAACGACTTGGAAGGTCAACTTTAAACGCTTAACAATCTGTTCCGGGTCAAGGCCGTCACGGGTGCGATTTCTGGCTACGCAAAAAGCGTAACCCTTTGCGGTTTGGTCGATATGGTCGATGGAGTGCAGTGGGTTAGATACATCGACCAACAATCGAGGGCACCCACCACTTTCCCGAACCGTTTTAAGGACCTGATGGATCCCGCTATTGGTTCTAACGTCAAGACTGTAACTTGGTTTTTAAAACGACAAAAGCCATCGACTGTCGCTGCACAACTTTAACACAATTTTTATACATACCATAAACTTTAACAGTTTGTTCTTGTTCTTGAAGCTAGTGGAAATACCGTCGCCAGCCGATAGTCCAGGGGGAGGGGGGGTTGCAAGTTGATATGGAGAATGAGAAAAGTATGAATTGTAGCTAAAGTCGAGAGAACATGAAGCTTTTCACTTGTAATACGAGCCTTACATCTACGGCGATTGTAATAAACGATACAGAGTCCAACATGTAAAGCTACACGAGCTCTTGACTGTACAATAAATAAAGCTTGTAAATAAGTTAGGTAATTAAATTTATTGTAAAGTTTCATTAAAATCCATTCAAATTTTGCGTGAAAGAGTAACAAACACACATACATCCATACAAACTTTCGCGTTTATAATATTAGTAAGAAGTAAGATAAGATTTTTTGGTTAACTTTTTGATTTGAATATATAGAGTGGCATTTTCACTTTCTAATACCGTTTAGATCATATTTCTCACCATGTTAGTAAGTGTTTCACAACGATTTCTATTAAACCTGTGTGAGTTGTTCCCAAAGGAAGCACTTATTTGATGACCAAAACCTCTGCTATAGGTCACCGGTGACTTAGCAGGAGGCCATGGTTCATGGGGTAACGTTTGTCCGGGTGCGTCTGCCCACCAACTGCGAAGCAAGCCGGATCGGAAGAGACTGTTCGAGGGAGATCTTTTGATCTCTCCACTAAAACTCTTTTGGAACATCTCACAGCACCGAAGTGAGAGAGTTGGTTACTTCCGTTACTCCTGGACACATTGACCCCCAGATTCCTACTCATCCCTCATACCTTTTCCTTCTTAGAACTTACTCTCCTCCCTTTTCTAAAAAGACCTTCCACCCAGCATCCCAAAGATGATATAAATATGAATTTTTTTCCTGGAGCTATTGTAAAAAAATTACCTCTGTTTTCATTTAGTGGATTTCAAAATGTTTCCAGAGAAACCTCATCACGGGATAATAATGTAATATTTAAAAATATAGAGTTTTAGGTTCAAGGAAAAATATTTTTAAGTCAAACATTTTCTTCATATTTCGATGAATTTACACGGAGAAAAACGTTATTCTAAAATACGATAATTTTATTCGTAAAAACGGTTAAAAACGGGACTGAAGTTCTTACGAACAAATTAACAGGGTTTCAATGTTTATTGGTGGGAAAATGTAAGAATAATGTGTTGGTATACGTACGAAATTACGTATATGTACCAAAAAATTATTCTTACATTTTCCCGCCAATAAACATTGAAACCCTGTTAATTTGTTCGTAAGATCTTCAGTCCCGTTTTTACGAATAAAATTATCGTGTTTTAGATTAACATTTTTCTCCGTGCACAAATAAATTATGTTTTAAAGCATATTTTTATACTGGAAATTTATATTTCTAATGTATATCTACTGCAAGATTGTTTTTAAGTAGGTAACCCAATGTTACGGAAATCGTTGAACAATATTGTTAATCAAACCAAAAAGGTTTTTTTACTGAAGCGATATTCATATTATTTTTACTAAAGTTTCGTGCATTTATAGCTCATAGCGACATCTATTGAAAATCCAAGTAAAACATGATGGGCGTTATTCAGTGATAATAAATAATACACTTACAGAACTCTGCAAACAAAGTTTGGGCAGAGTTTTGGCACATTGCTAGTCAATCGAAGGGAACCTGCTATTTCTCGATACAAAGAACCATCTCATCAAAACCGTGGATTCAACAATTCCCTCATTTGTGCATAATTTAAATAAATTTCATCACATTCGAATAAGATTGTTCCGTTCTTTCTCACCATTTTCAAATTCAAATCCTTGACTCCCCAGATTGTACATTCTGTAGTCTAGAAGTGGGAATTTTAGATGACATAATTTTTTGATTGTCCCTCTGATTGTACGATATCCTCTCTTCTATCAAGCCTTATCTAAAATTGCCTCCCCTCCATTCCACTTCTCATGTCTTATAAGTCTGAACTGGACTCCAATCTTCCATATAATTTTCAAATTTGCCCATTTGAATGAAATTAATACATAAATTCACCTTTCTTCTCTACATATTTTGAAATGATGGTGTAGGGTGAAATTGAAGAATGCATTTTAAAATAAAAAAAAAGAAAAGTTTGCATAATCAATATAATCCGCCATTGAAACAATTTGTTTTATTGGTTTGGTTGTTTATTGAGCTATCCAGAAAATGTTGTGTGGCTTACAATGTCTTTAAACAATACTTATCAATATGATTATACATTCAAAGGGCAAGGTACATGACATTTCATCAATATCTTATAATGCAGTTTCAGCGAAGCCTGTTACATTCCACATGCATAGTGTCAATGATGATGAAAATGGTGATAATGAAATGGTATGAATTGTATCATAATATTCCTCAGCACAGAATGTCACAAAAAAATCTATTAAAGCCGTCTTTCAGACCTCCTGCAATATCTTAGACAAAACGTTATCTAAATCTCTAAGAAATTATTTGAAAACATTATAGAACCTTATGAAAACTTTGAAGATACCTCAAAGAAACATGAAGCTATAGACGATACTTCCAACAATCCTTTAGATCTCTTTGTATCATATAAGAAATTGTTTAGAGACCCTCACCACAAACCTCTTCGAAAACACTCAAAATTCTCCAAGAAGTGTTTTGATAGAAAATTCTAAGAAACCTTAAGATGATCTCAAATAAATCTATTAAAGACTTTCAAAAAGGAAAGTTTTAGAAATCTAAGAGATAATCGTTTTATCTAAAATATCTCAATCAAGTCCCTAGAATTCTTCAAAAAGATTATAAGAATCTTTGAGAGATCTCTGACAGGTCCACATAAACTCCCAGAAAACTCAAAGAAAATAATTGAATTCTTCAAAAAGGTTTAAGTAAATTTAAGAAATCTCTGACTGATAAATGATCGAACACCCCCAAAGATTTCAAAACTCAAAATCTCTGAAAGATCTCCAAGATATTCGGTAACATATAAATCTGTGTGAAAGCATAATATTATGGGTTATCGATGATTGTAAAGGCACGCCATACAAAAAGTCACAAGCAGAACACTTGATTCATCTGTGGATGTGTCACAATGTCATGAACAACTTTTCTGGAAACATTTAACATTAAAATAAGTAAAAAAATCAGTTCTTCTTGTTGGCTGCCTCATGAAGCTGCTTTTGTAGGCTCTGTGCTGACTGGAGGATGTTATCATAGGCCTGTTTGACGATTTTGCCAATGTCTTCTTGGATTCCCTTGGTGCTTTCGGCCACCGTCTTGGCCACGCGGTCTGCTTCTCCGAGGACGGTCTTGAAGGACTTTTGCAGGTTCTCCTCGACTTGCTTGACCTTGGCAGACATCTCCGGGTTCTGGGTTTGCAGTTGAGTCACGGTCTGGTTTAAGTTGGACACCACCTGGTTGAAGACCTTGGCAACCTCGCCATTGGTGGTCAGGAGCTGGAAGCAAACGAAATAATCGATACATGAGTTTTATCTTTGAATAAATGGACCAATGCTTACCGCTTTCACAATTTTGTCGATATTTGGGCATTATTACGATTTATATTAAATGCGTTCTTCGTGTGCAGGATGCTGAGGTTAATCAGCCAGTCGAAAGTTTTGAGAGTTATTTGAATTAGCACAGATTTTGCAAGATACCATTTATTGGATTACCAACACCCCTGCTATAGGTCACCCCAAGTGGTACGTTATGTTTGGTGACTTTGCGTGGTTCATCTTCTACCGCAGTGTGAGGAATGGATTCATACGTCCGTCACTCCTGGACATATTGACAATCAGATTCCTACCCACCCCTCGTACATTTTTACTTCCCAGAACTTTTCCTTCCTTTCCCTAAAAAGAATCTCCACACATTATCCCCATAGCATAGGCCCCGAGAAAAATTGTTTTCCTCAATACCTCCTGAGTGGAGCTAAAAAAACACCATCATCAAAAATACTAATTTCAGTTGTCTGTGCGTGGTTGTTTGTCCCCGTGAAATTTGTGAAGTGAAATGTAGTTCAATGATTTTAAATTTGCTTTGAATTTAAATTCCATTTTCAAACTGATTATGTGAATATAAATCAAACGATAAAGTAGGTATCTACCAATAAGTAATTGAAAATTGATTTATTGACATTTTCAAAATTGAATCTGATTAGTGGAGAATTTAGACTATCCCGTGGTTTTTAGTGACTGGATATAATAAAACACGTCAATGAAAACATCATCGACGTGATTGCATTGCATTGCACATTATTGTTATATTATGAATGAGTAGCTATCGTCCCGACTTCGCCCGAGTTTTGTTGCCGGATTGCACCAATTATTAATTGTTTGACTTTGTATAATTTTGCCATTGTTCATAGCAACAATAATAACGCCATTTTTATAAGGGTCATCAAATCGAGATTAAAAAATAAAATTTGATTTTGAAAACTAAAATATGACCAATTCTTTTATACATGTTTTCGATGCTCGGTTTTTGTCACATCGAGCAAATGTGTTAATTTGTTCATTTTCAGAAATGTTTCAATTATATTTTTATTTTTATTGTAAGACCGCACAAGATTACCAATTGCCATAAACCGTCTGGAACCAGTCAGACTATGGACTCCCCCAATTGGGATGTGTCGTGAGGCTGAAGGTAGTAGGGAGTGGAAGAAGATGGAAAAGAAAATGGTGGAGAAGAACCTGGCTATTCAGATCTGGTCACCAAACACCAAGGAACAACAACAGGAAACAATGGCCAAAGCCATTTCAAATAACGTTTTAATTATGAATGGTAGTCTTACAGCAGGGCGATACTGTTACTTTCATCGTATCTTTCACCATGGAACGTGCTCAAATATACTATATGTTATTTTAAATGAGTAAATCGTAAAAATAATCAAATAAAATTTACTTGCACACGCCGGTATTTGAACCAGCCCCCTCCGGCTTGCTAGTCAAGAGCTCTACTTCTCGATCTTTGAAAACTTTAAGGGACCATATCAGGAAATAAAATAATTGAACATTATATTTAAACTGTTTTTTTACAGAGTTGTTGCAGAACGTGTTGAAACAAATTCATTTCAAACGCTCACGAGTTTTTAGTAGGGCCGACAATCTACAACTATGACTCTGTTACTATCATATTATGTTAAGTATCTGTTACAATCATATTGTACACAGCATTGATTGCATGCTTATCACGTGAAATTGCGTTAAACTAAAACGTTATGATTATGGCATCCCTCAAGGTCGACAACTTGACCTCTTCTGGTTTGAATGGAATGTTTGTGTGCAATTGAATTTATTTTTTATATAATTTGATTCCAGGGTTCATTAATGAAATAATTTCTGCTATTATTAAAATATTTATACGGCATCTTGTGTCGGTATAGAATTTAATACAAGATTTTAAATTAATCCATGCTTCGGATAGTTTAGAGTCGCAAATAATTTATATCCAAAGCACGAAGAAGAAAAGACAAAAGTATCTAACTCATGGAAGACAAAGACAAAAGTTCTAAGGTAATTCGTTTTCACCATTTACACCAAAAGAATACCAACGAACAAGAACGAGAACAACAAGAACTAGAATTCTTTCAGATGAACAGGCGATAGAATCTTCATTCTTCAACTATCAGTGGTAGTGTTCACCACACCGTGTCCAACAGTGAGAGCGATATTGTGATCTCGAAAGCTGAAAGTCAGAAGGCTCATAAAAAAGAAGAAACAAATCAAAAAGAGTACGCCTGAAGAAAAGAAAGATATAAAGGTCCAAAATAGACCTCAGAAGAAAAGGAAGATTTAGGTCCAAACAGGAAGTTAGAAGACGCATAAAAAATAATAAGAAAAATCTCAAAAACAGGAATCCAGAAGAAAAAAATGTGTAGGTCCAAAGCAGGACGTTAGAAGACTCCTTACGTCATTACGAAGAATAAAAAAAGGTGTAGGTCCAAAGCAAGACGTTAGAAGAATCATTACGTCATTACGAAGAATAAAAAAAGGTAAAAAAAAAAACAGGACTCCAGAAGAAAAAGAAAATATTATGAATCCAAGGCACAAGGCTATAAAGAAGAATAGGAATAAGGTTAAAAAGAAGACTCCAGAAGAAAAATAGGATTGAGGTCCAAATAAGGAAGCTATAAGACTCTTAAAGAATAATTAGAAAAAGGTTGATGTCCAAAGATGAACGCCATAAGATTAAAGAAGAACAACAAAATTACCTGCTCCTGCAGATTCTTGGTGATGTCACCGATCTTGGCCGCGAACTGCTGCGTGCTGTTGACGAAGATAGCCTGCAGAGCAGTGGCATCCTTGGAGTTCACCACCTCGTTGACCTGCGTGCCCAGGGTCTTCAGGAAGGCCGCCGTCTGCTGGGAGAGGTCATCGAAGATGTTCAACACCGCTGGTGGCTCATTCACGGGCACCTTGCCAGCGATGCATAGCTGGAAAATTTAAAAAAAAAACTTAGATTATTCTTGTGTTTTTGTTCGTTCAGTCAGATTTCTGTCAGAATTATTAGTACCAGATAGCAAATGGACTTGATTAACATATTTATCTCTCGAGTCGAACAAAGCAACTTTAGGGGAAAAATAAGATTTTTTGTGTTTCAAACTCGATCTGATGCGATAATCAGTATAATTTTGTATTTAACATATTTGAACGACTCCATTTAATACTGATTCTAGGCTTGTTTTAACATTTGATCAAATTGTATTTCTTGTTGAATGGTTTCAACATTTAACACGCTGATTAAAATCTTCAGATAAACATAAATTATATTTAAAATTTTATGATAAAACCAACAAAGATTACTTATCTCGACCATGAGAACTTAATTCAAATCCAATAAAGTATCTAAATTTTCTTGAAAAATCTAGAATTTTACATAATACATATATCATGTAACAGCTTTTATGAATATGTACTTTTTAATATTTTTTTAAGGATAGGAAGTTTTTGGATAGAAAGTTCTATGCAGGAAAACGATATGAAGGGTAGGTAGGAATCTAGGGGTCCAGGAATGACGGAAGTATAAATCCTTCCAACTGCAGTGCAAGGCGATGAATCGAGGAAGTCCGGCTGGAGAAGTCAAAAGACCTCTCTCAACCAGTCTTTCGATTCGTCCCGAGCAGACGCATCCGCCGCCAAAATCCAGACAAAATTCACCCCATGAACGACCACCATAAACGCGGTTTGTTAGCGAACCATTTGGGATGACTGCACGGAAAAAAAATGGTATTCTAAAATACGATCATTTTATTCGTAAAAATGGTTAAAAACGGGACTGAAGTTCTTACAAACAAATTAACAGGGTTTCAATATTTATTGGCGGGAAAATGTAAGAATAATTTGTTGGTATAAGTACGAAATTATGTATACCAACAAATTATTCTTACATGTTCCCGCCAATAAACATTGAAAAGTTTTTAACCGTTTTTACGAATAAAATGATCGAATTTTAGAATAAAAAAATTCTCCGTGTGTTCGTGGCACTCTTTTCTCCGTACATCCACTCTACATGCCCTAACATTCAGAAGGTATTTTTCTTAATCAATTCATTACATTTACCTTATTCATTACATTATCTTGATGAATCACCTTGGTCGCAAGAATTAAAATTAATTTGCAATTATGTTAATTTTTCCTGAAATAACTGAAAGATAAATCAAATAATTTATTCGATATTGAATAGTTCAATTGCGATTTTTCGTTTTACCTGTATAAACTGGATATTTAAGGTAACTTGCAACCTTCTAGTATTTCTGGTGCTGTATTTCTAATTGAATAATTTTCCAATAATTCAATGTTTTGTCGAATATGCAGCTGTACGCAGTTGTTTGCAACGAAGTGGAATAAATTAAATTTACGCAAAATGGAAAGGTGATCTGTTTTCATAAAAAAAGAGGAATAACGGTATCGTTTCGTCGTGTAATATAATTACTACAACTAACTCCGAAATCAGCGTTTTGGAAGTTACAAATTAATTCTAACATTATTTTCTGGTCTTTGAATGCCACAAACTTAACGAAAAATTGTGACGCATTGGAATCATCAAGTTATTTGAATATTATGTTTTTTGTGTGTTTCTCCAAAAAATTGTATCTTTTAATCCTATAACTAGGTAACTCTGGTGTTTTTTTCCATGTTTAAATTAGGCAACTAGACTTAGCTGATCGTAGAAATAAAATTTGTGGAATTGCTTAAGTTACTTTGCAAGTTTGTACAACAAGGTAAAGCATTCAATTTTTGTAAATAAATACATAAAAACATTATTATTGATTCATTATTTTCAAAATATAAATAATACGGTTCCCAAGACACATATCTACGATTTAATCATACGTATCAGTATATCCACTGGAGCGACAGAGCTATGGAACTTGAAAAAAACAATGCAACACACACGAGTACATTACTCGTATATGTTTAACATACTAATCGCCACCGCCACAACATTAGTCACATGCATACATATGACTTTACGCGACTTGTTTAAATCACTTGATCGTGTCTTGCTCCAATTATTTATTGTTAAAAATGAAAAAGAATGACGAATCGCGAAACCGGGTAGTAAAAGTAGTCCGTAATAACAAGTTTAGATCTCTGGGAAATGTGACCAAAAATATATACATCTGAACGATGCAGAAAATACATAAATATTTTTGGGTACCCCCATTTTCTTCAAAATGAATACAATTTAATCATCTCTACTAACAGTAAGACTATGGCATCCCCAATTGGGGTTCGTTGTGAGGCTGTTTGTAGAGGGGAGGGGAAAGAGATGTGAAAGAGGGAGGTAAAGAGGTACCTGGCTCTTCAGACCTAGTCACCAGACACGGAAGTCTTTTCAAGCAACGTTTCAATTCTGATTGGTGAGTATCTTCCACAAACGTACCGTAAGGTATTGTAACGTGTCGCAAATATATTCCATTTCATTAAGGGGATACCCGGCGGTGATTTTTCCATACAAACGTATTCCCTATTTATCTCTCTGGATTTTAACCCTAGAGAAAATATTGTTTTAACATAAAATATATATCAACTACTAGCGTGTCGGTACTTTTTGTTTTTTTTGATAAGTTACTTTTTATAGAAGTTATGACCTTCCAAAAATCAATAAAATTGACTGGTTTAAACGCCGTCAAAAGACGTTCAGTGTACAAACTAGACAATGTTTAAAAAAAAAATCAAAACGTACAGACATAGAATAGTTTTTTCTAATGTAGTTGGTAAAAAAAAATTAAAAATCAGTCCACTTTTGGAGGAGAAAAGTGGGGAACACAAAACCTCGATTTTAGTTAGGTATTAGTAGCCCGAGGTGCATTGTCCCTTTCGCTCAATATCCGGTGGAGTAAGAGCAACAGTGACAGCAACAATTTAGTAAAATCTATTTTTTTTAATTTCTTCACCACCGGGTTTTAACTTAATTAATTCTGCAATAACACAAATTAATCAAATAAAATTTATTTACATACCCCGGGATTTGAACCCGCAACCTTAAAATTGCTATATTACATTTGTGTTCAATTTACAGAGCATAAAAAAAGTTAAAATCATTTTTTTTAAAATTCAACATAGACCATTTTTGCGGTGAATTTTGACGTAAATAGCGTTACTAATATGACCGACATTTTTTTTATAATTGTTTTAGTTATGTTTTGTTTACTAACCTGCCAAGCGCAAACTGCAGCGATTGCGAAGATGAAATAATGTTGTCTGTTTGCCATCTTCTCAGGAACAAAAAAACTTGAAAAAATTGAAGTCAGACCGGGTGTGCTTTCAGATAGAAAGCGGAAATTGTACTGACCGGTACAGTAGGAGGGGGGCCTTATATACCCCTGACTATGGCTGGGGACTATTTGCATTAGTTGTTCTGATCTGGACAATCGCAGGGATGTTAAACTGAAAGCCGCGTTTAAAAAAAAATAACAAAAATCCAAAAGGATCCATGTATTCGAAAATTGGCGATTTTGAAAATGTAGAAAAATATTCTTGAAGTCCTCAAATATTTGTGTAAAAAGACCACGTCTGCTATTTTTCAAATATTTGTCAAAAATCAAACAACTGTACAGATATTATTTTCTCTAATCAGCACCAAAGGCTTTAAATTTAAAATTCATATTAATTTTTCAATCATTGCAAAGAAACACACATTAAGAGCGATTGACCAGCGGCTGAGAATAAAAGTTTAAAAATGCTTAATAAAGGTTTCAAAGAGAAAGATCAATTTTTTTAAATAAAAAAAATATTATCGATTTATTTCATTCAAAACATTTTTTTTTTTTTTTTTTTTTTTAAAAAGAAAGACAAACATTCCCGGGTTACGAATAACCCAACAACATTTGAAAATCTTCTACTACCACCACACTAAGCGGAAGATGTTGCTTGTGTTGTGATGGAGGACTTAGCCAGCCGAAGGATCGAACACGGAACACCTGGGTGGGACCCAAACGCGATGCCCACACAACCACTGACCGGAACATGCTTTAATATATACCTACATTCAAGTAAGCAATAAAAATGCTCAAAACGCACTATGATAAATTATTAAATATCGTGTACTTCTTGTAAGTATTTATGATGTTGCAATAATATCTAAACAAAGTAAGTGTGTAAATTTTTTTTTAAATATTTTAGTTTGTAAGACCTTAAATAAATAGAAAAACTGGGGTATTTTTATCACAAAACACGTTCTCGGATTTATTTTTTAGTGATTTTAATTTAACTAAAATTAAAATTCTGAAAATTTTGACTAGATTATGTATTGATTTATTTTGTTGTATGATTATATGATTTGAAATTTGTGTTGTTTAATAGAATCTATCAAATCTCACCAAATGGGGGGGGGGGGGGGTCTAATTTTTTTTTAAACTGCTAACATAATTAATGTATGTCTCCTAAGTCATATATTCACTAAGAACCTCTATGAAGGGTAAATGTGAAACGTGTAGGAGAAAATATAGTGGTCTGAAAAAGTGTTCATATAGGTTCTTCGGAAAAGTGAATGTTGTGTGTAGCTTATCCTTGATGATTCCTCTTCATCTAGTGCTCTCTCCTATCGGAGGTTGGCTGTGATCAGAGAAATCTAGCTAAGCCTTCTTTTTAGCACATTATCTCTTTATTACGAACTTCCCTGCCGAATAATGCTAAGAATAGTGTGAAAATTACTATTTCTGTTACTGATACATATTAATATATTATACAAATAACATATTATTGGTTTATCTTAATATAAATATGTTTGTTTATAATATTACAAAAGTGTGTTCTCTAACAATATGGAGAATTACGCATTTAGTTATTAATGGGAACTTTGCGTATTTATATCAGAATTATAATAATATAATAATAAATAATAACTTTTATAAATATACGAGTAGAATTACGTCAATTAAACAATTCCATGGTTTTCAACCTGTGGTACGCAATATTGTGGCACGAATGTAGGTTTTAAAACTTAGCTCAATAGTAGCTGTAGCTCCAAAAACATTAATACCTTTCACAAGCACGTATTCGTGTGAAAAGGCATTTTCTTCCACTGCGTTTGTTAAAAATAAATATCGCAGTCGCCTGAATGCTGAAGCACTTCAGGTTCTATCTATGTGAAATTGAGCCAAACTTTGTAAAACTTTGCGCTGCAAAGCAAGCTGAAGTGTCACATTGATTGTATTTTAAAATTATACAGGGTGTAACAGGAAATCGAGCTTTTATTTTCCGATACACAAGATTTTTTTTTTATCAATTTTAAATGCTGAACCACTTGAGGCTCTATCTATGTGAAATTGAGCCAAACTTTGTAAAACTTTGCCCTGCAAAGCAAGCTGAAGTGTCACATTGATTGTATTTTAAAATTATACAGGGTGTAACAGGAAATCGGGCTTTTATTTTCCGATACACAAGATATTTTTTTTAACAATTTTAAATGCTGAACCACTTGAGGCTCTATCTATGTGAAATTGAGCCAAGCTTTGTAAAACTTTGCCCTGCAAAGCAAGCTGAAGTGTCACATTGCTTGTACGATTGATTATACAGGGTGTAACAGGAAATCGGGCGTTTACTTTCTGATACAAAAGATTTTTTTTTCAACAATTTTGAATGCTGAACCACTTGAGGCTCTATCTATGTGAAATTGAGCCAAACTTTGTAAAACTGCGCTGCAAAGCAAGCTCAAGTGTCACATTGATTGTATGTTAAAATTGTATGATTGATTATACAGGATGTACCAGGAAATCGGGCTTTTACTTTCTGATACACAAGATATTTTTTTTCAATAATTTTGAGTGCTGAACTACTTGAGACTCTATCTATGTGAAATTGAGCCAAACTTTGTAAAACTGCACTGCAAAGCAAGCTCAAGTGTCACATTGATTGTATGTTAAAATTGTATGATTGATTATACAGAGTGTAACAGGAAATCGGGCTTTTATTTTCCGATACACAAGATATTTTTTTTCAACAATTTTTTGAGGTTAAAAAAAACCATCCTCTCAGTACAGTGAGATTGAGTTTGTGAGAACAAAATTTGTTCAATCTCGCTTGTAAAATCACTGCTTAAAAATGCTCGAAGTACAGTTATACTCTGTATAAAATTGCATTAATTGTATTTGGGTGACTTGCTTGTAAAATTCGGGTAATAATGAGGATATTGAAAAATTACACATGAAACATGTCTTTCATTACGCGTGCCCACAAGATAAATAGAAGGTACGGGGTACAACAAGTTTGTTGCAAGAGTCAAGGAGTACGTGGGGTTCAAAAGGTTGACAACCGCTACTCTAGAATCTAGAACAGTGGTTTTAAAGTGTGCGCCGCGGACCCACAAAAAGACTAAATATGATGATTCTTTTAAATAATTCAATGTGCAATTTTTTGCGTAAATTAAACTCCCCTGCAATTCGTTGAACTTCCAATACATTGAACTATCGTTACAATTATTATAGTATTATTTTTTTATATGATAGATACCGCTGTCTGTCTGAAGTTTTATGTTTCACATAAAAATAAAGCTAATTTTCATGAGTCATGAATTGAAGAGCATTTTCAGTACAAAAATGGTTACAAATTTAGTCAACACGTATTTCAACTTAATTCTTCGCTTCAGTGTTTTTATTATATGGATAGGGTTACTAAAATTTACCCACAAAGAAAGCAAACTATCATTTTGTCACAAGATTAGAAAAATTCCGCTTTGCAATTAAATCCAAATACAATATAAAAAATATCTAAATGTATCGGAAAACTAAAAGCTGTTTTTGAAAGGTGATGAAATAGACTTTTGATTTAATATATACCGATATTTTTAAAACTTTTTATGTAATCATAAAGATTTTTAAAAATAGCTCAACTTACGTTTTTTCTAACTAAAATTATTGATAACGAAAAAAAGAAAAACACACACATATTTGATTAGACAAATATATTATTTGACGGCCGTCCGTGGTAGAGTGGTAAGACGCTTGACTCCCAATCGGAAGGTCGCGGGTTCAGTTCAAATTTGTGTTATTTCACAATTAATTAATAAAAATATATACTATATCTGCGGCACGTTCCAGAGTGGATGATACTCTCAGTATCGCCCCGACCACCATTCAGAATTGAAACGTTGCTTGTTAATGGCTTTAGCCGTGTTTAGTGACTAGATCTGAATAGCCAGGTACTTCCCAACCTTCCTCTTTCCCACCTCATTCCTTTCCCCACTTACCTTCAGCCTTACAACATACCCCAATCGGGGATGCCATTGTCTCACTGGCTCCAGACGGGAGCAGTTAAGACTCTTGTGAGGTATTCTCTATAAAAAAAATAAAGTTACTGCCACCTCACTTTTTGCAGTTTAAAAATAAAACAATTATTTTATTAAAAATTCACGAAATTTCATAAATTTTTCTCAAATTGCTGTCGGAAACTTTGGTTTCATATGATGTGTACATTTTAATTCTTCTGCGGTTAACTTTAAGATTTGAATATATAGCGTGGTTTTTTTCTCTTTCTTACCCTGTTTAAAAAGAATGGCAAACTAGATATTTTAACACATATCTCTTTTAATGCATATCTATATTAATACATATCTTTTTAATGCATGTCTCTTCTGATACATAACCTTTTTAAATTTTTTTACTTATTATGTTATTTACCCGCCTCGGAACACACTTTGTCTAGTGAGGCAGGTAAAAGAACAGAAAATTGTAAATCAATCAATTTATATTAAATAAACGCCCGGGTTGCCGGCACTGAAGCTGAAAATAAAAACCTGTACGGAAAATGAAAATATCATAATAATGTTACAACTCTGGTTCTCCCTTCTGGATCTTTGATAACTATAATTTTTTCTCATGGTGAAAATACCATCCACGAAACTGGACATTTAATGAAAATTAATAGTTGAAATTCAGTTATCGTTCAAGTTTGACTAAAAAAAAGGAACCGGCCAGAAATAGGTAATACATATGTCCAAATGTGTATAACCAAATTATCAAAGACTTTCAATTCGGATTCCGGCGGAACCGCTCATATGATGATCTTCCCGCAAATGTAACGTATGTTTGGGGGCGGTGCCTGGAACGTCACGGTGAGAATTAAACGGTCGCACTGGACATTATTTCCAAAGCCTTTGACCTGGGTCTGGAATCGAGAACTAGTCAACAAACTGCCTTTTTACGGACTTGTGTACCTGGATGGTCGATTTTTTAAGGGAGATGACGATTCGGAAGGTTGATGGCGGTTTCACCTCTTCCTCGCATACGATAAACGCTGGCGTCCCACAGGGATCGGTTCTGTCTACGACTTTGTTTTTGTTGCACAGCAACGACCTTTTGACATATGCACCAATTGATTGTGCATAGTACATTTCGCGATAAGGGTGCATGGCTCTAAAGGCTCGGAAGGCTTTGGCTCAGAGAATTGACGGTTACCTTGAGAGTATTACCTCTTAGGGTAAGAATAACTTCGTTGAATTTAATGTTTCAATGACTCAATTATGTCTGATTATGTCTAAACGAGTTAGAAATGAAAATCAGGCTTCCGAACAGGCCTTCCATTGATATGCTTTGTGTAACTCTAAGCGACCAAATCATGTACGGAGGTTGTGTCGAAGTCAGAGATAAATTAGTGTTTCAGAACGGCAATTATTATTGTTTCAGGCTAATAATTATTGCTTATTATAATTGTTACCCTTTGTGCTATGCATAAAATCTTGTCTTAAACATTAGTTTATCAATAAAAACGAATAGCATTTCAGAAGCTGGGCGTACTGTACAGGGCCCGCAGATACCAGTACAAGTGCGCCAGACGGTTTAATTAGGCAGCCACCTCTGGTCTTGA
This sequence comes from Limnephilus auricula, assembly GCA_951813805.1. Classification (NCBI taxonomy): domain Eukaryota; kingdom Metazoa; phylum Arthropoda; class Insecta; order Trichoptera; family Limnephilidae; genus Limnephilus; species Limnephilus auricula. The sequence continues at coordinate 7,249,475 of OX638407.1, read as the reverse complement.
GCCCCAAAATACCTGTAGAAATGTAGTTAAAATCTTATGCAATAAATTATCATGTCCTAGCTGGTTACGTTTGGTTCTATCTGCACGTTAGGTATGCCAAAAATTGGTAAGTACCTTTACGTCATATATATTAAGTTTAAATACGATTCAACCTCACAATAAAATAAAAAAATCGGTCAATGGGTCTAGAGAAATCACAAAAAACTTGCAAACTTTGACACCCCATATCTCAGAACAAAGTAAGGTGAAGTTGTCAAACCAAAGTGACGAAATCTAAAGAAACGAAAAATAGTAAAAAAAATTCACGTCAATATTATTTATGTTGTTTTGAAACAGTTTTCAAGGCTGTTTCTCAGCTGTCTAAGTCCAAGATAGTCCTTGTTACCTGCTTTACCTGTAACAGCTGGTTACCCAAAGGGACTCGTAGTACCTACATACGTGGGATGACATAAAAAATCACAACAAAACAGTGCCTACGTGCAAAACAACCAAAAAACTGTTACCTGGACCCCTTTGTATCCACTCAAATTCAAGTCTACAGCCCTTAAAAAAACTATGTTTTGTATTTATTTTTAAAATTACTGAGTAAGACCTGAAATTATAATATTTATAACTAACTAACTAACTAACCATCACGCCGATTCCTTGGTCTTGGAACTAAACGCAATCTAGATGGCGTATTGGATAAATATATCAATTTTTATTAAAATGTGCGACATCTATTGAAATTTCTACAAGTCGAGATATAAGAAAATGTATATATTGTTGGTAATTCGTGGTAGAAGTGAAATACAGTCATACATGACCATAGGGGTCGAATTAGCTCTGTGGTTAAAGCAGAGCCCCGGCAAGGATAATTCCTTCTAATCCTGGGTTAAACCAAGGCTAATCCTAGGTTCAATTCCTAGATACGACATAATCTAAGTCTTTTTTTAAAAAGAAATATTAACATAATACATATATCACATTGTTTACAATTTTTTATGTATTAATTTATTTTATTTATAATGGTAAATATATGAATAAGATGTTTTTTGATCTAAATTTATACCTCCCTAGTTGAGAAAATTCGTGTTTAGGGAGCGAATTATCTTCATGATTTAAATAATTTCTGGAATTATACTTATAATATAATTCACTATAGACATTCCAATTGATAAACATTTAAAACAGATAAGTGAATGCATTGAAAAACAGACACTTTTTAAAAATATTCAGGTAATATATAATGCCCTTTACGAGAGTTTAAAAGTTTGAAAGGGAAGAAAATAAGTACGTGATTCTAGTTAGCTAATTTATTTATGATATTATTGTTTCATTTATTTTTAAATGTATTGTAATCAGATTCAAATCTTCTCTGCCTCTAGTTGAAAAAACCACATCACTCCATTGTACATGTAGTAGTGTTGTCCAAAACTAGTACGCATTTAATGTTCTTCAATGATTAAATATTTTAAAATTACTTTAGAAAATGAGGTTTGTTGATCACAACACGGTCTACAGAGGGATGAAAAAGTACATTAGATTGGCGCCCAAGTACATTTTTAGATATAAGTAAAATCGTCTAGACTTGGCTTCGTAGATCTTTAATAGGGTTTGTATTATGTCTGAGTGAGTACTGTAAACTGTAAAGTATTCACCGATAAGGGGAAACCTTTAATAGTCTCGAATGCATTATAAACAGTACACAAGGTTGGTATTGGCAGTGCAAAAAATACCCAATGTTGCTAAGTATATATTATTTCACGGGTCGACCATTCTCTTCTTCGTCTCCTCTTTCTTCCCATCCTATTCCCTCCTCATCACATTTTTTTCAAATGTGTATATTACACAAGAGTCCTAACTATTCCTGACCGCCTGGAGCCAATGAGCCAATAGCAACCCCGATTGAGGTATACTGTGAGATTGAAAGTAAGTGGGGGAGAAGATGAGAAGTTAGGGAAGTATCTGGCTATTCAGATCTAGTCACCAAACATGGCTAAACCCTTTTCAAGTAACGTTTCATTTCTGAATGGTGGTCTTACATCAGGGCGATACTGAGATCTTCCACTCTGGAACGTGCCGCAAATTATGTAAGTAAAATATTTTTTTAAATACTCTGGAGTACCCTCCAGAGCACCCCTATCGGAGTACCCCATTCAATATCTCATCTCTTCTAAGTCTGAACTCGACTCCAATCTTCATTATAATTTTGAAATTTGCCCATTTAAATACAATTAATATTTAAATTCACCTTTCATTTCTCAATACTTTTAAATGATGGCCTAGAATACCTACCCTTTGAGGGGGATATAGGCCAGAAATAATTGTAAAAAAAGTTTAATATCGATTTATTTCATTCAAACTTGCTTTAATATATACCTACATTCACGTAAGAAATAAAAATGCTCAAAACGCACGATGATAAATTATTAAATATAGTGTACTTCTTGTAAGAATTTTTTGATCATAGGTATTTATGTTTTTTCAATAACGTCTAAAGAAAATAAGTGTATAAAAATGAAATATTTCAGTTTGTAAGACCTTAAATAAATAGAAAAACTGAGGTATTTTTGTCATAAAATACGTTCTCGGATTTATTTTTTAATGATTTTAATTTAACTAAAATTTTAATTTTGAAAATTGTGTTTACTACATTATGTATTGATTTATTTTCCTGTATATATGATATATGATTTGAAATTTTTGTTGTTTAATAGAAATTTTAACAAATCTGCCAACGACCAACGGTATAACATTAGTATATTAAAAATACATAGTTTTTCATAATTTAGATAAAATAAAAATCTTTCAAAATCAATTTATGTTTTTTTGTAAAAAAGAGTCAATACGTGTGGAATTTGATTTTAAAAATACTAATTTCCGGTATTCTCTGGTAATACCCTCTTAATGGGAATAACGTTCAAAAGATATTATAAATAAAATATAAAACTTATTTCCACTTTAATTTATTTGACCGTAACCGGTTTCAGCCTGTTAAAGCCACCTTCATTAGTTTTATTATTATAATAATTATATTTGTTTTATTATATTATATGAATGGAATTGTGAGTTTCAAAAATAGAAATAAATTAAAAATTAGAAAATTTCATATTACGCATCAAGTTTTGAGACAACAAAAAGCTTTTAAATATTACGGCTTGTCTATGGCTTACACCTGTATTTTTATTCATGCAAGGCAGGTAAGACCATATCTTAGAGACAAACTGTAAAAGTCTTTGTTGTTGTTTTGAAAATTCAAGGAGAGTGGTGATAAAGATCCCTTTAAAACCTTTTCTTAATCCAGAACCTTATTTTTTACCCCACAACCTTCATAGATGGAAAAAAACAGATGGTGTGGGTAAGCAGGATAGATTAAAGAAACAAAGAATGAGGTAAGTAGGTAGGTACCTGTTCTCAAAATAATAAATAGGCACTTTTCTTTATGTCAGCTAGAAAAAAAATTGGTTTCAGCAAACTTCAAAGAATTCCGTATTATTTAAAATAAACGGATAATACACAAGTATTTAAAATTTTGGTAAAACCATCTCTCGAAAATCATTACTAATGCTGGGTTCCTACCTTATCTTAAAAGCCTGGTCTCCTTTTTTCAATGAGGAGAATACTGCAAGGAGGCCCCGAGTGAAAAAATCTCTCAGGGCCTATCTCATCTCTAGCAATGCTGTGTGGAGGGTCTTTTTGTAGAAAGGAAGGAGTCAACCTGGGCCCTGAATGAATGAAAAAAAAAGAATCATCAATCATCAAAAATACTAATTTCGGGTGTGTGTCTGTAACTCTGGTTCAACCAACTATTTTTTTTTTTATTAAAGCGACTATATACATATTGTACATACAAAATACAACAAAATATAATGGTGACATCAAGTATAGATATATTTATTTATTTATTTATTTATACTGGGTTTTTACAGATGTTCGCACTTACGTGAGAACATCCAATTATAAAAACTCAGTTATTGTACAAATAGGGACATACAATTACAAACAATCTACAATTACATACAATTAAATACAGATACATACAATTAGAAAAACATTAAAGGCACAAATAAAAAAATAAGTAATAATAAAAAATAATTAAAAAAATACAAAATTTTATACAAGCTCCTCAAGTAACATATATTACAATGAGAGACAAGAGACATTGGAATCACGAGAGGCATGCAAAGAGAGACAATTGACACAATTTATAGTATTTCATAGTCCTCCTCACTGGGAGATTCTGATTTAATCAGAGTTTATTTGTCTTCTATGTCGTTTTTAGTGTTTTTTTTGGGTTTTTTCAAAACTCTAGTCTCGGATTTGGCTTAAATTTAATTGACAATTTGAAAATTGGACTTACTGTGAAAAAATCAGACAGGCGATACATTCGGTTGCCTACTTACGAGTATATAATATTTTAACACAAAATTATTTTAATTTTGTCTTGAAAAATAGAAATACAATATCCCGTGATTTTTCACTGGTATGCGCTAGCTAAACTACGATATTATATGTAAGAAGTTTTAGATCGGTAATTTATTGGGTGTCTTTATTTTTTGCAGAATATGCCACCATATAATATTTAAAAAAAAATATCTCATATGCTATCAAGAAATTATAAGTTTATGAGCGATATGAAAATACTTTAAGACGATTGACTTCGCTTTTCGGCCCATACAAAAAGGACGCCCGGGAAAAAAAAACTTTTCTACATCGAAAATTGCACAAAATGAATATATTTTTTTTATACTGCCTTCTAAAGGGTGAAAACTATGTCGGTATGTTTTCGAATTTTCGATGCGTTTCGTATTAACGTAAACATTCACCGTCAAACATGTACGATTTATCAAAAAATATTTAGTAAGGAAAAAGTGCTGCTAACTCAACTCTCATAAAGAATTATAAAATTATAAAAAGCTACCGACGTAGCTTCTTCTTTCTAAAAAATATATATTTTTTTAAATTTCAATTTCGTGAAAGTTTCGGTGTAGAAAAGTGTATTCTCCATAAACCCCTTTTCGAGCGTTTTCTGTAGGTAAATTTGAGCGTTGTATCATTCGCACAATTCGCATTCGCTTGTATTGTAAGTGTGCGTGAGCTTATTGTGAGCGGGACAGAATGACAGACACGGGTGTTCCGCGTGTCGTTCAAAGTCTAGCCTCTTAACCCTTGTTACTAGATATAAATTATCTGTATGTATGCGAGCACATGACCACGTGCACACGTGTGTGTTCCTATGAGATAATTCGCACAGGTAAGGCTTCAGGATTAAGTACACCTGACGTAATTCTGCAAAGGAAAATATTTCTCACTAAGCACGTAGGAAATACGTTCAATGTGTGAAATAATACTATATCAGCTTATTTACATTGAAATGAAATTGATTTGCTTCTCGATAAAATAAAAATAGTTTAAGCAAATTGTCCTGTGATGAAAAATAGTCAATATTAACTGCAATGGATAAACTTTCTTAAGAGCATAATTAAAGCTGAATATGTGTATAATTATATCATAGGTAAGTAAATATTTTACTGAAAAAATCACATTATTTTTTCAAATTTCCCCCTGCTGTTCCCTACCGCCCCTATGTCTCCTTCGAAATCCCTCCCTCCCTCCCACCTTTCCACTTTCTGCGAACCCCCTCCATCATTCCCCTCCCCCTCCCAGATTCCCATCTCCCTCCCTTCTTACCGTTCTGCGGCTAAACTATATGAAATACAATAATTATAAGCAATAATTATTAACCTGAAACACTCATCCACATTGAAAAATCGAACCCGTGTCCTTCTGTTTTCCGGTCAAATGCTTTACCACTGAGATACGGCGGCTCATCTCTTACCCGCCAAATAATTCAAATATATACTAGTGATTCATTCAACAACTACTGCTTATTACATTTTTCCACATGCAAACAATAAACTTTATTTTATATGAGAAATCCTGTCTTAAACATTAGTTTATAAATTTAAAAATAATAATTTATATGAAATACACGCATTTTTCATACAACTCGCACCACCAATTGTAATTTTTTTATACAAATTGCATAACGCCAGAGCACGCCAGAAATTTTTTATTCTAAAATACGATCATTTTATTCGTAAAAACGGTTAAAAACGGGACTGAAGTTCTTGCGAACAAATTAACAGTGTTTCAAAGTTTATTGGCGGGAAAATGTAAGAATAATTTGTTGGTATACGTACGAAATTAGATATACCAACAAATTATTCTTACATGTTCCCGCTAATAAACATTGAAACCCTGTTAATTTGTTCGTAAGAACTTCAGTCCCGTTTTTAACCGTTTTTACGAATAAAATTATCGTATTTTAGAATAACATTTTTCTCCGTGTGGCGTTCGCACAACAACTCACCAAAGATTGAAATTGGATGAAAGGTATAGTAAATAATAAGGAATAAACAAAGAATCATACATTTTTTCATGTATTGATTTATTTCATAGAAAATATTACAATTACAACAAATAAATCTTAAATCTAAGTATTTACGTACTAATTTATTTTTTCTATGGAAGACAATTCACACATTCGAGTGAAGTGGGTTTAAGGTGACCACTTTAGTAACCAATTAATATTAATTAGTTGTTTAAAAATATATATAAATTTCCATCAGTTTTACAAAAGGAAACCTTGGAAATTAGAATCGATGAGATTCCGTTATAACCTCAACAATTAAAAAAACGTATTTACAAATAATTAGTAATACTATACCAACAAAAACCATCATAAATTAAAAAATATATATATTTATTTTTATTTTTAACTTAATGAGTTAAACCTCACATTGTAATATTTTCATTAATGAAGACAATTCTAGCGAAACTCAATCGAAAATCTAAAACAGAAAAATATAGGGTCACACCTGGGACTCGACCCAGGACCTTCGCCTTGCAGGGCGCAGCTCTAGCGAATGTGGCCCTATCCGATTCGATCATATTTAACATTATCTTAAATCATTATCATTAAAGATAGCAGCCAATAAAAATATGCTTAAGAAAATGAAATAAAACACGCTTTTGCGTGATGTTTTTTTATCGTGAAATAATCAAAACAGGCGGCTGGTGTTAAACGAGAATTTAAACCTTATAGCCATCCACATAAAGAGTGGTATTGTTAGCGGCCTGATCCAAATTTTTTCACGACTTGTTGCGTCACATTAAGGCTCATTAACCAGCGGCCGTGAATTCAAATTTCAACTTGCGATCGAGCACTTGCAACTGTACAGGGCAGTGAGAAAGATTGTAAGTATTTTTTGATCATAAATATATATGATTTTTTAATAATGTCTAAGCAAAATAAGTGTGTAAATTTTTTTTTAAATAATTTAGTTTGTAACACCTTAAATAAATAGACAAACTGAGGTATTTTCGTCAGAAAACACGTTTTCGGATTCATCGTTTAATGATTTTAATTGTACTAAAATGAACATTCTGAAAAGTGTCATTACTAGACTATGTATTGATTTATTTTAAAATGGGCGTTGAATAATACTATATTTTTTTGAAAATTTAACAAATCTGAAAACGACCAACGGTATAAACCTTACTATATTAAAATTAAGCTTGGTTTTTCGAAATTTAAAACCTGACTTTACCAGATAAAATAACAATCTTTCAAAATCAATTTATGTTTTTATGTTAAAAAGAGTCAATACATCTAGAATTTTATTTAAAAAGGACAAATTTCCAGTATTCTCTTACTTATTTTATAAAAAAAACCGCGGGTTTGTAATCTCTGATCTTAAGCAGGGTACAAAAAAACCTGTATCATCGTGTAAGAGAAGAATCACCTTCCAAAGTTATTGTACTGTACCCCCGGATACCTTGTCCACTTAGGTTACAATTAATATTCAATTTTAGTCTAAAGTAGAGTTTGCATATAGGTACATGAATCCATTGCTTTGCATCTCCACACTATGACCGGTTTTATGATTTTGTTGGTCAGATTGATTGAACGAAATGTTGGTTGGATTAAAGGACATGATGGGTCAGTCATCCATGGTGAAGAGCCCACTGGAGGTGAAGGTTCTGTTGGCTTTGATGGAGAGGTCTTGAAGTCTCTGGTGGTGCTCTGCGTTGTCTTGTATGTCTCCCGTTGGCGCCAGCTGTACGATGTTTTCGGTAAGGTTGTGGAACATCTTGGTCAACTGAAATGTTTAAAATATACACATTATAATGAAAACAATATCAATACATGACTGAATAATCATGAAGATGAGGAAATCATTAAAAAATGAAGTAACACCAATAAAACTTTCAGTGAAGATGTAAAAATCAACAAACATGAAGATGACGAAATTCTTCTTCTTACTGTGCCCTATCAGGTCGCCCCGACGTTGGCGATCACTCTGGTGTATATATCTCTATCTTGCGCTGCCCGGAATAGCTCCTCCATACTTCTAATACCGATCCACTCTCGTACATTTCGCAACCAAGACATTGGTCTCCTACCAGGCCCACGGTGACCCTCTATCTTGCCTTTTAAAATTAGTTGGAGGAAGTGATATTTCTCCCCTCGAAGTATGTGACCCAGATATGTAATTTTCCCGACTTTTACTACTGTGAGCAGTTCTATATCTACTCTAGCCCGCCTAAGAATTTCTGTGTTGGTGATCATGTTGGTCCATGAGACTTTGAGCATTCTCCGGTGAAGCCACATTTCAAAAGCCTCTAACCTGTTCATGGTATTTACTTTCAAAGTCCATGTCTCACATCCGTACAGCAAGACCGACCACACATAGCATTTTAACATTCTGTGCCTTAGTTTTAAATTGATATTGTCATTGCAGAAGGCGGATTTCATTTTACTGAATGCAGTTCTTTCTGCTTCAATTCTGTACTTAATTTCTACATCTTTGTCAAGAGTCTCCGTAAGAATGCTGCCGATGTATCTAAATCTTTCCACCTTTTCGACATTCGACAACCATTTAACTGTATCACTTATTCAGAGTGATCTAGTCATCCAAATGTCATCCATTTAGTTGTATTGACATTGATTGTTAGGCCCAATTGCTCACCAGCATTATTAACTAGATTTAATAGGTCTTGGAGGTCATCGACACTGTCAGCTAGTAATACAGTATCATCTACGTAACGTAATCAATACAAGTGAAAGAGGAGGAAATCAACAAACATAAAGATGAAGAAATCATCATGTAGCACCTACAGTTTGCCTCGGAACAGGGATAACTAGTGAGGAGGACTGTGAATAAACTACTTGACTTTGTATTTAAATAGTCTATTTATTGTTATTAAGTTTATTTTGTAGAACTCCATGTTAATTTTTATTTCTTTTATATGTTCAATAATATTATTATTCAATGCATAAAAAACAGTTTATTATAAACAAGTTCTGCTTCGTAATCATTATTATGTGTTACAGCTGTTTCGCCCTCTGAAGGCATTGTCAAACTGGTGTCAAAACCACTTACAGACGATGAATTTATACTAAATCTAAATCGATATTGATAAATACTTAATTGTGCTGGATCCTTACACATTACAAACGAATAAGTTTAATGCTTTTAAGAAACTATATATACTATGCAAGATGCAAAGATCACAAAGGTTTCAAACCAACTCTTACAAATACCTAAAACAAAACAAAATTTAGACCAAGAAATTTCATATAAATTGCGACTTAAGTATACAATAGCCCACTTTACAAAACAAGATAATTAAAAATGTAAACAAATTTTAAATCTTAACTAATTAATATTGAATCATCAACATAAGTGTTGTTATAAAATTAGTCAACTCAACAAAATCTAAATTAAAGTTTTCTTTAATCAAATGAAAACAAATTACACACCACACCACAAAAACATTTATGTTCATATTTTATTATCCTGACGAAGAAACCTTTAGTTTCGAAACATGTAGATAATTGTGATTATGTATGTGGTGTATGGATAATTCTAGATAAGAGCTTTTAAGTCTATAGAACGGCCAAGGAAAAGTTGGAGTTTTTATATTACGATTTTTGTCCCGTTTATGAACCTTCCCAAGTAAGGGCAAGTCACTTTATGCATATTTTGTTACTTTTTAGAAGGCCGTATTTGACAAAAGTTTAGTTTAAAAATTATTGAAAATAAAACATATATTGTTGTATTTTTCCATTGAAGTGTGAGCTAAACGTACTTTAGTTTGGCAACTGATACAATTAAGGTAAAACTGTCAGCAAGTTAAACTGAAACCGACAAGGGGACAGGCCAGGGTAGAGAATTTTTTAGACTTTAAAAGGAATTTTAGAAAATGTGCTTTAATTGGACCTTTAATCGTGATTTTTTTTAAAGTACATTAAGATGATGTGATTCTTTGCAAAAAATAACAACATATAGAATAAAAAATCTATTGATTGCCGCACAAGTTACCTCTTATCGTAGAATTTACCCATATGCGAAGTAATTTGTTTTCTTTTAATTGAAAAATGACGCCACAAAGTGAATTTGCGAAAATTTAAAAGTTTTCTAATCGAATTATTGATACCAATGCAAATAATACCAACCTGGTCTGATTCTGTCAAATATGTTTTCTTACAATTAATCAAAAAATGGTTCTTCTGGTAAAAACATAATATTTTTAAAATAGTCTGTCTCGACACAGAACATCCACAGTCTGTCTCACTGTGGATGTTCTCAGCAAAATTATGTGAAAACCATATTTATATAGAAGTACCTACCTAATAAATCAATATTCAATTTATTTTTCTAACAAGTATTGAATTTTCGTCAGTCATAAAACTATCAGGTAAAAAAAAGTCTGCTGAAAGACAACTGAAAAGGCTTCAGCAAAACGATCAAAACGAAATCTTGTAATGTATTCTTTTAAGAATTTACATTATATAAAATTGAAAGACTTACTTTAAGACTTTCAAAAACATAATTTTCCATTCAATTGTAGGCAAACGTGAGCAAAGAAGCTTACAAAAGGCTCATAATTCGTATTATGATGGACACGTTAAAATTTTAGACTCGGGGGCAGGTATAAGATACAGGGATCTTTTATGTTGTAAAGGTACGCCACCATGTCTTTCTAGATCCCTAAAAAAGGTAACAAAAGCAATAATACTTGCTTTATGTTACACACGTCTAGGATTTAAACCCTCAGGGCAGGTAGATGCAAAGCACCCAGATATTTAAAACGAAAGCTTCTTAAGTATTAGTTCAAGTGTTTTTAGTCAGTTTGGCGGTTGAACGATTCTAATGTAACGAAATATTGCTACTGGTTTGTAGAGTGTAATATTTTGATGGTCTTCGATGTCGAGTTACGATACGTGTTCAACATTAATTATTATTTCAGGTCTAATATACATAGAATGGTTGGTCTTAACTATTTATGCTTGTAGTTTGTGGGATAATCCCTTCTGGAAATGAATAGATTTCCTTACCCTGGTACTGTCTTGAATGATGTTGTCTATGCCGTTCTTGAAGAAAAGGAGCGTAGAGTCCAAAGCCTCTGCGGCTTGGCGAGCGAATTCATCCCCCTCTGGATCTTTCTTTTGTTCCGGGGCTGGTTTTGCATTTAGACCCTGAAAGTAGGACATTTAAAAAAATTAATTACATCAGATTTTTTCCACTGTACAAACTAGTATTATGTTCGTAGGTACTAAAACCTTAAGCCTTGTCAAAATTTTAGGTACTTCATTTTGAATCTGGGGGTCAATGTGTTTAGAAATGACGGACGTATGAATTTATCCCTCCCACTTAAGTACAAGACGATGGGTCAGGCTGGAGAGATCTGGGTTAGGTCTCCATCAACCAGTCTCTCCCGATCCGGCCCGCCACGCAGTAGGAGGGTAAACTCATTCGCCGCCAAGACCCAGACAAACCTCACTCCATGATACCTCATTCATGAGTAGACTCAGACGAAGCATGCTCATTTATTAGGTTGTGTTTCGTACCATGAGGCTTTTTGCTCTGGCGGCCTTTCAAAATTTATTTTAATTTTTTATTTATATATTACAAACAATACAATACAAAATGATCATTTGTCTGTCCAACTGGGAAGGATTCCCGTTTCAGGACAGCCAAATTGTGTATTTAGTACATAATATATACTTTCAATGGAATGGCGATTCTGTCAAGACAACCTTTGAGAACATTAGTAATTGCATTCGTAAGTAATTTGAAAGAATCGCCAAGATGTAATTTTTTTACCAGGGTCATTTTGGATAACATTAGTAATTTTATACAGAACAGATGAATGGTTTCTTTCGGGAGATAACAAGTCTGAGATTCTTTCCAGGGCATTTTGGAGAACATTTACAATTGGATAGTTAAAATGAATGTAAAGAGAATTTATGACGCGAATGTAAACGGTAGAAGAAGCCGAGGACGCCCAAGGAAGACGTGGCACGATCAAGTAAATCAGATACTTGAGTCGGGCCATGTCAAGAGTCAGAATAATAGAAGAGTATGTATGATAAGATTTATGAATGTGAATGAGGCAACAAGGAGTGTGTGCCAAGACCGAGTTGTTTGGCGGTCCGTCCATTCTGCCTACCCCTGCGGGGAAACGGCGTGATGGTTAGTTAGTTAGTTAGTTTAGTTAAAATTTCCACATTTATAAGCTATTATAAGACATTTTTTTTCTTCAAACTTCGCAAAATCACTTTGTGGCGTCATTTTTAATTAATTTAAAACAAATAAATTTGTTTAAACCACTAATATAATATATTATGTATTATATATATTATTATAATATATTATGTACGTAATTGTGATTATATTAGTGGTTTAAACAAAGTTATTTGTTTTAATTTAATTATTATAAGACATATTATGAATCCTAAATTACAATTATATATTTTTTTAAAACCTAAGAGATAGAAATTATACATTACTAAACCAGAATATATGCCGCATGACATATGAATTTCCAATTTATTAACATTGAGGATTTCAAAACTTAAATTTTTGAAATGGCTAGTCGTTATTTTACAGTAATCGAAAAAAAAACTAGAATAAAATTCAGTATAATTTTAGCTTTAGAATAACTAACTTTCTAATATATATTAGAACTAGTGCACCCATAAATTTAATACAAAACCAATGTCAAGGATATTCAGTAAAAACATGCAAATGATCCAAATCCAATGTTGTCATCGAGATAAAAGAATTGATTCGATCCGTTTGGTACTCACCCGCGGCAAATTTTTTGTTTACAAATAAGAGCATTCGACAAGCTTTTGGGACTTGTATATTTTTTAGGTTAACTGAATGCTGTAATTGGCAACTAATTCGATCGTCCCGTTCATTAGTCAGACATCTCCAAATACTAAGTTTTGAGATAATTAGGAAAGAAATATACGAATGCTCACCGCAAATCAAATATTATTTATACGTATCTGTGTTTTACGTATAAAATATGCTATATAATAACAGCGGGAAGCACAACGGTCTGGTACAGTAGCATGACTTTTTGAAATATCCTACTAGTGACCCAGAAAATATCAAATTTTGTATTCACTACGAGTTTCTTTTGTGCAATAAAATCTAATTTGAAGTGTTTATGAGTGACCGACTATTGTACCAGATATAGGGTACGCGTTTACATGCTAGTATAACTGCATGCTCAACACAAATTTCGATTTTTCGGAGATATCGAAATTTGCCTCTCCTGTAAAATTAGAATTTTATTGTAACGCCATTCTGGCTCTATCGGTATATAATAATATCAAGTCATTGTATTTCATTTGACATTGAAAAACACATTTTTTTCAAGGATTTGGATAACGCTATTGCTCTACGTAAAAACGACACCGAAAATAGTTGTGTTGGCTGTTTTATTTGTATTTTATAGTACTTCATTTTTTTTATTAATTATTAAAAAAAGATACATAAATTAGAAATACATTTTATGCACTAATAAATTATATAATAAATATGTTTGATGTACCCCATAAAAAAAGCAGGGCTTGTGTGTTTGGGGGGGGGGGGTGTTATTATATAGTTTTTATTTGATATGATTCAGTTCGGTTTTGAGTATGATTTTTATGGTGACTTAAAAATCTTTCTGGTAATGAATTAAAGATATTTATGATTTAACTGTCCTATTGTTTTTTTACATTTTGGAGTAAGAAGTATTGATGTTTGTCTAAGAGTTTTGTTATTTTTAAAGGGTGCAGTTTTATTTTGAATATTATCTTTATAAATTTGTAATGTTGCATGGTAGAAGTATGCACTTAATTTTCTGACCTTAAATTCTTTGAATAGGAGTTTGGACGAATATGAGTAGGGTTTTTTTAAATTTGTTTTTATTATTAGTTTTTGTGATATGTTAATTGTTTGTGTTTGATTTTTAAATGTACCGCCCCATCCTATAATGCCGTATTGTATAATTTATTGACAGAACGCAAAGTATGTGGTTCTAAGTAATTTTCGTTTAAAATATCTCTTAAACATCTAAATATATATGTTAGTTTCCTTAGTCTGTCGTTCAGAATATTTATATGTGGGGACCATTTTAAACGTTGGTCTATTGTTATGCCAAGGTATTTAATATCGGTCTTGCTTTCTATTTATTGCTATATATTTTGTATTATAAAAGAGGGAATGTCCCATAAAAAGTAACTAGATACTAAAGACACTTAGTAAATTATAGCATAGATATCATTGATATTTTATAATTTAGGCGGTGTATACGGAGTAGATAACAGTTCCTATAATATTTGTGATATAAGAATATGAAGACTAAGGGCCAGTTATTTCACAGAATTAAAAAAAAATCTACAAATTATATTTTCTAGTTAAATTCAGTGAAAGTTATATTCGAGTTTCGTTCAGTTATGTGAAACAAATGGTCAATGATGTTATACAAACAGAGCTTTAATAGAATCTTTACAGAGCTTGAAAATTATTGTTCATGAATTTTTCAAATTCTGAGAAAGAACCCGTCCATGAACATTGAAGGTTCATGCAGGAAATTTATTCGATGATTTTATCGAGGACTTAACACAAACGGAAAATAATAATTAACACGTTTTAAAAAATAGGTACATAATCGGTTAAAAATAGACAAAATTATGGAAAAAATGAGACGCCTGAGGCATTCGTGCCCTCAAATCGTATGTGATCGAATTAGTAGATCGGAAAAAATAGGCATGCAATAGGTAAAAGTAGACTGTAAAAGAAGATCGGAAAAGAGGCATGCATAAGGAGTAGACGGAATAAGTAAATCAGAAAAAAGGCATGCATAAAGAGTAGACTGAATAAGAAGATCGGAAAAATAGGCATGCAATCGGTAAAGGTAGACTGAAAAAGAAGAACGAAAAAAGGCATGCATAAGACTGAATAAGAAGATCGGGCACATAAAGGGTAGACTTAATAAGAACATCAGAAAAGGCGTGCTTCAAGAGTATACTGAATAAGAAGATCGGAAAAATAGGCATGCAATCCATAAAGGTAGACTGAAAAAGAAGAACGAAAAAAGGCATGCACAAGACTGAATAAGAAGATCGGGCACATAAAGGGTAGACTTAATAAGAACATCAGAAAAAGCCGTCTTTCAAGAGTAGACTGAATTAGAAGGTCGGAAAAATAGGCATGCAATCCATAAAGGTAGACTGAAAAAGAAGAACGAAAAAAGGCATGCACAAGACTGAATAAGAAGATCGGGCACATAAAGGGTAGACTTAATAAGAACATCAGAAAAAGGCGTGCTTAAAGAGTAGACTGAATAAGAAGGTCGGAAAAATAGGCATGCAATCACTAAAGGGTAGACTGAGTAAGGAGATCAGAAAAGTAATCCAAGACGATGTTACGTACCCCAATGAAACAGAAGTAGAAAGGGAGTGCTTAGATGTTCTGGACACGCAGAGCGAATGAACAGAAGGAGTATCAGGTGACTATATGACGCGCAAGTGGTGATAATAATATGTCAAATATAACTCAGGAAGATACGGCACGGTCAAATTAATGAAATTACTATAAACATAAGCATTAAAACGATAAAAACGCGCGTTAAACTCAGCATTGAATTGAATCATGACAACTCGGTTAAAATTGATAGTATTTTATAATAATATAACACTGTACGTTTTATTTTTTGATAAGTGTGATGCAAGCGTGCCACGGAATCAACATTCATTGATTAGGTACACCACAAGAGTCGGGTCACATGTCACGTATACCACAATACCACGTACGGAAATAAAAAAAATAAAAATTCGTTAAATATGGGCGATAAGTCTAATACTATTAACGAAATGTAGGAGGTTAAGGTGGGTCTAATTTATTAACAGAATATAGGAGATTAGTTTAGTACTTAAAAAATATAGGTAATAGACCTAATACTAAAGACAAAATATAGGAGATAACCCTAATACTACTAATGAAAAAATACAGGAACCCAAATACAAATGACAAAATATGATAGAATTAATGAAAATAATTAAGTCAGGTTTAATACTAATGAATGCAATGAAGAGGTAGGTCCATAACACTAATGACAAATTATAGAAGATAGATATAATACTAATGACAAAATGTAGAAAATAGATCTAATACTTATGACAGAATTAAGATAATAGGTCTAATACTAATGAACAAATATGCTAATTTAGTATTATACCTATAGTATATTGTCATTAAATGACAAAATACAGGAGGGAAAATTAATACTAATGAAAAAATATAGGAAATATGTCTAATACTCATGACAAAATGAAGGTAATAGGCCTATTACTAAATAAAATGGAGGTAACAGGCCTATTACTAATGACAAAATGAAGGTAATAGGCCTAAAACTAATGACAAAATGAAGGTGATAGGCCTAAAACTAATGACAAAATGAAGGTGATAGGCCTAAAACTAATGACAAAATAAAGGTAATAGGCCTAAAACTAATGACAAGATACCAATGACAAAATACAGGAAAGAGAATTAATACTAACAACAAAATATAGGAAATAGGGCTAATTTTATGTAAGAAAAACACCTCTGAATAATTATCGTGATTTATTTTTAGGTTATTACGCCGTGTTTCTCCACCTTATTTAGCCAACTTTTCGTAAAAAATACAGTGTCCATCATCAGGGCAGATGTGTGATCTTATCCGAAAAGTTGGCAAAATAATGAGATAGAGAAACCAAAATTAAATCACGATAATATTTTTGGCTATGAAAAACTCATTTCACATTTTGATTTTCATACGTACCTACTTATTTTAAACAATTTTGGTGACGTTAAGTTATGTTTTAACAATAATCACATAACCCAACCTAATCGTGCAAGTTGCATGATTAGGTTCGGTGTCAATAACATATTGATTCGATAACAATAAAAAAATTGGGTATCATATTTTTACAATAACATCAACGTTTGGTAGTTATGATTAACAAAAATAAATTTGAAAACGTACAATTTATGTCAATCGCTTTACACTTAATCGACGCTAACATTTTTACACAGAGAAAAATGTTATTTTAAAATACGATCATTTTATTCGTAAAAACGGTCAAAAACGGGACTGAAGTTCTTATGAACAAATTACCAGTGTTTCAAGGTAAGAATTTTTTTTTGGTATATGTACGAAATTACATATACCAACAAATTATTCTTACATGTTCCCGCTAATAAACATTGAAACCCTGTTAATTTGTTCGTAAGAACTTCAGTCCCGTTTTTAACTGTTTTTACGAATAAAATGATCGTATTTTAGAATACCATTTTTCTCCGTGTAAAAGTCAATGTCTTACCCCCACTTTACTGCAACTTTAGGATAAATATAATATTATTTTTACGCAATATAAATACAATAATATATTTGTAATTAAATATTAAACGACTTACCTGAATACACATGGTGGCCAAAAGAGCAACGGTTACAAGAGCGGATAGATTCGTCATGACTAGAATTATTGACTAATTGTGGTGGGTGGTTTTGGAGGGAAAAAACAGCGTGCTGCCAACAAACTTGCTTCCTACGGAAATCTCTTGTACTGACTGTAGTGCTCATATCTATGCTTCTTGATCGGGTATTTAGAAAGAAGTAAATAGAAAGCAGAAGGATGCAACCAATAAATAGAGAAGAAAAATTAACTCAACTAAGGTAAGTCTCTCAAAGTACTAGCATTCATATTTTTTTGTATTTCTTAACACTTACTGTAATTTTTAACAATTACTGAAAATTTTGTATTGAAGAGTCTTATTTTACAATGTACATTTATAACTTAATTTTATTTATTTAGAAACAAAAAAATTAAATCGAAAAACGATTTTTTTTTTTAATTTTTATAGAGAAACCTCACGAGAATCCCAACTGCTCCCCTCTGGAGCCAGTGAGACTATGGCATCCCCAATTGGAGTATGTTGTGAGGCTGAAGGTAAGTGGGGAAGGGAAGGAGATGGGGAAGAGGAAGGTGGGGAAGTACCTGGCTTTTCAGATCTAGTCACTAAACCCGGCTAAAGCCATTATTAAGCAACGTTTCAACTCTGAATGGTGGTTTTACACCAGGGCGATACTGAGAGTATCTTAGTAATATAAACCCGAAAGCGAAATAATTTCGACTACCATAATACGGACGTGTGTCTAGTGGGGTAGTCGAAAAGCATGTAAAAAACTGTACAAAAAATATGTCACAAATAAAGAAAAAAAAAAAAACAAAAAATTAACTATTAAAAATAATAAACATAATGATCGAACTGGGATTCGAACCCAGATCTCTCGTCTTACCGGGATGTGTGCTTTACCAATTCAGCCATTGCGTCCTATTATAAAACCACCGTAAGCGCCTCCGCCTACTCAGGCAACTGAAAACTCTCAACTGCCAACTGTCTTTGTATGACAATGTGATGGCCCGCACACTTCACAATCACACAAAACCCCGTTGTCAATGGTAACGCAAGCGGTGACTTGCGACTTGCTCTACTGGTTGCCCTGGGCGGCCATTGATAGTTGCCAACTGTCAGCTGATTGTTCTTCTTCTTTGGTTAACCAAGCTTTTGGACCAATCAAGACAGAGAAACAGCCGGTTTTAGTTGGTTTTCAGTTGCCTCAGTGGGCGGAGCGCCTAACTGTCAAAGACATATTTCAAATTTCAGAATATTTCGACTGTTTCGAATGTTTTTTTTTCCATATTATCGGCAGTTACCTTTTTAATTGAAAACCAAAAAGAACGTATGTGTTACCTAGATAGGGTCTTGGATAAATATATATTTTATTTATATCTGGGTTTGAGTCCCAGTTGCTACCATTTTCTTTTATTATTTTTCTGTGTAAACCAACTCCATACATGTCATGTAAATTCAGTTTTCCGCTTGTAGGTACATATCGACGGTTCCGAAGAACTGCGTCGGATGTGCGATTTTGTAGTTTGCAGTAGAGCTGTGTTTCGTTTATGCATTTTTACTATTTTTGATATATGGTGTTGTTTTCATATTTTGAATTTAATTTCATTAAAAAATTCACACCTATAAATCAACTACAAAAGCCAATAAATAAGCCAACAAAACGATTCTCAATTTTTAGCAGATCCGACATTGTTCTTCGGGACCGACGTTATATTTTTTAAATTTCATAGTATTTAACAATTACCCAAAATAATATCACTTGGGTTAACTGTACAGGCCAGCAATGTTTTGATTTGAATAAAGAACAAAACGTCGCTGATGACAGGAAGACATTTGACCTGGGGGAGCTTTGTCAGTGGTTTTGTGAGCTGATAGCTAGCCTGATACCGATAGTATCGCCACGGCGCGGCACTCGGGTACATCCTTACCAGGGCTGGTTTGGTACATAAACAGAGTACAGAGTTTGAAACTTGCGACAGGAATCTTAACTAAAAATCTAGTAATATTTTCTCAGAACAAAAACATCTCATCTAAATCGATAACTTTACAATATCGGGTAGGAGTAAATTACGTCGATTTTATATCGAAATCCAGAACATGGGTTGCAGTGTTGACAGCCGAACCGATATTGACAGGGAATAAATAAGAAATTGATATATATGCTGGCAACGCTGGCGGATCTGTATATCGAGTTACTTTTCTAAACGTCAACTTCGCATGTAATGAGGTCTTTAGTCATATTTGAACCACTTTCATTTCCGAGATCGATGAATTAATTTAGTCTAAGGATCGCGTATACGATTTCTTTCAATTCTAAGATCTTCGTTAGTTAACATCCGTTCATAAATAAGCAAGTTATTTTGCATAACGAACTAAATCTTATTAAAAAAGTTATAAATATTTACAGCTTATCTGATACTTAGGAGGCCGCACTAAAATTGGCGGCTTTTGACAACCGACAAATAGAGATCCTCAAAAAAAATATATATATATATATTTTTTCCTCTATATCTTGTGCTGTACGGTTACGTTTCCGTTAGCTCGTCTTTCAATGAATATAAATATTTAACTAATATGTGTTCATAAGTAATTTTTAGTTCTATAGTATTGTGCTTTGTTTGGGCTTCTGCCCATTATCTGTTTTTCCCTGTTTTTTGCCGGAAGAGGCTTTAAATTTCATTTAAAAATTATTAAAAATTATTAAAATAAAAACATTTTTGATTAATCATAAATTCGTTACTAAGATACTGGTTTGTTAATATTAACCTTGGTTACTGTCAAAAATATTATTATAACTAACCCGATTCCATAATTATTTTCAAACTTTTGATGAGAACATTTAAACATTGGTGATTTTTAAATTTGAATGACAATAAATTTTAATTTTTATCATGGATCAAATTCCATTTAATTTGTCAACCTTCCAAACTACTAAAGAAGCCAGGAGAATAGAATTAAAAGAAGCTGTTGAATTTATTCTCGAAAATGAGTTTTCGAAATCAATGAAGAGTAAGAATCAAGTAATTTCAGTTGATGAAGATGTTTCAAATGATGATTCCTCCGAACAACAAATAAATGTAGACGCATCGATGCAATTTTCGAACAATTTTATGAATAACTTTAATTCTAATTATGATACTAAAGCCCTAAACAAAGAAAAGAAAGATAGTCTGATAATTTTTTTGGATAATCTTGACAAAATATCCTCAGTAATAAATGAGGAAAAGAGATTGATGAATGAGGATGGCAAATTGGTCATTTTAAAGGCTATTAATGAAATTAAAAGTGATTATTTAACTTTAACTGTACAGCACGCTACAATGAAAGGCAGAGAATCTGCTCTCAACGACATAGTTCTCGCACTTTCGGGTTTTTCAGATAAAATGGACGCTTTAGTCAAGCGCCCAGTCCCAGCGAACAGTCCTACTTATTCATCTGCCCAGCCGCGGATCGAAATGCATCAACCAGTCACATTTATGTCAGCATCGGCCGTACCTGCCGTCCCTTTAAATCCTTCTTCAACAGCAGAACCCGCAGCTAATATCTCGCATAATATCAACCTAAATACAACTGATGCCCGTTTATCTACATCTAGAGTCAATACTACTTCCACTACAAGGCCTTGTACGTCCGTTTCGGTTTCCCCACACGTCACCCCGTCTTCTAAGCCGGCTTCTACTCATGATGCAGACGAAAATTTGAACACCAAAAGAAGAATAACCCGCTCACAAGCTACGAAAGGCTCCCAAGGCGGGAAAAATAGTGGGAAAATTTTTAATAAGAGTCCAACCCCTGTTGCATCAACTTCTACAGCGTCTGTCTTTGCATTATTCTGTAATGATAGAATGGAGCCGTCCGGCAGATCTAAGGTGGATCCACCAGCCCCACTCAATGGTGATAAAGGTAAATCGGAGAAAGATACTTCCACGTCTGCTGCAGCAGCATCTTCTTCTTCTACTGCTCTACCCATCACATCCGAACTGTTAACCCAGCCTATAAAATCCTACAGTGATGCCCTCATCAATGGTAGACGACTCCGGTCTCGACCAATCTCCAAAGGGACAGGATCCGTCGATGACAACTTGGTAACCATCCCGAAGAACTTACATTTACATGTTTTCATGTTTCATAGGACTACCAAGGAAGAACAAATATCTTCATTCCTTAAAAAGAAGAAGCCCGATTTAGAATTTACAGTTGAAAAACTTATTACGAGGCACGATCGTTATGCTTCATTTAAAATAGGGATTCCGGAAAATTCTTTCAATTTTTTCATGGACCCCACGATCTGGCCCAAGAATGTGGCCTTCAAAGAATGGTCATTTCGGAAGCAACGACCCCAAACCAAGACGGCCGACACCGGCACAAACCAAAAAAACAAAAATTAATGGTATTTATCAAAACGTCAGAAGCCTTAATAACAAAATTTTAGATTTTATGACTACAGTAATGTGTCAGAAACCACTTCTGATTGCTCTCACGGAAACATGGCTAACTTCTAGCACCTATTCGTCGGAACTATTCGGAAATCTGTACCACGTCTTCAGAAAAGATAGAGGCAGTCGTGGAGGAGGAACTCTCCTAGCCCTCCGAGCTGACAACCACTCATACGCAGAAAGACTGGACTTCATAGAAACCCAAGGTGAAGATTTATGGGTGAAAGTAACGCATAAAAATATCATGATGTATATATGTGTAGTATATTTTCCTCCAAATACAAAATCAGAGCAATATCAATTATTTTATGACAAAATCATAACGACTGCTCCAAGGAAGACTGCAGTAACTCACTATTTGGTGTTTTTGAGTTAGTTACATTTTCGGGTTTCATAAATAATTATCTACCTCCCAAGAAGACATTCTGTACTCTAACATTAATACACCCCGAGAAAAACCCATTTCAAAATAGTCGTAAGTCACGAAGTCATTAGTTTTCCATGTACTAAAGAAGTAAGTTGAGTTACTGCCCTTTTCTTCGGAAATTTTTGTTTTGTCTACGGTCGTAAGTCAGACTTACTTCTTTTATCCACGGAGAAATATCGATATTATCATTTCAATTGCGTTTGTCCGTTGATTTTACAGTCATTGCGGTTTGCCTATTGCAGTGATAAAAATGGAAAATATTTATTAACTTATTAAGTAAGAGACAAACAGCTTATAAATAAAATATAAATATACACATTGTTAAATGAAGTCAAGCCAAAAAAGTCTCCTATGTTAAAGTTCATTGGAGAAGGAGTTTTATTACATATTAAAATTAGTTTTGGGTGAGGAGAGGAAGAAGAATATAGGATAAGGATAGAAGATGCTCCGGATACATTCCACACTCTTGTATTAATTTTCGATCGTACGTGTTACTTCTAATCGATATTTATGAAGTGTATCGTTAAATATGTCTATTTTTTAAATTTTGTGTTATATTGTGCACGTACATGGGGAATTGGTGAATTTTTTTCTAAAGTTAGTTCTATATGTAGGCAAATGAAACAAATGGGATTGCCGTGTTGATCTTGTCGGAATATGAATATTTATTGAGTTGGTTAGTTCTGGCGAGTCCAGGCCATTATTAAGAATTTTAAATAATAAGATTTGGTCAAAAATTAAACGTTGTGTATGAAGGGAGTTGAAGTTATGGTAATTAATAGATTCGGTGTAATTTCAGAAGTTTAAGTTTTGTTTATTTATGTGTTTAATTTTTTTTTTATTCTTTTGATTCCAACAATGTGAGCTTGGTAAAAAGGAGTCCAGATCGGTGTGCAGTGTTCTAAGTGGGGACGGATGAACGCTGTGTATAAATATAAAGAGAATTATACCGTGAAAGTGTTAAACATGATAATATGTAGAAGCACATTATTAGTAGGTAGAGCATTATCGTCTGCAATGCAGTCTGGTAAGTCTAAACATACGAGTATGTCAGACATAACCAAATTTTTTATTTAATACCAAATTCTAAAGCCTCAAAAAATTGGCTCGTTAATTCTTATTCTTCACATATTGTTGGTTCATATTATAATATATTATTAAAGAGTCTGATGACTTATTGGGTCCTTCATCAGCAAGATTTTAGTGGAGTGAATTCTGATGATTATTGGAAGCCTGATGAATGTAGTAATTCAAGATCTATGGAATTGAGTATTTGTTGACTAACTTCTCCTGATCGCATGTTGCTTCTTAATTAGGAAAGAGGTTGTTCTACTAAAACAACTGATAATACGGATATTCCGAGCACCGTATATAATTCATAAAAATGATAACGTTTTCAAATACTTAAAAAAATTATTTCAATGTTTTAACCAACCTACTTTTTTTAAAAGCTCAGCAAATTTAAATGATACTGCGGATTAAATACAACCACATTCGGGAAAATGGGATCAGGTTGCACATCAAACTGCCACTTTAAATGCAAGAATATTTTGCGCGAAGAATCGTGAAAAAAATGTTCTGGATATTAGGATGTCATGCCATGCAGTCGAATTTTATTTGTCAATTCGTGGAATTAGTGCCAAAAAAAATTCCTGCTGCAAAGCGTAACAACTCCAGGCGTGGAATTTGGTGAGAATATTATTTAAATATGAATCAGAGTAATAAGCAACATGTTTGCCAAACAATGTTTTTGCAAACATTAGGGATCTCTGATAGAATGATAACCACTGCATGTGGAAAAATTAACGATCAGTCTGGGAAACATCTCACAAGACCTAATAAAAATCTTCCTGATATCAATGATTCGGTACACGAACAGATCTGAGCCTTTCCTGTAGTGGAGTCACACTACACCAGGAAATCATCCGAGAAGCTTTACCTAGAAAAAGATCTGAGTATTTACAAAATGTACAGGCTGTATTGGAAGAAAGAAAGTTAGCATTGAAACATCTGCTACACTGAGACAGTACTCAGATGTTTTTAATTTCCATTATAATTACGCTTTTCACAAGCCTAAAAAAGACCAGTATGAGGTGTGTGAGAAATTTAAAATAGCCACAGAAGAAAAAATACTATCGAAAGATGTATGAAACGCGTCGGAAAAATAAAGTTCAGGCCATAACCGTCATATTAGAAAAACGGACAAGAGGCAGGCGACTGGACAGATTAGTTGAACCATTTGCTTAGTAGAATAAAAAACAAAACATCGATATACTTAAACATAAATATCTGCCAGCATTATGCAATAGCGTATTCCAAAGTCTTACCATAATTTCTATATTTCACTAAATTCTTCCATTGAAGAAACATTGGAGATTCTAATGCCAGAGATGGGGTATTTGATGATTCAGAAAGTGAATGAAACTTGATAATGTTCTTTTTATTCTTTCATTTTATGTAATTACTTAAGAATCTCTTCTATTATTTAGGCTGATGTGAGCGTAGTAAGTAAGATTAAGAAAGGGACGCTTAGATGGTTTGGGCATGTTGAGCGAATGAATGAAGAAAGGAGTGTAAAGAGAATTTATGACGCGAATGTGAACGGTATAAGAAGCCGCGGACGCCCAAGGAAGACGTGGCACGATCAAGTAAATCAGATACTTGAGTCGGGCCATGTCAAGAGTCAGAATAATAGAAGAGTATGTATGAGAAGATGTATGAATGTGAATGAGGCAAGGAGCGTGTGCCAAGACCGAGTTGTTTGGCGGTCCGTCCTCTCTGCCTACCCCTGCGGGGAAACGGCGTGATGGTTAGTTAGTTATCTCTTCTATTTTAAATAGGTAATAGTTTCTAAAAAAAATATTATTTTTTCAGTTGATCGAAATAAAAAGTTTTTTATCTTGCATTAAAACACTGAAACACCGTAACTAGGTAATGATAAACTGTCAACTGTGTATTTTAAATGTGTATAAATTATGTTTTATACTGTTAAAATAAAGCAGCTCGTTGCTACTTCTATAAATTCTTTAATTTTTCCCTGTAAAAAAGAAGTAACTCAACATACTACATACTGATATTATATAAACCCCGAGGAAAACAGCAGTAAGTCCGAAAACCCTAAAAATTTGTGTGAATTCGAAGAAAATACTAAGAAAATACTGTACAGTTAGAAAGAGTATTAACCAACAATATTTATTCAATTTAAAAAAAATTCAAAACCCTCATGTTAGATTATGCAACATTTTTTGAACTTTAAAATCGCTCTCCTGCAAAATGATAAAAAGTGAGTTACTGCGGTCTTCCTTGGAGCAGTCGATAAGTGAAAGTGCAAAACTATTATCAAAAAATATTATTATCTTCGGTGATTTTAACTTCTCGTCAGGGAAAAACCCAAGTGATATCTTTGAATATTTTTGTTCTTTTTATGATCTGACACAACTAAACACTGTTTATAACATTAATACCCGCATGTTAGACTTAGTATTAAGTAATATAAATCCTGAAAATGCTGTTATCCATCGCCATGATTCTCCACTAGTCAAAGAAGACATCAATCACCCTTCACTCTCATTCACACTCGATTACATAACAAAATCACATAAAATACATGACATATTACCTCCGGACATAAACATGGGTTGGATTTTCGACGAAAGCTCAGATTATACACTTAGAAATGCCTTAGAACAACACGACTGGAATCATTATGACTGCCTCGATGTAAACCTGGCTGTCGAAATGTTTTATAAGCAGCTTAATAACATTTTCGACCTTTGTTTAAAGAAAAGATCCACACATTTGCTAAGAGATGATAAACAATATCCAAAATGGTTTACTGGAGAGATCATTCACCACATACGAGAGAAAAATAAAATGCACTATCTTTGGAAAAAAACAAAATCTGAACATGCCTTAACGAACTTCAAAAAAACACGAAAATTAATCAAGCAGTTAATTGGTCAGGCCTACACTGACTTTACACGAGAGGCAGAGAATAGTATTATAACTGACCCCACTCGATTTTGGACTTACATGAAAGATAAACGTCGCGGCTGTGACAAACTAAATCACATGAATTTTAACGAACATCAATATAACGGATATTCTGAAATAGCAGCAGGCTTCGCAAAATATTTTGAATCAGTATTTAGCGACAGTATTCCCAAACTTGATATTTCCTCTATAGCTTCTTCGTCACACAATGCTTTACCTATACAAATTCACGAAATTAGCGATGTCGATATTGTTGCCGCTTTTCATAAGCTAAAACCTAAATACTCTGTCGGCCCAGATTTTATACCACCCATCACATTAAAAAAATATTCAAGTTATTTTATTCAACCTCTAAAGCACATTTTTAACCTTTCAATTCGTAATAATATCTTTCCTGAAAAATGGAAAGTAACGAAAGTCACGCCTATACACAAAAAAGGCAAAAAGTCAGCAATCGATAATTATAGACCTGTAGCTGTCTTATCAGCACCCGCAAAACTCTTGGAAACCATAATTTATTCACAAATATATAATCAAACAAAACATTCACTCAACGAGAATCAGCACGGATTTCGCCCTACTCTATCACCCTCAACAAACCTAATGAATCTTACTACATATATCAATAAATCTTTTGAAAATTTTGTACATGTCGATGTGATTTATACAGACTTCGAGAAAGCATTTGACAAAGTCGACCATGATATTTTATTAAAAAAATTGAGTGACATCGGATTCTCTCAG
Organism: Limnephilus auricula; assembly: GCA_951813805.1. Taxonomy (NCBI): domain Eukaryota; kingdom Metazoa; phylum Arthropoda; class Insecta; order Trichoptera; family Limnephilidae; genus Limnephilus; species Limnephilus auricula. Next base: position 7,222,083 of record OX638407.1, on the reverse strand, counting down.
AATTTTCTCGCTTTCGTAGCTAGCTACTTACTCAATCGTCGTCAGTATGTCAGTTACGGACACCAATTTTCTCACGAATACAAAACCAACTCCGGGATCCCCCAGGGATCAAATTTAGGACCCCTCCTCTTTCTTTTATTCATTAATGATATAGGCAAGACCATTAACCGCTCAAAATATCTCCTCTTCGCTGATGATATCAAACTTTTCAGAGCTATTAAAAGTTACATAGATTCCATTATTCTACAGAATGATCTTGATTCTCTTGTCAAATGGTCGGAACTGAACAAATTACCCTTCAGCATCCAGAAGTGCAATGTCGTTACATTTACAAGATCCAAAAATACATTTCTATTCCCCTACCAGATTAATAAAAATATATTAACACGGAAAAATGAGATTAGAGACCTTGGCGTGATTTTTGAAGCAAATCTCTCTTTCAAATCCCACATATTTGACATTGTCTCCCGCGCCAACAAAATGCTTGGATTTGTTCTTCGTAATGCGAGATCATTTACTAATGGAATTGCAATACGTCGAACATATGAAGCACTTGTTCGTAGCATCCTGGAATATAGTTCCATTATTTGGGCCCCTTCTGAACAAAACCATATCCTAGAAATAGAAAAAGTACAAAAAAGATTTTTGCGTTACCTGTATATGAGGGAATATACGTACTATCCATTCCTTTATCCATCCTTGTTCTTAAGCTAATCTCTGGTATCATACTCAATCCACCTATATTAAAAGAGGTTAATTTTTACGTCCCTAACAAGTATACTCGTGGTAAATCCCATGCACTTTTTTATGCTCCGAAAGTGAGGACTTCTACATATCAGAACGCGCCAATAAACAGAGCGACTCAACTGCTTAACGATTCTGCATTGACCATCGACATTTTCAATGTCACTTACAGACAGTTCAGCAACTATCTTTTAGCAAATGTCACTAAGTAGTAAAACTGCCCTTGTGTACTTTGTAATTTATAATCTTCTCTATGATATATATTGGTGTATAACTGTTTTATAGAGAACATGAAAAAAAAAATAAAAAAATAAAATAAATAAATATAACGTAGTCGGGTTAGTTACACCATTTATAACTCAAGAACGGCTGGACCGATTTTTATGATCTTTGATTTGTTGGATTTGTCTCCGTCCCGAATAGCAGAATAACGAGCTGTAAAATTTGCATTAAAAATTGAAATCGGTCAAACGCGAGTTGTTTGAAAAACAGGTGTATTTTATGGAGTTTAGCGGCATGGAAAAAAGTCGGGAGGGGGAGGGGAATCCGGGAAGGGTGGAGGGGAATTAAGGAAGGTGGTTCGCGGAGGGGGAAGTGGGAGGGGGGGAAGGCGGAAAAGGTGGAAGGGGAATGCGTGAGGCGAATCTCCAGAAGGGGGACAGCAGGAGAGAGGAGGGGTTAGCTGAAAGTGGAACGCGGGAGGGGAAGGAGATGCGGGAAGGGAAGAATAGTAAGAAGGGGAACGGGCACAAAATGGAAAGGACACGCAGGGAGAAACAACTTCTTTATTTAAGTAGCATTTCAACGCATGTCGGGTCAGCTAGTTTTTTAAATAAAAATAAAACAATTATTTTGTGTACAACCACGAGTTTTTATTAATTTATTTACCGACCGGTTTCGTTTTGCTCAATCATCATCAGGGTACAAATTAATAATTCGCTGAATGTGAGTATTTTGATTTAATTTTCATTAAATATAATATTTTTTTAAGTTTGACTTATACTGCTGTCCGCAGTTGGGGACTTCATAGCTCAAAACATAAAATTGCCTCCAAATATGAGGTAGATTCACCAGTTTCCCGCGTATATCACTGGTTTTCGGACTCCTTGTACCTATGTACACGGAGAAAAATTTTATTTGAAAAAAACGATCATTTTAATAGAAAAAACGATCATTTTAATAGTAAAAACGGGACTGAAGTTTTTACGAACAAATTAACGGGGTTTCAATGTTTATTGGCGGGAACGTGTAAGAATAATTTGTTGGTATACGTAATTTCGTATTTTCCCGCCAATAAACATTGAAACCCTGTTAATTTGTTCGTAAGAAATTCAGTCCCGTTTTTAAACGTTTTTACTATTAAAATTATCGTTTTTTTCAAATAACATTTTTCTCCGTGTAGGTATATGCTTACATTGTTTTTATTTATTTTTTCAGTTTTAGGTCTCGTTTCCGGCTCTTCCGCTTGGATCACAAATGTAGTGAATTCATTGGTCGTTTTAGCATTTTTCAGTTTTTTTTAAGAAGTATCTTGGTAAGGTTTAAATTACTCTGATTACACCCCTGATATATTTATTATTTTGTTAAAAATGAGAAGCGTGGCGTGTTTTAGGTACATGCTGATACTGCTATCAAGAACAGAGATAGCAGAGCAATGGTCAGAATGATTACTGGACACTATTTTATTATTATTCGTATTGCCACTCGGCGAACACATGATGTTTGTATTCGTCATTGTCTTATGTTTCATGGTACAGATAAAATTCCGCGGGAATGCTGCCAATTTTCTGCGGAGGGGTCGCTAGGGTTAGGAGTAGATATATTGCTACATGCATAAGTTCGCGAAAACATGAACTAAAGCTGCATCTCTATATTTTAATCTGGTAACCACACTACTATCGTTATGTCATTGTAGTATATGGACTAGTAGGTTCAGTGGGTTAGCAATAGATGGCAGGAGTCATAAAGCTTCCGCTAGTTTCCGTTAGACGTCGGGAGGATAGGGTTATCCCTAGGAAAGCGTATATTCGATGTGTAGGGCTCTGCGCTGGCAGATTTACCGACTAGTCGTTTGAAACTAGTCGCATAAGCTCAGGGCTATTATTGTGTAAATAAACAGTTTGTAAGAAGAAACAAGGATTTATTGAGAAGTTTCCAACAGTGTGTTTGAATGTTAATAAAGTAAACATTATCTACAGTTATAGATGACAGCACCCTCCTTTTTCGTCAATGTGTAGCACGGTAAATATCGCCAGGGTTTCGCGGGGATATTGACAGGATTCCACTGAGAGGTTGTTAGGGCTACGAGTAGATGTCGCCAGGATTCCGTGGGGACGCTGAGAGGATTCCGCTGAGAGGTCGCTAGGGTTACGGGTAGGTTCACCAAGGTTTGAGATGTTGACAGAATTCCGTTTATAGGTTGCTAAATACACCAAGGTTTGAGATGTTGACAGGATTCCGTTTATAGGTCGCTAGGGTTACGATTAGATGTCACCAGGATTCCGTGGGGATGCTGAGAGGATTCCGCTGAGAGGTCGCTAGGGTTACGGGTAGATTCACCAAGGTTTGACGGGGATGTTGACAGGTTTCCGGCAAGATGTCGATATATATATATAACAAAATTCACAATTTAAATGGTACTTAACAGTACCCCCATAAGATTTTTTCTCTTTTTCAAATGAGTCGTGTTTTATTAAACATTTTCAAAATTTTCGCATGGATTTTATCGTTTTTAATATTAGCGCTTTCCCTCCAACGTTCGTATCTTCTTCTTGAGCGCTTGGAAATTTTCCCGCCATTGAAATCACCTATATTTGACCGTTTATCGCACATTTTTGGGATTCATGAAAAATGATTGGATTTATAAACGCGTGAATTTTGCTTTAAAATTGCTGTTCGGGGTACCTACTTGGAGCAATATTAAATATTCTGCGTATTGTCTATGGACTAGTTGATATCATATATATAAAATCAAAGTCTAACATCCATTTTTTAATACGTAAACACATGATTAATGATGTGTGAAAAAAAATCATTAATTTTGGTTCGTGGAATGTCACTAACAATTAATGCAGTAGAGATGAGTGACATCTCTTGTTAAAACGTAAAATTACTAAGTTAGCTTTACGATTAATCAAAGAATTCAATGCTAGGCAACTTTTGAAATAATTCCAAAAAAAGTTTTAAAATATGTCTTTAAATTGGCCTCAAATTGCTCGCGGGTGTTGAAATTGGCCGAAAATGTGACCAAAAGTGCTCCAGTGGTTAATTATATTATTATTTTGTTAAAATATAACTCAGTTATTCTTCTTTTTCTTCCCCTTGTCCTATTCGGGTCGGGGACTCACTGTATCCACAGACAAGGCTCCTCCATACGTCCCTGTCTTGCGCCGATTGTTCGGCCTCCGTCCATGTCAGACCCATCGTCTCCTCGCACAGTTTTTGGAGTTGCCTCGCCCAACTGTGTCTGGGGCGGCCCACTGGATGTCTACCCCCTGCAATGGCACTCAGTATTTTCCTCGGAATTCGGTCAGTTGCGATTTTTCTACGAAGAGTACCTAGCAGTGGTTCAATGCTTAGATCATCTCGGATAGTAGAGCTTCTTATATGATCCTATTTCGTAACCCCTGCCACTCCTCTCAAGTAGCTCATCTCCTCCAAGTAACTCAGTTCTTGCATTACAAAATTATTAAGGACTGTTGTACCTACTTCAAAGTTGGACAGCTTGATGTCAGTATTGCAAGAAACATTTTAATGCTGAAATAAATTCTGAATTAATGTACCTAGGTATTTTTTAAACTCTTCGTAGATAAAATATTTCTCCAATAAACTTTTTTCCTTCCCAGTACTTCTTCTTCTTCTTCTCCCTAAAAGGAACTATCCAAACAGCATCCCCAAAGATGACATAGGCCCTGAGGGAAATTATTTTCCTACGAGATTCCTGTGTGGTGCTAATGTAAAAAAAACATATATTGATCGTTATAATTTTTGATCTTCAACTTTAAGTGTCTACTATTTTAGTGGTCAACGATATATCCTTCTTCACACTTCACAACTAAATAAACTGAGAATAAAAGTTTAAAAATGCTTGCAACTGTACAGGAAGGTTCCGATGAGAAAGATCGATTATTCCCGTATTAATTTTTTAAAATTAAAAATTCATTTTTTTATTTTTTTTTATTTTTTTATTTATTTATTTAACATTCTTTTTTTACATATTTGAACATTAAGTCCCGTTAAACTGATTTATATCAGTTTGTCAACGGGTTCTTTTACAAATAATTTTTAGAGAATTTATAAAATATACATTATATATACATACATTCACATATTTTTACATATATAAAATAAAGAGCAGAGGAAAAACGAAAGAAAGAAGAAGAAAAAAGATTATAAAAATGGAAAAAACATTAAAAACGAAAATTAGAAATACGGACGTTAGTACAAAAAAATTCTTTCACATAACCATTTTTTTAGCATACATTTTCTTCTGAAAGTCAATTCACAGTTTTTTATTGAATTTGGTAACATGTTGTAAATTATTGGTACGAGGTATTCTAGAGTTCTTTGACCGTATTTATTTAGGTATCTGGGAATAACAAGTCCATTGTTTGCAGTTAGTCTTGCATTATGAACAGTATCGCCCTGGTGTAAGACCACCATTCAGAATTGAGACGTTGCTTAATAATGGCTTTAGCCGTGTTTAGTGACTAGATCTGAATAGCCAGGTACTTTCCTACCTTCCTCTTCCCCATCTCCTTCCCTTCCCCACTTTCCTTCAGCCTCACAACATACCCCAATTGGGGATGCCATAGTCTCACTGGCTCCAGACGGGAGCAGTTGGGACTCTTGTGAGGTATTCTCTATAAAAAAAAAAAAAAAAAATGAACCACTATTTTATTATACTCAGATTGAGATGTATGCTGATTCGCAATTTTGAACCACAATATAGCACGAACAGATAATAAATTCACAGAGTTATATAGTAATGATTTTGATACATCATGTCTTTGTTCGTATTCAGCTTTGTTTAATAATAATTTTACTAAGGAATATTGTAAATTTTGCACTGAAAGAAGATTTGTTTTTGTTGAATGTCCCCATGTAGTTATTCCATATCTTATTAGGGATTCTGCCAATGATAGATATATTATTCTAAGGGTATTCAGTGGAATAAAAAACTTCAGTCTATAAAGTTTGCTCACTATAGCTCTAAGCCTTGTGCAAACTTTTTGTATATGTAAATCCCATTTAAAATTACAATCTATTGTTAAGCCTAGATATACATATTTTGAAACAAGTTCAATACTTTTACAAGAGCATGGTTGTATTACAGAATTATGGATGCAATCAAAATCATGAGAAACAATTTTAGGAGTTATGGTGATATTGGCATGAGGAGATCTTATGTGCATAAGCTTCGTTTTTTTAGCATTGATTATTAATCCTACATCATGTGACCACTTTTGAAGAGTGACAAAGTCAATTTGCAGTAAAATACTCGCCATTAATAAATCCTCGTGTGAAATAACTAAGGCAGTGTCGTCAGCATAAACATAATGTTTTACATGAGAGAAAATCAATTTCATTGCAGTAACATATATAATATACAAGGTAGGGCCTAGTATGGACCCTTGTGGTACGCCGGCGAAAACTTTCTTTTTTTTGCTATAATGATCTAAAATTTTTACACAAATCTTTCTATTTTCAAAGTAATTAACAAATAATTTATGTAAGTTTCCTGTAATTCCAATTGCTTCAAGAGTTTCCAGTAATTTACTATGATCAATAGTATCAAACGCCTTTGAATTATCAATAAATAATACGAGTACATGTTTTCTTTTATTAAGATCATTATTAATTATGTTTGAAAAATCTTGAAGTAGTATATCTGTGCTCTTTTTTTTCTGGAAACCATATTGATGGGTATCAATAATAGAAAATTTTTCAAGGTACTTTATTAATTTTATAGATATGTATTTTTCTAGGATCTTTTCAATTGCAGGTAAAATACTGATCGGTCTATAGTTTTCAATTTCACTGTGTTTACCACCTTTGTAGATGGGTCGGATGATGCTACATTTGAGGTCCTCTGGTATAATTGCCTCCGTTAAAATCATATTAATTAATTGAGTTAAAATAGGTCCTAAGATATCAAAATGTTTTTTAATATCAGACATTCTAATTTTATCTATCCCCGGCGACTGGCTATTTTTTAAACTTCTAACTACTTTTTCGATATCACAGAGTTTTGCTTGTGTTAAGAGCATGCTGTGTGGAAGTCTATGTGTTTGAATATTAAAAGCTTTTTTATCACATCTATGTAATAATTGCCTAACATTATCAGAAAAGAAATTAGCAAAATTGTTAGATGTTTGTTCAGTGGTTTGTTCTTTTAAGAAATATTGTGATATTACTTCATCGCAGTTACTTTTACTCTTTCTTCCTAACAATCTGTTTATTTCATCCCACGTTTTCTTTGAGTCTGCAAAATAATTTTTAAATTTTGAGTTGAAAAATTTTAATTTGTAAACACTGATTAATTTTGTAACTTTGTTTCGGGTGCATTTATACTCTCTTTCATAAAATTTATTTGTAGGATTACTTTTCCATCTTTTGTAAAGTGTATCTTTTAATTTGATTTTTGATAATAAATCATCATTTATCCATTCGTTTATGGCATTAGGTCTAATTTGGGGTTTAAAAGACTTTACTACAATACTCTTTTCATAGATTTCATTAAATTTAGTTTTAATTTTATTGTACAGAGCAACGCAATTCAGTTCTTTCAAAAGGATATTCCAATTATATTTTTTTATTTCTTTATCAATACTTTTTTGAGACAGAGTGGTAGTTTTTTCATTTTGTACAATATTTTTGACATGGTAATATACATTTAATCCCGTTATAAAATGATCAGCAATTGTCGAATCAATTACACATGCGGACAAGTTATATTTATTAGATCTAACATATATGTGGTCAATACAAGATTTAGTTATTTGACCAGAAACTATTGCTTCCCTTGTCGTATCATTTATACATTTTATAAGGTAATTACTAGTTAGAATATTTTCATAAGTCATTATATTTGTATCACTTTGATTTAATAAGTTCAGATTAATGTCTCCAAAAAATATTACATTTTCATTAGAGTTTATATAATTACTAAAAAAACAAGAAATTTCATTTAAGAATCCCCCTTTATTGAGGTTAGGTGGTCTATAAATTGCTAAAATATAAAAATTGCATTTATTTGGTAACGTCAATATTCCAAACACATTTTCAAAATGAATGGTTTCAATTTTTTCTTGTTTAAAATATAAATGTTCCTTTATATAAAGCAAAATACCACCTCCTTGTTTATTGCTTCTGCAATAGTAATGCGAATTATAACCTGGAATATCATACAATTTAATAAGTTCCTCATGAATTGCAGTTTCACAAAGCATAATTACATCTATATGTTTTAAACAGTTTTTTAAATAAGCATGGAGAATATCCCAATACTTGTTTAGTGATCTGATATTTATTTCGACACAGATTAGGTTAGTATTGCAATTTTTTATAATTTGTGCTTGGATCCAACTTTCTAAATTACTTCCGCGGGTAAATTCTACCTCATTATCATTGTCAATATAGTTGAAAGCCATATTAAGTATAATAAAATATCTCACTCATAGCAATCAGTATAAAAGAAAGAAGTCGAAATATAGCATTTATTAATAGATAACCTAGTTGCAAGTCATTGGACATAATAGTGTATGTAGAGAAGGTGTATAAAATATACTTTAATATTGTAGGCATATAAAAAATAAATATAAAAATAGATTTTAATTTTTTGAATCTTGTAAAGAAAACTATCGAACTATTTTTAATAATAGTATTATCCTTGTATATTTTAATATTGGGTTTGGTATTATTTGTTAACATGTGCAGAGAATAACGTTGTAAAGCTATGTACAAAATAGTATTGAAGAATACAAAATAAACTTGAAGAATGTTGCATGAAAGTAGAAAATGTAAAAAGAGTTTTTTGTCTGCATTTTGAATCCATTCATGCAAATGATTAATTTTACAATAATTTACATTTCTCTCATCATCAATATAACTAAAATACATTTTTCATTTGAAAATATTCACCTGAAATCCTACCATCAGCATGCTTAGAATGTAATAGGAGCGAATAATATAAATAAACAATTATTTTTGTAAGAAGGTAACATGTCACAATGTGTGAAATTGTTTTAGTTATATAGTTTGATGTACACATTAAAAGCCTTACATTCATTTGCTGCCAACAACAATATAGTGAGAGTTTACATAATATCACATACGCACGTAAATTAAATTTATTATCTTCATTAATGTTAATTATCAAAGTACTAAAATATAACAAAAGATTCTTATTTAAAATATCTTGTTTCATTTTTCTTTTTGATATGATAAAATTAATATTCAATATTTTGTTCAGCAATTGCAACCATTTTTTTATATATCTTACAGTTGTTTTTGTCATTTGCTCTATGATTAACTGGAAATGTCATTTTATATTTTTCATTTTGAATGCAACAGTTTTTGCAATTTGGTTGTTTGTCCTTGTTCCCGCAATCGCTGTATCTGTGACCGAGACCGCAGTAACTGCAAACAGGCTTTTCGTCCTTCTCTCTCTGCAGACATCTTGCAATACCGTGTCCGAAGCGTAAACAGTAGTGACATTGCATAACTGGATTTGCGTCTTCAACAAAGATTCTTTGGTATCCGATTTTAATTTTATCTTTGTTTAAGAGTATTCTTCGGGTTTCACTATCTACTTCGACCACATAGTTAGATGTATCATTAAATTTATTTTTAATTAATTTCTTGACGTTGAAGAAAGGTTTATGTTCTTTATTTTCCGACATAATTTTAATTTCTTCATTTTGTTCGATGATGTCACAAGTGAAATCTTCTTTATCATAATCATTAAATATTCCCTTGAAAATTAAAGTAGGTTTTTTTTTTGATAATTTTTTAGTATCGATATCATTTATTACTTTTGAGATCTCCATTTGTAATTTCTCCGCGTCCTCTTTTTTTAAACACTCAATGATGATTCTGTTTCGGGATATTTTTTTGATGCCTTCAATACATATTCCCAGTTTACTAATTTTAATATGTCTTTGTATTTTTTTTAGTATTGAGTCAGAAGTGTCACTGCTTGTTTTAGGACTAATCATTAGACAATATTTATTTTTTATATTTTTTTGTTTATTTTGAGGGTATTCATATCTTTTATCTCTATTAGCGATTTCTGTTTTATTTTTATCTTCTGACATTTCAATTGCCAGGTGACCTAATAACGTTAATATATTCGTGGCTTTATTTGTCACAATAATTTGTTGGTCTTTACTGAATTTTTTGTTGGGGTCTTGCACTGCGAAAAGTAGTTCACTAACTACCTCCTTTGCTTCTTCCATAAATTTGTGAAGATTGGCCATATTTATTTTTTTCGCAACACTTACTCCACTTTACACTTTAAAATCAGTAGTACTGCACAAATATTATTATCACCGGTTTGACAGTTTCAGAATGTTCAAATATTTATTAATTTTTAACTGTTTTTTGTAGAATATATATTACGAACTGGTTATTATTTTTAATGCCAATCAATAGTGCGCACTTTGTTTCATTTAAATATCAGCTTCACTGTTTGTTTTCGTCAAATTTATTTACTTTGCGGAGCACTTTAATTGGGAGCAGAAAAATATCATCGATTTATTTCATTCACCTACATTCAAGTAAGCAATAGCTCAAAAGCTCAATGATAAACTATTGAATATTGTGTACTTCTTTAAGTATTTTTTTATCATAAGTACCTATTTATGATTTTTCAATAATTTCTAAACAAAATAAGTGTGTTAAAAAAATTTGAAGTATTTTAGTTTGTAAGACCTTAAATAAATAGATAAAGTGAGAAATTTTCGTCACAAAATTCGTTCTCGGATTTATTTTTTAATGGCTTTAATTTAACTATAAATCAAATATCTGAAAAATGTCTTTACTAGATTATGTATTGATTTATTTTGATGTATGATTATATGATTTGAAATTTGAATAAATCTGCCAACGTCCAACGGTATAACCTCACTGTTTTAAAAATAAACTTAGTTTTTCGAAATTTAAAAAGTGCGTTTACCAGATAAAATAACCATCTTTGAAAATAAATTTATGTTTTTTTGTTAAAAAAAGTCAATATGTCTAGAATTTGATTTTAAAAAGACAAATTTCCGGTAATGTCTGGTTATACCCTCTTATCGTTGTTTAACGTATATTGTATCTTTGTCTGCACATCATAAATAATAGCTGTTTGTTTCTTACAATATGTTATCTAATAAACCAATATTATCTAGTAAACAAAATAAAATATGTACAAAAAATAGCCAATATAATAGAAGAAATCACTAGAAAAGGAATAACGACCGTTGTTCCTAACTTTTCAAACGATCAATCGGAGTCTCGGCTAAGCGATTTATTTAGTAACAAAAATAAAATGTAAAAACTTATATTACTCACGCACAGGCTGCGCCTTAGTGGGTTTCCCCTTTTTATTATTATTGAACTGTAATGTAAACATGTAAAAAAAAAATGGGAAAAAATAAAGGAAATAAATAAATAAAATAAATAAATATCAGAAGATGGTTGTATTAACTAAATTCTTTAATTCACTGAGTTAAATTCAATAATGGATTGATCATATCTTGAGATTTATTAACATTATGCAGTAATTGTATTATTATGGCTTGGTTTCTGCTGGCTTGAACAGCTCATTGGCTTTGCTTTGAACCGTTTCAGCAAACTCCTGTGTGCCGGATTGTACCTTAGAACCCAATTCCTTCAGGTTGTCAACAATCTTGTCGAACTGAAAAAAAAACAGAAATTTTAGTTAATTATTTAAACAATATTCACGGAGTTATGAAGCGCAAAATTACAGACAAAAGGTTAACGTCATTAGTCGAAAATACAAATTATGTTCGACTAATTTTTCCCATATTTTTGGCTGCTCCATTTTTAAATGATCACACAGTTCCAAAGATTTTTGTAACTTATCCGATTTTATTTATATGGGACACCCATTTATATTTTCTAAAAGTCTAAATGAATAATATTTTTTTTTGTGTGTAATGATATTGCGGATGCCTTGGTAAAACAAGGAGCGTCCAACCCTGTTGTTACCCTAGTAAATCACATTTCCCTATCTGACGTTTTTCCATCATCGAAGATAGATAGAGCAATGTGTGGGCACATTGCTAGTCAATACGAGGGAGCCTCCTTAGTCGAAATACAAAGGACTATCCCATCAAAACCTTGGTTTCAACAATTTCCCCATTTTTCCAAAAAATAAATTTTCTCACTTATTCGAATGAGAATCGGACTTTGTTCCGTCCCTTCTCACCTTTTTAAAATTCAAGTCCTTGACTTCCCAGATTGTACATTCTGTGGTCTAGAAGTGGGAACTTTAGATCACATATTTTTTGGTTGTCCCCCCTAAACAAATATCCTCTCTTCTATCAAGCCTCATCTAAAATTGCCTCCCCTCCATTCAACATCTCATCTCTTCTAAGTCTGAACTCGACTCCAATTAAATAGTAAAATTTTGAAATTTGACTAGGTATTTTAATAAAATTATTATTTAAAATCACCTTTCATTTAGCCAATATTTTAAATGATGACTTAGAACCCAGGATCTCTTAGTCTTACAGGGACGAAAGTCTTTACCAACTCGGCGATTGGGACCTCTTATTTTCAATTTGTCGATCTCATATTTCAAATTCAGAATTTACAATAAATAACATTTACATAGTCAAACACTTTGATCATTTTCTAATTCCGTGAAAATCTGCATCGTAATATTTATTGATTATGTCTATTAAACTTGGTTCTAATGTACCGTGAAATCTCAACGAATGCACTGAATAAACATGCAATTAGTACATTATTAGTCTTAGACATTGTGCATGCACATGCAGTGTGTATTCATAATGCACTATTGCACATGACATAATGCACTATTGATTGTCTAACTGCACTTGTAGGGATAAAAATACAGGCTTGGACAATGCCAACACGAATAGTAAAGACGATATTACAATATAATACATAGTTAAAAGGCAGTAATACACCACCGCTTTTATTTTTATTATCATGTAAATACCGCAGGAGCCAGTGAGACCATGGCATTCCCAATTGGTTTATGTTGTGAGGCTGAAGGTAGCGAGGAGGGGAAGGAGATGGGGCGGAGGAAGGTGGGGAAGAGATCTAGTCACCAAAGACGGCTAAACAGCGTTTCGATTCTGAATTGTGGTCTTACACCAGGGTGATGCTGAGAGTAACTTCCACTCTGGAACGTGCCGCAAATACACCTTATATTATTTTTAATGTTTTAATTGTGTGATCATAATTCAAAATAAAATAAGTGGGGAGGGGAAGGAGATGTTAAATTAATACATTTTAAAATAACACAAATCAATCATATACAATTTATGTTAGCACGTCGGGGTTTTCACCAGCGACCTCCGGATTACGAGTTGAGAACCTTACCCCTCGACCACGGAGACTTATTAGAGACAGACAATGTTTTAACAGTTCATGTTTTGAGGGAAACAAAACATTGAATTTCAAATGAACGGTTTTGACCCCTACAAACTAAAATTCCTCGATTGTATCAAATTGTAATCAATTTTGCTTCACATTATCTTGCACAATTGCCTAATTTAAAAGTTAAATTTTAGTCATTTCAACACCGTAATGTGTAGTTTTGTTTTGTTTTATTTTGATAACTAGGGTTATCGTGGGTTAAAACAGATACGAACAAGTAACTTCCTGAAATTAATCTAGTTAATATAGCATTTTAACTTTAAGAATGAATATTTTAACATTAAATGATATCATTGATGATGACAAATAAATATTTGTTGGTTTAATTTAGAGTTTGTTTTTGAGAAACTATTAGTGACCGGACATTACTTTGGATTTGTTCCTGAAGTCCTGGGAAGACCCAAAACTCATAGAGCACGCCTAATTACGGAGACAATTGAAATTCACAAAAAACCCATCAATATTAACAGAGATGACGGAGCTAAGCTTAATAGTTCTTGGTATCCGGTAATTGACGGCTACACCAAAACTAAACGCAAAAACAAATTTGAATTATACTGTCTTACCAGCTCGTAGGGGAGTGGAGCTGGCAACACGGTATCGCTTAGACATACTTAATCCTCTTCAACCCCTCCAAGAATTTCAATCCACTTCAAGCAGAAGAACAAGACCCCTGCCGTGCGGATGTACCCCGCGCGGCTTATCCCAGCCAACCCGGAGGACTCGCCGATAGTGGCCCCCCCGGGCGCCCGCCAGTATAGGCGGCAATCCAAGACGGGGACAGTCTTGTTCACCATCCCCGCCTACCAGCCCCGGACTCCTGCCCCGACTCCTGCCCCGACTCCTGCCCCAGCTCCTGCCCCGACTCCAGCCGCGACTCCCGCCGCCATCCCAGCCCCCATCCCGATGCCCGAGCCAGTAGCCGGGCCCAGCCGCCCCCCGGTAGGCCCAGCCTCTGCCTACCGGCCCCCAGCGAGACCCCAGCAGCCCCCCCAGGACATGGACACGTCGAGCCGCCAGGAGGAAGGATGGAGGAAGCCATCCAACCCCGTCAAGCGGCCCCTCTCCCCACAGGACTCCCGGCCGGTGCCAACCGGCAACAGGTTTGGTGACCTCCCAGAGGTCACTGAGGGCGGCGGTGCACCGCGTATAAAGCGCACAAATACTAATAATTTTTCCTCTCCCACAGGTGCAGCGGCCAGGAAAGATCGTGTCCCCCCGGTCGTAATGACCCTGGGGGACCTGACGCACGCGCAGATTACCGCGACCGTGCAAGGACTTCTGGGGCATCCCAATTTTACCTTCCGGTACAACCGGGGCGGGACTGCCAACATCTTTGTGCGGAGTATGGATGACCACCGCGCTCTAACCAATGGACTACGGGGGGAAGCTAGGGGCTTCCACACCTTCACGGCCGAGGCGGAGAAGATGAAGAAGGCCGTCATCAAGGGCCTGCCTGCAGTCGACACTGCTGATATCATGGAGGATCTGGCAGAGCAAGGGTACCCTGCCATCAAGGTTATGAGGATGACAACCGCCTCAGCTGAGTATCCAATATACTTAGCGCAGTTCGCCAAAGAGGTGAACATGGGACAGCTGAGAGCGGCTGTCAAATACCTGTGCCACTGCCGGATCCGCCTGCAGAAGCACCGTAGCAACCACCTGCAGCACGGCACGCAGTGCTACAGATGCCAGAATTTCGGGCACGGGTCCCGGAACTGCTCGCACACCGCCAGGTGTGTGAAGTGCTTGCTGGAGCACACCTCGGCGCTGTGCCCGAAGACGACGAGGGACGAGCCAGCCGCATGCTGCAACTGCGGGGGCCCCCATCCGGCCAACTTCAGAGGCTGCCCGAAGAGGGTAGCCTACGTCTCCTCGCTGCAGCAGCGCCAGAGACCACCACACCGCCAGGCCCAAGGAAGCAGGCCACATCCTCAGGCGCAGACGGCGCCGAGGACTGATGGACGCTCCTGGGCTGACGTAGCCGGTGGCTCCTCAGCCACGCACCAGCAGCAGCAGCAGCATGAAGACGAGCCCCGTCAGCACCCCCGCCCACAGCAACAGTCCGCCTCCGCCGAAGATGATGTGGACATAATGGCCCTGCTCCAGGGTCTACTGCGCGTGCGATCGCAGCTGGCCCGCTGCACAAACAAGACCGAGAAGCTCGTCATCTTGATGGAGCTGATCACCTCCACTCTCGATGTCTAATCCCGAGATGGTCAACGTCCTCCTGTGGAATGCCCACAGCATCCGTTTCAAGACCGATGAACTGCTCGCCCTAGCAAATAATACAAACACTGATATTATTTTAATTTCAGAAACGCATTTAAAACACGACACACCGCTGAGAGTGCCCGGCTTTGAAATTCACCGAGACGACCGAGCGGAAGGACAAGGCGGTGGTACCGCTATATTCGTTCGTCAATCAATCACGTCTACAAGGATCCCCACTCCGAAGTTGAAGTATACTGAAGCCACAATTATCGAAGTCATCATAGAGGATAGAGCGCATACCTTCATCGCCGCCTACTGCAATTTGAACTACAATCTGGTGAGAGAAGATTTAGATAAATTACTTAATTTGCGCCCAATTGTTGTTCTAGGAGGAGACCTAAACGCCAAGCACAACTATTGGAATAACTACAGAGGCAATGCGAACGGGAAAACGCTCTTCACACATATGCAGACTCATAACTACACGATAATGGCCCCGGACAAACCGACGTTCCACTCAGCACGCGCAAAGTACCCCAGCACGCTGGACATCGTACTCGAGAAAAACGTCAAGACGATCTCGCCACTACGCACGCTAGATGAACTCTCGTCGGATCACCTGCCCGTGAGCTTCAGCATCGGAGGAACGACTTCTAGGAGCCCCAGAAAACAGCGAAACTACAAGGACGCCGACTGGGAAGGATTCAAGAAAGAAATTAACGAACGAATATACCTAACGTCGGGAACTCTGCGCTCATCAGAAGAAATTGACGAAGCCGCTAGCACTCTCAC
This sequence comes from Limnephilus auricula, assembly GCA_951813805.1. Taxonomy (NCBI): domain Eukaryota; kingdom Metazoa; phylum Arthropoda; class Insecta; order Trichoptera; family Limnephilidae; genus Limnephilus; species Limnephilus auricula. The sequence continues at coordinate 7,205,697 of OX638407.1, read as the reverse complement.
GGAAATCATTCAACACGCACAAGACACATACATACCTCTCAAAGAAGTACACACATACACGATCAAACTTCCCGAGTATGTCTTATCGCTCATCAAAGAAAAGAATCGCCTGCGCCGCATATATCACAGCACGCGGGACGAATACTTCAAGACTGCCTACAACTGCCTGCAGCGGGAAATCAAGCAAGAAATCACCAATCTCAGGCGCGAACTTTGGACGAAGAAAGTTACGTCACTCACGCCAAAGGACAACAGCCTATGGAAAATGGCGAAAGCCCTGAGACATCAAGACCACACGATTCCCCCGCTTGAGAAGTTGGACGGCTCTGGACTCGCGCTGTCACTTGAAGAGAAGGCAAACGCGCTCGCCGACGGATTTGAGAGAGCCTATACAGCCACGGATGGCCTGAGTGATCCGGAAACGGATCGACTAGTAGAAGACTCTCTTCGAGATCTGGACCAAGCGGAGCAGACGAACGTTGCCGACATTCATTTCAGCACGCCGAGTGAAGTTGCCGTCATCATCAAGCGATTGAAGACCAATAAGGCGCCGGGAAGCGATCAAATACACAACATTTTACTCAAACATCTTCCTCAAAAAGCCATCATTTACATTACAAAACTGTTCAATGCCTGCCTCATGACCGGACATTTCCCGCAGATCTGGAAAATGGCCACCGTGCTGCCCTTCTCCAAGCCCAACAAGGACAAGAAGCAGCCGACGAACTATCGGCCCATCAGTCTACTCTCCACTCTGAGCAAGGTATTTGAACAGATTATACTCAACAGGCTGCTTCCACACCACGAAGAAAACCACACTTTGCCGGACGAGCAGTTCGGATTCCGGAAGAGGCATTCCACCACCCACCAACTTACCAGAGTAGCGGAATTCATCGCAAGAAAATTCAACGAACATCGCTACACTGCCGCTGCGCTCCTCGACTTGGAAAAGGCATTCGACACTGTTTGGATCAGAGGGCTCCTGCACAAGCTTCACAAGACGAAGACGCCCATCTACATCATCAGAGTGATCCAAGAATACCTGAAGAACAGATCTTTCCGAGTCTTCATCAAGGATGCGCTGTCGACAATACGTGAGATTCCAAAAGGCGTGCCACAAGGAAGTTTGCTGGGACCCCATCTCTTCAACATCTTCACGCACGACATCCCCCAGGACGAGAGATGCAAGACATCCATATACGCAGATGACGTCAAACTCTACGTTTCCTCGCTTCACCCGGATATGGCGGCCATATACCTACAGAGGGCGCTCGACGCTCTCGTAGAATACTACAAAAACTGGCGCCTCAAACTGAACGAGGCCAAAACCGAGGTCATAATGTACACGAGGAAACGCAAGAAGACAAAACCAGACGTCAACATCGAAATGGGAGGACACGTCTTAGAATGGAAGGATGAAGTTGTCTACCTGGGCCTGACCATGGACTCACGCCTCAACTGGAAATCTCACATATTCAAGGCACACAACAAAGCCAGAAAGGCAGTCGGCGCGATGAAACCAATATTCAATCGAAGAAGCCCGCTACTTCCCAGAACCAAACTCCTCGTCTACTACTCGCTTATCCGACCGGTACTGACATATGCGATCCCCGTGTGGGGTAGCATCTCACATTCTGACCATACGAGACTACAGACTTTACAAAATCTCTGCATTAAAATCACTTACAATACGAGGTGGAGAACCAACTTGAAAAAACTTCATGACAGAGAAGACATTCCGACCTTATTTGAATACACTCACAGACTCACAGACCGATTTTACAAATCTCTCAGACATAGTAAAAATAAACTCATTCAAGAAATCGGTCAATATAATTCCCCTGCTGACTTTACTTTCAGATATACCCACAGACTACCTAAACACATACTGATGGACCTCGACCACATCTGGCATGTGCCGGATTCAGAACCAGACGATTAAGCGAACAGTAGGTATTTCCTAAATCTCCAGATTCCTTCCCCATAACGTATGTTTATATATCTATTTATATATTTATATAATATTTCATATTGGTATTTATATGTATGTTTATTTTAAACTCCCATAAAATATATATTAACATAAAAACAGACATACACCTTACACAACACAAAATGCAGGACATCTGATGTCACTGAAGGCCGAATCTGTTTCATGTTGACAATCGGCCGTCTCCCTTGAATAAGGTTTTTTCGTGGATTTCCTTATTTCCAAAGGCAAATGCGAGGGAATTCCTAAATAAGAGGACACGACCCATCTCCTTCCCTCTCCCAACACAACACAAACAGACACGTATGTATATATGCTGCCGTGGCTGGCTATGCTGATGATGATTGTTCCCGCTTGGGCGGACATGCAATTTTAATAGGGTTTTTAGATAACAATTTTTCCCTATCGATAAAACACAGGACCTTTAAGTCTATAATAGCAAGGTAACTTTTTAATAATACCCACATGAGGTAAAAATTGCGAGGCGCATATGACGCCGTTCTATTTGTATAAAGAACATTAACTTTAAATTCAGTAAATTTAAATGATTCGCACTTCATGCAAAATAAGAATCTAGTAAATTAAAAAAAAAAAAAAATTTCAATAGCACATCTGCCCTGATGATGGACACTGTAATGTTGTCCGAAACGTCGGCTAAAGAAGGAGTTAGCGTAACACGGCATAATATCCCAAAAATAAACAACAAAAAAAACTATTAGTGAAGTTGAATTTACAGAGTTTGAACAATTCATTAAATTTCAAAGTTAATTTTCAGGTTTTGTAAAAGTTCTCTCCAGTTCTGTTAATATTTAAGTTTTATGAAACAACAAGTTAATGATAAAAAATTAAACTTGAGTAGAGCTTTTAAAGAACTTGGAAATTAATTTTGAATTGGCGAATTGTTCAAATTCTATAAAACAACTGGCACTGAAACACAAAACTGTCAAACAGTTCACCATGGGTCAAAATTTGTTGATTTTTACAAGTGACAAAAACCTATACAGGGTGTTAAAGTACGGTACTTGACATACTTTAACCAGTGATTATTTGGAGTAAAAAATGTAAATGAAATTTTGGTCTCCAGTGACATTTTTGATGTTTTTTTTTGGCAACAAAAAAAAAATAGTATGTGTTGGACAGCTGAGGGCGGGGTAAGTGGCAGGGCAGTTACTTGTCTGAGTGACCAGTGACGTCATGTGGAAGTTTTTTTTTTGTTTGATTTTAAAGAAAAAAAAATGTCATCAAAAAAGTCACCGGAGACCAAAATTTTATTTATATTTTTTACTGCAAATAATGTCAGGAATCACTGGTCAAAGTAACTCAAGTACGTACCGTAAGATCATGTATATGATTTTAGATTTTCAAGGCCAAAAGTATTTTCGTCATTTATTTTTGTGGTGTTATGAAGGAGGTAGCCGCAACACGGCATAACACCCAAAAAAAAGACAATAACCCAAAGTAAATTTGTTTAATTAAATGTGCTATTTAGTTTCATATAAAGCAGTAAATAAAAATAAAAACGATTTTAAATATTTTAAATGCTACTTCTATATTAAATATTTTTCATTGCATAATACAATGTCAATTTGCAGAATTAAAATCTGAATCTGCTTTCAAATACGTAATGGAATAATTATCATTTTGGGATACGCTAAAAAACTGTATATTATAATTTTGGGATATGTTCTAAAATTTGTATACCTACTACCATTTTGGGATACGTTCAAAAACTGTACATAATCATTTGGTGATACATTCAAAAATAGTGAATCTATGTAAATGAATGCCACGCTGATTTGATGACGTAATATTATGTTGTCTAGTCTAGAGGAGTTAAAAGGTCTAATTACATATATTATATTACGGTTTAATAATATATTTTAATGCGTCCGGATGTAAATTGCATTCGCTAATATTAATTATTATGTTTATAAAGAACAACTCTTGTTTCGAACAATATTGACAAATGTGCATAAAAAATCATCTAAACCAGTGGCGTAATAACCTGCGGGCGATCTGAGCAGCCCATGGGCAACAAATAATAAAAAACAAATAAAAAATATAAAACTTTTTCTGAAGATTAGTTTGATACAGATGACACCTTTTAATATGACATTTGTTTGTGTTATACAGTGCAACGACAGGGGAACTATATCGTTGGGGCAGCGTTTTAAGGTGGGTTAAGGCTGGGGCTGTAGAATGTGATTCCATTTCAGTTGATCCCCCGACATATGGCATCCCGGCATACTTGTATTAAATATATAGTATACCTATTTACGGTATACCTATTTACACAAAATATAACAAAGAATCTCCGAAGGAGTGTGAAGAGAGGATATACCGTAGAATAACAAAAGTATAAAACATATTTTCAATCAAATTCTAAAATTACTTGTCCATGCAATGTATATATTGACTAGTCAGTAGCCGAGTTGGCATCGCGTTTAAGTCCCACCCAGGTATCGCATGTTCTATTCCCCGGCTGGCTAAGTCCTCCATCACAAAACAAGCAACATTTTCCGCTTACTGTGATGGTAGTAGGAGATTTTCAAACATTGTCAGTTTAATCGTAACCCAGGAATCAAACATTCCTTTGTTTAAAAAAGAAAGAGCGTACGTACATTGTTTTGTTTTATTACAGATATTTGAAAGTTATTAATAACACTTACTATGGTTACATACATGTGTTATAATATATGCTGTATTAACCAGTGCAGCGACAGTGCAATTTTTTTTTTCGGATTGCTAAAACAAATTTTACACCCACATTAAAAAAAATTATACCTCCGAATTTGAATATAGAGACATACAAACTGATTATAGTTCAATGTAGCCAATGAATTCACCTATCTTTGGTCTATTATCACGAATTCGTAGGATTTATAAAAAATATATTATAAAATCGTTAACTTTATTTTTTATTTATTTTATTTATTTTATATATAGATACAAAAGAAAGTACAAGTTATATATTATGAAGCTTTGCCTGTCCAACTAGGAAAGTTTCCCGTTCCAGGACAGACAAATTTACAGGTTTAGTTCATATTATTCCTTAAGTACATAATTGCAAACAAAGATAAAAAAGAAGAAAATTCATTTTTTTTAAATTGAGTTGTGTTTTGAAGAAATATATAAAAAACATACATACATTTTTTTTGTGACTATGTAAAAAAGTAATCTGTTAGCATATTAGCTATTCGGATTTGCCGAATGAACCTGGTAACAAATAATATATTCAGAATTACAGAGTATGGGATAAGTATATAACTTTAAAACATTTTAAAGAATCTAGAGGATATTTGCCACATTGTGGCAGCAAAGCAATCCTAGAATTTGGAAATAGTGCCATAATGTGGTGAAAAGCGTTTGAGTGGTCAAGTGTAATGTTACACGGAATTTTATTCGGAAAAACGATCATTTTAATAGTAAAAACGGTTAAAAACGAGACTTAAGTTCTTACTTAAACACTGTTAATTTCTTAGAAACAAATTAACAGTGTTTCAATGTTTATTGGCGGGAAAATGTAAGAATGATTTGTTGGTGTACGTACGAAATTATGTATACCAACAACTTATTCTTACATGTTCCCGCCAATAAACATTGAAACCCTCTTAATTTGTTCGTAAGAACTTCAGTCCCGTTTTTACTGTTGAAATTATCGTTTTTTCGAATAACATTTTTCTCCGTGTACATTAACAAGAGAAAATAAAAAACTAAAAAAATACATAAGTTGTTAGGTGTCATATAATTATAAGTTTTATACTACAAGTTAACAAATTCTTAATGGTGAATTATTTATACATCTAATTTCATTCAAATCCTCCAGTCCTAATGAGTCCTAAATTCACAAGTCTTTCGAAATAACTTCAATTTATTAACTCCATTTTTGGCAGTAATCTTCTTATAAATGTAATATGAAAAATGATGGTGTAGCAAATGTAAAGTTATGCAATGTCCAGTGTTTTAATATAGCGTCCTCCGCGTGCAAAGTCGTATCTCCTCCAAGCATAAACTTTCTAATTAAAGTGTGTTTATCGGAAGTGACCTGCCAGGTAAGTATGTTCTCTGTGTCCATTTGTAAATAATAGTTCTAGGTAGAGCCTAAGAAGTCATAATAAGATGTACAGCGCCCTTGAGGTGATTTCTCACAAAAACGGCGCTCTACAAATTATCCAATTATTATTATTATTATTATACTATTTTATAATACAGAATTATAATTTCCGGGTGCTACTGTCGTAGGTTCAACTGTCCACTATAGGGATTTATTGACGTGGATCTTGAACATACTATATTTTTAATTTCAAAATCCACAACATTTCAATCGAATGACATTTGACATCCATTAATCTCGTTTTTCTGTTTTCCGTAATTTCCGATGAACACGAACGAATATGGTATATTCACATAATTATTTTTCCGCTATGACATAATAAATTATATCTACTATCTACAAACTGTAAACACGGATGAAGTAAGTAATAATTTATTTAAATATATATACGTACTCACACGTCTATTTCAATTAACCACTCGAGCGCTTTTTGACACATTATGGCACTATTTCCAAAACCTCGGATTGCTTTGTTGCCAAAATGTGGCAAATTTAAATTTTTTTTTTTTTAAATTAAAACGTCTATATAATATATTGTACATTCAAAATATAACAAAATAAATATTCTCTAGATTCTTTAAAATGTTTTAAGGTTAAAGATTTAATTATATATTTTTTATAAATCCTACAAATACGTGCTAATGACAAAAGATAGGGAAATTTATTGGCTACATAGAACTATAATCAGTTTGTATGTCTCCATATTCAAATTCGGAGGTATGATTTTTTTAATGTGGGCGGAAAAATTTCCTTTAGCAATCCGAGGAAAAATATTTTAATTGCTCTGTCGCTCCAGTGGACTACGTCTGACAAAGGTATAAAATTCTCCACTCATCATAGTTTTCTTTATTCATTGAATTGTTAGTTTCATGAATTGATGATTTTTCAACCACCATGCACCATGTATTGTGGTGGTTACAATTAAACTTAGATCAGATTTATTAAAAATTCAGATATCACATAGCTTCAATGATTTCCGGAGACTTGTTATTGTGTTCATAAAAAAAAACCAGATAGTTACTTCCTCATAAACTTTCTCTTTTATTTCTCCTACTATAATCAGTTTCTTACTAGGTACTAAACTACCTTCCTCCTCCATTCTTTCTAAGACAAAGTTTCTTTCAATGTATATCCTTTAAACCAGGGGTCACCAATTACTTTCTTTAGGGGTCCGTTTTTTAACAATTGAAATTAATAAATTGTATTATTTAAATATGTGTTGCGAAACATTATTTTATTAAATAACAAACAAATGTAGTGAATAAAAAGAACTACCAAGGGTCTTTTACAATATTAATGAGAAAAATGTCATTTTTTTACATCGGACTATCCGTCCAAAGTTTTTTAATAAGCTCAAGAATAAATTTGCTTTTGAGGAAAATGAAAGTTTAAGCATGAGAATTGTAAAGACGTGGCTTATAAATGAGGGATCCATGTATCTGTAAAAAGACAGAGTAAACAGGGAAGAATGGGAAATATATCGTAAATAAGCTTTACTTCTAATATAATTGAATGTATTTTTTTTTCTCACCTTAAATTTTTTATTATCATCTGGAAGGCAATGGTTTGCTTACCGTAGAGTATAAATGATGTCTAAATGTATATTATTGCACGGAGAAAAATGTTATTCGAAAAAACGATCATTTTAATATAAAAAACGGTTAAAAACGGGACTGAAGTTCTTACGAACAAATTAACAAGGTTTCAATGTTTATTGGCGGGAACATCTAAGAATAATTTGTTGGTATACGTAATTTCGTACGTATTAAAACAAATTATTCTTACATTTTCCCGCTAATAAACATTGAAACACTGTTAATTTGTTCGTAATAACTTTAGTCCCGTTTTTAACCGTTTTTACTATTAAAATGATCGTTTTTCCGAGTGACATTTTTCTACGTGTGTACAATGTTGGCAACGCGCGTTGGGTAATACATATAATAGTTTGTGGGCCATCTCCCTTGTTTCTTTTATCTACTACGGATCAATTCTTTTAACAAACCTGAAGATTTTCCTTAAAGAATTTCTGTATGTTTTCCAGGGCATCAGCGGGCTTCTCTTCAGGGACATCTCTGATGAATCTCGGGGAGGCAGCGACGAACTGGAATATACAATTACTATGTTAAGAATTAAATTATTAAAAAACATTAAATATTAATTTTAAGATTTTTCTTGCAATCTATTCTTACATAACTATGTACTCACATACCATATTAACCCGCCCTGCTAACTTGTTCGCTCTTCGGAACAACTCATGTCTCATAAAAATCGTTGTGTCTCACTTACTATCAAAGTAAAAAATATGATATAAACGGTGTTAAAAAAAGAAAAAACCCCACGCTTTATACTCAAATATAAAAGTTAACCACAAAATAAGTAAAATGTATAACTTTATGAAAGTTTTGGGTACGAATTTGAAAAAAAAAATTATGAAACTATGGGAATTTTATATTAATTATGTTTACATGGAACAACAAAAAAGTGGGCTAACAATAATTACGTTTATAATAAATTTGTCTAAAAAATATGTATGTTATATTATCAGTAATTTTAGTTAGAAAAAACGTAAGGTGAGCTATTTTTAAATCTTTTTTATGTTTGCATGCAAAAATTTTATATTTCAAAAATGATATGTTTATTTTGATTTATAAAGTTTGAAATCGTATTTCATCACCCCTCAAACACCGTTTTTAATTTTCAAATACGTTCAGAAATGTTCCATTTATTTGGATTTTTGTTAAGGGGAAATTTTTTAACCCTTTGACAAAATATAGACAAGGCCTGACAAAGGTTGTTTATTTTGTACATAATTTTGTACGCGGGTCTTAGGAGGTTAAATCATTATAAAAAATGATTCGTGAAATACAACTTTAAGAGTGATTGACCAGCAGCTGAGAATAAAAGTTGAAAAATGCTTGCAACTATACAGGAAGGTTCCAATGAGAAAGATCGATGATTCCCCGTATCAAGTTTTTTAAATTAAAAATTTAATATCGATTTATTTCATTCAAAACTTGCTTTAATATATACCTACTTTCAAGTAAGCAATAAAAATGCTCAAAACGCACGATGATAAATGATTAAATATCAATCTTGTAAATATTTTTTGATCGTATGTAGATATTTATGATTTTTCAATAATGTCTAAAAGAAATAAGTGTGAAAAAAAATTGAAATATGTTACTTTGTAAGTAAGACCTTAAAGAAATAGAAAAACTGAGGTATTTTTGTCACAAAAGATTTATTTTTTAATGATTTTAATTTAACTAAAATTAAAATTCTGAAAACTGTGTTGACTAGATTATGTATTGATTTATTTTTTTGTATGATTATATGATTTACAATTTGTGTTGTTTAATAGAATCTATCGTTTGAAAATTGAACAAATCTGCCAACGACCAACGGTATAACCTTAGTATCTCAAAAATACACTTGGTTATTCAAAATTTTAAAACTGCATATACCAGATAAAATAACAATCTTTTAAAATCAATTTATATAAAAAAGGACTAATTTCCGATATTCTCTGGTAATACCCTCTTAACAATGTTACATAGATTACAAACTTTTTTTCAAAATCTTTGTAATTTACTTATGGTTTCTGATATACATTGTTTTAGTTCGTTATGTACATACATTAATAACTATGTACTTATTATTATCTACAGAGTATTGAACATAATATGATTGGTATTCATTAGTTGTTGGTCCAAGGATTATTTCTCAGTAAGGTTCCACAGTCTATTATTTGCTTTTACTGTCGTTAAACCATTGACGGTCTGACGACCAATTCTGAAAACAATTACTCGCAATTTGTACGCTTGCTTACATTGGTTTTATTTGTTAAAGTGACCATAGTGGAGTCCATTGTATTCAGGCACAATAGATAGGAAATAAACAATAAAAACATGGAAAAAATTAATGGGTGTAAAGGTGTCATACCTTTTTCCTTCTTAGAATTTCCTATCCTTAAAAATACCCTCCATATGGCATCCCTAACGATTACATAGGCCCTGATGAGAATTATTTTCCTCAATACCTCCTGTGTGGAACTAATGTAAAACAGACAAATAATAATTGGTCGATGTGTGGTGTTGTTGTTTGTTGTTTCTTTCCGAACAGTATAGTCACTTTGTAAGAATTTTAGCACAATATTGTCATAATGATATGAAGACACATTACGTACAATTTATGAATCACGACAAGAAAAAGTTTTATTATAAAGGAAAAATTTATGCCGCACGACCGTAGAAATTGTAGAATATTTTTATAATGGAAAATTTGCGCGAAAATGCAATAACTTGCTCTTTGTATGTTGTGATTAACGAATGATTTTTTTTGTGAACACCACACAAGAATTCCAACTGCCAAAGTCAATGTAACTTTGGCATCCTCAAATTGGTAGTTTTTTAGGCTGAAAGGAACGTTGGGAGAGTTATTAAAAGATTGAAATTAAATAGCTCTGTTTAATACCATCATTAAATCAAAGATAGATGAGCAGAAAACATTTATATAAACTAGGGTTATATATCAGTTTTCACTTATAAGTTTTGATATAATGAGGAAAGTAATATTCGAATGCTCACAAAAAGTCAAATATTATATACACGTGTCTTTGTTTTACATATTAAATATGCTATAAAATAATACCGGGAGCCTTAAGAGCGATTAACTAGCTGCTGAAAATAAAAGTTTAAAAATGCTTGCAACTGTACAGGGAGGTTCCAATGAGAAAGATCGATTATTCCCCGTATCAATTTTTTTAAATTAAAAATTTTATATCGGTTAATTTAATTCAAAACTTGCTTTAATATATACCTACATTCAAGTAAGCAATAAAAATGCTCAAAACGCACGATGATAAATTATTAAATATCGTGTACTTCCTGGAAGTATTTTTTTATCATAAGTATTTATAATGTCTAAACAAAATAAGTGTGTAAAAATTTCTTTATATATTTTAGTTAAAAAGCTGAGGTATTTTCGTCACAAAACACGTTCTCGGATTTATTTTTTAATGATTTTAATTTAACTAAAATTAAAATACTGAAAACTGTCTTTACTTCTTTACTAGATTGTGTATTGATTTATTTTGTTGTATGATTAGGTACATGATTTGAAATTTGTGTTGTTTAATATAATCTATCGTTTGAAAATTGAAAAAATCTGCTAACAACCAACGGTATAACCTTAGTAAATTAAAAATAAACAGAACCTTAGTATATTAAAAATAAATTTAGTTTTTCAAAATTTTAAAACTGCGTGTACCAGATAAAATAACAATCTTTAAAAATCAATTAATTTTTTTTTTGTAAAAAAAGAGTCAATACGTCTAGAATTTGATTTAAAAAGGTCTAATTTCCGGAATTCTCTTGTAGGTCTGGTACATTAGTGCAACATTTTGAAATATTCTACTAGCGACCCAGAAAACTACAACATTTTGTTTAATTCACTACAAGTTTTTTGATCAATTAATTGGTTTGTTGGTGTTTATGAATAATCTGAGTATTGTACCAGATAGAGTGTACACTTTAACATATAACTTCTCACTCTACTCAAATACGGATTTTTCGGAGATGTCTGAATAATGTGCTTTATTAATAAATGTGCTATAAATTTTCCACAACTGATAACAACCATTAATGTAGTTAAATGGTTGTTTATTAGTTGTGTAAAATTTAAAACATGTTTATTAATACGGGGAAAGTCCAGTTGCTAATATCTGGAAATGTTTAGTGTTTATTTATAAACATGTTATCCGATTATATTTGTTTATTATATAGTTAAAAAGTGTTCATGTTTATTAGTCGTGCCGTTCCGTATACATATGCGAACAGAACGGGGTTAGACACCGCATACGGTTGCTTCGTACCTTTGACGTACCAATTCGTGGTTTAAATCGCAGTAATTTCTACACAGATAATATTTACTATACATGTTTTAAGTGTTCTACTGTGTTTTGCTAGTTTGAAGAGTTTTACTTTCCATGTAACATTTGTAACTTAAATTTTAAATTTTCTGCTACCGGTTTCGACACATCCGCGCCATTCACTATGTTTTAAGTTTGCTAGCGAATGACACAGATGTGTCGGTAGCAAAAAAATTAAAACTTAAGTAAAAAATGTATATGGAAGTAAAACAAAATTTCTAGAAATTGTTATTATATTGACCACCACAACACGGGCATGTGCCTAGCGTGGTGGTCGTAAAATTCTCAAAACATGTAACTAGCAGTTTAATGAATAAAGAAAAATAAAAGATTCTTAGTTTGGGTTAACTAAGTAATTAATCCGTATTTTGTCAATTAAAAAACTTAAATCTTTCAAGAAAGGCTAACACATACAATATTTCATCAGTGATTTAATCCAATATTGTATTTGTTAGCCTTTCTTGAAAGATTAGAGTTTTTTAATTGACAAAACTCTTTGTTGATATATTTATAATGCTTGTGTATCTACTTTGGCAAAAAATAAAATTTTCCTAATATTTCAAAGCATAACTTGTAACAAGCGTTTATAAGTAAAAAAAATACTATACGGGCGCCATCTACGAAAGCGTAGAATATGAATTCTTTTGACATCTTTGAATAAAATGGAATTTGAATTCATCTTTTACCTTATACCCAAATGTAATTAATTGTTTCTCGTATTTTAAAATAATAAAGTAAAAATAATTCCGCTTCGCAATAAAATCCAAATAAATGGCACATTTATGAACATAATATACCATTTATATAAATTATAACAATATATAACTAAAAACTGTTTGTGAAAGGTGATGAAATATGTTTACAAATGTTATTATTTGAAATAAAAATATAATTTTTGAAATATTAAAATTTTTAGTACAACCATAATAAAGTTTAAAAAATGGCTCAACTTTTGTTTTTTCTATCTAAAATCTCTGATAACATAAAAAAGGACGAATTGGAATGAATTAGGCAAATGTATCGTAAACAATATTATCACTTCACGTTTTGTCCTTTCATAAAAAAATAATTAATAAAAAGTTCTCAAAATTTTATAAATTTTTCTCAAATTGCGCAGGAAACTTTGGTTTCATAAAAGTAGGTGCACATAAAAAAAATCTATGGTTAAATTCTAGATGTTAATATAAAGCGTTCAGTTTTCCCTTTCTAACACCGTTAACTCATAGTTCTCATAATGGCAGTAAGGGAGATACAACGGTTTATAAGAGACCTATGTGAGCTGGGACAAATATCTCCTGTGATTAAACAGGTTAAGTTGAAATGTACTGCAATTCCCAAAATCTATGCCTAATAAAAATCCAGCATTCACCAAACATTTTAGTTTTATGCTAATAATATTCAACCATTACCGCGGTACAACATTATCTATTTGAAAAATGCTCACATCAATAAAAATATGACAACGTTAAAAAGTAATTAAAAATGTGTAATACTATATTTAACAATTGTTTATTACCTGCACAGCCACGAACATAGCGAGGAACAGAAACACGAATTTGGATGAAGCCATTTTGGTTTGGTTATGTGATTGATTCTGACAAGTTAACAGAAGGAGGGAAGATTTGCAATTGACTGGTAATATTTTACTGAATGTGAGTCGGTGCTTCTAAACGGCTTATGTGACCGTATCGTTCTGTTATTGGTCAGGTTCATAGTCATACCATCTGACGGTACTCGTGTAGTTGGCTGGGTTATTCGTGTGTGATTTTAAAATAAATAAATATGGTTCTATAATAATTTCAAATTCACTTTGTGACATCATTTTAATTTAAGAGCGATTGACCAGCGGCTGAGAATAAATGTTTAAAAATGCTTGCAACTGTACAGGGAGGTTCCAATGAGAAAGATCGATTATTCCCCGTATCAAATTATTTTAATTAAAAATTTAATATCGATCAATTTCATTCAAAAGTTGCTTTAATATATACCTACATTCAAGTTAGCAATGAAAAGCACGATGATAAATGATTAAATATAGTGTACTTCTTGTAAGTATTTTTTGATCATAAGTAGATATTTATGATGTCTAAACAAAATAAATATGTAAAAAAAATTTGAAATATTTTAGTTTGTAAGACCTTAAATAAATAGAAAATCTGAGGTATTTTTGCCACACAACACGTTCTCGGATTAATTTTTTAATGATTTTAATTTAACTAAAAATAAAATTTGGAAACTGTGTTGACTAGATTATTTTGTTGTATGTTTATATGATTTGAAAACTTGTGTTGTTTAATAGAATCTATCATTTGAAAATGGAACAAATCTGCCAACGACCAACGGTATAACCTTAGTATATTAAAAAAACATCTAATTTTTCAAAATTTTATAACTGCGTGTACTAGATAAAATAACAATCTTTAAAAATTAATTTATGTTTTTTTTTTTTTAAAGAGTCATTACGTCTAGAATTTGATTTAAAAAGGACTACTTTCCGGTATTCTCAGGTAATAAATACTCTCTTAAGTTTTTAAGTTCTTTAAAAAAAATTTTACAAAATAAGGACACGCTTAATATGAACTTTAAAAATTTAAAATAGGTTGTATTAGTTAGATGTTAGTGGTAAGTAATTCAGAAATCGGAATTGAAAAATAATATAATTTTTAGGGTTAGAGATTAATTTCTTCAATCTTTGCAAAATTACTTTGTGGCATCGTTTTAATTAAATGAAACTAATTACTTTGTGTAAACCACTATAATCACATGTTATAATATCTACATATTTCAAAACCGATGGTTTCTTCGTCAGGATAATAACATTAATAAAAATAACAAAAAAAGCAAACAAGTATAATCAAATAGAATAATAGACAAAAATATTAAAGAGAGAGGTGATTAATTACCTAAAAATATCTTAAAGAACAATTATATAAAATGAAATATAAAAATTATTTTAGAATATTACATTTTAAAATTAACAAAATATAGACAGTTTGTTTAAACAACAAAAACAACAAAAATAAATTATAATAAATATAAGTATTAATATGAAAATAATTTTAAGAGATAGCTATTTTCAAAAAAATATTTGACAAACCGTGCCCCGATAACGTCCCATAGACCATATACATTATGTATGTATAATTTAATAATAATAAAAATAATATCTTTAGCTAAGAACTGCGTAGTATAACGTGGACATTGGGACAAATAACCATTTTAAAACAATTAGTTTTTTTTTTTTATAATTTACGAAACGATTACAACAATTGATTATCTACGCACAACTGACGATGTTTAATCGTCATTGTGTTACTTGGTCATGCCATGATGCATTTTCTAAGGCGTTGCAGTGATGCATACTCTGAAATGACCTTTGAGGACCTTGTAATTCTGTAGTAAAGAGATCCGTGAGGCGTATGCGTGGTAAAACCATTTACGACTGTGTTATAATTTACGGTGACCCGACAGTTTTTCGATCCCCTTTATTTATTATAATTATTATAAAATTATAATTTTTCCACATTATTTCCGAATTTTATACCTAAAATGGTCATAAAATACCTTCAATAATGTGTTGTGTGGATATCAAATGAATTTAATTACTTCTTCTTCTCTTCTTCGATGGCGCTACAACCCATATCGAGCTTTGGCCTCCCGCAACATTCGCCTCCAACTCCTCCTGCCCTCAGGAGTTGACTTCCAGTTTGTTACCTGGAGAAGCTGTGCCGCCTCCCCTCTTCTTACCTCGTCTTCCCACCTCAGTCTGGGTCTTCCCACTTTTCTCTTTCCACCCGGGTGTCCAGTCATAATTCTTTTTGAATCGCGGGTGTCCGGCATTCTCTGTACATGCCCAGCCCATCCCAACCTGAGGAGTCTCATATTAGCTGAGATGTTGGATTTAATTACAGTGTCGATATTTTGTACTTCGCTGTATAGTATACCTACCAGAGAAGAGGTTTTATGCTTTAGAATGAAAATATGTTTTATACTTTGTTATTCGACGGTACGTCCTTTTTGCTCAACCCTTCGGGGAAAATTTGTTATATTTTGTCTAAGTAGACCGTATTCTCCCTAAACCGACTGCAAATTATAACTAACTAACTAACTAACTAACCATCACGCCGTTTCCTCGCAGGGGTAGGCAGAGAGGACGGACCGCCAAACACCTCGGTCTTGGCACACACTCTTTGCCTCATTCACATTCATACATCGTCTCATATGTACGCTTCTATTTTTCTGACTCTTGACATGACCCGTTTATCTGATTCACTTGATCGTGCCATGTCTTCCTCGGACGTCCCCTACTTCTTATACCATTCACACGTTCATCATTTATTCTCCTTACGCTACTTTCTTCGTTCATTCGCTCTACATGCCCAAACCATCTGAGGGTTCCTTTCTTAATTTTACTCATTACGCTTACATCAGCCTTGCATTATTTTTGTATCTCCACATTTCTCACACGATCATACATGGTTTTACCACACATACGCCTTAGGGATCTCATTTCAACAGTATTCAGTCTACTTTAATCCTTCCTCTGACAGTTCCATGCCTCACTGCCATACATCAGGGTAGGTACTTTATTCCAGGATGTGGTGAGGATAGTGCAATCCCATACGTCCCATATAGTTATACATCTTTAAACAGTACATTTTGAGTAAAGACACAAGTAGGTAAGTACATTGAAAAGAAAAAAAAAAAAATAAATAAAAAAAAAATAATCAATTATGTAGGGCGTGGTTTGGAGTGAGCTCGGTCCCAGCGCTTACTCTGGAGGGGGCTTGGTGCTAGAAGGCTGCTGAAGACACCCATGCTGTAAGAGAGAGGAAACACAGATCCCGGCAAATCGTTCCACAGCCGGGCTCTTGAACTCAAGAATGAGTCGTAGAAACGACCCGTTCTCATGAGACAAATTTTAAATTAATAAATTGTGTTTCCTGACACACACCGGTTCCTAAGGAATTAATGGGCGCTATAGTTCCTGACGTACCTGACGCCTGTGCTTTAAAGTTTGTTGTTACCCTCTTGAATCTATCAAACGGAGCTACCGTTTCTGCACAGGGTCAAGAGTTTTTAAGGTATTTTAGGGTCCCTGTACAGTCAGTACAACATAACTCTGGTTTCTTGATTTTGCATTACAATTAGAATAAGAATTTTTATTTATTTCAAAAATAAAATCCGTTAAACAAAAATAAACCTGTATTATGGTGGTAGAACATAATTATACCATAATACAACTTTAAATATTGTAATAACAATAATAGCAAAAATAAATTCAATTTTTGTTTATTTATATTTTCTTACCATACACATATTATAATTATTATTTGTTACACAAAAATTAACCTCACTAGGACTATAGCCTCTATTGAGGTTAACATTAATAAAATTATAACGACCACAACAAAATCTCCGTTCCATTTATTAAAATTAGTATTCGAACACTCCTCCAATCACCCCCTCAACCCAGAAGACAGGTGGAAACTGGAGTGGCAATCAGCCAACGTGGAAAATGCCCATCTCGTACAAGACCCCACTGAGAGACAGCCTGGGTTCTCATTGCCTCGCAAACTCTGGTCCGCCATCAATAGGATAAGGTGTTCCCATAGCCGTTGTGCCCATATGATGCATAGATGGGGCCTTAAAGAGTCGGCGATGTGCGAATGCGGTGCGGTGCACACCACCGTACACGTGGTCAATGAATGTCCGCTCCATTCATTCTCCGGCGGGATTGATGAGGTCCACAGGGCGACGCCTGAGGCCCTGGACTGGTTCGCAGACCTAGATGTCCCCCTCTGACCCCCCCACCATACGAAAGAAGAAGAAGTATTCGAATAAGAATAAATATTATAATTGGCATTAAACATTACAACTAGAGTCAGAATTCAAATGAGAAACCAGTAACATTAACATTACAATTAGAGTAAGAATTTAAATAAGAATTCGGAGAATAATTTGAAAAATAAATCTAGTAACATTAACATTACAACTAAAGTAAGATTTGAAATAAGAATTCGAAGAATAATTTGAAAAAGAAATCTAGTAACATTAACTAACAATTAGAGTAAGAATTTAAATAAGAATTCGGAGAATAATTTGAAAAATAAATTTAGTAACATTAACATTACAACTAGAGTAAGATTTGAAATAAGAATTCGAAGAATAATTTGAAAAAGAAATCTAGTAACATTAACATTACAACTAAAGTAAGATTTGAAATAAGAATTCGAAGAATAATTTGAAAAAGAAATCTAGTAACATTAACTAACAATTAGAGTAAGAATTTAAATAAGAATTCGGAGAATAATTTGAAAAATAAATTTAGTAACATTAACATTACAACTAGAGTAAGATTTGAAATAAGAATTCGAAGAATAATTTGAAAAAGAAATATAGTAGGTAAAACTAACATTACAACTAGAGTAAGATTTTAAATAAGAATTCGAAGAATAATTTGAAAAAAAAAATCTAGTAACCTTAACATTCAAATAAGAATCTGAACAATAAATTGAATAAAAAATCTAGTAACATTAACATTACAACTAGAGTTAGAATTTAAATAAGAATTTGAGGAGAAATCCATCAACTTTAACAATTTAATTTTTATAAGAAAATCTCTCTTTTTATAACTTTTGAAGGTTATTCCCATCATGTAATATATCATTGAAGAAGAGGAAACACTAATAACCGAAATTAAAATATGAAAATGAACAAGACCCAAAAAAATAAAAGATAGCGGTTCTGGGTTCGAGTCCCAGTTGCGACAGCTATCTTTTAATTTTCTGTGACTTGTTCATTTTCATATTTTAATTTAGATTATTAGTATTATATTCTACTTCAATGAAATATTCATTAATTATTTAATTTTTTCACCATCATCAAAATATTTTTGTTTTTGTTTATTGAATAAATATTATGTACCTAAGTAAATATATGCTGAATACGAATACAGTAGGAAGTTATATGTGGCACATTTATATTGGTATAAACTTATGTACATAATGCAGATATCAATGGTAATGACTCAATGAGTAATGAATGAGTAATGATAATTCAGTGAGGATAGCGTAAAATACGTGCCGTTCGTTGTATTGTCATATATTTATGCATGTCGGCAACAATAAAAAAAACGTGTAAAACTTTATACGATAACTAAAACGAATTATATTTAACATCGCTGATGTAAAATTCCACGTACTAAAACCAGGATGTTTGGGAATATTTATTTATACCAGAAAAATGACGATTTTTTTTTTTTTTTTAATTTTATTTATTCATTTTGTTTGTTACAGTTTGTTTTATTTTACATGGCTTTTTGACTACCAAGCTAGGCAAATGCCCGTATTATGGTTGTCGAGATTCATATTATGTATTCAGATGTTATATTAAGTATAAAATATTAAGTACAATCATCCATATATGTAGATGAAAGTAAAAACATATAGCATACATATTAGGGAAAATATTCATACTTATATTAGGTTCATGATCACATACAGGAAAGGAGTTAAAGTAGATGAATCTTGTATAAATAAAAATAAAATAGAATAACAAATAAAATAACAAATAATAATATTAAGGATAAAAGAAATAAAAATAATAAAATGTATGGCTTTTCCGGAAACTATAGAACACATTATATCAGGATGTTCTATATTAGCGCCGTCTGAGTATACATTTAGGCACAATCAGGTTTTAAAAATAATTCACCAAAGTTTGGTAATTAAACATAACTTGATTGACTGTCATAATATAGTACCATATTATGAGTACGAACCAAATTCATTTTTAGAAAATAATTTCTTTAAAATTTACTATGATAAAACTATACTAACATACAGACCAATTGGTCAATATAGACCTGATATAGTTTTACATGACAAAATTAAAAAAATAACTTATATTATTGATGTAGCTATTCCAAATTCCTGTAATATTCAAAAATCTGTTTCTGAAAAAATAAGAAAGTATACAGATTTAAGAAATGAAATTAAAAGAATTTGGCATTCTCAGACTATAAAAATATTACCTTTTGTTATTTCGGCTACTGGCATTATACCTAGCTCTCTTATTAAAAATTTAGGCATATTAGATTTGTCAAAGAATTTGTATATAAAAATGCAAAAATCAGTCATTTTAAATACATGTAGAATTACGAAAGATTTTTTAAATATTTATATTGAGGGATCAGTAGGATTTATCGGTCAAATTAGGAATTCCACAGAGCCTAACCCTCTGATATGAAAATATCTGGAGACTGTGAATTATATTCCCATTTAATAGTTTGGTAGATTAACGTGTTGTTCTTGTATTGTTTTGTATTAATTATACTTATATAATACACTTGCATAACGTGGATTTACTAGATGATCATTTATTTGGAAAAGTGTATGAAAGTAAATCTGGTGAAATAAAAATAATAGCACTAGCGTAATTTAAAGTTTTGGTTGAAAATTGATTTAGAGATAATATTTTTTACTTGAGAAATATGAGAAAATAAGAACAGTTTTTAAGATGTAAGGCATTCTTTATAATATTTCCTTCCCTGAGCAAATAACCAGTTCTGTACACTAATGGCATAAAGATCATCAGTTTTCGATGTCTTAATATCAATAATAATTGAGTTACAAATGCCAATCTATGCGCAATGTACGTGTAGCTACAAGATGGTTTTTTAGATCCATAGAAAAATCAACAATAAATCATGAAAAAATCGAATGAATATAGAGTTTAGATGCAAAATTACCACTCTCCACAGCGATTAACAAGCAAAATCACCACTCTCCACAGCGATTAACAAGCAAAATCACCACTCTCCACAGCGATTAACAAGCAAAATCACCACTCTCCACAGCGATTAACAAGCAAAATCACCACTCTCCACAGCGATTAACAAGCAAAATCACCACTCTCCACAGCGATTAACAAGCAAAATCACCACTCTCCACAGCGATTAACAAGCAAAATCACCACTCTCCACAGCGATTAACAAGCAAAATCACCACTCTCCACAGCGAAACATGCAAAATCACCACTCTCCACAAAAGCCAATCACAAGCCTGATTTCAAAATAAATTCAACATGACCAATGAACACATTATTATAACATTTTTTTTATTATAATAATTCACTTTCAATTATACTTGTTAAGTTATTACTCAAAAACTACACGAAAAATACTTAGTATTCTTTGAATTTGGTTTTGTGATTTACCGAAACAGTATCTACTTTTTTTCAATTATTTCTGGCATTTAACCTTTAAGGGTGTTCTATGCCATCATTTAAAATAATGGAGAAATGAAAGGTGAATTTAAATATTAACTTTGTTTAAATGGACGAATTTCAAAATTATAATGAAGATCGGAGTCGAGTTCAAACTTAGAAGAGATGAGATATTGAATGGAGGGGAGGCAATTTTTGATAAGGCTTAATAGAAGAGACGATATTTGTTTAGAGAGGGACAGCCAAAAAATATGTGATCCAAAGTTTCCACTTGAGACCACAGAATGTACAATCTGGGGAGTGAAGGACGTGCATTTTAAAAAAGGTTAGAAGGAACAGAACAATGTCCGATTCTAATTCGAATAAGTGAGGAAATTTATTTTTTGGAAAAATTGGGGAATTGTTGAAACCATGGTTTTGATAAGATAGTTATTTGTATTGAGGCATAGAAGGCTCCCTTGGATTGACTAGCAATGTGCCAATACTCTGCCCAAATATTGCAGGATCTATCTTTGATGATAGAAAAAATGTCAGATAATCTACTTTTGGAGAGTGGCGTTTTAGCTTTTATACCCCTTAATTTAACAGTGGACATTTACAAAAAAATTATTGACTAATCGCAGCAAAGTCTTGTTTTAATTCGAGTAAGTAATATAACTTTTTTGTTACGTATGGTTCCGATTAAAGATGGTGGCCGTGTTGGATACAACCTTTTTATCTCGCCATCAGAGTTCGCATAATTGTGGTTCCTTACTATGAGCAGTCAAGTCGGATTTTAATTTTTTTTTACGCGAATACCTCAGAGTCCCTACTGCTCCCGTCTGGAGCCAGTAAGACTATAGCATCCCCAATTGGGGTATGTTGTGAGTTGAAGGTAGTGGGCAGGGGAAGGAGATCGGAAATATGAAGGTCGGATAGTACCTGGCTATTCAGACCTGGTCACCAAACCCGGCAATTTCAAGCAAAGTTTTAATTCTGAATGGTGGTCTTACACCAGGATGATACTGATAGTATCTTCACACGTCTGGTTTCGAACCCGTTACCTTCGGATTACTAAGAGTCTTACCTCTACGAAGGCCGTCAAATTCATAATTAATTCGTCATTAATATTATGATACCTACCCACCTCTCTTAAGAAAGTTTGAAATAATAATTGTCATTGAGATGGTGACATTCTTTGGACAAATTGTGAAAAACCTTATATAAAATAAATATTTGGGGTTTATAATTAAGTATCTATGTTTTAAGTACCTAACTACATAAAAATCTTATGAAAAATAACTAATTTACTTAACTGTGAGGAAACCGGGGGTGTTTTGTACACACACATGTCCCCAATTTCCTCTGTGGATTTTGACACTAGTCCAAATGTTTTTTAATATAATATCTATATCGACCACTAGCGAGTCGGTATGGTGTGATTTTTTTTATTAGTTACTTCTAATAGGAGTTTGCACCCATTAAAAATTGTTAAAATTGCTTGGTTTGAACGACATCAACATATTGTTTAGAATACAAAGTAGACGTATTTGTTTAAAAAAAAAAAAAAAACCGTACGGACATAGAATATCTTCTTCCAATGCAATTGGTAAAGAAATCAAAAATAAAAAATTGGGAAATACCAAATCTCGATTTTGACAATAGGGAAGTTGAGTGAAAAATATTTTGACTTATAAAAAATATGTTCATGTAGATGACATTCAAACTTAAATACCAGTATTTTTTTTTTTTTAAAGTTCGTTTTCATAATTAAATTAATTCTACAAGTTTGAATTTTATTAAAGCCCGCCAAAACGGCGCGGAGCACAGCAGAGTCCGTGACGTAACCCGGTCCTTGCTTGTGTGAAATATAAGGGAAATATTTACAAAACCGAGACACGCTTAATACGGACGAAAAAAATAAATTTAAAAAGTTGTAGTAGTTAGATATTTACTAGTACTAATCAATTCAGTTGCCGGAATTTCAAAAACAGTGCATTTTTTAAAAATTTAAAAACATGAAATGTCATTTTTCACCGACCGCTATGTTAGGAACTGAAAAAGTTTCATTGAAAAATGACACACACGCAAGGGCCGGGTTACGTCACAAACTCTGCGTGCACGGTATTATGCCCTTGCCGCAGTGTTCGCGGGTTTAATAAAATTCAAACTTGTAGAATTAATTTAATTATGAAAACGAACTTTAAAAAAAATAAAAAAATAGTGGTATTTAAGTTTGCCTGTGAACATTGATAAAAATAAATAAAAAAAGGACTCAACTTCCTTGTTGTAATTGGGTATCATCAATATTCGGAGGGGTTTAACAGAGCCACAGTCTGCAACAGTCAAAGAAACGTAACAAACAAATTTACAGAAAAAACGAAGTGCAAAACGCTCAAAGAGCACATCAATTTGCACAGTCAAAATATCGTAGAATCGACACTAGTTCTATGCTATGTTTTGTTTCTTCTTGGCTTTTCATTAGTTCAACTAGTTTATATTATTTGATTGTGGCTAAACGAAATGCATGACACTGCATTAGTATACAGCAAAGATGGCTTTATTCATCAATCAAATAAAACGAAAGAAAGTTAAAAAATCAAAATCAAAAACATTTTTAATAACATCCGTAAAGATTATAGATTGATGTAAGATCTAACCATTATCTAATAACAATTAAACCAAGAACAAACGAAAGTAAAATAATAACAAAACCTTAGCATTCCTGAAAACTAAACGCTGCCATCGAAAGAAAGGCCTTTCAACTAAGTACGTAAGTGCAGACCAGGCCTGCAATTATATTGCTCTCGGATACATCCAATCATGAGTTAATGCACTGGTACCTGATCCAGATAGTTCCAAGCAGATCGGATTGGAGTGTATCCTCAGTATATAAGGCCTGAGATCTTGTTGTAACAGCACCAGTCTTCTGTGCAGCAGGGCCAGTTAGTTCTTCTTATCTTTTAGTGAGGTTTTGTGGATCAAACGTAAGATGGCTTTCAAAATGGTAAGTTTTTAAATAAAAGCATTATATTTTTTATTGTTTCTGGAATGATTTTAATGCGTAAAACCTCAATCTGGCACTATTTCCAAAACCACTGAATGCTTTTCTGCCAATTATGGCCAATTTTCCTTAGATTCTTTCAAAAGTTTTAAAGTAAGTATACGATTTTATAATCTATATATAGATATATAAATGAGTCTCCGTTTCCCTTGGTCACACCATAACTTCAGAATGACTTTGCCTATTTCATTAATCTTTTTAAAAAGTTTTCTAATACTTTCTTCTTTCTTCTTCTTCGGTTCTTATTTCTTTTAATTTCAGAAAACTTAAACACTTTTTTTACTTCGTATACGTTTGACAGTTCGCGCGTTTGACATATTTAGAGATATTTCCTATACTATTCATCTTGTAGTATTGGTGAGTTCTGTAGTAATGAAATTGGCAAACAAAATTGCAATGAGTGTAAATGAGTGTATTTTATGGAGTTTAGCGGCTGAGAAAAAAGTTGGGAGGGGGAGGGGAATCCGGGAGGGGTGAAGGGAAATGAAAGAGGGGTAGTTCGTGGGAGGGGAGACCAGGGAGGGGGAAGGTGGAGAAGGTGGAAGGAGAATTCATGAGGAGGGAGGTTGGTTAGAAAGGGGATAGCGGGAGAGGGGAGAGGAGACCCAGGAAGGTGAAAAGGGAGGACGAGGGTGGGGATGAGGTGGCGAAAAAGGAGTGGGACGAATGGGAAAGGACGCGCAGGAAGAAACAATTTCTTTATTTAAGTGGCAATGAAACGCATGCCGGGTATCGGCTAGTATTTTTATTATAAATCCTACGAATATGTGATAATACTGATAATCAACAAAAGATATGTGAATCCATTGGCTATATAAAACTATAATCAGTTTGTATATCTCCACATATTCAAATTCGGAGGTATGATTTTTTTTATGTGGGCGGAAAATTTAAAAAATGATGACCAAAAAATCTTGAGTAATTTTAGAAAAAGGTTATTGCTCTGTTGCTCCTGTGGTTAAGAACACACAGTATAGAACATATATATACAGTTGAAGAAGTTAGCAGAGTAGTGATGTAGATGTGTCCGTGCGTCCTAAGTAAGCTCAATATTTCCTTACTTTAATAAAAAATAATCTTGAAATAGGAGTATAGAAGAAGTTATTAAGTAAACTGGCGACAACAGATTTCGTTCAAATCGGGGTAGATAATGCTTAACTTTAAAAAAAAAAAATATGTTAGTAAATCAAATTAGTTGAAGATAATTTAGCTACCCTCAAATGAGAGATTATTACAGAAAAATCAGAAAAAGATGCGTATTTCAATATAGTTGCATCAAGGAATTGAACCCAGGACTTCAGCTTTGTTGGGGCGCTGCTCTAACAACTGGGCTAATTCGACCTTACCTCCTTCGGTCATATTTACTATATTATACTTTGACTAAGAACTACCAGCATTCGCATTTTCGTAACGCATATTTTTTTAATATGTACGATTGTAAGATTCTTCCAGACTAAATAATTAGTGTCTTGAAAAATATATCATTTTTTTTTTGTTTTAATGGGCGACATCTATTGACTTTCCTGCAAATCTAGGATGAATATTATTTAAGAGCATACACTTAAGGGGATACCCGACGTTGATTTTTCCATACAAACGTATTCCCTATTTATCTCTCTGGATTTTAACCCTAGAGAAAATATTGTTTTTACATAAAATAGATATCAACTACTAGCGTGTCGGTAATTTTTTTAAATTTTTTATAACTTACTTTTTATAGAAGTTATGACCTTCCAAATATCAATAAAATTGACTGGTTTAAACACCGTCAAAAGACATTCAGTATACAAACTAGACAATGTTGATATGAGATAGAATAGTTTTTTCTTATGTAGTTGCTAAAAAAAATTGAAAATCAGTACAATTTTGGAGGAGAAAAGTGGGGAATACAAAAACTTGATTTTAGTTAGATATTAGTAGCCCGAGGTGCATTGTCCCTTTCGCTCAATATCCGGTGGAGTAAGAGCAACAGTGACAGCAACAATTTAGTAAAATCTATTTTACAAATTTCTCCACCACCGGGTTTCATATTAAGTAATATATTAAGTGTATTTAGATATAAGCCCCAGATAATTAGATAATTAGGAAAGATTTGCTTTTTTACGGTTTGTCTTTCTTAGATTTACTGCAGATACTGCCAACTGACGTGGTACATACTTTTATGTATTTTGGTTTTGCCTGTATATGTGTATAACACATACTTAAATGGTGGTGATTTCTCGGACCAAATAGGTGTTTGTGACCTGCTTGCTGTCCGTCGGAGCTCTGTCTAAATCTGATGAAAGCAGTATACAGAAGAGATCTCTCGTCGCAGACCCTGCAGCCTGGGCTGGAGCCATTTCCTCCTCACAAGGTAATAACTTCATGCAATTAACTTTCGTGAGCTGTACAGCTTTGAAATATACCTGCTTTGAACCATATTTTTACTCCAAGGCGATGCAACGCGAGGTAATGCAAAACCATTTGTTTTTCTTTTGAAAAGTTGATCGCCTAAAGTGATAATAGAATATCATTAAAGAAGAAGATAACAATAATAATCTAATTTTTTTAAATATGAAAATGAACAAGACACAGAAAAATAATAAAATAAAAAAATGAATATTCATTTAGAATTTTACAAAAAGTCGTTAGGAGTTCCATAAATAAAAAAAAATCGGATATATTTATCCGAGACACTATCTAGGTAACAAATACATTCTTTGAATACTTGTTTCCAATGAAAAAGGTAGCTGCCAATAATTATGGAAAAAAAAACATTAGTCGAAGATAATATTGTTAATTCTGAAATTTGAAATATGAAGTCGACAAATACGACAGTCTCATAATAGGGTGCAATAGCAAAATTGGTTAATGCATATGTCCCGGTTAGGCGTGAAGTTCTGGGTTCGAGTCCCAGTTGCAGCCATTATATTTTATTATTTTTCTGTGTCTTGTTCATTTTTGTATTTTAAAAAATTAGATTATTTTTGTTATCTTCTTCTTCAATGATATATTACATTGATGGGAATAACTTTCAAAAGTTATAAAGAGAGTTTTTCTTATAAAAACAAAAATGATAATAGAATCTTTAATAATAAATAATATTCAAAAATCTGTTTCTGAAAAAATAAGAAAGTACACAGATTTAGGAAATGAAATTAAAAGAATTTGGCATTCTCAGACTATAAAAATATTACCTTTTGTTATTTCGGCTACTGGCATTATACCTAGCTCTCTTATTAAAAATTTAGGCATATTAGATTTGTCAAAGAATTTGTATATAAAAATGCAAAAATCAGTCATTTTAAATACATGTAGAATTACGAAAGATTTTTTAAATATTTATATTGAGGGATCAGTAGGATTTATCGGTCAAATTAGGAATTCCACAGAGCCGAACCCTCTGATATGAAAATATCTGGAGACGGTGAATTATATTCCCATTTAATAGTTTGGTAGATTAACGTGTTGTTCTTGTATTGTTTTGTATTAATTATACTTATATAATGCACTTGCATAACGTGGATTTACTAGATGATCATTTATATGGAAAAGTGTATGAAAGGGTTTAGTTTTTCCTATGGGAAAAACTAAACCCGTTCCTGTAAATCTGGTGAATAAATAAATATACTAAATACTCATATAATAATATATAAATAATATGTATATACTCGATCATAGTCTTTGCTTTGATCGAGTCTTTTTATAGACCTAGTTGTATATAAATGCTTTGAAGTGTAAAATTGTGGTGTTACATCACTATTGTTATGTGTTGCACATCACTAGTGATGAAGTATTTGTCAAAATATTTAAAATCCTAAAGGGTTAAAGCGCTTATAACTGGTAACATTGATATGTATAATATTTTTAAAAAAACTCAGATTCCGGGTGGTCTTCCGGTTGGGCTCCATCTGCACCATCCACCTCCTGGCCCGCACCATCCGGCCCCTGGCCCGCTCCATCCGCCGCCTGGCCCGCTCCATCCGGCCCCTGGCCCGCAGCATCCTGGCCCGCGCCCTGGTCCCCTCCCGCGCCGTGGGCCGCGCTGCCATCGTGGGCCGCTCATCCTGACGCGGGGGCAGCCGTCGCAGCCGCCCAGGCCGCAGCGGAGGGCGTAAGGCGGGCTCAGTTGGAGGCGGACGCAGCGAGAAGGGCGGCACTGCAGCAGCAGAAGGTGGCAGCTGGCAAGGAGAGCGCAGCGGCTCTGGCCATCAAGAGCAAGTAAGTGATACAAACTTGTCTTATAATCTGCACTGATATTCTTCTCAAGTCGGTTCCTCGTTGCTTAGGGAACGTACCCATTTTTGCAATTTTATCCCCCCTCCCCCCTCATTGACCACGTTTAGTATATTCCAATTCCCCCCCCCCCCCTTCCCTACAGTTTTCACACAGTAATTCATAAATATAGTTTTTAATTATTTCTTGCTAACAAAAAGTAAAAAAAAAATTATTTGGCTTATATTTGTCTTCTGTTACCTATAATCACAAGTGGAAAAAATATTACCAAGATAAAACTTATCGACCCTATGGAATAACAAAGTTCCATCTGTTGCGTTAACGTCATGCGAAAATGGGATCTATAGTAACCTACGTTAGAGTACATTATCGCATGATGTTTCGGCAACAGATGGGACTTTGTTATTCCAAATGATCGTTGTGTCAAAAATTATTGTAACCAGAACTTAATTTACAGAAGCACAAGTCCTGTTATTTATATTTGAATCTATCTCGAAAAAAACGCGAGATTTCCCTAGAGGATATTGACTACCTGATAAAAACCTAAGCCCCCCGCCCTTCATTGTGACCAAGCGTGGTTTTTTGAAGATCCCCTCCCTCCTGAACGGGTCACGTAGTATGGGTATGTTCCCTTAGATCGTGACCCCTACTCCAGATTCCATAATGGCTTCACCACTCCTCGTGGTCCGGGCTGCGGACACTGACCTACCAGATGCTAGTGATACGTCACTCCAGCGCATTGGTGACCTTCTTCCCTTCTGCCTTCCAATTTGCCAGGGTTACGAGTTTCTCCAAGTTAAAGTCCTCAGTTTGGCAAGCAACGTGTCCAAACTATCTTAAGATACGTTGTAGGCAAATAGTTCAAAGACTATTGTGATTGCCTAGCTATTCCAGATTCCTGATCATAGACATACAAATCAATAGACCTGCCCACGGAGGAAAGAGGATTAAACCAAGTTGCGCGAAGCTAGGAGATGTCGTGACCGTCTTCTTTTTAAGTGATTTATAACAAAGATAATAACTGAATCTGACAGTACACAGGCTGATCAATCTGCTTACGAATAAGTACTCCTTTTTACAATTTGAGCAAATTGCTGGCTGCGTACAAAAAATAATTGAAAATCAAATCGGGTCAACTAAAGTTCTGGCTTGTTTCCAAAATCGAATATTTTGTTACAGTATTTAGTTTAGACACTTTTTCAAATGTGTTAAAATTTACCCACCTTATTCATTTTTGCATCTTTTCCTTTTATAATGTAAGTTCACTTTGTAATAGGGACGTACTTGACTTATGTGTATTACTGATTTTCTTTTATCAGTGATTCCTGATATTATTGTGAGTGAAAAATTTAATTGAAATTTTTATCTTCAGTGACTCTTTTTAATGTTTTTTTTCCAATTTTTTTCTTTACATAGAAGCAAAAAATAATAATTTTCCCACAGCTGAGTGTCCCTACCTCAACTGTCCAAAAGATACTGTTTTTTACGTTTAAAATTAAAAAAAAAAAACATAAAAAATTTCACCGGAAATCAAAATTTTTATTTTCATTTTTCACCCCAAATAACATTAGGAATCACTGGATAAAGTAAGTTAAGTATGTTCCTTAGCACTCCATATCTCTCCACTGAACAAGCACAAATGATATTGGATGGGGAAACTAAAACAGTTTTCGTATAATGTAATGTTGTAAAATCATTGAATAGTACCTTCGTTTAAAGCCGTAGACGCTCCGCGGGCCACAAGTACACGCCCGCTGGGTGTGTACTTGTGGCCCGCGGAGAATATGCACACATATTTTTCTTTTAGTGTACATAAAACCACCAAAATAACATTCTAACGTGCGTAGTTCGTATCATATCTCATATATGGAAGTGTCTCAGTACCTACATTGATTCACAACTATCGTAACAATTTCTTCTGTGGTATATTCGTGTTAAACATACAATCACAACTTTAAACTGATTTTTAATACAAATTGAGAAACACTTTCACTTGTACACGTGTGAACAGCTTTTTGGTCTAATGAAGCATATTAAATCTCAAATAAGAACAAGAATCATTGATGAGCATTTGGAAAACTGTGTGTAGCAACAACATTAATCGTTATCAACATTGATGCACTTAGTTCTGACAAACAAAATCAGACGACTAACTAAAATGTATTATATTTTATTTATTATTTTGTTATTCGTTTGTATTACCTAACTCGATTCTAATAAATATGTTTGATTCTCATTTTTGTAAGTATCTTGAAAAAAAAAATATATTTATTGTTTGTTTTGAATAATAAAAGAAATTTTGTTGTACGGCCCCGTAGGAAATCTCATTTCTAAAATCTGGCCCGGCTGCTGAAAAGGTTGGCCACCCATGGTTTAAAGAAAAAGAGTCTTGACCTAAGAACCGATAGATGAACCCATCTGGTCCTTAAAACGGTTCGTCAAAGTGACGGGTGCCCTGGACGAATTTCCACAACGTATCACAATCATATTTTATCTGTGCTTGCTTGTCAACTGCTAATATCAATGACTTGTAAATCCCCAGTGAAGAGGCGACTTTCCGTCTCCGCTCCGAGGCCAGAGCAGCATCAGGTGAGGCCCTCCATGCCCAGGAGAATGCCGCTGCAGCAGGAGCCAGGGTTGCCGCTGCCCAGAGGGAGGCCGCCCGCCGCGAGCAGCAAGCCGCCTCAGCGCTCAGGGCGGCAGCCCAGCATGCGGCCGCCCACATCCAGAGGGCGGGTAAGACGAAATACATTCAACATATTATATTGCGTGTTTAATTAAGGGAATTAGTTGCCATTTATAGGTAACCTCACATCATGTATAACGTATAACCCTTTCATTAAGTATCCAGATATTTTAACCACTGGAGCTATGTTTAAAGCTATATTTAAATTAAAATAGTACGTTTTAAACACTACCAAATGACTGATGCTCTCAATGAGGTCCTAGTTAGACCACAATCCAGAACTCGAAGACGTTTTGATATAGCATTAGCTATTATTTATTATACGTTTTCAATTTACTTAATACAGTTTCTTTTCCAGTAACAACCTCCCTCTTTGCCATTTACTCCTCGCTACTACTTTCAGCATTACAGCATACCAAATTGGAATACTTACCATAAACCTACTAGCTACAGGGGTGTTAGCATGGTCAATCGATATGAAGTTACCGACCGATTATCGGTAACTTCTCATCGTTCCCTAGGACAACTGCAGATCGCAAACTAATAGGTGACAGTTCACAATGACTAAGTGTCCTTAATATATTCGATATCAACTGTCGTTTGTACGTTGGCGATCTGCAGTTGTCCTAGGGAACGATGAGAAGTTACCGACAATCGGTCGGTAACTTCATATCGATCGACCATGCTAACACGCCTGGTAGGAATGTTAGAGCTTGACCATGAGGATTGTTATCTAGTCTCTTTAATTTGAAATTACCACCAAACCAGCCTTTATACATTTCTACCATTCTATTGCAGTAAACAAATACAGTAACTGTGACTGTTTATAAATTTTATTTATTTATTATTATTACACTTGAATTCCAGATGTAGAATCAGCCAAACTGTCAGCCATCCAAAGGTCCGAAGCCGCAGCAGCAGCCAATAGGGCATCAGCAGCAAGGGATGCTGCCCTCGCTCCTCTAACCACTGCCTCCCCGCACCTGCCCATCTCCCTGCCATTCCACCTGCCAGTCCACTGGAACTAGATCTGCCCCCTTCCTGTCAAATAGCTCTTAGAAAGGGTGAACCGATTCTACTTGAAGTTACTATTAAACCTTTGATGATCGATTTGATTCCTATAACCTTTTCACCTGCCCAATCACCCTACCCTTTCACAAAGTCTACTCTAACTAGAACTGACCCCTTCCTGCCAAACAGCTCTTAGAAAGTGTGAACCGATTCTACTTGAAAATTTTAATATGCTTTCGATGATCAAGTTGATTCAAATAACCTTTCCAAGTTGTTAACCCATTAGGCTTTCACCAGATTCTAAAATCTGCTTCTACTTGAGGATTGTCAACAAAAAATAAAATGGCATAGGGATTTTTGAATAATTTTAAAGTCCACTCGAACTAGAACTGACCCCTTCCTGCCGACCAGTTCTTAGAAAGGGATTAACCGATTTTTGAAGATGTCGTCAAACCTTTGACAGTCAATTGATTCTAAAGATCTTCCGCGGTTGTTAACCAATCAGGCTTATAATACACACACACCTTTCAATCTCCCTTACCTATCTTTTTACGGTCTATTTGAACTAGAACTGACCCTTTCCTGCCAATCAGCTCTCGAAAAGGGATGAACCGATTCTTGAAGATGCCATTAAATCTTTGATGATCAATTTGATTCCAATAAGCTTTCTTAGTTGATATCCCATTAGGTTTAGAACAGCCTCCACATACGCCCCTGCCTTTTCAACTTCCACTGGAACTAGAACTGCCCTTTTCCTACCAAACAGCTATTATAAGAAATGAACCGATTTTACTCAAAGATGCTATAAAACTATTGATGGTCCATTTGATTCCAATAACCTTTCTCAATTCTTAACCCACTAGCTTAGGAAAGCCTCCACATACGCCCTTTCCTTTCATCTTCCAGTGTATTGGTGCTGGAACTGATCCCTTCCTCAAATCAGTTCTTAAAGATGGATGAACCGATTCAACTTCGAATTCGCCATCAAAATTTTGCAAAAATGTAACCACGGCTTAGAACAACTTACTCACTTCTGACGGTATTACAGGATATATATTATTATCAGTCCCACATCATTGCTATCTGTTGAGCATATTCGCCTGGTGAATTTTCTGTATTGGTTATGCTTTGTTTATTGAAAGTGCTTTAAAGACCGAAGCCAATTCACTTTTGATGATAAATTTAATTACATTAACCTTTTCAGACCAGCTTACTGCGTCACACACTGCGCGATACAGTCCCAGATAATTGAAATCTTTTAAGCATTACAGTCAGTTGTGAAAATTGTATTTTTTATACTTTTTCAATTGCGGGTTCTCTAAAAACCGGTGTACAATGTACAGTAATCTTTGTACGACCATAAATTTCTTGAAGAAGTTGACCTCCTTGAAAAAGTTCCTCACTCTACTTCGGTCAATCATTTGTTTTTACTTCAACTTACACATTTTCTGTCACCCATTTTTCAAGTCACCTATCATAAAGTTTTATTAGTCAATGTGGATTGTTTTGGATTCTTTCAACATCCTTCAAAATATTTGGTCAAAAAAAGGAATCAAGGAATAAAACAGTGGTTAGTATTGCTTGTACGAAATCGTATTTCTCTTTATAATACTTAAGTTACATGCTGTCCATATTTTATTAAATTTAAATGCTTTTTTATTTAGTTTAGTACTTATTAGATATTAATTGCAGATAAGACTGGCGATGTTCTCTGTAAAAGACCTTTTAAAACATTGTATGTTGTGTTTTTATTATTTTATGTGAAATAAACAATATTGACTGAAACTTTGTTATATTTTAACATATGCCTATTTGAATCCCCTTTGATTGATTATTGATTCCAAAATTTGCTTCTACTTGAGGTTTGACAACAAAAAGTCAAATGGCATAGGGATATTTGAATAATATGCAACCTTTTCACGCAGCAACACGACTGTATAGTTTAGGTAACAGGACCAAAGCTAACATCGACAACATATTTTGAAAAAACTAGGTTAGGTTAGGTTAGTTGTTTTCTTCACCTCTCATGGCTTTATATCACTTTTTCAAAGTTTTATTTTTTATCAGTGTTAAAAAAATAGAACAAACACAACTATTTTTATTTTCCTGGCTAAGGAAAAGGCAAATTCCGAAGGTCACGGGCTCAAATCAAAATGATATAATTTTTACTCGATTCATTTGTGTTATTTCACAATTTATTAATATTAAATAATGTACATAATGTAATGGTATATTTGTGTACGCAGAGTGGTAGATACTTTCAGTATAGGCCTGATGGAATTCCACCATTCAGAATCGAAACGTTGCTTGAAGTGACATTTTCCATATTTATTCGGAAGAACCAGGTACTTTTTCACTTTCCTCTTCCACATCTTCTTCCCTTTCCCACCACCTTCATACCCCAATTGGGGATGTCGTAGCCTCACTGACAGTTGGGAACAGTTGGAACTCTTATTCGTTACCCACGCACATAAAAAACTTAAAATTAATGGATGTATATATATATTTACATAAATATGTTAAATACTCGTATACTATTCATGTGTTTCAACTGGATATATAATTTTATGTTTGTGTGACTCCTCCGGGTGTTTTGGTAAAATCTGGCATTTCGCATTACCATTGAGCATTAAGTGTCCCATATCCAAAAAATTTAAACCAACCAGTCGCAGCTTTTTCATAATTTCTCTCATCTCAATCAGTTCATTGGAGTGTCTGCGATAGAGATCTTCGGGACTTTCCGGTGTGGCTATAAAAGTTGGATTTATAACAAGTGGATTGCCTTTAGAGATATTGTCACAAGATGCATCATTGTTCGGTTTTGGACAATCTAAATCTTCCGCCATTAAATTAAAAGTTATATTGTGTAATTGTTGGTGTGATGTGGTGTTTTCGCAGACGTAAGCTGCGATGTCCACTGTTGATTTTGGCGTAACAAATACTGTTCCTTCGGATTCATCTTTATTTTCAGATATGCGGTTAAAATTTGTGTCATTGATGCTGGGATCCTCTGTAGTTGTGTACTGATCATAGTCACCGTAATCTTCCATTTCATCGCAATAGCATACTTCACCAGATCCATCGACGTTTTCTAGAATCGAGTCATCATTATTGAAATTGCTTGAATTGAGGAGTTGCTCCACACTTATTAGGCCAAGTGGACTTGAACTATAATTTTCTGTGTATGCGGGATGTGTAACATTATGTTCTATACCGATTGTACCATTATTGCAATCGTCTCCCGTGCAGTTGAAATGGATCAAATCTTCAGCGTCGAGCATCCAATTTGAATCGTCAGTGGATGGTCCATTATCAACGTGAGGTCCAGTTGAGTTAAGGTCAATAATTTCCGTTAATGGCGGTAGATCTTCCATTGTGGTGTAAATCGCCGTAAAAGGTGCTCCAGTGAAGTGATTGGACTCAGTACAATTATCATCATCGTCCGGACACCATGTGTCATCATTTTGAGGGTCTGGAGTAATAATTTCTGGACGAATGGTAAATTCTGGAGTAGTGGAATCAATGTATGTTCCATTATTAACAGGTTTAACCGTTACTGGAAGAGTGGTTCGGGCCGGAAAAGTGAAATTGAAGAACTCTGTTCTGGTATTGCCTGGTCTAACAGTTACAGGTGTGACGGTTATGCTAGCAGGGGCATGTTGCGTTGTAGTTGTAGGTAGTTCAGTGTCGTTCTTATCTGGATTTATAACCGCATTGAAAGTCAACATAGGACCATTTAAAAGTCTTATAAAGGCATCACCTTCACTACCATTCTGACTTGGAGACACAAAATATGTGGTGATATTCGTGATATTCGAAACGACTGATGTAATATGTGCCGGATAAATCACATAATCGTTTCTGTTGTTTGAATTGATCTCCGGAGACACTACGCCACTTGTAGCATTTATACTATTAGATATGATGGTGTTAATTTGAAATTTAGGATTTACCATGATAGTTATAGGGGTTTGGATAGACTGATTCAAATATTGATTGAGTTTCTTCTCCGAAATCCAAAATAAGATTTCATTATCAACATCGCTATAGATTGGATAAATTTTCTCCACGCCTGGTTCAACTAGCGAACCTGATGAAACATCTGTTTCTAAGGAAACTGTCAGGTCAATAGATGCATCTTCTCCATTAGATCTTGGCTCCAGATCTGGAGTTCCTTGTGAGAGAGAGATATTTTCGTACTCAATATCTTGAAGGTTTATTTCTTTACGATAAGTGTCGACCCATTGTTTCCAAAATTGAAGCCACTGATGATAGACAAACAGATGGTTTTGATATAATTCACTTGCAAACAGATTTCTGAGTGTACTGTTTAGTCGCAATTCATCAACAGCTTCTTTGGGTTTTGGAGCGAATACTTGAAAGAAATTTTTATTGTTTTTATTGAAATTGGTTTCTTCCTCCGAGACAGGCGCTGTAGGAGACTGCATTTCGGCAAACACCTGGAATGAGGACGAAAAATACCATAGTTTTATTTTTTGTTATATAAGATGGGTCAATCTCTACAAAAAATATCTTGTTTATTTTTTTTTTAGATTTATAAATATATATATATTATTTTTTTTTTGGTCAACATCAACAATAAAATACCGTGGTTCTTAATTTTGATAGGATGGGTCATCACGACTAAAAAAAACACGGCCAAAAATAATGTTTCTATTTTTTTTTTTTTTACTTTCTTCTGGTAGGTAGGTATTATAATATTGAAAAAAAAAACGCGTATAAGAAAGCCAAAATAAACATGAAGATTTCACATTTCGAAAAAGAATCTTTACAGAGTTTCAAAGCGGCCACCATTTTGAAACGGAACGTAGGCACAATCAAATATGGAAATGAGTGAAATACAAAAACAGGCCTAGTCAATAAACTCGCTTTCATTCCAATTATTTCTGGCTTTCACCCTTCTTGGCCATCATTTAAAATTATTGTAGATGAAAGGTGAATTTAAAAATTAATTTTATTTAAGAGCGATTGACCAGCGGCTGAAAATAAAAGTTTAAAAATGCTTGCAACTGTACAGGGAGGTTCCAATGAGAAAGATCGATTATTCTCCCTATCAAATTTTTGAAATAAAAAAATTTATATCGATTTATTTCATTCAAAACTTGCTTTAATTTAACTAAAATCAAAATTTTGGAAACTGTGTTGACTAGATAATGTATTGATTTATTTTGTTGTATGATTATATGATTTTAAATTTGTGTTGTTTAATAGAATCTATCGTTTGAAAATTGAATAAATCTGCCAACGACCTTAGTATATTAAAAATACACTTAGTTTATCAAAATTTCAAAACTGCGTGTACCAGATAAAATAACAATCTTTCAAAATCAATTTATGTTTTTTTGTGAAAAAGAGTCAATACGTCAAGAATTTGATTTAAAAAGGGCTAATTTCTGGTATTCCCTGGCAATACACTCTTAAATAGGCAAATTATAATGAAGATTGGAGTCGAGTTCAGACGTAGAAGAGATGAGATGTTGAATGGAGGGGAAGCAATTTTAGATAAGGCTTGATGGAAGAGAGGATATTTGTTTAGAGAGGGACAACCAACAAATATGTGATATAAATTTTCTACTTCTAGACAC
This sequence comes from Limnephilus auricula, assembly GCA_951813805.1. Taxonomy (NCBI): domain Eukaryota; kingdom Metazoa; phylum Arthropoda; class Insecta; order Trichoptera; family Limnephilidae; genus Limnephilus; species Limnephilus auricula. The sequence goes on along the minus strand of OX638407.1, from coordinate 7,167,875 downwards.
AAAATATACAATCTGAAGAGTCAAGAACAAAGTAAAAAAGTGAATTTTAATTCGATTCACATTTGGATAAGTGAAGAAATTTCTTTTTTGGAAAAATGGGGGAATTGTTGAAACCGCTGTTTTGATGGAATAGTCTCGCATTCATTCATACTTTAAAAAATAATTATAGTAGCTCACATTGGTAGAAAAAGCACAGCACAGAAACAAAACACAAAACAGCTTCATCGAATACATCCTTCACGAGCAACAACACTACACCAATAATTCACTTGGACACATCGGGATTAAATGAAATTATTCAAACCGAAATCATCCTTTAAATAACTGCATATCTGAATTCTTGCCTAGTTATCAATTAGATAAAGGAAATTATTATTTTTAATTATCACGTTTTTGCCAAATCAATTTTTGTATCAGGCACGTTTGACAGTTCCGAAATGTGCAAAATTGCTATTTTGCGCTCCGAAATAGGAAACTTCGTCAGTGTTATTGAATTTTTTATCAACAAGAATGCGTGCTATATTTTTAATTTGTAAGGTATGCGTACACTTCTTCTCTCTTGCGGAGGTTGGCTATCATTTGAACTATCTTGGCTCCACAGAAGGAGCGGTTCTAGACTTTAACATTATTGATGAAAATGAGTTTGAAAAATATTTTTTTTTTCAAAATATCATTTTTATGTGTGAAGATTTTTTAGTTTTTAGGCACAGCCTTCCCTAAATAAAAAAAAATTCCATGCCAACTCAACAAAGTGGCATTTCAACACCCCTTTGAAAAGTCATGAAAAGTTATTTTTTTATAAACATCCTATAAGCTAACCTATTGAACAAATGTTTCATCATTTTTAATGACTTTTCAAAGGAGGTATTGAAATTGCACAATTCTGAGTTGTCTGGTCACCCAAGAATGGATAGTTTGTGTATTTATAAGTCACAGGTGACCCAAAGAACCTCTTTTTTCATTTTTTTCTATTTCTAGGAGGCTGTGATCAAGAGCTTAAATTTTTTTTAATTGCGGGAAACCCGGGCGTTTATTAACATTAATGCTTATTAACAAATCATGTGCGCTACCCGACTCACTAGACAATATCTGTTCTAAGCCGGGTAGCAGTATCATTACATATATATCGTAGCAGTATCATATATTTTCAGGGCTTAATAAAAATACAAAAGACTACACAAAAAAATACGAGTGTGCTTTAGACCACACAACTGAAGTAAATACTTCTTTAGTAATTTAATCTAATTTTCTTTCTGGCATCGAATAAAATCATTCCAATCATCAGTGCATAAGAATCTATATTAAAGATTCGTTAGAAATGTTACCAATCATGGTGTCAGTCGTTTCAATGCACCGAGTTCGCACACTCTAAAAGAAAATTTGATTAATTTTATTATGGGAATTACGCTTATTTTTATTTTTTATTTATTTATTTACCTTTTTCTACATATATACATTATTTATTGAATGTTTTGGCTGCCCAACTAGGAAGAATCCCGTTTTAGGGCAGTCAAATTATACATGTATTCTTAATAAAAGAGGATTACAATATAAAGGTAATTGATGTTTGCATTGCATAGTATAAGCCTAGATACATATATTTTTATAAATATAAATAACTAAGAGAGGAGAAATAATATAATAAAATCAATTATCCGCTGCTTGTTGGCATACTGATTTAAAAGAAATAGGTAGGTACATACAAAACAGAAGATTAGAACATAAAGGTAAGTTTTACGTAAGATTAGAACATAAAGGTAAGTTTTACAATGTTTTTCTGGAAGGGATAGTTGATTTAATTCTTACAAAGTTTAAAATAAAACTTTTTTGATGCGGATTCTAGTTAGAGAGCGACCTTTATTCACATTTGCAGCAGGAAATTAAAAAAATTCCAATCGAAAAAGTGCTAGTTATTAGTTAGATTTTAACGTTTAGAATTCGAGAAACATTAACACAACTATTGTCAGCATAAATGCCAGCACCCATTCCAAACGTCAGTACTATGGATTTGAGCACTGTTGTTACGATTAGATCGTGAGGAATGAACCTCAAAATTAATTTAAATTTATTATCGTTCGCCTCCGTAACCTTCGGAACGCCCGATATTACGCCTCTCGTAACGTTGTAATTTCCGTAACGCATTCGCCAGTTTACCCCTCAAGTCAAGCGTGCGTAAAGAAGTATTTACTTCAATAATCTAAATATAAAATGTTATTGTTATTATCGCACTCATAAGAACAAACACAAGCATTTTGCTGGCGCGGGAGGCCAAAACAGAAATATCTGAAAGAAAGAATTTGCTCAAAATACCAAGCCTTGGTCTCGAATCTTATTTTTACGTAGTTATATCTATGTGGTAGCGGAACAGTGATGTATCTATCTTTGGATCTAGTTAATGTGACGACACTGCATTTCTGGATCAAGAAGTAAGTTGTTCAATTCCAAACATTTGATAAGAGAATCAAGACATTGTGCAAAAGAATTGAATCGATAAGACTTTTAAAAGCTCTGAAAAGTTTGATATCATCAGGGAAGAGCAGATTTTGTGAGGAGATATTATGGAGAGCGGTTGTGGTCTTACATATGTCGTTAATGAATTAAAGAAAGATGAGGGGTCCTAGGTTTGATCCCTGGGGAATCCCGGAGTTGATTTTGTATTCGTGAGAAAGATGGTGTCCATAACTCAGAACTGTTGTCGTATCTATTCTCCAAAATGCCCTGGAAAGAATCTCAGACTTGTGATCTCCCGAAAGAAGCCATTCATCTGTTCTGAATGCAATTACTAATGTTATTAAAAATGACCCTGGTAAAAATTACATCTTTGCGATTCTTTCAAGGATAAAGAAGCCATCCCGTCACTACGAATGCAATTACTAATGTTCTCAAAATTGTCTTGACAGAATCGCCATTCCATTGTAAGAATATTATGTACTAAATACACAATTTGGCTGTCCTGAAACGGGAATCCTTCCCAGTTGGACAGACAAAGGATAATTTTATATTGTATTGTTTTTAATATATATATGTATAAATAAATAAATAAAAATAAATAACTGACTACTTATATACTATAAGTAGCTAGCTACGAAAAATATAAAATTCTAAGGCACTCTAATGACACCCAATTTAAAAAAAAAATATTTGGTTTTAGTGAGCAGAACACGCATTACATCTAACCAAGTGAGGGATATCTTACTAATATTATAAACGTGAAAGTTTGTATGGATGTATGTATGTTTGTTACTCTTTCACGCAAAAACTACTGAATGGATTTTAATGAAACTTTACAATAATATAGCTCATACACCAGAATAACATATAAGCTATAATTTATAAAGCTAGCTATTTATTTTCAATATATTGAAAATACTAATTATTGTTTAATAGAAAACTTCAAAATTTGAGAATGATTATTAAACCAAAATTCTATTTTGGATAATGTTTAATTTAGTGAATTTATTTGAAGTACTCGCCTAATATTTTGAATCGAATCAAAAATTATACATATTTTAAATAAATAGGTTAAGAATTTTGGCATAAACGTAGATGGGACCTAGGAAAAGAAAATAGATTACTCGAAGTACTAATCCTACGCAGACGAAGTCGCGGGCAGAAGCTTGTATAAGAATAATTTGTTTATTGTTTAAAAAACCAACATGTCTTGAAAGCTATAATTACTTCGGCAGGGTTTTCTTAAAACTAATTACAACAATAGGCATAGACTTAAAGGTGTCAATGGACAGGGGGGGGGGAGTGGGAGGGTGGTGTTAGGGCATACTTTTCAAAGGAAACAAGTTTAATAACGGGTTATTTAAATTGTTTATTTTATTATTTATAATATTTAAATTCATCTTGACGCCCTTTCTAATTTCTAATTTTATAAATAACCATAAAATATGGTTTATTTTTTAAACAATAAATTTGGTTATAAGTATTATTTTAATTTTGAATTAAAATGGTGCCACAAAATAGGTTTGCCGTGTTTGAAGAAATAATTTGCCACTCTTTTTTAAAGTAAAAAAAAATTAATAAAAATTGGGTGTAATTTCAAAATTTATTCATATAAAATATTGTATACTAGCTTCTGCCCGCGGCTTCGTCTGCGTAGGATTAGTACTTCGAGAAGCCTATTTTCTTTTCTTAAGTCCCTTCTATGTTTATACCAAAATTCTTAACCTATTTATTTAAAATATCTATAATTCTTGATTCAATTCAAAGTATTAGGCGAGTACTTCAAATAAATTCACTAATTTAAATATTTTCTAAAATAGAATTTTGATTTAAAAATCATTGTTTTGCAAAATGTCATTCTCAAATTTTGACATCTTTTATTATACAATAATAATTATTTATAAATATATTGAAAAATAGCTAGCTTTATAAATTATAGCCTATATGTTATTCTGATGTATGAACTACATTATGGTAAAGTTTCATTAAAATCCATTGGGTAGTTCTTGCGTGAAAGAGTAACAATCACACATACATCCATACAAACTGTCGCGTTTATAATATTAGTAAGATTTGTAGCACGTGACATAGTGGTAGACACTTTCAGTATCGCCCTGGTGAAAGATCACCTATTGACGCAACTATATACATCTCCCTTCTACCTACTTACCATGTACCTGCCCTCTCTGACAATGCCCTCTCCGAAATATGTGCCAATATTATCTACATGTGACATTTTGGAACAATAATTCCAAAGAACAATCAGTCCATTGAAGTAACCAGTACAATGATCGACTACTGATCTCTCAGTTCTTTAATATCGACTATGCTAAAAAAAACCTATGTGCAATGATCGCCTCCATAGTGATCTCTCAGTGAGTGCGGTTAATTGGAGTAAATTGAAGTAACTAGTGAAATTATCACCTCCTATGGTATCTCGGTCACATTAATATCGATTCTTACGGAAACTTATGCATTGATCAACCCAGTGATTCCTTGGTGCCTTAATATCGAATCTTACATAAAAGAACGTACCCATACTACGTAAACCACTTTTTGCAATTTTTAACCCCCCTCCCCCCTCGGTGACCACGTGTAGTATATTCCAAGACCCCCCCACTCCCTACAGTTTTCACGCAGTAATTCATAAATATGGTTTTGAATCATTTCTTGCTAAAAAAAAGTTAAAAAAAAACTATTTGCCTTATATTTGTCTTTATTATTGTCAGTTTTCAATCAGCTGACGTCTCGGCGTATGTACAATAGTGTTGCCACCTGCGAGTTTAAAAAGCGCTAAACACTGCGCGCCATATTTGAATGTAGCTCGAATAAAACTCGAGATTTCTCTAGAGGATATTCTACGTGATAAAAACCTAAGCACCCCGCCCCTCATTGTGACCAAGTGTGGTATTTTGAAGATACCCCTCCCCCTCCCCCTGAACGGGTCACGTAGTTTGGGTACGTTCCCTAACATGCTGTGTCTGGATAAAGGTAAGTTAGATTTCTTTCCAATATCCGCTGTTCACCAAGCTATTCCAATAGGCGCTTTTAGTATTCCCGCGGATTCTTTATTACTTTAATACGAGTGAGGGAGAGGCAAGAAAATGTTTCCTTTTTTGCATCTTCCTCACTCGTATCAATCGCCCAAAATGGCCGTAGCCGTATTTGGTAACCAAATCTGAATAGCCACTTATTTCCCGCCTTTATCTATCCCATCTTCTCCACGCACTACCTTCAGCTTCACAACATACACCAATCGGGGATACTATAGTATCACAGCCTTCAGACAATTGGGAGCAGTTTGGACTCTTGTGGTATAATCACATTTAAAAAAACACATACACAATTGTTGAAAACTCGAATTTGAATAATTAATAATTTTATTAAGCAAATTATTACATATTATGGGGTCGTAAAGAAGGAGAATTAAAATCATGGTATTTAAATATATTTAGGTGTGCAAAAGGATTATCATGGATAGTCTGATTTTTCTACAAAGCAGTTTCTTCTGTTAAAAATATTTTATTAAAGCTAGGTGCCTACTTTATCGCTTGTCTGAATTCTCGAAAAACGCTTCCAATTTAGAAAACAATCACACTTAATTTCAAAGCAAAGTTCTGGAGATCATTTCACCAGAATTACAGACACATTTATCGCTTGTATGAGTTCTCCAAACAAACACTTAGAATTTTGAAAGTGATCATACTTAAATTAAAAGCAAATTTGTAGACTTAATTGATTCTGAGTTACAGATAGATACAGAACAGACAATTGAAATTAGTATTTTTAATAATAAGAAGTTAACATGTATAATTGAATGTTTTTAAACAAATCGATCACGGAAATTTGAAATGCTGTAGTGTAAAGGACTACGTGTTAATTGTTCGGGAGACCAAAAGTTATTTTCATCTCCTATTTTTTTAGACGTATAATTACGATTTTTTTAAATTATAAAATAACATTGAATAGATCTTTCACAATGATTAACATTTTTGGTAAATTTATTGAATGTAGTTAATTTATTTTTAATTTTTCAGAAAAAATTCGTCTTGAAATAAGGAAAAACCCGCTTATTTTTCATTAATTATTTTGACAATGCAGATGAAAAGAGGAAAAAAGTGGAGAAGAATTACAATATTTAACTAATTTTTGGATATATTTTCCAGCATTTCTAATTTCCGCTATTGATATAGTTTTCTCGGTACATTCAGCACTTTTGTTCTGTAGGTGGTAGACAACAGGCGTCGTTAGTTGGAGGGCACTCTTGCCTGTAAAATTAACAAAAAATACATATATTATTACGAATTTCATTAGTTGATCGAGCAGTGCAAGGAGTCAGGATTTCACCAAGGCGTCATGGCAGAAAGTCCCAATAGTAAGTGTTTAAAATGAAGAAGATGGTAGTTTGAAAGGGAGATATGTAAAAACAAATATTAGAGAGAGCGATAATTAAAGTGATACTAAAAAGAATTCATAATCTAGTATTACATAAATAGTTTGCGCCCGCACACACGCAATATGAATACAAATAAATAATTTTGTCCATAAAAAACTCAAAATCTTTTAAGAAAGGCTAACAAATACAATATTGGATCGAGGTCGCGCCTTCGAACCCGGCGTGCGCAAATAAATTTTATTTGATGAATTTGTATTATTACACAATTAATTCAATAAAAATAATGTATAGTATATTTGCGGCTCGTTCCAGAGTGGAAGATACTCTCAGTATTACCCTGATAACTATCGGTAACTTCTCATCGTTCCCTACGACAACTGCAGATCGCAAACGAATAGGTGACAGTTCACAATGACTAAGTGTCCTTAATATATTCGATATCAACTGTCGTTTGTACGTTTCAGATCTGCAGTTGTCCTAGGGAACGATAAGAAGTTCATATCGAGCGACCGTGCTAGTACACCTGAGGCCCTAGCACGCTTGATTTATAACGATCGATAGGATAACTATCGGTAACTTCTCATCGTTCCCTAGCATGACTACAGATCGCCAACGAATAAGTGACAGTTCACAACGACTAAGTGTCCTTAACATATTCGACATCACCTGTTGTTTGTACGTTAGCGATGTGCAGTTGTCCTAGGGAACGATGAGAAGTTACCGATAGTTATCCTATCAATCGTTAAAGAACAAGCGTGCTAGGGCCTCTGGTGTGCCAGCACGGTCGCTCGATATGAAGTTACCGACCGATTGTCGGTAACTTCTCATCGTTCCCTAGGACAACTGCAGATCTCAAACGTACAAACGACAGTTGATATCGAATATATTAAGGACACTTAGTCATTGTGAACTGTCGGTGCAGTTGTCGTAGGGAACGATGAGAAGTTACCGATAGTTATCCTATCGATCGTTATAGAGCAAGCGTGCTAGGGCCTCGTGTAAGCCACAAAAAAAAAGAATCACCCTTACAGTTCGATGGATCGACTTCTAAACACACAGCGGGGCCCGATTATTTATCAATTTGACCATGAGTTTAGTTAAAAGGACTATACTTTGCACTTTGTACTATAAATTTAACGATTTTGACTTAATTTATAAATTATTATGAAGCTTATATTTATTTATTTTTACCTGATAACCATTGGAGCCAATATTGGGATCAGTACAGAAGGACCGGGGTTCTGAAAAAAAGTGCAAATAATAATATACATAGCTATCACGATTTACAATTTGGGAGGCGGGTGTACCACAGCCTCGGGAACCATTTATTGGATAACCAACACCCCTGCCATAGGTCACCCCACGTGGTTCGCTACGTTTGGTGCAGGGGTGCCGGGTTTATGGGGTGAGGTTTGTCTAGGTCTTGGCCGCGGACGCTTTTTCCCACTTACTGCGTGGCGGGCCGGGTCGCGAGAGACTGGTAGATTGGAAAGATAGAGCCCATCGCCTTGCACTGCAATGGGGGGAATCGATTCATACGTCCGTCACAGACCGTCACTCCTAAATACACTGATCCCCAAATTCGTACCCACCCCTTATACCATTTTACTTCACAGAACTTCATATCCTTCCATTTCCTAAAAAAACACCCCCACACAGCATCCCCTAAGACGACGTAGACCTCGAGGGAAATGGTAGGACAACTTTTTTTGTGCAAAATAATGGTGATCCATTATTAATTCAAATTACTCTTGAAAATGTATGGAAAATAAATTATATGCAAAAAGAAAACGTGGTTTTCATTAGTTCTAAAACTGTTTATTTCAAATTTCTGATCATAATAGAAAAGAAAATGGTACGCCTTTCATGGGAACGTGTCATTTTGTGACAGCTGAGGCCCTAGCACACTCGCTCGATAACGATCGATAGGATAACTATCAGTAACTTCTCATCGTTCCCTAGCATGACTACAGATCGCCAACGAATAAGTGACAGTTCACAATGACTAAGTGTCCTTAACATATTCGACATCAATTGTTGTGTGTACGTTAGCGATGTGCAGTTGTCCCAGGGAACGATGAGAAGTTACCGATTGTTATCCTATCGATCGTTATCATTAATAAAGCACTACATACTAGATGCAAATAGTGGTTAATTCATCGAAAGGTTACGTTTTCTTTTCCTATGGCCTTCACAGGCTTTATGGGCTGAAAGTTGTCTCTGATAGGAACATGTATAAACATTTATTTATTTATATTTATTTATTTTATTTATATAATACATGTTACATAATTGTGACATTTACATAAAGTTGATATATTAAATCACCATACTAGGCGGCTGCCTGTATCATGGTGACCAATATAGTATAGTTACATTGTATGAAATATGCAGTCTAGTGTAAACATGGAATTAGTATAAATCATGTAAAATATTGGAAAAATTATAATAAAATGTAGAAAATAGAAAGGAGAAAAAAAGTACATTAGCATTAGATTATATAAACAGGCTTCTAATTCTATCACATTCACTCATCAGAAAGTCTCCAAGCGTCTTCCTGAAAGTGTGATATTTGGTTATTGTCTTTATTTCAATTGTTAAGTTATTGAAGATTTTTGGAGCAAGAAAGTTAAACTGTGACTGGGCCATTGAGGTTTTTGTTACTGGAATTATATAGTTGCATTGGTTGGAATATCTTGTATTATATTTTGATTCAAAAACATATTTTTTAATAAATTTGAATTTAAAATAGCAAGAAATGAATTTTACATATAGGGATTGTATATTAAGTATTTTAAAGTCTTTAAATAAGTCCTTTGTGGGATGAATGTAATGTACTTTGTAGATAGTCCGTATTATCAATTTTTGAGCCTTTACTAATGGATCTAATATAGTTTTAGAACACCCTCCCCAGACAACAATACCGTAAGAAAAACAACAATACCGTAAGAAACATTAATAAACATTATTTAAAACTTGTAAAAATATATTTCTTACATTTATTTTTTGGTCATCTTCGAATCGGCGATAGAAATTAGCTTCTCTGTTCTCCCTTCTCGCCTCCAACTGCTGTAGTATCTCTTGATTCCTTTCCTCCAACTGCTGTAGTATCTCTCGGTTCCTTTCCTCCAACTCTTGTAATCTCCCTCGATTTCTCTCTTCAATCCTTCCCAACACGTCATGAGACAAGCAATACTGAAAACAAGAAACATTCATATTTAAAAACTTTAAAAATGAACGCAAAACTAAATTGTATCCACGAGCAATAACATTGTGTTTAGTAAAAATACTGTATTGTGCTTACTGCCATCTAGCGACAAGCGAGAAAATCTCGATTGACTTCTAACGTCATTTTTCGCTAAGCGGGAAAGGTTTTCCATACTTTTGTTAAATTTTCCGTCTTGATATATCGGCCTAATAACCAACAACTAACCCTACAACTATGTTAGATCACTACATTTTTTTTAAATAAATTTTTTAATATTATATTTACCTTTAACGAAGTATGTATGAAGAATGAGTTGAAGATGAATGTAAGTAAGTCTAAAGTAATGGTGTTTGAAAGAGAGAGTACGAAAACAGTGTGCAATATAGTTGTGAATGATGAATATTTAGAGCAAGTTGATGAGTTTGTGTATTTGGGAAGTATGTTTACGAGAGATGGGAAGGCTGATGGGGATATTGAAAGAAGGGTAAATGCAGGTAACTCCATTAATGGTGGACTGAATGCTGTTGGCTCCAACAAAAAGCTGTCCAAAGAAGCGAAGCTAGCAGTTCACAATGGAGTGCTGGTACCTAACCTGATGTATGGCAGTGAAGCATGGAACTGGCAGAGAAAGGATGAAAGTAGAATGAGATCCCTGAGTCGTATGTGTGGTAAAACCATGTATGATTGTGTGAGGAATGTAGAGATCCGAAAAGACCGTGGTGAGCGTCATAAGTAAGATTAAAAAAGGGACGCTTAGATGGTTTGGACATGTAGAGCGAATGAATGAAGAAAGGAGTGTCAAGAGAATATATGATGCGAATGTGAATGGTAGAAGAAGTCGAGGACGCCCGAGGAAGACATGGCACGATGTCGGGCCATGTCAAGAGTCAGAATAAGAGCATGTATGATAAGATGTATGAATGTGAATGAGGCGAGGAGTGTATGCCAAGACCGAGTTGTTTGGCGGTCCGTCCTCTCTGCCTACCCCTGCGGGGAAACGGCGCGATGGTTAGTTAGTTAGTTACTTAATATTTACCCTTCTTGGTCTGTCTCTGTTGCAATGGTGTCCGCAAACAAATGCAATGCCAAAGATGGCCAGCAGAAAGAAACCCACGGAAAACTTCATTTTTTCAACTGTTGTAGACAAAGATTGAACTAATTATTGTAATGATGGTGTTGGAATATTTATACAGTTTTAAAACAGATTAAAACGTGAGCAATATTATGTTTTTTCATCAGATTAAATCGTGTTAACATTATGTTTTGGTACATAGGCACGATCTTATGTGCCAACGTTGCAGAATTTCATTAGATAAAATCTTGAAACGTTGTTTTTTTTTCATTACGATTCATTTGAAATATCTTTGATTTACTTAATCACTATTTTTATACTTATACGGATTCCAAGACAGTTGATCCCCTGACAGTTTCTCTCTGTCTGGTTTCAATCCTGGGAATGGTTTGCAGCAATTTCCTTTATTTTTCTCTTCCATTCTTCCCTGTCTTGTGCGGCTCTTTTGAAGTCTGTATATGATGAGCAGCGCATGTCCACCAGCAGGTCCTCCAGTTTCTCCCATAGAGTTTGTCCCCTCGGTCATACCCTCCATTATGGCATGCAAGAGGCCTTCTTGTCGTATTATATGGCCGATCCATCTTGCACGCCTTTCGGACAAGATCCTGAGCAGGTGCCTTCCTCCTTCAATTCTTTGGAGAACCTCCTCATTTGTAATGTGGTCTCTCCAGGAAATTCCTAATAGTCTTCTATATGACCACATCTCAAAAGCCTCTAGTCTCCGTGTATCTCTTTCGGATAGGCACCGTGTTTCGCAGCCGTACATCAAGATACTCCGTATATAGGTCTTGATGAGGAGTATTCTCAGTTTTAGGTCTTTTATTGAATGCAAGCCTAGCCTGGTGTATACGGCTGTCGACCTCGCTCTTAGACCGACCGTCCCATGTTATTTTGTTCCCGAGGTAGACAAACTCCTTGGTGTTCTTTAGTGGAACTCCTGACATCTCTACTCTCATCTGATGTTGAGTTCGGCCTACAGTCAGCAGCTTTGTTTTGTCTTTATTTATCTTCATGTTGTAGTTGTTTTGAACAATGCTTTGCATGATTGTTAAGGCCTCTTGCAGTTCTTCTTCGCTTTCAGCAAGCATAGCAATATCGTCAGCAAACCTTATCATATCCACCTTTTGTCCGTGTATCTTTACACCTTCTCTGTGACTCATTCTCTCTCTCAAGTCATCAATCGCACTCTGTATATAGGCGTTAAAAAGAACAGGTGACAGAGAGCATCCCTGTCTCACCCCTTGACAGTATACACCCCGGCATACTTATAGTATATGGCTTAGGGAAAATACGGTATACCTACTTACACAAAATAGAACTAAGTGTCCCCGAAGGGGTGGACGAAGAGGACATACCGCCGTATAATAAAAGTATAAAACATATTTTTATTCAAATACATCAAGGATAAAATAAAATACTGTATATTCCAGCGTATAAGTACAAAACATATACACTGTAAATAAATTTGTTTTGGATATTTATACTAACTTATTATTAGGTATTTTTGAAGTCGATTTTAGGTTTGAAATTGGTAAATAATGAACAAAAAATTATAATTGAAGAAGAAGATAACAATAATAATAATCAAATTTATAAAATATGAAAATGAACAAGACACAGAAAAAAAATAATGGTTGCAACTAGGATTCGAACCCAGAACCTCACGTCTAACGGACATATGCTTTATCCAATTCAGAAAATATATATATTTTTTTAAATGTAGCTACCAAAATATGGAAAAATAAACATTAGTCGAAAATAATATTGTTAATTCTGAAATTTGCGATCTATATTATATCTCTATATGATATTGGCAGTTACCTTTTTTCATTGGAAACAAGTAATAATTCCTTTTGGGAATAACCTTCAAAAGTTAAAAAGACAATTTTTCTTATAAAAATTGAATATTCATTTAGACTTTTATAAAAAGTCAACAGGTGTTCCATAAAAATAAAATCGGATATATTTATCCGAGACACTATCTAGGTAACAAATACATTATTTGATTACTTTTTCCAATGAAAAAAGGTAGCTGCCAATATTATGGAAGAAAAAAAACTTTAATAATAATAATAATAATTGGATAATTTGTAAAGCGCCGTTTTTGTGAGAAATCACCTCAAGGGCACTAGTCGAAGATAATATTGTTAATTCTGAAATTTGAAATATGAAGACTCATAATACATCACATTGGCTGAATTGGATAAAGCGTATGTCCCGGTTAGAAGTGAGATTCTGGGTTTGAGTCCCAGTTGCTATCTATCTTTTATTATTTTTCTGTTTCTTGTGAATTTTCATTTTTTTTAAATTAGATTATTATTATTCTTATCTTTTTCATCAATGATTCAACTACTATAACTACTTGAATATTCTACGAATAACTACAATAATTTATTGAATATTCCGCGAATAACTACCATACTTCTTGAATATTCTACGAAAAAGTACTGGAAAATTTCTCCCTACTTGGAGTTTTTAAAAGTTGACATTGATCTCCATGTATTTTTTTTTACTCCCCAAACACATATACATTTTTTTAATATGGGTATTTCGATAGTTAAAATTGTATGTGCAATAAAAATGATACATTTTCCTGCTAAAATATTGATTAAGTAACTTCATTTTACGTTATGGCAGATTCCAGTTGGCAGGTAGAGCAACTCAATTAAACGGTAGTTATTCGTATATTGTCTGAATTCTGAATGTCAATAAAATGACGAGCTTTTATAGAAGCGTGTTATTTCGGTCGAATTGATGTTATTATTCAATTAAGTAATTCACGTCCAAGGGCAGAAATATTATTTTCGAATATGCACAAAAACGATTGTTTAATTAGGCATTGACGGACTGGCTTTGATGAAAAGGCCCTAACATTAGAGGCATTAGAAAAAAAGTATAAAAATCAATGAAAGAAAACTCAAGCATGTGTAGCACATGTATGGGACCACAAAAATTAGTTTCAGAACGCGAGACGCTTGTCTTTCAACGTATTTCAGATATATTAAATATTAGATAAATACATCCAAACCATATTCGTGTTCCGTACGTTATTATAGAAATCTAATTGCTTACCATAACTATTCTACAAAATACAGGAAAACTATTCACGTGTTCTAATTACAATTACAGTTTAAGCTGGTGGACCTGTGGACTCGTATGCAGATTTATTCTAAAACCGGTCTTATGTTCAGAATGCACACATGAACTTCCGATTGCGGGTTCATCTCCTGACGCATTTCGAAGGAAACCATTCTCGTGCTTCAAGTTCAGTCAAAAATTATGGTTTCAGACTACGTACTGCAAAAATTGACCCCAATTAAAGTTAGATAAAGTTTGGGGACTTTTCGCTCTTAAACCAAAACCAATTTTGTGTTCAGAATGAAGCGATACAATTACAGTTGCGGAATCATCATCTGACGTATTTCCAAGTAAACCAGGTGTGCACCATTGGCTGTAAATTTCGGAGAAAAACCATATGCTTGTTTCTTGTATAACCATTTTTTTAGCTTATGGACTCAGTGCAACTTCAGTTAAAACCAGTCTCTTGTTCTGGATGTGCAACATAAATTCTGAGTTGCGGACGCAACTGCTAACGCAATTCTCGCGTTACGAGTGCAGTATTACATTATTTGTAGTTGAAGCCTCATTTGTAAACATGACGTTTGGTTAAGCATTTTTTTTTTCATCCGAAAATTCTTGATTTAAAAAAATAAACCCGTACTTGTATAAAATGAGATGTTAATACCATATCGCGAATTCTGAACTCCACCTGCGGTTGCCAAAAGACTACGAGCGGCTCGAGGAGGATACTACAAAGACCCAAATGACCCCAATGGCAAAAAGGTCCTCCACCCCCTTTTCAGATAGAGTTCAGAAGAAAAATTCTCCACCCTTGTTCAGGTACAGTCCAGCTGGTAATGAAAACAGAAGCTTTGTATGAGTAGTAGGTTGATATTTAATAAAACAAGGCATCGCTTTTCCCGAGTACTGCCGGTTGAGGAATTCCAGCTTGTACCAGTCCCTGTCCATATTAGGCAAAATTGTACATTAAATTTTGCACATGTTTTTAACAGGGGTAATTATTTCAAGAGTGGTGATCATTTTTATCTCCTCATGGAATTGAACAAAGTACATTATTTTTTAAAGAAAAATATTTAAATAAAATTCATTTAAATAATTCAATTAATTTCACGTTTTATTATACGTGATAAGGGTAGTGCGATATGAAATGTTATGACAGTATCATACATACAATATACAGATACGATAAGGATTTTATCAATGAATACTAATGTCGTCGTAAAAATGTGAAAACTTGTTATCTCTTAATGATATGAAACACATTTCACTCATCACGTTCGATATCTACTTTAAAGGAAACGTGAAATATTGAATGTGGGCATATGTATTAAAAATAATCGACATCCTTCTTCTTCCCTTTATCCTGTAGGCTCCACTTCATCACTTAGAAAAGGCGCCTCTGATCATCCCTGTCCAACGCTGGGTTCATTAGCGGAATTCAGCTCCTTCATAGCCTGAGGAGTTGTTTCTCCCTACTGATGTTAAAATATTAAAACAATCTAAAAATAATTTTAACACTAAAGGTAATTGTGCCATCAATATAATAAGTACTTATAAAATCCGAGTACTTATGGGATTCTTAAGCAACTACCCATTTGAAATTTTATTTTAAAATGTTGTGGATAAGAAAGAAGAACGTTGGAAATTACCAAGCTACGAGTATTCAGATCTAATTCACAATCTAAAACCTCTGGCACTCTTAGAATGGCGATTCTGATTGTATATTGTTGCATCTAAAACTACTTACTAACTAACTTACTAACTCTACAGTCAGATGCACATGTAATGTACTAAAAAGGATAAGAGACGGAATGGTGTTTGCTGGAATTGGGTGATAGTATGTGTAGGAAAAAAACAAGCTGTGCAAGGAAAAAGGAATGACCATTCATTTAACTCTGTATTTTTGCTTGGCAGCCCACGACACAACCACAATAAAGTTATATGTGTAGTTTCACCGCGATAACTCAAGGTAATTATTGCAAACAAAAATAAAACGAATGAGTACTTCCGAGATGGTCAAATTCCTTCCTTTTGCTTGCTTCCACAGTAGTCACAAAATTTATTCTATTTTAAAAACAAATGCATTCGTATTTTCACCATTGTTACAAAATTTTCATTTACTTTTCCAGGAAGGCGATGGTTAGGGAGAAGTAACAAGCAACACCAAACACAACTCTTTGTACAGAAATTTAATGATACCTCTGAAAACCTCTAGAAACATAAGTGCCAAGAAGGGCCTTTGTAGACCTAAAACGGTCCTGTCACTTGGTGTAGACCTAACTCTAACAATTTGAATGATTGAATGAAATGAATCAGAGATAATTGCAATAATTAAGGACACAATGGTACCCAATCAAAATTTCATTAGTGAATATTATCCAATTAACTGTTGCAGTTTTTAGGGAAGATTGGGGCAAATAAAGATTTTTTTTCAAAATCAAACAACAGTAAACTTTTAATACAATAACACTAGCTTCTCCGTATTGGTTACTCTCAGTATTACCCAGGAGAAAGGTCACCATTCAGAATTGAAATGTTGCCTAAAATAACTTTAGCAGTCCTGCCTCTTATTCAACTCCTTCTCCATTATTAAACATATTAAAACTATTAGTTAATGTATGTAATTGGTTGAGAAATTTATAAAGGGTTAATACACTCAAAATAAAGAAAACAAATATATTAAAATTGCTCACATGACCTACATAATGCGACTGTTCCATTGGAGCAGTCTATTAATTAAAATTTTCAACAAATGCAAATGCAGCTTGTTGCCCCTAATCACTTATATCAAAACAAATTGCTCACCTTCATCACTATAAATATCTTGTCCTGCCTTCAGTTAATATATTACAGTTGTTCTAAAATTGTCTTGTTTTGAGTCACAGTTAAAAAATGCATTTCCTTTTCAAATCAGTTCCGTTCTTACTGGTGACCTTTTGTGTGTTAACCTTGTCTTCAGCCAATAAAGAGGTCAATCGAGGTGTTGTAGGGAAAGCGGGTGGTACTACGTTTGTTCAGTTGACCACAGAAAATATTCCAGAGATGCTGAGGAATGCGTCTTCTGCCTCTTTGGCTGACCTGATGGATTACATGGGACAGTGTAATGACACGTATTATATTGATCCAAGTAAGAATGATTCTATTTACAATTATTTATTCATACTCTTGTTTATGATTTATTTATTTATACTATGTTAATACTCGTAATAATAGTTGGTCGGGTGGTTATAGCGCAATACATTGGTCCTAGGGCCTGGACCGACATAGCTTCCCCCACCCACGCTTCTCAACCTCTCGACCAACGGGCAACGGACTGGAGGGTGAAGTTGATGGTAACCAACCCGTCGGGGAATCCCAAAAGTACGGCTAAAGTGAGAAGCAGTGAGCGTCTGTCCCACATGTTAGTGGCGGCTCACAAATGGTAGGTGTGGCAACTCGACGTAATCGGGTACTAGTCGCATACACCATACCTAATGGGTATCCAGGCTCATTAGTTTAATCCGATAATTGACCATAAATGGGCAATGATAGCGGATGCAGCCCTAGTCAGTTGGGTCACTCTGGTTCCACGTCTGATGACCATCGGTGGATAAAAAAACCATATAGTCAAATCAACCAATGCTTCATGGAAAAACATACGCAAAGATGCACTACCCTGTCTGGCAGCGAGGGTGATTTTCTCCTCGGTGATCCAGAGACTGACATTGTGTCAGGGCCAGCTTGCAGGACTCCAGGGGCAAGCAAAATGAAGCGGAGGAAAGCCAGTCGTTCTGGGTTTGAAAGATGGAGGATGTGCAGCAGATGTTAACCACAGAATAGGTGTGGGATGGAGTAAATTTAGATCCGTAACAGGAATCCTGTGTGACACAAAAATGCCTATAAAACTAAAAGGAAAGGTATACCAGACTATTGTTAGACCCGCGATAATGTATGGCTCCGAATGCTGGACCATATACAACTCCTACACCAGGCAACTTGAATCAGCAGAAATGCGAATGCTTAGATGGTCGGCAGGAGTGTCACTAAAAGATAAAATTAAAAGTTCACGCATTCGTGGTAGCCTGGGTGTCACAGACATAAACAATAAGCTAGAGGAACGACAGTTGAGATGGTATGGTCACATAAAACGGAGACCACCAGACCACACAGTGAAGCAGGCAATGTCTATGGAGCTTCATCGACAGTCATCCAGAGGAAGACCAAAGAACTCCTGGATGACTCAATGCTCTAAAATTCTAAGTAGAAACGGCCTGGAAGAGAGCGATACCCAGAACCGAAGAAGCTACAACCTGAGAACGAGGAGAGCCGACCCCAACAGCCTACCTAGGCAATGAGTTGGGACAGTGCAAGGAAGAAGACTATGTTAATACTCACGTGAGAAAAATCCTGTTATAAAAACCCAAGTAATACACAAATAATATGTCCAAACCATCACAAAATTTTAATCAGACAAATGATACATTTGTATACATCTAACTATGTAGAGATTAAAAAACAAAAACAAAACAAATAAAAACATAAAAGACACAAGAGACAAAAGAGATATAAGAGACACACGAGACACAAGAGACACAAGTCATACAAGAGACACAAGAGACATAAGACACACAAGAGACACAAGAGACACAAGAGACACAAGACACACAAGAGACACAAGAGACACAAGAGACACAAGATACACAAGAGACACAGGAGACACTGGAGACACAAGAGACACAAGGGTTACAAGAGACACATGTAACACGAGAGTCACAAAAGAGACACAAGTGATACATAAAATAAGCAGCACAACATATTTTTCAGCAACCGCAGAAATTTTAGCTTAATGTTTATAGTATGGCGTACTTAAGAATGATATTTACTTACTACTATAGTATGGAGTGACAACAAATCTTGTAGGTAAAGGTGAATGTGTCTCTTTAGAATGGATACGTTGGACGCATATGTAATATGAACAAAGGGAAATATGTCAATGGACTCCCAAGTAAAACTATGTTACATGAACAATTATTATTGTTGTCTTATAATTTTCATTTGCCAAAAACCCTTTGACCTAAGGAGTCGACCGCCCCTGTACTTAACCGGTGCTAAATACAATTCGCAGTAGTATGGGAGAACGATGTTGGCTGTACGATGCGTTATTTGAACTATTTCACACTAAAAATGGTTTATGGCCCATCAATCTCGTGGTATCTATGTTATGCACCTTTCATCCCTTGCACACAAGAATCGATGTAACTACTTAATAAGGTTTGTGCTCATTCCGTACCCAAATAACACCTATACAGTATATGAAAATGAACATGCGTACAATAAAAAAATCTAATTTCAGGTTACATTGATTCCCTGAACACCAGTGGCAGCTTTCCTGATGAGACAGATAGGACTCCAAAGGTAAGTCACCTTTCCCTTCTTCTCCTTTATGTAAAGCTTATAAGGAAAGCCATATTTATAGTAGATAATATATCAAACTCTTATACCGACGGATTTAAAAACAAAAATCTTCTAAATTTTCTGCCTGCTTTGGATTTTATCTGGTATTTAAATTCTTTTCGATGCATGTAAAGAGGAACACAAGAAATGCCATGTTCGTGTGTTTCGTGATACAAAAGTCTGAGAATTCTTCGCTAAAATTTCACATGTAAAATTGTATTTCACAGTCATTATGAAATTCAAATGGGATGGCGATATACGATGATAGAGATACATTGGGCGTGCTAAATGAGCTTCAACCAAAAAATACTAAATCAGTGGCCTCCTGCGTGGAGCTAATGTAAAAAAATCAAATCTACATAGAAGACATTTCTATTAATCCATAACTCCTATTTCCTGCCATATTGGTCTCTTTAAGACGAGAGACGATATAGAAGGTTTTCTCCATCTACACCTAAAAAGATCCTCCACTCTCCAAATAGCATGTCTGAAAGAATCCCGAGGGAAACCTAAGAGAAATTCGTGTGAAATCCGAGGGAGAAAGCTGATAAAAATGCAAGGGAAACCTGAATACAAACTATAGGGAACCCACAATTAATCCCTGTAGGATACCACAGAGCTTTTATTAAATATATTTTTTTAAGTACTGGGTGCTAGAAACCTATATTTTCTTATGCCTAAGTATATTAACCGGCTGAATAATAACAGCACTGCTACCCTATAGAGCACATATTATATAGTATGTTTACGTGTATATGTGTGGGTGTTGTAGTGCTTCATCTGTTGCATTGATTTGAGCAACCATATTATTTGTATTTGTATGTCTTTGTATGTATGTGTGTGTGTGTGTGTGTTGCAGTGCTTTGTCTGTTGCGTTAAGTTGAGCACCCTTTTATTTGTATATATTAGGTAGTATGTGTGTGTTGCAGGGCTTCATATGTTGCGTTGATTTGAGCACCCATATTATTCGTATTTATATGTATGTGTTACAGTGCTTATTTATCTGTTGCGTTGAGTTAAGCACCTATATTATTTATATTTGTATATTTATGTGTGCGTTGCAGTGCTTAATCTGACCGTTAAGTTGAACAACCATATTATTTGCATTTGTGTGTATGTCTGTGTTACAGTGCTTCATCAGTTGCGTTGAGTTGAGCGCCCATATTATTTGTATTTTTATGTATGTGTGTGTTGCAGTGATCTGTTGCGTTGAATTGAGCACAAGTATTATTTATATTTGTATGAATGTGTGTGTTGCAGTGCTTCATCTGTTGCGTTGATTTGAGCACCCATATTATTTGTATATGTATTTATGTGTATGTTTCAGTGCTTCATCTGTTGCGTTGAGTTGAGCACCTATATTATTTGTATTTGTATGTAAGTGTGTTTACTTACCTTTAAGTGTGTTTCAGTGCTTCATCTGTTGCGTCCTGAACAAGATGGACGTGATGAACATGGATGGTGTTTTCAACCAGCTCACTGCAGAGAAGTTTTTCGAGCTGCAGTTCAAGGAGAATGACGTATCTGATGTTATTAAGACTTGCATTGCTGATAGAAGTACGTATTTACAATAACCGAAATTTAACAAACAATTTTTTTTAAATTTACAACGGAATTAGGGGAAACTTATTACGTTGTTTTGCCTCATACTTAACAAAACGACAGCAAGCTGTATCATAACGAGGACATACTTCTATGTGGGAACCAGTTGCTTCTGGCGTGCCGTAGGGATCAATCTTGGGTCCCCTGTTATTTATTGTTATAAACGTTTCCTTATTAGAAAAACATTGGAAATACTTCGATCTCATTTTCATCCTTAAAATTATTATTCATATCATTGATTCAACTTCTTTGTTGCAACTCATCCAGTTCAACATTAATTGCCGTAGACTCGTAGATAATGAATTGCTTTTGATCAATCAATACTCTTATAATTATCTGTATTTACCATTCTCCACTGTTCAGAACACCGACACATGTTAACTCCAAGTCAGGGCCTTGATATTTTTGGTGTCAGTCTTATTGATTTTTTCGGTCAGAACTTGAATATTTCCCCGAATGTAGGTATATTATATGTCCTACTTTTGCCTGGCTTCATTTTTTTATGTGGATACCGCACAAGAGTCCTTCCTAACTGCTCCTAACAATCTGGATCTTGTGAACATTCCCAATTGGAGTATGTTGTGAGGCTGAAAGTAGTGGCGAGGAGAATGAAATCGAAAGTCGAAGAAGTACTTGGCTATTCAGATCTAGTCAACAAACACACACTACAAAATATGGGATAAAATCTCTGAACTATATAATTCGCTTCCAGATATGTACAAAAACATCCAGCATAATACAAAATTGCAAAGCAATGTTTTAAAATAATATTTTTTAACTGCATTTAAAAATGAAAATATGTAATTCTCTTGTCATTTTTTGTTCTATCTTTTATACTCGAATCCATGTTGTTTCTTTCTTTATATGTTTTCTCTTGTTTTTTTGTTCTACTTAACCTGTCTTTATTTTTATTTTTTATTATTATGCTGTGCTGAAAGTAAAACTTATATTTTGATATCAAAATACCTTTGTAAAATTGTAACTACTACCTCCTACCTATGAATTGTAAGTTCCTTCTGTCCTGAAATGAGTTTTAAAACTCATCGGGATTGCTCTAGCAATAAAAAAATATTAAAAAAATCTGTACCCAGTTTACTGGGGGTATTTTCCACTTTGGAACGTGCAGAAATATACTTTCATAATATATTATTTTTATTGAATCAATAAATTGTGAAAAAACATAGTTGAGAGCCAAAATTTGATACATTTTATTAAATAGTGATTTAAACAAAAGCTTATTATTTTTTAATTAATATGATGCCACACAGTTTTAGTTCCAAATTAGCAATTATTGAAGAATATCTTTTTATCTTCAAGTTTGATGTACCTTGCGTTGTGTAGTGTATCTAAAGCTTCCTGCTTGTAGACATAGATGGCAGTGCTAAGATTCCACTTAGATTCCGGTAGATGGCAGGTCGGCTAGTACATGTGGGAACCGAGAGAGGGTCAAACAGCTCTGAGGGAGCGTTCACTGGTACACTCGATTAGATTCCATTTAGCCAGCTTCTAGTTAAGTCGACTAACGATATCTATATTGTAAACAGCGAAGTGTATAATAAACGCAGATAATAACATAAAGTATCTATTGTTCCAAGAAGTAATCTCCATCCAAAGTATTGGAGAATCTGTTAGTGTCTGTACTAAATAACAGAACGCCACACTTTGGAGTGATGAACAACTGATGTAAATAATTTTGATATTTAAATATATTAATATAATGTATTTGTATGTTTTCAGAGGAGACAGACATCTGTGACAGGGCGTATATGCTGATAAGATGTGCTATGGAAAAGTTGCTGAAGGAATAAACATCTGTTTTGAAAATGTACATGTAAAAACTCTCCAAAACTCGACAAAATGGCAGTGACCTCGGCAATCGGCAGGATTATTGTGTTTAGTAATTTTATTTTAAATGTGTAAATATTTTTGTAAAAATCATTAGATCGTGGATTAGCCAGATTTCAAAAAATGTATTTTCATATTCTTAGTAAAGAGCATACTATCGTCTTTTTCTTTCACTTTTCTTCCCTCTTCCTCACAATCACTTATTTGTCAATTTCTTGTGTTCTTCCTTATTCTATGCTTATACCTAACCTAACCTAATCGAACTCCGCACTATTCTGTTTCTAAAACCTTGACAGAAATACTAATTTCGTTTCTCTGTGCTTAAAATGTTAGGCGCTCCGCTGACGAGGCAACTGAAACCAAACTAACACCGGCTGGTTTCTTTGTCTTGCTGGGTCAAAAAGCTTGTTTAACAAAGAACAAAATTTAAAAAAGAATCAGCTGACAGTAAACAACTGGCTACGGCCGGCAGAGGCAATCAGCAGTGCGAGTCGCGAGTCACTGCTGGCGTTACCATTGACAGCGGGGTTTTGTGTGATTGTGTAGTGTGCGGGCCATCACATTGTCATACAAAGACAGTTGCCAGTTGACAGTTTTCAGTTGCCTCAGTGAGCGGATCGCCTTAGTTTTTCCTGCAATTTTTAAGTGCAATTTTTCACATTCAATGATCTAAAATTTGCTTTGAATTCAAATGAAATTTTCAAATTTGGAACTGGCCATGGCTTGGAGAAAAATTCAGACAAGCCATAAAGTAGGTACCTTAAATTAATTCTTTATTAATTTGAAATGTGTATTTCTTTAGTTCAAATTTTTGTCAGATTTCGTATTTTTAACGAAAGGCAATAGAATTATCTACACAATATTGAAATTCTAAACTCAACAAAAAAAACGTAATTACACTAGAAAATAGGCAAATTTTATAAATACTTTCAGCTTGACAAATCTTACAATAATTATAATATCCCACGATTTTTCACGTCTCTGCTCTGCTATTTTATATTATGTGTGTTGATATTCGCATGTCATTTCATAATTCTGTTTATTTAATGATTTATTTGAAACCAGTTTGCATTAAAACTCAATATAAAATGGTATAAAGTATTTTTATTTTTTAGAAACCTTCAGTTGACCCTTTATTTATACTTAGACCATTTAAAAGTTAACCCTTCAGTTAACCCTTTATTTATACTTAGACCATTTAAAAGTTAACCCTTCAGTTAACCCTTTATTTATACTTAGACCATTTAACAGTTAACCCTTTATTTATACTTAGACTATTTAACAGTTAACCCTTTATTTAGACATAGACCATTTAACAGTTTACCCTTCATTTATTCTTATATTTATTTTTAGACTATTTAATTATCATTTATTCTTAGACTATTTAACAGTTAACCCTTCAGTTAATCCTTTATTTAGACTTAGACCATTTAACAGTTTACCCTTTAGTGAACCCTTTATTTAGACTTAGACCATTCTTCTTAATCGTAAATTTCTACCTCAGAATTCAAAAGTTGTACATATACCCTTTTTAAATGAAATATGTACGAGTTCTTTTTGAACCGATACCTATAATACAGGCCGGTGAACGTGATTGAAATTGTACATAGCTAATAAAAAATCATTACAGGTTAAAAAGTTGTTTATCAGATATGTAAAATTTAAAACACGTTTATTAGTATAGGGGAAATAGTTCAAGTGGGGGAGCGATGTCACACAGCCACAACACGGGGTAATAATTAGGTAGAAATGAATTAAAAGGTATCAATTTAAAAACACTTTTTAATAACACAATTTTAACTTAAAAATTTAAATACAAGCTTTGGTTTCACACTTTAAATACACAACACACATCATTAAATATAATTTAACCTAAAAATAAACACTGTTACCAATATTTAAACTGACCGAAGTCATCCAGAAAGATGAATGTTTTAAAATATCTATTTCTGAAAATATCTACTATAATTGTTTTCATTTGTTTCCTTTAGCTTTGGACGATTTGTTTCACAGATTTTGAACAATTAATGACATTTCAAAGATAATTTTCAAGTTCTGTTATTTTTACCGTTCTGTGAAGCAACTGGCTCACAACGGTTTCACAGAACTTGAAAATTAATTCCGAAATTTTCTTAGTTAAAAAAGTTCTTAGTCTATTAAACCTTAGATAGTCAAAAATGTATACGAGTACAATATATTTAAAACTTATTAAAGTTTTCAGCAATTCAAAAGTAAATACATATAAAAAAAGAAAGCGATCACTTTGTAGTTTGACATTATATTATAATATGAAATAAAACAACCACTCATCTACATGGATATTTGTTGCTCACCGGTTTCGCATATACCTATGTTTCATCAGGGCTGTTCAGTTGATAACTTACTAACCCGACAAAAATTTTGGTGTTATGTGAAATCGGCTAACGATAATATGACCTTAGATTACTTAGTGTTTTTTTGTAAAGAAAGACAAAAAATTGCATGTTACGAATAACATGGCAATATTTAACTCCTCTTCGGACCCGCAACTTCTGGGTGCGAACCCGATGCCTTGGACCACTTGGCTACAAAGCGGCTTCTAATTTTCTACAAATCTATCGGGTGCTTTCATAATAATAATGTTGTTCTTCGCTTTATTCACTAGAAAAAATGGTTGCATTAATACATTTGTAAGTAACAATGTTTACATATAAAACCTAAAAACTTTTACAAATGTTTGTAATAATTGCTCATGTCACTAGCCCATTACAAAGATTTTTGAAAATTTTGTTAAATAGTCTTGTAAAACATTTTGTGTCCATTTTTGTCCAGATTGACTGTTGGGACGTCTATTGGGGTCATGGATGTACGGCATCTTAATCGTCAATTGTCAATAATCTACAGATTTCCATCGTAATTGTCTATGGTGCACTGTCAACTGTCAGATTTAGCCAAAAATTTGTGAGAGGCCGTTTAAAATTGAGCCGATGATGCTGAGAATAAAAATTTAGAGGTTTTAAATTAAAAAAATCATAGATTTCAGACACTGCATGCAAAGGGTTAATGGATGGGATTAAACAATTATGAAAAAGTTAGATTAAATTAATGAAGGGGTTAATATTTTATATATTAATTTCCCCGAAAACAGCAGAAAAGCATTTACTGAGAATATTGATCGGGCAACCATTTTTATAAAGCCACAACAAAAGATAATATTTCTGTTAAATGATTAGGTATTCGGAAGAGATCAATATTATTTGAGAATTTTTTAAATGTATTTTTTCTACTAAGGTATATTCTATTGCGGTCTTTCGACAAATTTCTTTAATAACCTTGTGGCCATGTTGCCTATATTTTTTTCAATGCTTCATTCTTTATTCCTTCCTGAGCTATCGTTTAAAATTATGGAGAGAGGAAAGGTGAATTTATATATCAATTTTATTTAAATGGGCAAATTTAAAAATTGTATGGAAGATTGGAGTCGAGTTCAGACTTGTAAGAGATGAGATGTTGAATGGAGGGAAGGGCATTTTAGATAATGCTCGATAGGAGAGAGGATATTTCTTTAGAGAGGGACAACCAAAAAATATGTGATCTAAAGTTCCCACTTTTAGACCACAGATTGTACAATCAAGTCAAGGATGTGAATTTTTAAAAAGTTAAAAGGTATGGAACGATGTCCAATAATTTTCATTTGAATAATTGAAAAATGGAGGAACTTTGGCTTTGATGGGATAGTCCTTAGATTTGAGGCATAGCAGGCTCCTTTGGATTGACTAGCAATGTGTTAATACTCTGCCCAAACATTGCGAGATCTATCCCTGAGGATGGAAAATATCTCAGATGTTGTCTAACTTCTACGGATAATTTTTGACGTCTTGAATTAATTTAATTTTAAGTATGAAAACTCGATTTTTTTTAAATATTGTGGATTTTCGAATAATTAAACAATATATTAAATCTTTCTGAGTTGGAGGAACTAATTTCTAAATACAAAGCACAATTTCAACAAGATTTCTCAATTTTCAAAAGCTATGCTGTCATATCCTCATGTCCAGAAATCAACATATAAATGTTTGCTGTCCCCCAGATTCGAAAACACAACTTTAGACATAATTTGTTTTTCACAAAAAAAAAATTCAAATATATTAATAAAACATTAAAAAGAAGCACACGCCTTAAATTTTGAACACAATTTTTTTCCAATATTACTCATGCAGTGATTTGATGACATTGAAAATGAAACCAAAATATTTGTTAAAATGAATGAAGCACATAGCTTAATTGCTCACAATTAAGTACTTATATAATATGATAAATTGTTATTTATGCATCATGCAGTGATGGTGTTTCTATAATTAAAACGAAATCAAAATGATTGTAGGGCGTAGCTCAATTATTGAAAACAATCAAGTGATATCATCGTAGAATGATTTTTAACATTTGTTTTAACCATCATAGAATGAGTTTAAAGATTTTTTTAATCATCATAGAATGATTTTTAACATTTGTCATCATCGTACAATGATTTTTAACATGGGTTTTAATCATTATAGAATGATTTTTAAGATTTGTTTTTATCATGATAGAATGATTTTTAAGATTTGTTTTAATCATGATAGAATGATTTTTAAGATTTGTTTTAATCATGATAGAATGATTTTTAAGATTTGTTTTAATCATGATAGAATGATTTTTAAGATTTGTTTTAATCATGATAGAATGATTTTTAAGATTTGTTTTAATCATGATAGAATGATTTTTAACATTTTAATCTTCAGCGTTTTCTGCAACTAAAATAAAATCGGCATGTTTGAATAAGTTAAAATTATATCGTGTCACATTCTTTGATAACCATCAAATCAACGAGGAGCGCCATTTTTAATTTTTGACATTTGAACAAATTTAGCTTATCACGTTGTGATGCATTTAAAGTGATCAGAATTTGATTAAATACAGAAACGTGCCGAGAATCGTGTTTTTTTTTTGCTAACCATCAAACCGAAGATCAGCGGCATTTTGATTTTTTTTTACATTTGAACGACCTGTTTCAAGCGTAACGTTCACGTTGTTATGTCTTTCAACAGATCAATTTGATGAATTACAGAAACGGACCGGGACGAGTCAATTTTTTTGACAACCATCAAAACAAAGATCAGCGCCATTTTTATTTTTTGACATTTGAATGATTCTCGCCAATCCCCCGTTTCAAGCATCACGATCACACTGTTATGCCTATTCTACGGAAACGGGTCAAATCAAAGATCAGCGCAATTTTGATTTTTGTGGACATTTGAACAATTCTCGTTAATCTCATTATAACGATTACGTTGTTATGCCTTTAAAGAGATTTGTTTAAATAAAGAAACTGGCCGAAAATCGACGAACAGGGACCGTTCAAATTTACAAAATCAAAAATGAGGTTATCGTCGATTTGACTCATTTCAAATTTAACAAAAGGAGACAAAATGATGATTTTTAACAATTTTAATCATGCAGTGATCCACGTTTCTAAAATTTAATACTATTAAAACGAAAGCCAAATGTTCAAGCTGCTGTTAGAAGCCCCTCGGAATAATTGCGTCATCACTTACTCTGGGTTTTTGTTACCATTGTTGTTAATGTTATTGTTGTTGTTGCCGTTGCCATTTGGGGTTTTGCATTTGTACATGTTGTTCAACTTGCGAACGTCTCCTGGACTAAGTCCCTCCCTCTGACCAATGGTGACTCCGGATTGCTGTTAAAATAAATTAACACGATAATTTTCTCTTAATACACAACTGATAAATACATAGAATAGCCCAACAATTAAAAGATTTTGATCAACATGAAGAAAGACGCAATAAGACGAATCTGGTATTCATGAACTTAAATTTAAAAAAGAAACGAATGTAAGAAACAATTGTTAAAAGTTTGCCAGATAGGAATTGTTAACAATTGTGTTAAAAGTTTGCCAGGAAGCCAAACATATTTATATATGTAAAAAATTAGACACTCGAAAATGTAATGGAGTTTGATACCATTCAAAGATTTTGTAGATCCCAAAGACTGCTGTGGGCTGGACATGTTAAAAGACTGCCTGCCAGTTGACAGGACATAAAAAAATATGATCGAATTGGTGTCCCAGTAAAAGTGACACAGATGCATATGGAAGAAGAGGTGACTGCGTAGAGGAGGATTAGAACAGGACGGGAAGGACTTGGGACATTTGTGGAGGAGGGAATGTCGCTGGGGCGTCACGCCATAATGTTAGGTTAGGTTAGGTAATGGTAGGTAGATATATTAAAGATATAATTTTGTAAAAATTGTCGAAACCATTATTTGGTTGGACAACCCTTTTATTTGTGACATATTTTGGTATTGAACAAACTAATATTTATTTTAAAAGGTCCGGAGCAAGGAAGGCACCAATGAAAATATTTGAAGTTGTCATGAACTTTCTCAATATCTTAGAAATGGAGATTTGTCCATTTTCAAGATAATTTGGTTAAATTTCACGGAAATTGACGAATCCATGGTTTGGATCTTTGGTTGGAATCAAAAAAAAAAAATGTAAACATTAACCGTATTGACTACTTTTTTTAACAAAAACCATAAATTGATTTTGATAGATTGTTATTTTATTTGGTAAACGCAATATTAAAATTTTAAAAACTTAGTTTATTTTTAATATATCTACTATGCTTATACCGTTGGTCGTTGGCAGATTTGTTCAATTTTCAAACGGAATATTGTATTATACCACAGAAATTTTAAATCATATAATCATGCAGTAAAACAAACCAATACATAATCTAGTAAAGAATTTTAATTTTAGTTCAATTAAATTCAATTATTGCAATGCTCTCGGCAGAACGCATCGAAAGTTGGCTTAAAATTGAATGATCGGTGCAGACCACCAAACACTCCATTCATTCCCCGGAGGAATGGTAAGGTCCACATATCTACTGTTGAGACAGGGTCTAGCCTAGACCGCATTTTTCTCGCAGACCTGGATGTTCATTGATCTACCCACCGTAGGAAAGAAAACGAATACATACCTTTGGTTCGATGGTGGGATTGTTGTTGAGTAGAGAAGGCGTACGCTCCGTAGTGCATCACGCTGCCATAGTCGTACTTGACTCCAAATCCGTCAGTGGACTGGTCATTCGCCTTCTTGAA